>WAEK01000007.1:2142500-2826992 GCA_011634665.1 Mortierella sp. BCC40632
ATATATATATATATAGAGAGCTCGTATTTAGTCTCACGCCCCCCAAGCTTTCTCTTCCTCTTCCTTTCTCCATCGTTCTATCTCTTCTCCTTTACCCTAATGCTCCTCTTGTCCATCTCATTCACTCTCCATTGTTTTCTTCTCTCTCTCGTCCCTTCTGCTCTCGTTAATTTCATTCTCTCCTCTCTCTCGCTCTCACTCGCTCCTCATTTCACAATCTCTCTTTTATTCTCCATCCGATCGTTCATCATTCTCGCCGCTCTGACCCCTTCCTCTGCGTTGCCATCCATTCCATCTAAACCACAGCCCTTTTTATTTTCTCCGCTCGGCCCTTCTCCTCCTATTTCTCATTGCCGTCGGCTTGACCATTGACAGCATGGACCCTTCGGCATCCAACTCGACCACACATACTTCTATCACAGCCGCCTCTCCCTCCGGCAGCCCCAGCGCCACTCCAGGAGCACATTCGATCAGTGCTGCACAACCGCAGGGTAGCAATGCCGCCGCGGGATCACCCGGGGGCCGTGGAGAGCAGCGCAAGGCCAAGTCCGTGAGTGACGCCATCGATCGGGCACTTCGGGCGGACAGAGAGCGGATGCAGAAGGAACGTGGTGCAAAACTATTGATTCTTGGTAAGTCTTTTTTTTTTCTCCTACCTCGCTCTTTGTCTCTCTCTCCCTCTCTATCTCTCTATCTCTCTCCTTTGCGTGGGCGTATATCTCTTTCTTTCGGATTGGAATAATTGAAAGTGATAAAGAGAAAGAAGAGGTCCCAGAACAAAAAAAAAAAAAAAAAAAAAAAAAGGGCAAAATGAGAAAAGTGAGAGAGAGAGAGAGAGAGAGAGAGAGAGAGAGAGAAAGAGAGAGAGATGAGAAGGGGTTCACAAGGGGGTCGCGAGGGGTCGAAAAGAGCGAGAAACGAGACGAAGCCATGTCTGCATGGAAGAATGAGAGCCAACAACAGCCAGCCCTCCTCCTTCCCTTTGAACTCGCCATTCCTGTGTCCCTTTGGGTCCTCATCCTAAAGGTCCTATCCTACTTGCCCTGACCCTTTGGGGTCCTACTGCTCCCCGTTTGTCCCTGCCCCACCCCTGGTTGGCGTCTCCTCGCTTCTCCTTCTCCTCCGCCTCCGACGGGAGGCCGCCCTGACAGTCGAGAATGCGGATGTACGCAAATGTTAATTCAGGAACAGCTCTGGTAGACGGACAACGGGGAAAAAAAAATTGAAAACTTGGGCAAGGCAAGGAGAGAATAAGAGGGAAAGAAAAAGGATAAGAGAGGGTCATAGCAGCACAGTGCATGCCGCAGTGCCTCTCTTTCTCTCTCTCTTTCGCTTGCGTTAGCCCAGATGTGTATCGTAGTTCGCACACCTGGCGCATCTCTTGTAGACATGGAGAACAAAGAGGCACGGGTGCGCGACAAGATGCGCCGAACGACCGGGGTGCACCCAGTTGTGACCCATTGGACCTGCAGTTGGGCTCGTCGCTGCCCAAGTAAGGATGGGATGGGATGAAGAGAAAAAAAAACGACAACGACGACAAGGACAAGGACAAGGACAAGAGGAGGCGTGCGTGTATGTGTATGTGTCTGTGTATTCTGTCCAGTGTGCATGTGTGTGAGCGGACAAGGGGAAGGCGTCGCCATGGCAATGGCGATGGTATTGGCAACAGCAACAGCAATAACAGCAAGTGGAAACAGTAGTGGTAATATCGGCAGAAGCAATACACCATCTCCCCTTTCTCTCTCTCTTTCTCCATACACAGATGCACCAACGCACACAACGGCGGGACACAGGGTACGCGCGCGCACTCAGAACCGATGGCCAAATAATGCTCGCAGGACCAAAACTGCAAACGAGACTGCAGTCAAGGCTGCAGACCGTGCAGGCGATCGCGCCCTGTGGCCACGAGAGCGACCAAGGGGCAACAAAGAGAGGAAGGGCAGGGTGATACGGGCCGGGGATTCGAGCCATTCATTATTTGAGTATGACAAGAGTCCAAGGAAGAGCGAGAGTGAAAGAGACGAGAGAGTAAGAGAGTTTTTTTCCGTTTTGCTGCACGTTGTCATGGTGCATCGCAGCAGGGGGTGTGTTGTTGATGTTGTTGATGCTATTGTTGTGTGTTTATGAGTGTCTATGTGTGTGTGTGTGTGTGTGTGTGTGTGTGTATGTGTGTGTGTGTGTGTGTGTGTCATCCCCGCCCGGTGTGTGAACTCGCCTCTCTCTGGCCAGTTGGGTAGGCTTTTTTTTTTTTTTTTTTTTTTTTTTGGCTCAGTGCCACGCGGCATTTGTATGTATCACGCATAACTTAAAAGGATATCCCATCGACATTGCTATCTCTCTCTCTTTATCTTTTTTCTTTTCTTTTCTTCAATGAAGAAAGAGAGCAAGAAAATGAGAGAGAAGAGAGAAAGAAAGAAAGAAAGAAAGAAATAAGTGAAAGGTTTGCAGCACAAACACAACAAGAGAATGAGGGAAAGAAAGAAAAAGAGCACAGTGTGATGATGATGGAGATCCTCGCAGCCATTGTTCGCTGCATCTCTCTCGCATTGCATCTCGCACACACTCTCTCTTTCTCTCTTTCTCTCTCTTTTATCTCACTCTCTCGTATTGACTCTTGGGAAAAGGGATACAAAGGCAATGCATGCAGTGGCTAACCCACACCCTGCCTGCATACCTTTCCATTGCTTTCTCTCTCTTTCTCCCTCATTCTCCCTCATTCTTTCTCGTCTCCATTCACTATTCCTTCTTTATAACCCCATTTCACTTCACTCCCTTACATGAGGCAAAGAGACTGAATATTGAGGACAGAGTGGTGTCCAAAGGAGAAAAAAAAAAAAAAAGATTTGAACCTAATCAAGGGGTCAAACCTTAGGGGAGAACATATCTAAAAGAGGCGATGAGAGTGTGTAATTGACGGGAAGGCTAGAGACTACCCAACGGAAAAAGCGGGGCTCCACTCTTGAAAGAAAGAAAGAGAGAGTGTCACTGGCATTTGAAGCATCTGTCTAGTGAAGGAGCAAAAAGAAACAGAATCAACAAGCGAGGAGACAGTGGCAGTAACAATTGCGGGCGAATTAGTTTATTGTCATTCTTTCTCTTCTCTTTCGCAAACACACACACACACACACACACTCTCTCTCTCTCTCTCTTTTCCTCTCTCTGCTTGACGTTGGAATGTTCTCTTTGTACCTCCCTCTTCATACCGTTTCCGTCCGGCCGTACCAATCGGCCAATTGGTCTAGAGAAAGAAAGAGTGTGTGAGAGAGGCCTCCATCTATTCCAAACCACAGCTTTGGATCCCAGTCTTCCCTCTTTCCTATCCCCTTTCCTTATTCCCTTTCACCACTCTCCTCGTGTCCTCGTGCCACGCTAATCCGAAACGTGTTTGTTATCCAAATTACCACACAGGTCCTTCCGAGACGGGCAAGACCACCGTCCTGAAGCAGCTCAAGCTGCTCTATGGTCGAAAGGGTCTCGAGGCCGAACGCCAGACCTACCGGCGAGTGGTTCATCTCAATGCTATGAAAGCCATCCAGGCCCTCTGCTACGGTCTCCAACGGGCTAACATCCCACTCGAGACCATTGAGAACATTGCTCATCTCGAGACGGTCATGCGACTCGAATCGACTCTGAAGCGGTACTCGATCACGTCGATTGGCTTCACCAACCCGGCTATCCCTCGCAAGATTACAGATGCCAAGGCCGAGACGGACATGTTCCTCGAGATGGTGCCTGCGATCAAGGCTCTTTGGTCCGATGGTGGTATCCAGGAAACCTTCCGCGTTGGCCAGAATCTCAATCTTCAAGATTCTGCAAAATAGTATGTAAACCTTTTCTTTGGGGAAGGTCTTTTTTTTTTGGGTACCAACTGGCAAAGATCTGGTATCGGGAGGAAAAGAGATGTCTCCTGATCTTATTTTAATGACATCTCTCTCCCTCTTCTCTCTCTCTCTCTTTCATTCTCTGCATTAGTTTCTTGGACTCGATTGACCGGATTGCAGAACCCAACTACACACCTACAGACAACGATATTCTCCAAGCCCGTGTTAGGACCTTGGCCGTGTCGGAACATCTTTTTAACATTGACGGTGTCAACTACCGGTAAAAAAAAAAAAAAAAAAAATCGGGAAAGTTGTCATCAGTTCTTTTTTCTATTCTTTTTTTTTTTTCTTCTGTCCTTTTTGCTGAGAAAAAAAAAAAAAAGGTGAAACAGCAAGGGGAGGTGGAGAAAAGCAAGGGGGGGTGAGTGAGTGAAGGGGTTGGTTTTTTTTTTGGCGACAGGGGTGTTGTCGCTTTATCTCATCGTTAATGGGACATACATGCATGGATTGCATGCATGCACTCTTTTTCTGAGTAAATTAGACAGTTCTGACAAACTCACTTTCTTTCTCTTCTCTTTCTCTTTGACGCGTGATACAAAAAAAAAAAAAAAACCATTCCTTAGGATCTACGATGTCGGTGGCCAGAAATCACTACGGCGGTATTGGGCGTAAGTACTCTCGGGGTTTTGCTCTTCCTCCGGGACGACGAGTCAGGAGGGAAAAATAGAGCGTGTATGTGTGAGTGGGGGGAGTGGAAAGAGGGAAAGAGAAAGCTAGGCTGGGAAACAAATTTCAGTCCATTTCAACAGCCAATAACGCCAAAGCACGCAAAAAAGAGTGAATGAGTGAGTGAGTGAGTGAAAAAGAAGCCACGGGAAGACTAGCCAATTCATTCTTCTTTGCTCTTTTATTCAGAAAAGCAAAGAAGAGTTGCTCGGGAGTGCTTACCCGCTTTGGGGGAAACAGGGGTCCATTCATTCGTAAATAAGAGCAGCCAGGAACACATTGACAGGACCAACATCAACAACAAATGGTGCAAAAGTGCGAGAGGAAAAAGGGAGAGGGAGATGCAGGTCTCTTCTACTACCGACATATCCTTCGCAGAGGTTTAGCTGCAGGTCGAATAAGCATGCATGCATGGGCGTCTCTATGGTATAAGGCAACCGACGTCATTCCCTCCCCTTCCCCTCCCTCCCCCACTAAGGGCTTCTTAAACTGCAGGTGTCGCAATAGCGACAGTCTAAAACAGAGCCATCCTTTATTCTGGAAAAGATGTCACGCCTTTAGGGATTCGGGAGAGAGTAGGATACCAAGCGGTCATCCCATGTCTTTTTTTATCCACCACAATTGTGGAAGACCGGAGGAGAGAGCGAGAGAGAAGGTCAAAAAGAGATCGGGTGGAGCAATGTGGCTCCTGTGGGCGATCCATGTTACATTTCTCAATGTGGTACAACCAAATATTTGGGATGGAGAGGGAAGGGGTCATCCCCTTGGGCTCTCGACCCGAAGAGTAAAAAAGACTAAACTCTTTATATATTTTGGATCTCGAATAGGCCATACTTTGATGACGTGAATGCCATCATCTTTATGGTAGCCATCTCAGCCTTTGACCAACAATGCGAGGACGACGAGCGGTTGAACCGGTTAGAGGACTGTATCTCGTTGTTCAACTCGATTGCGAACCACAAGCTGTTCGAGACAACGTCCTTCATCCTTTTCCTCAACAAGATTGATATCTTTCAACAAAAACTCGAGGCTGGCTCGTTGGTCTCGACGCATTTCCCTGATTTCCGGGGACCCAATGATTATGTGAACACGACCATGTTCTTCCAACACAAGTTCTTGACTCAATGCAAGGACACAGCGAAGCAGGTCTATACCCATTTCACACACGCCACGGTAAGGAAGCTTACATTTTTTTTTTTTTTTTTTTAATTGAACAGACACGGGGAGAAAGTGGACAGGTCAACAGGAAGGGGAAGGAAGGGGGGATCGTTCTGTGCCAAAAAAAAAAAATTGAATCTGCAAAAGCCTTGTGGTGACACAAGGCCACCACAACACGTGGTTTGTCCTACCATGTCCCAGCAAAAAAAAAAAAAAAAAAAAAAAAGATAATTATTTTTTATACCCAGTGAGATTGAATGAGATCATTCCGTAGGATAGAGGGTCTCTGTCTCTGGGAAAGAGTACAGATAATAAGGAAAAGGACAGGGGACAGGGAGAGGAGAGTACCAATCGGCAGGATAACAGAGTGTAAATGTATATTGAAGATCACTGGGGTTTCTTTTAACACAACTTGCTCATCTCACTCCTTTTCCTCTTTTCCTGGAATCAAAACGTATAGGATACAAACCAGATGCGGGTCATTGTTGTGGCCGTGAACGCGATTGTCCAACGCTTGAATCTCCGCAGCTCTGGGCTCTTGTAAGAGTGAAAGAGACGGGGACTCTATTTCATCCTACGACACCTCTTTTCTTCTTCTTCTTCTTCTCTAAACAGCGATAGGCTTGAAGAAATGGATGAAGGGAGGAGAGAGTGATCGTGGTGATGCAGGACAAAAAGATGAACGAGGGGAAGAGGGGGGAAGGGAGAGCGACGGTATTGACTTTCTTCTTTATTATTGTTATTTTTTTCCTATTTCTATTACTATTGCTATATTTTTTTTTTTTTGATTCACTGGGTTCAACTTGGATCATGGGTAACCAAAGAACACACACACACACACGCGCAGACACACACACACACAGACACACGCACACACGCACACACAAAACAAAAGGAAAAAAAAGAAAAGAAAGGCTAGGAACCAAACAATTCAGTAGCTTTAATCCGCTACAGCATAATATGTACACCTCTTCTCCTCCTCCTTCCCGCCCTACCACCCTCCCCTTTCTTTTTTGACGTCCCCTGTCCTTCTACCTCCAAATTCGGACCAAAGAATGAATGAATGAATAAAAAAAAAATTATAATATACATCCATTTTGAAACCCAAAGAATTGCCTTTTTTTTTATTATTCGGGGAAACACTATTGTTTGCTTTGACTTACAGTGTAAAGTTGGGGAAAGAGAGAGGAGAAAGTGGCATAATGCATGGAGCATGAATGCATGAGTAGTTAGGACGACCTTGGAGCAAAATGAGAAGGAGAAAGTGCAGGAGCAAAGAATAGGGAGGAGGAGGAGGGGCTGGAGAAAGCTATTGAGCACAAAAAAAAAATCCAAACGGGATAGCTTTTTGGATTTCTAGTCTCGTAAAAAAAAAAAAAGATTTCGGTCTCTCTAGTAAAGTTGCATACTCAGCATTCTTGACCTTCGATTCAAACATAGAAAGATAGAGAGAGAGAGAGAGAAGAGAAAGCAGATAGTTTGTGCAAATGAACAGGGAGAATCAAGAAAGAATAAAAGAAGGTTGCGGAGGAAATTCCTTTGAGTCATGGGATAGTTGTGGGTCCGAGAGTGAAAAGCTGAACACCAAGATAAAGTGTAGGGGGGCAAGAGAGAGAATGGAATAGAAGGGAGAAAAGGCTGTTTCCATCTTTGGAGGCGGAGCAAAAAAATGGGGCCAAGGGCTCAAGTAGTGGGAGAGTGCCTCAACGTGTGAGAGTAAGAGGAAAGAGAAGGAGGGGGGGGAGAGAGAGAGAGAGAGAGAGAGAGAGGGAGAGGGAGAGAGAGCGTGTGTGGGACAACTGATGTGAAATCTTGTGATCAATAGGATCCACAACTCGGTTCAGGGCTCCAAAAAAGAAATTCTTCTCAGTCCTTATTTTCTTTTTTTTTTTTTTTTTTTTTTTTTTGTGTGTGTCTCTCTTTTGCCACCTCCTCCACATGGTGTCTCAGTTCTCTTTGTGTTAACAAATAAAGGTCCCCTGGAGCAAAGTGTAAATCATACCAAAGGGAAAAGAGAATGAATGGGTGAGGGGGAAGAGAAACTAACTTTTTCTTTCAGTTGAACTTTGTCTTTTTTCTTGATTCTTTGCCTTCTCTTCTGTTACTGAATCAACATTTCCATTTCCACCACATTTCTCTCTCTCTCTCTCTCTCTCTTTTTTTTTTTTTTTTTTTTTTTTTTTTCTTCACCTTTTTCTCCCCCTTCTTCTCCCTCCTGACCCTCCTTCCCTTCCCATCTTCACTCACTTACTTTATCCCGGACTCTTGCATGGGTGAAAAAGAGTACATTGACTCTTCCTCTTCGTCTCCAAATAATAGAAATGGAGGCTCTGGCAAAAAAATAAATAAAAATAAAAAAATAAAAAGATAGAGAAGGATCAAATGACACGATTTTGTGCAGCACGCCATGGAGAACATGAGCCGCGGAATGGCCTAAGATTGGATAGCCTCTTCCCTCCCCCCCCCCTCCTCTCCCTTTCCCTACCCCCTGAGCCATACATTGGCGTCTCTCTCTATCTTTTCTCCTTGCCTCTCCCGTCTCCATCCTTATCCCCTACATGTAGTCGAAAGAAGAAAATAACTTCAATGTTAGGTGCATCACGTACCAACGTGCAGCTCCGTCGAATATTTCTATTTGGCCAATAAACGCAAGATATCAATAACGACAGAGTGGGGAGGAGGAGAGAAAGGGTGCACATGGGCAAGAAAGAAAGAGGCAGTAAAGAGAGGAATGTATGTATGCGCGTGTTTGTATTGTGGAGAGGGGGGGATGAGGGGATGGGAGGACGAGAAGGGGGGGGGGGAATAGAGTGAGTTTTTTGTGGTCCTTTCTTCCCAGTTTCCTGCAATGAGGCCATTTTCCCTTTTCACTCGCTCTCTCTCCGTTGTGACACTTTCGCATTGTATAAAGTAACCATTGATCATGGGTGCGACCTTTTCTTTTCTTTTTCTTCCTTCCTTCCTTCTTTCTTTCACTCTCCCTCCACAAACACGCACGCATATCAACTTACAGGCATATAAACACATGTCCCATCTGAGCCATCCCTTTCTCAGGTAGGTTGCACCATGTGTCAAGTTCCCCGACTCAATTCCGTTTCTGTTTTCGTTTTCGTTTTCGATTTCGTATTTCGTATTAAAAAAAAAAAAAATTTATTTAAAGGGTTTTTCGTAAATGTAACAGGGGGGTGGGGGATAGGGGATGGGAAGAGCGAGTCAAAAAGGGAAAAAGGTGGGGGGGGGGAGGACAACTAAGCTACATCTCGGAACTACTATAGCAAAGTGAATACCAACTGGGAAAAAAAAAAAAAAAAAAAAAAAAAGATAAGAGAGGATTTTGGAGAAGAGGGAGTATTTTTTTTTTTTTTTTGCTGCACACGCATACGTGTGTACATGGCAAATAAGGAACTAAGTGCTAGCAATGGAAAGAAAAGGAAGAGAGGTATGAAGAAATAGGGAAAAGCATAACAACGATTGAAGTGGGGCTTGCTGTATCTTAATGAAAGAACAAATGAATGAAAGAAAAAGCATCAGGCGAGGCATGGAATAAAGGCAAGTAAAGCAAATGAAGCGAAAAAAAAAAAAAAAAAAAAAAAAAAAAATAAGAAAAAAAAGAAAGAAAATAGAAAACACACAGACACAATGGCGGCTAAGTGAATCATGCAAATAGGAGGAGACCCTGTCCAGAAGGTCAGGCGGCGCCCCTTGACCTTTGAATAAAGGCCTAATAAAATAGCGGAAAAAAGGATCAGCATTGTACCGGTTAGTGAACCTGTCAATCATCCTAGTTTACACTCAGATGCAAAAAGAGGGGTTGCTGGCGGATCAACTCACCTGGAAGAACTTTTTGAATTGCTTAGCATCCAATTGCTGCAAAGCCTGGACGTACTCTTGGCTCAACTCCACGGGACAATTGAGTGAGGGCAGGTACACTTGGCTCAAATAACTCAAGAAGGTCTGGCCCTGCTTCAAAACGATAGCCTTCTGCAGACCTGCAATCTCGCCCAAAATCAACATGGTCTGTCCATCGGCCAAATCGAAAGTTGGCTTCATAGGGACCTCGAACGTGATCCTCACAATGTGTTCATACAAAAACTGGTAGAATCCAGGGGCCTCGGGACGATCTCCGTTTCCTTCAGACCCCGTTGATGTGCCATTGCTACCATGCCCAGCCCCTCCTGCTGGATCAGCGCTTCCCATAAAGCTGAATCCTGAGGTCGATCCACTACCATTCATCGAGGTTCCATTGAGACCCTGAAGTCCGTTCGCCGCGGGAGGGAGCGCACCACGCGACGACTCGCCTTGACCACCCCACGAATTGACTGCCTTGAGTAGAATACCAAATGCAGACCGGCTGACTGGAATGTCAGACATATCCTGAGCATAATGGAGTACACTCTGCAATACAATGTTCAGATGGGGGCCGTTCACTAAATAACAGGAAAAAAAAAAAAGCCAAAGAGTCAGTTTAAGGAGCAGGGCTTCAAGTCTTTTTTTTAACATATCCCAATTTCTCACGGTCTCCCTAACTGTTCCCTTCCACTTACATTCTGTGCACAAGACGCCCTCCAACTCCGACGAAAACAGACCCATCAAGAAGGATAGATAGCTCTTTCTCAATTCGACAAGAGCCATAGCCTCATCCGTACCACTAGGGACCTGTTCCAAAAAGAAAAACACTTTTTGCACCAAGGGAAAGAGAAGCTCATTCAGGATTGGCATGATTGTCGACTTGAACTTATGAGCCACCTGACCCATGAAGGGCAAGAATTCGGCCAACTCCATAATTGAACACTCCTGCAATAATCCCGTGATCAATGTCGGCATGTAGGGTTGAGCTTCCTGACCAAGACAGTTAATCAATCGTCCAAACGTGAATCGGGCTGCGGACCGAATCACCTGAGAACGTGAAAGAGTCTCTAAGGCAATCAAGGTAATCTCAGCAACTTGCTTAAAGATTGGGACACAAGGGCCTGGACCATGAGTGGTAGATCGCTTGGTAGTCGCGTCTGGGAAACCCTTGGCAATGCTTCCGAGTGCCATCAATCGATGGCGGAGCATCCAGACTGTCTCCAGGTCCCGATACCGACCCGTTCCCGCGAGAACAGGTGTGCTTCCACCGACAGGCCCATTGACCGCCGTCTGGATAGAACGACACGCCTCCAGGCTCTGTTGAATCTCGGACAGGAACGGGTTCACAACCACAGTAAGATACTCAAACTGTTGCTGCGCGGGTATAGATTCTTGCGAGATCAAGAGTCCCACAGCCTCAAAGAGATAGGTTTTGGTGTCAAATGTTGAGTCCTTGAATGTGGTCAGATCAAAGTCGGGGGCCAGTGGATTAGGTAGATTGGCCTCAATAGTGAGCACATCTTGAATACTGCCCAAGACTGACTGGATATAGGGTGCCAGCTTGGACTTGAGCTCCTTCACAAAGCGCCAGAACAAGTACCAGGCACGAGTGCGGTTCGCCGCCATGGGATGATGAAGTCCACGGGCGTCTACAAAGGCCTCCAGGACCTCGAGGATACAGTCCTGTCGAATTTCGAAAAAGTTGGAGTAGCGGCACACAATCTCAAAAAAGTTGGCCGAGACAGAGGGATGAGGGTAGGCAGAAACACCGCTCTTGACCATCTCATAGAGACATTCGCCCAGAGGAGTGAGTGGATCGCCCACCTGAGGAGTTGGGTGAACCACTCTGCCTCCGTTTGCTCCCACTCCAGCAGCCGTGACAGCGAACTGAGGCACTCCCTTGATCACCTCACCATAGAGATAAAGAAGATAGAGCGCCAACTCCAAGTCTCTCCAATCTGAGGTGGTGGCGGACCCTGCCGCTTTTTGGCTGACATAGGTGGTCAACGTAGCGGTGACTGCAGAGTGGAGGAAACTGGTGGTCAAGCTTGCTGAGAGGGTTGCAATCTGGTCATAGAATCGCTTGAGCTCCCGACGGAACTCCAGAAAGTTGAGCATATCTTCATCCGCGATTGATTCCTCGCCAATAGTGCCCACAGACTCCTGACCTCCCGCAATAGCGACGCAGACCCATTCCATGTCTTCACCATACTTCATCTTCAAGACAATTGATTCCAGGATTTGGCGCAAAATCTCTTTTTGCTCCTGAGGCAACGTTCCAGTTGCCTTTTTGATTGTCCTGAAGATATTAAGGGTCTCTCTCAAGAATCCAAAGACAGCCTCCGAGACCTCATAATCTTCATCTCTTAAGAATTGAAGGAGAATGGGAACAAGGTGTGAGACATGAGTGTAGGCAGTTAGATTAGCGTTGGGAGGGTAGTTCGGGTTGGTGGGAGTGCTAGTTTCTTGCCAAATGGGGCACAACTGGAGTCCTAGGTTGTTGACGAGTCTAGCCACTCTCTGACGGAAATCGGCATCGGACTAAATTCATTGGTCATCCAAAAAAAAGACAATCGCAAATTAGAGATTGGCCATTGCACATAAAATATAGCCACTAACTAGGACAAGCAAAAATAAAATAAAATAAAAAAGAAAATAGAGCACTTACGGTAATGTCAATCTGTTGCAAGACCTCAATCACTCCAAGGACACTAATGAGCTGCAGTTTGTCCATTGGCTTCATTCCTTTCTTGATAATATCAGTTAGGCAGTCTGCGGCTGCTGTTCGGATAGGGGTCGACATCAAAAAACTGTAGATCAAGGACACGAAACGCTCATTGACAATAAGGGAGATGTCGATCCAGACTAATTCCATAATAAGGGGCGGGGGGGAGACGGTGTATGATTTGGGCAAAAGAAGGAATTGGTCAGTGCGTGTGCCTCCACAGTGTGTTCCCAAGTATTTGGAGAATATAATAAGTTCGCTTACCGACATAAACTCCCACAATACGGAGCAACATCTCGGCAAAATCCAGATTCCGGTCTTTGTACTCTGCCAATAGTTCATACCACATGTTGGCGAGTCTAGGAACATCTTGCTCTCGCATGCGATCTTTCTATTCAATGTCAAAGGAAAACGAGTCTCTTAAGAATTAGCATCATAAGTTTTTTTTCATGGAGGGCCTATTCGGCTGATCTTTGAAATTTACCACTAATGAGTTTTTTTTCATGGCCTTACAAGATTAATGTTGAGAGTGTTCTCTTCCTTTGAGAGCTGATACGCGAGGTAAGTGTATTGACGACCTCCTCGTCAATAGACATCAGGATCCGGAGAAACAAATCGACCATCTTCATATTAGACTTGCCCGTCGACTGAGGCAATGGTGCAATCAGGGCGAGCATGTCGCTAAAGAACGTTGTCCATGTCTTCAAATAAGTCTGGCGGAACAAAAGCGCAACCGCATGCGCAAACTTGTTTTTCAGATCTTGATAATAAAAATAAAATAAAAATAAGGAAAGGTACAGAATGGACAGAATGGTCGAATTAGTATCCACTAGTTCTATCCTGTCTCATTCGGAGGGGAATGCAAAAAAGCGTAAAAAAAAAAGGTGTCATGGTCCTATATTAATCCCCTTACATGACGGTTCAGAGCTCAGTGTGTCGTCCACGCCATTGCTGACAAATTCTCGCTGGATGTATTCCATGAAAGTCTGTCTGAAGTAAATAAGTCGCGACTCGTCCAGTGTATTAGATCTATAAAGGAGACAGAGCGAAGAGAGACAGACACGAAACATTTAGAATAGGACACCGGAGGTGTGGCATGAGTCTCGATGATTCATTGATCCAGTAACGGTGGCGTAGTCGATACATCTATTCTCGTCCAAGCAGATCCCAAATAGGACCAATATTAAATGCGTGCAGAGCCTTGAGGTCACTGGGCAACGGACAAGACAATCTTACCTAGTCGAGAGAACCTCTTCGACGACCTGCAGGCAAAACATGCGTGCTTCGGGCGAGCTGTACCCAAAAAAAGAAGCAGGGAAAAAGTTAGTTTGATGAATCCTGCATAAGGTGGCGTCCAATGAGAGAAAAATAACGGACAAGCCCCGGCTGCTATTCTGCTGCTGCGGCGAATGCTTCCATGGAGAGCGTTGTCATTGTTGCGTCCTCTGATATCAATTTTTGTGTGCAACCTTGATAATGTGGGCGCCCAAAACGTCCGGAGCTGGGCCGATGGGGAATCTGCAGTCTCTCTCTCACTCTCTTTCTCTCTGACTCCTCCTGCCTTGTTTCGTCGGCGTTTGCCCAAGTCAATTAACAACGCCATACTACCCCCACACGACCCCCCTTTCCCCCTGTCGTCGGACAGATTCAAGCGAGCTCAGCAAACAGAGCAAATTCACAGCGGTTGATTGGAGCAAGAGAGCACACAACGACCAAAAAGCAAAAAAGAAGAACGATGGCAAAAAAAAAAGTCAAAAAACAACACCGCTTGTTGTTGTCAATGGTGGAGTTGCTGAAAATACCTCTTGGGCTCCCGGACGTACAGCGTCAGGCACGACTGCCAGCCATCGGGAGAGGCCTTGACCTGTTCACAGTACTGGGTTGCCTAAGAGTCGGCGACAGGGTCCCCCCGTTTCCCGGCGGGTTATGAAAAAAAAAAAAAAGAACAAAAAGGGAAAAAAAGGATCCGAGTAAGTGATGGCGCCCAATACATTCTGTTGATTCGATGGCAAATAATGGTCAAGGGTATTGATGGGAAGAAGTGCGCAAAAGCGATCGGCTTCTTTCATCGATGACAATCCCATCCGAGTTTAGGTTTCGATGAAAGATGGAGGGAAGGAGGAGTAGCCTCTCAATTGTTTCTATGCGAATCTCTTCTCCATTTCGGATGGAGGGATCACCTCTTCTCCTCTCCTCACTCTCGTAGAGTTTTTTTTTTTTTTTTTTTTTCTCCGTTTTACTCTCAGGTCTACACTGTCGTTCATTCGACATCCCAGTTGCTTAGCGATCGCGTCGCTTCCCCTGAACCGGATTTATTCAATTCAGCCATTTTGATCTGGCTTCTGCGAAATGGATCGGGATAAGCGGTATCATAATCCAAATGAAGTAGTATGCCATTAGATCATGATGCCGGTCGAAGGGGCAGGTCGCAACCGCAAAAAAAAAAAAGAGAGCAAACAACAAGTTTTGTCCTTTATCAACCAGTGCATTGCCGATAAAGAAGACGAAAAGGCTCATGTCATGGTGGTTCCTGCCCCTATCCTGATCAGTTTTTTTCTCCAATGAAGAATACAACATGACAACGCCGTGGGGGGCTGAGTAAGTGCTGTGCCCGATCGGAATTGACTCATTCCGATCAGATAGCGAGAGAGAAAGAGAGAAAGAGAAAAGAGAGAGATAGAGACTTCTATGTTTTTTTTTTTTTTTTTTTCAGTTGCGGGTCACCGCAATGAAGTAAAGACCAAGAACATAAAAGGTGTGTATGTGAGAGAGAAAGAGAAAGCCTGTGCACAACAATGAGAGGATTGGACCACGCACCTGTTGCTTCAAGGCCGCGTCTGCAGACGGGCTCAATGCGCACGCAACCGCCTGTTCAATGAGGTCCATTTATCACTTTTCGACAAAACTGGGTAGGTAGGGATGTCGTTACAGAACAGAGGTAAGAGAAAGAGGCAAGGGTCGTTGGAAGCAAAGAAGGTCGAGTGAGAAATAAGAGCAGGAGCGAAGTGGCGGGTGGCGCGGATAGAAGTGGTAGAGTATGGCGATACGAAGATACAAGGCAAGAGAGGGAAAAGTTGGAGACAAGAATGGGCAGTGTGAGGGAGTAAGAAGGAAGGCAGGGAGGCGAGGAGGAAGACTTGGAGGAAGACTCGGGAGATGGCGTTTTTTTTTTAGTGGCAAATGGACTGAGGATTAGAATAAGAGAAGAAGAGAGAAAACGATGGATTGAGAGAGGGTGGCAAATGGACAAGGTTATGTTATTTTTTTTTTTTTTTTCTTGCTTTTGAGCTTCTCTTACTCACCAGGCCGAGTTTGGTTATTTCCATCGCTTATATGTCAGGATATAACTTATCAAGGTCCATCTTCTTTCAAAGAGTCCATTGTATCAGACCAGGAACTCCTCCACATTTTACCATTTCACCATCCATGGATCAACCTTCAACATCTCTCTCTGCTCTCGAGAGATACACCTGGGCATCTCCGCTTGCACCTGTCATTGAGTCAGATGGTAACCGCCACCGGATCGTCTCCAAGCTTGTTTGAACCTCTCTACTAGTCGCGGCTTGAAATGCCCATCTCATCCTCTTTTCAAAAGGGCAACTCAAAAGACCCAATGACCTAAAAAAAAAGTGCCCCCCCCCATATCGTCATGAATACTCCGGACTAGAATATGTCTTCATCCTCAGCTGCCTGCAGCCCCACATCGACATGGCACGTCTCTGCAAACTAGTCCACTTGCAACTACAACAGAACACACCACCAACCAACTTTGTCGCTCTCGCGCTGTCATGCGTAAACCAATACGAGTTGCGACGAGCTTGTCGCGAGTGGAAGGCTATTGTCGTCCATGTTGACCCAGAATGCATAGCTCTTCAGCAAGCTGTCGTAGGACACTCCAACAGGCATCATTTATGGGCCATCGTCCAGGCGATTGTCTGGGGCAGTGCACTTGTGGCAATTGTCAAAGGAGATCGTCAAATTCTGGACTTGGCTCGATATAAACCAACATCGCGACTCGCCACTGTATCGTCGATACTGCTTGGGTGTCTTATCGGAACAACGTGCGTAGCCAAGACCATAGACTCAATGAAGGCAATCCCCGAAGGATATGATGTAGTCAGGGTGAAGAACAGGGAGAACCACCTTCAGCATCTCTTTTTGATCAGGCGTGACTATGCTATCAAGACAAACCCAAAGATTCTACCAATGTATCTCTTGTCAGGACTCGGACTTGGAACCATCCTTCTAGGAGCGCGGATTGCATTCAAGTCTAGGAAGGCATAGTTGAATCATGGGATCCTTTTCTTTTCTAGAATAAAGCGAACGTGCTCCGACAAAGAGGAGAAACAACACCATCATCAACATTCAAATGGACCTGAGAGTGGAGATAAAAATGGAGATTAACGGCCACATACAACTCGATGGGAAAATATATGTCATTAAAGCCATACTCCAAGATGGCCCTTGATTTGTAGTCACTACACTCATTTGCATGAGTATATTATTACATGGTCGAACCTGGGAAGACAAAAAAAAAAAGAAAGAAAGATATCTGAGTCATGTACTGACCTGTCTCTGCTGAGCAACCTGATCAATGAGAATTTTGTACCTGACCTGTTGCTCCAGTCTGGTAACTAGGACAGTGAAGCACGAAGATGGTTTTTTTTTTTTTTTTTTTTTGCCAAGACAGTCTAAAGACGAGAGGGCTTTTCTCATTTTTTTTTTAGCCAATGTTGAGAGAGTGAAAGAACAAAGGTCTTTGAAGAGGCGATGACCAAAACACGGCCAATCATTGGCTATGGAGGGGAAAGAGGGAGGACTGTTTGGTCGCACAATGCAAGCCCGCATTCGCCCAACAGACTGGTGTGACCCTGGTTTACTGAACTTGTAGCGACAAGGCGATGACTTTGAACATGCCTTCCGGAGTCACTACAAACATTGTCATAATTAAACCCCTCCATCCCGCTTCAGCCGAAGTTTGTTAAAGGTTGTTTGTCTGATGCTCTTCACCAAATATAATTGATATCGGATATTCATCCAGAATTGAACAATGGTGACAATTTTTAACTGATCAGTATCAGTGTGCGATGATAGATTGAGGGAAGTGTGTCCAAGGTAGTCTCGAGCAGATACTCTGGCTCCTTGGCCAAGACTTACAAGCCTCTAGTGCATTCGAATCCTTGGTTATCTCCAAGTTTTAAACTAGCTTCCGTGGCTACAGCCCTACTGTTTATTCTATTCTTATTGAACAGCCAATTGAGGATAGGAGGAGACAAGATGCCCCTTGCATGCTACGGTCGAGCCAATTTGTCATGCTCACCTTTTTTCTTCTGTTGCTGAGATTGAGCTTTGTGAGAAGTTGAAGACTTCTACCACATGCTTGAGTGTGTTGCATATTCTCACTGACGTACCTGACCAAGGTTGGGCTATCGAGCTGCAGGAGGGTGTGCTAGCAAGCCCTGAACCTGGAGGGCAAGACGGCGCTGTCTCGACTGTCGCGGGAGTTCGGGTAGAGCGGCCGCACCCAATACCAGGAGGGTAGACACCAGAACCGATGTCTTGACGAAGAAAGTCCCTCGTCTGGTACGTAGAGAGGGGCTGAGAAAGAACCAGCTATCTTAACTCCTCTCACCCCTGAGTGACTATGTTCATCTTGTTTCCCGCCACCAGTAAGCCAGTCTCCTTTTCCTTTCCCTTTTTTTTACTTTTTACTTTTTACTTTTTACTTTTTTTTTTTTTTTTTTTTTTTTTCTATTAAAAAATCCCCCCCCTCTTCTTTCTTCTCTTTCTTTCGTTTTCTCCTCACTCCTTCTTCCCCTCCTTCTCCTTCTCCATCTTTTCTCTTTTACATACTCGTCGACTCTCCTGTCCTCTCTTTTTTTTTTCTTTTACTTTACTCTTTCTCACCCATCAGCCAATTCCACTTCTACAGCTCTACCTCATTTTTCTCTTCACAGGCATTACCATCCTCGCTGATTCTTTTCTTCAGCACTCATCAGCCTTCCTTCTTGAACCCCCCCCTTCCCTTTCTCCTGGCTTCTTTAGTTCGGTGTTATCTCTATCCACTCCTTTCCCTGTTTGAACAGTTCTTATGACAAAAGAAAAGGGCTCTGCCACCTCAGCACTGCCCTCCCATCGCTACAGCCAACAAACCGTCCATCCATTTGCTAGTGTTAGCATGAGTGACGGCAGTAGTTCCTCCTTGGCAGATCAAGATACTGGCGGAAGCCGCCTTCGCTCACCACTTCTCGCTTCTTATGACGACACCGACGTAACTCTCTCTATATTGACAGACGATACCCGCCAAACTGGGCAAGCAAACTTGGAGCCCTTTAGCATCAGCTCCAGCAACGATGGTACCCCACGAACACGGCGATCAAGTTCAAGGACGCCTTCTCCACACATCTCGCCCGACCGCTCCCCATCTCAGTCTCCTGTCTCTTTCCTTCCCCGATCTTCAAACAACAGCGGCTCTGGCCCCAGCGGCAACAGCCGTAGCAGGACCAGACTTTGCCTGCTAGTCGGTGCAATCGTCTTGGGACTCATGCTACCTGTCTGGGTGTTCTCAAGTGGGGTGATCACTTTGGACCGGTTCAACGATGTCATTCGGTATCTTCCTGGATACTCCATCTTTGCCAATAATCTCCTCTACCTTGTCATGTTCTTGCTTTTTGTCTCGTTCTCTATCATCGCCCTTTTCCCCACCCCGTTAATGACGATGATCGGCCTTCCTTTCCACTTGCTCATTTTTGCCATCTTTAACCGGTTGATGGATGAGTGGCTCCTCTGGTGCATTGGCTGCTATACAGTTCTGTTCCTCGCTCCGTTTGGAACCCAGATCCTGACCAAGATCTCGAGCAGAGGTCAACGCAGTGGTCTCCCACAGTGGCTTCCCTTTTCCGACATTAGTCGCAAAAAGTCCCTGCCTTCTCCTCACCTTTCCAGCCTCTCACCCACGTTTGCCAAGTATTCGCCCTTAAACTCCGATCCACACCACCATAACAGCTTTTCCACGCATCCTTTTCATCGTTCCGGCAGTTCCTCTTCTTCCATCGGAGATCGGATCCTCTCGACGCTGAAAATTGCGCTTGGTGTGGTGAGCGACCGACTCGAAGAACTTATCTACCTTTTCAGCAAACAGAATCGCAATTCCTATCGGTGGCGACTCTTGTTGGCAATTGTCTTGTTACTCAGCTACGTTATGCCGGTGACTTGGACCAATGAACCCAGGACCTTTGACCCGGCTCGATCCTCTCCTTCCTTCGATGTCCAACATCCTGTTCATCTCTGCCCCACCTCACCTTTTACGTCGCCCGAGCAAAGCGAGAAAGCCTTTGATAAGTATTGGCAAGAGTACATCCAGTTCCATCACCGGATGGTCACACCTGAGGAAGAGGGTGGCATTCCTGAGACACAGAAGCGATTCCTAATCTACCAGCCCAGCGACGATGGGCTGGGTAACCGTCTCCAGGCGTTACTGAGTGCTGTGGTCGAAGCCATGATTTCCAAGCGGGCTATTATCCTTGACTGGGTCGCAACACCCCAGTGTAATGTAAGTAATCAATGGGCTTCTCTGTTTCTTTTTTTATTTTTTTTTTCTTGGAATGGAATGGATTGGATTGGAGGAGGAAAAGAGGGTGGAAAACGTTTTGGTGATTCGCTGGCGCTGTTGTTTTTTTTTCCTTACAAGGTACACACATGTTCAAAACACACAGTTCGCCTGTCGAGCGCACAACGTAAAAAACCGTTACCTTGTGGTCAAAACATTCCCCTCAAATGTGCATGGCAATGAGCGAATCGGTCTACGAATATGGGTACTGGGTACCACTTCAGGAACATAAGAAAAGAGATTACTTGTACAAAAGTCACACACACAAATCCGCACGCACATCCACATCCACACATACACACACACAATTGTTCTCCTCCCATCTTCTTTCTCACCTTGCTTTTGCGTCCTCCGTCTACACAACTTTTCGGTACTGAAGTTTCATACATATGGCAGCGCAATGCTCATTATTCCGCTTTTGTTGAAACCTCGTGGGATATCTTTTTTTCTTTTTCTTTTTCTTTTTCTTTTTCTTTCTTTCTTTCTTTTTTTTCTTTTTTTTTTATTGTCGTTTCTCCTTCAGGCATTTCCCTGTCCATCTCGCATAACGAGGCCAGCTCCAATATCTATGACACTTCCTTGTTTTGGCGTTCCTCTTTTTTTTTTTTTTTTTTTTTTTTTTTTTTACTGCGGAGGAGCGGTTCGAGTCCGCTCAACGTGTTCGGAGGGTGCATTCGGTTTGGATAATATCGACATGGATCCTCAAATGACTGTGTAACTTTGAACGGGGCGTCAAAATATACCCTCCTCTTCCCCCTACCCCTCCTCCTTCCAGTCGGACTGGTCTTTAAGTCGACCATGTGCGCCTGATCGCCATTGATCATGGATGGACTTGGCAGCTCGTAGTTTCTGTCTATGGCTACATTGGGTTGACTCTATTGTGTTTGTGGCTGCAGCTGCAGGGTGTTCATCATGGCTACTTTGGTGATAAACTTTAGTTGGAAGGAAGCCAAGGATAACATTTTTCCCTTCCTTCTCTAGAGCTTCTGGCTCCGGATGAGGGAAGGGGAGGGGGAGAGTTGGTGGATTTATCGAGGGGCATGGAATGCAGAGTAGAGGGGAGGGGGTATTAGACTTTTGTCTCAAAAAGACTAGACAATGGCTGTTGGCTGCGTGACTGATTGGCTGCTACGAGGTGATTTATACTTTGGCTGGGATAAGAAAAGAAAGAAAAGAAAGAACATGTCCTTCCCCCCTCCCCTCCTGAATCGCAAAAGTTCTTCAGGCAACAGCCGACTCTGGACACATGGCTCTAATTTCACTATTTGTGCTGTGGCTGTACCTTTTAATTTGTAAAGAGAGGGACGGTGAGAGAGTCTCACCATGTACAGTCATCACTGTACCGATACCATTTTTCACTGAAAGAAAAAAAGAAAAGAAAAGAAAAAAAAAAAAAAAAAAAAAAAAGAAAAACTAACCACTGATATGCTCGTCTTCCAACTCTTTGAATTTCCTCCGCCTTTGCCGTCTCATATAGGCCAATTTTACCGATCTCTTCCAATCTCCCAAGGACCTTGCCTGGAACCTGAACTCGACCCAGTCCATTCTCCGGGAATCCAAAGAATACAAGACCAAACCCGAAATCTGGTACCCCTACTGCCGGAACTGTGCCCTTCGTTCCCCTATCGTCCCCAACTCGACTTGGTCTAATCTTCTGTGCGAAAAGGACCTTGGACTGGATCCTTCGAAAAAGATTGTTCAAATCTTTTCAACACAATGGTTTCTCCCTGTTTTGCAACATAATCCCCATTGGCATCAAGAACTCTGTCAAATGTTCCCGGGTGGAGGTGCTACAGCCTTCCAGATCCTTGCTAAGCGACTTCTTCTACCCTCAGTCGATGTCCAACAAAGGATGGATTCAGTTCTAAACCGAATTCCCAAGGGCAAAAAGTTGGTTGGATTGCAAGTGCGTCGAACTGAGAACAATGCAGTTGGTCAGTCGATCGAAGACTCCTTCTTACAATGTGCGATCCAGGTCGTGAACGAAGAACTGCACAACCCGCCATCAGAGAATGGCTATTTGTCAAAGCAGTTGACGGAGATTGACCCAACTTCTCAATTTGTGTATTACCTGGCGACGGATTATCGACCGACCCGTGCTCATTTCCAACGCACGCTTGGGGACAGACTCTTTGTCCTCGAGAATACCTTCCAGTCGCACGGATCAACAGCTTCTCAAGACGACAAAGACAAAGAAGATGATAACTCCAAATCCCAGGCAGAAGCAGTCGCCCGTAATTCGATCATTGGTGTCCAGACTGCTGTGGCTGAAATGATGTTGCTCGCTCATGCAGACCGAATCGTTTCCTCACCTTATTCGACCTTTGGCTACTTTGCCCATGGATATGCCAATGTTCAACCTAATATTGTGAAACGAGATGGCACCTGTATTCATCGCAAATCGACTCAGCCTTGCTTCCAGTATTGGTTTGGGTTTGCAAATGGTGGTGCCTCGTGCTCTATCCGATCTTCAATCGAGATGAGTGAAGATTATGACTGCTGGCTTTAGAGAGCGAGTATTATTTTATAAAAACACTATTTATCCTACTTCTGTCCTGTCTCAGTAACAATTCTCTCGCAAGAGACTGTGTGGCTAAAAGTAAGAGAGTGTGTGTATGTAATATAAACAGGAGAGAACAGAGGCTAGGAGTATAATTCTCGAAGAAGAAGCTAAAAGATGCTCCGTGATGCCACAGTGTCCTAAAAAGAGGGTGAGAGGGGGCTTGATGTGTGTGGGGAATGGTGCCATGGGTTCATTTCTATCCGCGAATGAAAAGAGCGGATCCAGAGTATGCCGCTGCGAGGCATGGTAAGTTTAGAAGAGACTGGCATGAACGTGCTGTTTAGCTTGGAAAAGGAAGAAAGATGAGCGTTTCTTATGCTTTGACTGGACGGTTGTACGAGGCTACGAGACATGAAGAGCGGTTGAGAGCGGAGAAGTGGCGGAGATCAAGGGGGGAGGGGAAGGAGAGAGAGGATTCTGTAAGACCGGATTCTCCTCAGCACGACATCACCCTTCTCTAGTAAGGAAGTTGAGAGATCGAGAAAGAGAACCATGGGTAGTCTAAACTACCAGATTGGGAGCAAACAAGGATAGGGGCAGGGGAGAGAATATTTATGTGTATGCGCGTCTGTTTGGAGGTTCTCGTGCAGAAGTTGCGCGTGTGTCAATTTGTAGTCTGTATACAAGAAATGGGCATTTGTGACTCACGCTGGTGCAGAAGGTAGGGTGCAGGGCCTTGCAGAGCCAGTCAGAATGATGCGGTCGCGGAGCCGCGCGCGATAACGTACTGTGTCGAGATCTAAAAGTCCGAGAGAGCAAGATAGAGTAAGTTTGCCAGGTCGTCACTTCTCTTGGTCGGCAATGGGTTTCTCCTGTGCTCTCCCCAGTCGACCGTGAGGATGCCTAGAAGAAGAGAGTGAGATAGAAAGAGTACCGTTGAAGCCGCCCATTTAATGTTCTTTTCTTTCTTTTCTTTCTTCTCCATCTCTCTGTTTTTCCTTCCTCTTCTTCTCTACTCCTTTTTCTCCACACTCAGTCCAACGCCACTCATCTCTCTCTCTTTTTTTTTTTTTTTTTTACTTTCTCTCTCCCCTCCCCAGCACTTTTTCAGATTCTACTCAACCAATGGCACACAACAGCGAACTTCCCCAGAAAGTACCAGCCGTCAAGTCCACCATGGTGCCCATCCTCAAGAAACTCGTTCATGCTCCCGACACATTTACTCCTGAGGATGCCACCCTTGCTACACGAGAGATCATGGAAGGTCGAGCCACTCATGCACAGATCGGTGCCTATCTCGTCGGTCTCAAGCTCACCCGTCTCGATGCCGATCCAGCTATTGTAGCTTCATGTGCCACTGAGATGCGCAACCACGGCTTGCCCATTCCTTTTGACAATACCTTGAATCTCCAGGACCAACTCGTTGATATTGTCGGAACAGGTGGCGATGGTCATGACACCTTTAATGTCTCGACAACCGCTGCTATTGTAGCAGCTGGTGCCGGTTGCAAAGTTGCCAAGGTAACTAGCAGCAACAACAACAAAAAAAAAAAAAAAAAAAAAAAAAAAAAAAAAAAAAAAAAAAAAAAAAAAAAACAACAACAAGGGTAGCTGGAATGATGAGATTAGAGTTAATGCTCTCCTTTTTTTTTTCCTTGAAAAAAGAAAATATCTCTATCTCATCATTGCATATGAAGCAACAACACTAAAGAAAAAGTCTCACTTCTAACATTGTTCCGATTCTTCTCTCAATTGCCTGGAAACATCTCATCTCGGTAGCACGGAAACAGAGCCGCGTCCTCCGCCTGTGGGTCAGCAGATATTTTGGAAAAGTTTGGTTGCAGGATTGACAATGTGCAGCCACAGGACGTCTCGACACTTTTGGAGAACCATGGGTTCTGTTTCTTGTTTGCTCAGACCTACCACCCAGCCATGAAGAACACGAGTGTGCCCAGGAGAGAGATTGGTATTCCTTCGATTTTCAATTTAATGGGTCCTCTCAGTAACCCGGCCAAGCCTCGTCGTTTCGTCGTGGGTGTTCATTCCAAAAACTTGGGAGCGCTTATGATCGAAACACTGAGACTCATGGGCTTTGATGCTGGAATGGTTGTCTGTGGTGCCAATGGTCTGGATGAAATCAGTCCCGAAGGAATCACACACGTAAGTATTTGCTCTTTCCTATATCCTTTTGGTCAAGCCTAAAAACATACGCTGAGTCACATTTTTCAATTGAGATGAAACTCATCATGATGACCAATTACTCTCTGTGAATGAACTGATATAGGTTTGGAATTTGGTTGATGGAAAAATTGTCGAAAAAGAAATTTCGCCTGATCAGTTTGGGTTGCCTTCGCACCCCTTGACGGCCGTCAAGGGTGGAGGACCTGCAGAGAATGCCGCCATTTTGGACGATCTTCTCAATAACAAGTTCAAGTCACCCGGACATCCAATCCTGGATTTTGTTCTCCTCAATGCCGCCGCGCTGTTGGTTGTTGCTGGCAAAACCGATAGCTTTGAGAAGGCTGTTCAGCTCGCTAGAGAGAGTGTTGAGAGTGGAAAGGCGCGTGCTGTCCTTGATGGATTCCGTCGCGATATTCAATAAGAATCTTCTCTTTCTCCTTTCTCTTTAATTTTTTATTTTTTTCTACCATTGTTTTGTTTTATTTGAATGTGGTTGATGTTGGGCAGGATTCCTTGGTGGTTTTTATCTTGTAGCACCCTGGTCTGTAAATATATTTAAAAAAAAAAAAAATGAATTTCCGGTGACATGCCCTATCCTTGATGTGACAATACTATCACCCGGTAGAGTCCCCTAGCTTTTTCTTTGGCGCTGAACCTCAAATATTGGCCTAGTGGGGCTAATCCTAGATCGATAGAGGCAGGTATTTTATACAGTTTTGCGAAGTTTTGTGAGATAAGGACCCATGTTGGGCCTCTGGTGCCAAAATATGGGTTCAACAGGCGCCACACAAACTCCTTGTAAGATCTTTTATCGAAATCTTCGTACTACTTGGTGTATCACTTCGGCACTAGCTCCATGTAAAAATCGAGTTCGGGTGAGATTAAGCCGCTCACTCCCAGATGAGAATGACTTAATCCAAAAGAATAGGATGGAGTAATATGCCATTATTGTTTGCGTTGCTACTCTCTTTTTGATATCTTATTCCTTTATTCAGTTTTTCGTTGTCTGTTTCTTTTAAAAGATTGGGATGTAGTTGTTGATCCTCTCCTTCTGACCTTGTCCAATACATTCCGAGATCCAGATAATGTTACGAATCTCTTGCTCCTTGAGCTTCAGGAACGAGTAAAAAATACCATAGTGGAATTGCTGTTGGAACGAACGCTTGTTAAGATGGACCTCGTATTCAAAGAATCGATCCTCAAGTGTCTTGGATCCTCCTGTTGAAGCATTGCTGTCAAAGAACTGGCGATACTCCTAAAAAAAAAACATATGTTAGCAGGGTCTAACAAATACTGTCCCTCAGACCGCCAATAAGGAGTTATCAATCGATTATGCAGCGTATTTAGACTCTAGATTCTTTACCAACAAGACATCGCAGGTGGTCTTGACTTGGTCGACATCATCTGCCTTGGCAAGTTTGAGGTTACCCTCGGGGTATAGTCGTCCAATGTTGGGAAAGAGCTTTGCACGGTCGTCCTTGGACAACTCCGTACCGAACGAGTTGATGGTAATGTTGAGAGATCGGCGATCAGCCTCAAACTGAAGAAAAAAGAATAGCAGATGGTGTTAACAATCTCATATAGGCCGGTCTGTCACCTTGTTCCCTTTTGTCTACTCCTTCTCGCAGAGTCAACAAAAGTGTGCATGTGTTGTACCTGCAAGAGTTCGCCCATAATCTCTGCAGTGGGACCACCCAGAGCAAGAGAAAAGTGATAAAAGTCCTCCAAATAAGCCTTGTACAGAGTGTTGCGGATAATCTCGATGTTCATCTCGTCAAGATCCTCGGCTGAGAGACAATCCTTGAAATAAGGAGCCAATGGTGTCTCAACCAAAACTGTGTTGTAAAGCTCAGCCACGTTCGTGGCGACACACAGGGCGGGCATACTGTCAAAGACGCCCAAGGGGTGACACCTGTCCAGGAGCTCTCTCGTGTCGCGCTCGTGCAGTGTTCCTGTGATCAGGAGGATGACATTGTCGATCATATAGGCGTATCTAAGGGGGTAGTCGACAGACCATGAGAAAGGGAGGAGTCAGGGTTAACATTGAGACAAATGTGAGATGGGGGAAAAGAAGGCTGTCCTTGGATCCAATAACCTTGAAAACAAAAGGGCTGGCCGCTCCATTAGCAATAGGCAAACCCCAGTTGGAACACTTGCGCGCGCGCGCGCAAAAAAGAAAGACAAGAAAAAGAAACTCACGTCATATAGTCAAGGAATTGTTGCAGAGGAGCAACGGCGTGGGCGCGAATATAGTCAAACTCTTGGACCAACTTGGTGGTGCACTTTTGGGCAAGCATCGATGTCGACAAATGAGCCTCGTTCTGAAGAATCTGGCTGTAATCTGATGCTTGCAACTGAAGCTTGACATCTGCAGCATAATGATTTTGGTTGTTGTGGCCAAGAATAGAGAGAAAGAGATTGAGAAGGCAAGGGACAAATTGAGAGAAAGAAAGAGAAGGTGAAAGAGAAAGAGAAGAGAAATGGTGTGTTTTGGATGAAATGGATCAGTAGAGCGATAAAAAAAAGAGATGAGACTAAACAACCGCTGGTCCGACGGGCCAATATTCCTGACCCCATGGCAAGGAATGGCTTGATGTTGATTCGATTGATTGATGCAGTTTTTTTTTCATTGAGATGGAAAAATAGAAAGACGAGTACCTTCAAGAGACTCGCATTGGGTCAGGTTGATGTATGCAGTGTTGGTGAGGATGCTGGAGCGGTAGCCACGGACGATGGCCTCCAGATATCCGTCGTCTGCATTGAAAAAGAGTGCCTCCATTGTCGTGTCGTTACAGCGTTCTGTTGTGTGGTCGGGGAGTGGAGTGAGAGAGTAAAGGGGGAGAGGAAGAGTGAACTGTCGACTGACTCTTCTCTGCGTGATATTGGGAGCAGTCACGAATCGGGTCAGTGGGGGGGCCTCAATGCAGACAGACGTTGCTTGCATGTTGCATGTTCCGGAATGTAATTCAGGGCAGCTTCCAGACAATGAGAACAGCGTTGCATGTTTCTAGCCTTGCAATTGCCGATTGTCCTTAGTCGTTGGTGTGTTCATATCTGGGCGCCAGGGCAGAGCATTGAGGCAGCTGCTGGATTTTAAGTTCCCCGGCTCTACGCGGCGAGAGACCCTTCTTCCTTGCTGCAAAAGGAAGCAATGCAGCGGCCGATCGATCTGTTTCCCACACTAAATATTTTCTTGTCCTCGTCTTTATCCTATCGTCTCTCTCTTTCCTTTTCTTTATCTCTCTTCCACAAAGCACCACCACTCCTACTTAACAGTCTCGTCATTCAAGAATTCAGGGCCCAAAGAGAAACTGAGGATCCAACAAATCATGCAGGACAATCCTTCCAAGCACGTCGTCGACGCGGTTGACGCGGCCTCGGCCGAACTTCGCAACATCTCGCTCAAGATCCATGACAAACCAGAGCTTGGCTTTAAAGAGGTCTTTGCCCACAAGACACTGACAGACTATCTACTCCAGAAGGGTTTCCAAGTCACCAAACATGCATGTGGTCTCGATACTGCCTTTATTGCCGAATTTGTTCAGGACCAGGGTGAACCTGAGTCTTCACAGCAACCTTTGCCTTCTGTCGGCTTTTGCTCCGAGTTTGATGCCCTTCCTGGGATCGGACATGGTTGCGGGCATAACCTGATTGCCATCTCTGGTCTGGCTGCAGTACTTGGTGTTAAAGCAGCGATGGAAAAGAGTCAAATTCGGGGAAGGGTCCGACTGTTGGGCACTCCAGGAGAAGAGACATTAGGAGGCAAGATCCCAATGATTGAACGAGGGGCCCTTGACGGCTTGGATGCTTGCATGATGGTTCATCCAGGTCAGTGGGACATTCTGTACCGTCAACCCCTTGGAGTTGGTCGACTCGAAGTTGAATACCATGGCAAGGCGGCCCATGCCTCGACAAGCCCATGGGAAGGTAAGAGAAGATATATAAATATTTATATATTTATAAAACTCGCGACTGAATGCGACACTGAGTGTTTATGAAATGCATCATTTCATGAATTAGGCAAGAATGCATTGGATGCCATGTGCATGGCCTACAATGCCATCGGTCTCCTCCGACAACAAACGCTCCCCTCAAACCGCATTCACTCAATTATCAAGAATGGTGGTCAGGCCCCAAACAGTGCGTATAAAACTATCCCCTTTTGTATGCATCGTTTCATCATGGTTGAAAGTCCTTCACCACTTACACCCTCTCCTTTTTTTATTACCATTTGGCCCGGCCTAGTCATCCCTGAACTAGTGACAGCGACCATCATGTATCGTGCAAACAAACAGACGGAGCTCGTTCACCTTCACGATCAAATCGTCGAGATCCTCGAGTCAGCTGCCGTGACAACTGGTTGTACTGTCAAGATTGAGAAGGCTATGGAATATCTCCCACTTAACAATAACTCACTCTTGACGGACCGATTTGGTTCCTACATGACCTCGATGGGCGCTCACTTGCAGACCCGTGACCAGGATGAAGCCACCCCTGCTGGTTCTACTGACATGGGCAACATAACGGTGGCCGCTCCTGGTTGTCATCCTGTTTTCAATATTGCTAGTCTCGATAGTTCTCGCGAACCAGGTCTCTCCACACATTCGGCACTCTTTGCAGAGAGAGCTAGAACCGAGCTCGCTCACGAGACGGTTATTCGAGCTGCCAAGGCTTTAGCTCTGACAGGTCTTGATGTCCTCACCGATGCCGAGTACACCAAGAATGTCCGTGAAGAGTTCGAAGCGAGTAAGGGTACACCCGAAAAATAAAACAGGCGAGTGCGGAGGAAATGTCAGCACACCCAGACTTTTTCAATATCATTTGTCTGATTGACACAGATGGTGTACATACTGAAGGCGAGTTTTCAGATAAACGCATACTATCTTTTTTTTTTTTTTTTCTGTTCTTTATACATGTTTGAAGTAAAAAAAACGCAGAGTTGTAAAGGGTGACATAAGAGGGGGGAAGGCTATAGTACAAGGGAGAGGGGAGAAAAACAAGAATAAAGATATACCATACTGGTAGGCACGCACAAAAAAAAAACGACAATAACAACAACGATTATAGAGTAATCTCTTCATCTCTCAGAATCTCAGGAAAGAATCCCAGAAATTCTACTCGATTTCTTCAATTTTTGGTCGCTTCCTCCGTCCTCCGGCTTGAGCACCTGTGCTGTCAATAGGACTCATAGTCATCCCAAGTCCTCCGCTCATTCCATCATGGATAGAACCAGGGCCCCGCTGCATCAGCCCAAACATGCCAACGTCTCCTCGGATGGACAATAGGGTGATACTGCCTTGAGGTTGGAGCATTGACTGCTGTTGAGCATGCGCTTGAGCATGCTGGAGATGCTGTTGTTGCTGCGAGTGTTGTGAATGTACATGATGTTGAGTGAGCATAGGACCTTGGGACGGGTGATGGTGATGGTGATGCTGTTGCTGTTGCTGTTGTGGTTGCGGATGTTGCGAAGGGTGACCATGGTGCTGTGGATGGGCTTGTGGAACAAATGCTCCCGGGTTCTCGAGCCCGGTAGGGAACGGTGCCATCATGGCTCCGTTATTGGGAGGAGCCGAGTACAGCATCTCGTTGCTGGCTCCCATCATCGGCCCAAACGCTGCACTGGATGCAGGCATTGAGGTCGATATTGTTACATGGCTGATGCCATTGTTCACTCCACCAACACTACCCCCGGAACTAGGTGGGCTTGGCATGTTGCCATTCAACCCAGTAGATGAATGCATGTGTGAGTGGATCGCCTGTGGATGAGAGTTGGAAGGTGTTACAAGGTGTTGCTGTTGCTGTTGCTGTTGCTGGGACATGTTTGGCACTGTGGCATTTACTTGTTGACTGTTGGAATGATCTGGTGAGAGTGATGAAGAGGTCGAACTTTCGTCATGGTTGATAGACTCCATTAAATTTCCATAGGTCATAGATGACATGGCATTGAACCCGGACGATGCCCCGTTATCTGTCTCTCTCCCATCCATTGTATGCTTCATCCCTGCAGAGGCTGGGAGATGCTGCTGACCAAATGACATGTCTCCAGATCCATCTCCCGTCGTCGATGTTGTCGGTTTTGAACCAGGGCCTGATGACGAATGATCATCCATACCTCCGTTCAAGGAGCCATCCACACCGTTCAGGATGAGCATACCTCCAAGTCCAATTTGAAGTCCTAGCCCGAGACCATCTTGTTGGCCTACGAGACCTGTATTGTTGTTACTGTTACCAGTCTTGCCAGCGTGGATGACATGGAGCCCGTCTCCTTGTCCCTGAAGACCTGCAAAGGTGAATCCACTCAAGACATTCGCATCAGAACCGTCGCCATGACGATGTGGAAGCATTAGCCGGCTCTCTTGAGAGCTGCCTGGCGTCCCTGACACAGACGATGATCTATTGGGTGTGACCTCGAGAATATTGCCTCCTAGCTTCAGATATCGCAGAGGTGTTTGACAATGTTTCTCCAACATGTTCAAAAGACTGGCCCTGGAAAATGGCTTGGGGAGAATATCGTTCATTCCGTTGGCAAAATATGTCATAACATCGGTGGCGGTCGTATTTGAAGTCATACTGATGATAGGGGTCATGGCGTCGAACTGGCGAATTTGGGTTGTAGCAGACAATCCATCCAATCTTGGCATCATAATATCCTACAAAACCAATAAGTTAAAAATTGAATTAATACAAGATGCGAAGGAAACTAAAGGCAGCTTAAAGAAAAAGGTAGTGTAGGCAGGCTCAAAGAGCTACATGAAATATCAAAACAAAGAATAGCCAGAGTCGACACTTACCATCAAAACAATGTCATACTTTTGAAGACTCATCTTTCCAACAGCAGCAATTCCATCTTCGGCAACATCAAAGGGGCACCCAAAGATCTGAAGGAGTCGAGCGCTGAGGCGTCGACAAGTATCATCGTCCTCCACCAAGAGGACCTTGGGTGGCATGGACCAGCTGGGTACCACAGCATTGGACGGCCTTGGGGTCGAGGCATTGTTGTCACTAGGTGCAGAATTGATATAGGCCTCAGATGGGCGCGAGCTCGATGATTGCGGAGGAAATGTTTGAAGCTGAGCATCCGGTTGTGGGTTGGGTTGGAACCGAGGAGGCTGCTGTGTTGGCTGAATCGTGGTAGGAAGAGGTTGCTTTTGATCCGCCGATCTTGGTGGTCTTGATATTTTGCCAGTGGACTTGCCCGATGGTGACATCAAGTCGTCCTCTTTCTTAACCGTCAAGTGGCTCAACGAGAGAATAGGCGCCCCAAGGCTGGGGTCTTGGCACATGGGTGGGTGGTTGTAATAGCCTGTGGACGCAGAGGACGTTTTAGGCGTGAAGGAAGAGGCTGACGTGGGGAGCGGCATTGACGCTGTTGGTTGGAAGCCTGGGACATTATTCATGGCAGGAAGGGAGACAGGAAGAGTCGAGGACGAGACAGACGACATGTTAGGCAAACTCGCTAATGCCTCGGGGGAGGTAGTAGCTGTGCCGTAAGGGCTATCGAGAGGGACGCTGGCGTGCGGTTGTTGGTTGCCATTTTGAAACAGTCGTGGGTTAGCTCCTCCATGACTTGCCGTCCGGACGCGAGAATTGGGGAATAATTTAGATTTGACTTTTTCTTTTGAAGGCAAAGTATTTGTCTGACCCTGAGGGGCCATGATCAGGTTGCCATCCTCTGTTGTGGCGAGAAAAAAAAAAAGAATAGTAAGAAAGTGTGTTAGTTGGAATTTCGCATAAGAGGAAACAGCAAGTAAGACCGAGTGAGTTTAGTCTTACCTCCACTCTGGTAACCAAGAACCTTCAAGAGATTCTGTATCAGCTGCTCCTGTGTGTTTACTCTGCTCTTGTACTGCGTTAGTTGCTCCTGCATCTCTAGTTGAGTCTTGAGCATCCGGTCCATTTGCACCTGATAGTCCTCCGGCAGCGAAGAGAGGTTGTCTGGAGATGCAGTAGATGCAGTTGCAATAGTCGTCTTTTTGTTGTTTGGGGTCTTGCGCTGATGGAAACAAGAGAAAGAGAAACAAAAGAATGAGTAAACAAGGAACAAAGGTATGGAGATTTGAGGCTATGAGTCTCATATACACACTGACCAAACAACAGCTCGGTCCTAATGGCAACCTTACCTTAATCTCTTCAAGCAGATCCCTCTTGTCGATCTGGAACTTGGGATGCTGAAACTCCCAGGCCTAGGCGAAAAAAAAAAAAAAAAAAAGTACATGATCACACAGTTAGTACAGAGTATTCACTCACAGAAACGGGGAGGAAAGAGGTGGCCGACGATTCGGTAGCCAGGGGATAACTGTTCGTTTCTAGACCTACTTGATCTCCATAAGGTCGCTCGGCATCCTCTGTGATCTTGATTTTGTGAAAGTCGTACTTGTTGAGCTGACGGACAAAGCTGGCAAAATTGTTGTGCTTGAAGTGTTTGGGTAGGATAGTCTTTGCAAACTCGTTGGGCTCCTTGACCACAAAGCTCTCTCCGTTTCTGCCCCACGACACGATCACTTCATGCTCTTTTTCCTCCAGCATCCTATTTATCCAGACAAAAGCGTTGGAGTAAGCGGGTAGGGAGGTAAGTATGGTGCCTCTTTATCATGTCAGCAACTGCAGCTTTGAGCAAAGTGGAGCAGACACAGGCAGGAGAGACGGCATGACAGGCATATCAGAGCGCCTGTTGAAGTAGAGCTCCGTCCAAAAGGACCGGGGCGAGGAGGCTGAGGACGAGCCATGTTCAACCCGAAAAACCAAAAGCCCATTGCCCAGTATAGCGGCCATTTCGCATTGACACTTTTACGCCTTGGTCAATATCGACAGCCTCTCCTCCGACGACCGCCGACGACCGCCGACAACGGCAATGGGCAGCGCCATTTCCTGCTTTCTGCAGAGACATGTCTCGCATACCGGAGGTGAGGTGGAGTGAGAGAGGAGATCCAACTTACCGATAGAGCTTCTTGACGAAATCGGGAATACCATTGCCAGAGGCTGCGGCAGAAGCTGGGTCCATGGTCATATCCTGGGCGGCGTCGAGTGAGCTATCGTGGTCAGCAGGGGACCCACTGGGGTCCTGTAGACTCTGGGCGACCATGATGGCACGCTTCTTTGGCCGTTTCTTGGCGTCGAGAGAACTCAGGATGGGCAACGGATCCTCTGGGACGGGGATAGCTTGAAAGAGCAAATAAGAGCAAGATGAGAAGGGATGTGGCGACTACAAAGGGGGCGGGGCCTAACGTGGAGTCTGCCGTTGCCGAAGAGGGGTTGAGGAGCAGCTACGCTGACAGGGATGCAAAAAAGAAGGTTGTATGAACCATTAATAATGCGACGCAAGAGCCGCGCGTTGGCGGGTGGACAGAGAGAGAGAGGGAGAAGGGGAGAGAGAGAGAGAAAGAGAGAGAGAGAGAGAGAGAGAGAGAGAGAGAGAGAGAGAGCGAAAGAGAGTAGGCGAGCAGGAGACGATGCGCCCTTTGGAGGCTGTGTGAGCCACGGGCGAGCAACCGTGGCCCCAAAGGGAAGACGGGGGACGGGAGCCCTGTTCTCGTCCCATTGAGAAATAGAGAGAGAGGGGAGAGGAGAGGCATTTCATACGTCGTACACACGTCGCAGTCTCGCAAGGGGAGCCATGTATAAAAAGGCCCAGCAGGACGGGACGGGAGACACACCTGCCGCGGGACTGATCTCGCGGTCATCGACTGCATCGGGGGCACCGTCTGAAAGAGAGAGAGAAAGAAAGAGAGAAGAAGAAGAAAAAAAAAGGGGGCCCGGGCAAGGGCGCTCTCCCAGGGGAGAGAGAGTGGGCAGGGGCAGACAGGAGAGCACCGACCCGGTCTGTCGGACCATCGAGGCTGATCAGACATGAGAGTCTGCTTCAGAATGAGAATGGGAAGGGTAGATCCAGGCAGAACAAGGGCAGCTGTCTTTACTGCTGCGACATTGTGTGTGTGGGAGAAGAGAGCTGAGTGGAAGCGAACCTAGTCAAGCGAGCGTGCACCGGCCGAGGTTTGCAGGCAGAGAGAGTGTGTGTGAAAGAGCGAGAGAACACGGGAGCGATCAGAATCAGCAGGGGCGGATGAGAGAAGGAAGTAGATGAGGTGGATGAGATGGATGTGAGACGATGTGTTGGGCAAGGTATGGAAAGTAGCGGATCAATGCAGATGCGGAGCTGAGGTGGGGTTGAAGTGAAAGAGAGAAAGTGAAAGAAAAAGAGAAAGTAAGTGAGAGAGTGAGAGAGTGAGAGAGTGAGAGTGAGAGAGTAAGAGTGAGAGAGTAAGAGTGAGAGAGAGTGAGAGCAAGAGTGAGGAAAGTGAGAGTGAGAATGGGAGTTGGAGATAGGGTGAAAGAGGAGCAGTGGGAGAGAGTGAGTACGGCCAGGGTGCAGCCATGCCAACGCCGCTGGTCCCCATCTCTCTCTCTCTCTCTCTCACTCTCTCTCGCAAAAAATAAAGGTTGCAGCTGTTGTCCAGCGGCTTCAGTAGTACTTTTTCTGATTTTGGCGGGCGAGTAAAGGGCCGTGGGCAACGAACAAGTGAGGAACGGAGGAGGAGCACAATAAAACAGAAGGGGCAGTGGGAAGAGTGAGAGAAAGAGAAAGAGAAAGAGAGAGAGAGGGAGAAAGAATCAGAAAGTGAGAGAGAAAAGAAAGGCGCACCTGCGTGTCCTCGAAACAAGAGGACTGCAGCGCCAGACTGGAGGAGTGCAAAGAAAAGCGAGTCGATTTCTCCATCCAAAGGCTCGCAACCTTCAGGCGTAACCAACCAGCCAGCCAGCAGAGTGGACGCCTTTGCTGGTGTTTGCTCGACCTCTCTCTCCCCCTTCTTCCTCCCCCATCCCTACCTTTGCGTGCAGGAGCAGACCTGTTAGTCCACGGCCACGACCGCCACCACGGCATCCATGACCCTGTCGGCATGGCCATCGGACCCTTCCTTTCATTCTTTTCTCAAAGCTCACGGTTCGTGTGTGATTTGCTTTGCTCAACACCGCTCGACCAAACATTGCTCTATTCATCTCCCTCTTTACAGGGAGGACAAACGTCTCTTTCAAGTACGTTTGCTCACCTTACTGTTACATCCATCCTCCGCACCACACCCTCATCCCCCACCTTTCCCCCCTCCCTTATCCGAATGCACACAGCCATTTGCACCCGCTTTTTCCTCTTCTGCTCTTCTGGGGACACAGCGCTTTGGAGCGAATCCCTCCTCTCTCTCGATTTCAATTGGTGCGTCCGTCACAAGGCCACAGCGGATGCTCACTTTCTCGCTCTCACTCGCTCACTTTTCCAAGGTCGAGGACGTGCTTGCGTCTTGTGCACGACGCTCTCCTCTCTCTGTCCCGCTCTCGTCCTTTTCTTGTTTCTCTCTTTCTTTTTTTTTTTTTTTTTTCACTCTCTGTCCATCTTTCTTGCATCCACCTCCCGTTCGTTACGAGAAAAAAAAAAAAAAGACTCCTTTTGGTCCGAGAGGGAGAAAGAAAATGAGAGAGAGAAAGAGAGAAGGGGAAAAGGGTAGGCAACTTGGAAATCTGCGGGTCCGTGGGGGGTGGAGGGATAGGGGAAGGGAGAGAGGAGGAAAAGGAGCATGGGCAGACAGACGGACCAAATAAAGACAAAGGTCTATGTGGAACAGGGGAGTGAGCAGAGGAGGGATAACAAGGTACAAGCTTGGCACCTCTGTCGGTGGATGGATGATGATGATCCACGAACGGAGGCCAAAAAAAAAAAAAAAAAAAAAAAAAAAAAAAAAAAAAAAAAAAAAAAAAAAAAAAAAAAGAGAGAGAGAGAGAGAGAGAGAGAGAGAGAGAGAGAGAGAGAGAGAGAGAGAGAGAGAGAGAGAGAGAAACGGGGTGGTTGAGATAGATCAGGGAGAGAAGGGCTTTATGAAAGAAAAAAGAGATTGTAAAAAAAAAAAAACCGTTGGGAGAGAGAGGGAGAGGGAGAGAGAGAGATCAAAAGAAAGGGCAATGGTATGAGAGAGCAAAAGTGTGTGTGTATGTGCGAGAGAGATAGAGAAAGAGAGTGAATGAACTAAAGAAAGAGATGTATGATTGAGTAAGAGTGCAAAACGAACGACCAACTTTGAATCTGCTGCTCAGAAACACATGGCAAGAGTGGAGCTGGGCCGGAGGAGGAAAAGGCGATGAAAGGAGCCTCACTACAATGCCCAAATGGCGTTCTCGGACCAAGACCAGCATCTGGCGGACAAAGAATGAAAGGGATATGTTCCTTTGTTCCCGCAATTCATTAGAGCCGTTCCTTTCCCCAATTGGGCGCCAGCTGCAGTTGCATGGGCATGAATACAGTACTCGATGATGATAGGACGATGACCGAGGGGAAAGAGGGAGGGGGAAGTCGTTGACAAGGGATACACACCCAGAGAGTACACCTGTCTCTCGTAGAGAGGACAATTGTCCCCTTTCTTGTTGACCTCTAGTAATGCCTTCGACAGACCATTCCCCCGCTCAGCATGAACACCTCGAGGCTCCATCCAACACAAAAGAGCGACAAGCGGGGGAAAACCAACGGTGGTGAAATTCCTTGCCAAACCACGAGTAGCTAAAAAGGGTTCGGCCATGGTCAATGGACATATCAACCTTCTCATCCCTCTCTTCTTTTCTATGCATCCAATGACAGGATTGCGGAGAATTGTCCTATCTAGGTTTGAGCAGGGACTATATGTGTCCCTGACTCGTTGTCCTCTACCCTGCTTCGCTTTAACTCTGACCACCTCAGCTTTGTCCACGGCCCTGCATTCGGCATGTCGTCCTTCGTTTCGTGGCAGCAACAAACATCTCTGGCCCAATGATTGGTTCCTGTGTACCGATGGCAATCAATAAAGATTCCGACTGCGGTTGTTTGCCACGGTGACCACTTCTTTTACCTCCCCCACGAATTTAATGAGGTACAGTTACCCCGGCCGGCCATCAGAAACGCAACGGCCATGACCAGAATGGCAACTCGCTGAGATAAAATAACCGTTCAGATGCAGATGAAAGACGCCACAGGGGTGACCTAAGGAAAGTTGAGTCGGGGTCTAAAAACTAAGATTGAATGACAGTCGGGAGAGCAGAAGGTGTTGTTCAGAAAGAACGAAATGCAATTGGGACCCCGGGCGCCTTTTTTTTTTTTTCCCCTTCGATCTACCACTCTCCAACAGACTGGAGATCGAGATTTTTATTTTTATTTTTGATGCGGTACGGTCATCGTGGAACCATTCTCCAAAGGTCTCCCCTACCAAGGCTCTCCCGCTCTCCTACTCTCTCTTTTTCCTCTCACGACCTTCCTACATTGCAATCCTCCACTCACCCCTGCCATCTCTTTATTATCCTCGGCAAACAGAGGGCAGACACTTCAAGGAAAAAAAGTGTACCTCGACAAGAACCTTCCCGATGTTCGTCCTTCCCTTTTCTGTCCGACCTGAGAATCCACAGGGAAAGTGTTCTTCATTGGCCGAAGGATGGCGGGAAGGGAGAAGGGTGCTCATGTATGTTATGAAAGAGGTCAAGCAGTGCTACACAAAAAAACACACATTCAGGGACTCTTCGCCAACCCGCTCCCAAGTTACAACTCTTTTTTTTTTTTTTTTTTTTTTCAGATCTAAGCTGCATCTTGTCCCTGTGACCCATGCTTTTGCACTCTGTGTCTACTTTTTGCCCATCCGCGACTCGAAGCACTCCGCGGAATACATTTTCACACTCCTCACTCGAGCCCACAGTATGGTTGACACCCTTCCTCTACACATTCTTCACCCTTTCAGAGCTCGGTCCTCTTGTCATTAGGTTTGCACTCTTGTCAGACTTAGATTGCCACGTTCTTGGAGGTGTGGCGCTCTGTTTTTCTTTTTTGTTGAAGGTTTCTCTCTGTGTTTTCGCCTCTCTCTCTCTCTCTCTCTCTCTCTCTCTCTCTCTCTCTCTCTCTCTCTCTCTCTCTCTCTCTCTCTCTCTCTCTCTCTCTCTGCTCATCTGAAAATTTTGGCCTCTACAACTACCACCACCACCACCACCACCACCACCACAGTGGGAGCGAGTGGAAAGCCAATATGGTTTTGTGAGCAGTCTGGGGAGGATTGATCCAGTTCTTTTTTTTTTTTTTTTTTTTTTTTTTTTGTTGTTGTTGTTGTTTTATTGCTGTTGTTGTTGCTGTAGCTGTTGGATGATTTACACTGTTTGCACTGTTTGCACTGTTTGCACACTGTTTGCACTGTTTGCACTGTTTGCACTGTTTGCACTGTTTGCACTGTTTGCACTGTTTGTACCAAAAAAAAAAACCAAGGCTGACATTTGTTGGGATGCTCAGCAGTCTGAATTGAGCAACCGTGCAAGATGATGCAAGGTATTGCAGAGAGCGCCCACACGTACTCTTTTGTGGTGAAATGGATAAGGGGTAAACTATGAAAGAAAGATGCGAGCCATGAGGAACACGCACACGTCTGCATACATGCAATGCAAGGCGCTCGAACAGTAGAAGGTCCGAGGAGAGAGAAAGAGTCATTATGTCTGTTCATGGGGCAGTTTCTTTCTTTCTTTCAGATTTTTTTTTTTTTTTGGTCCCGCCCTATCCTTACTCCATTACCTGCCGGCTTCTAACTAAATCTTTCACATACACGCTCTCTCTCTCTCTCTCTCTCTCTCTCTCTCTCTCTCTCTCTCTCTCTCTCTCTCTCTCTCTCTCTCTCTCTCTCTCTCTCTTCTCTTTCCTTCTTTTTCTTCGCCTCCACAAAGGGAGCTGCTTTTAGACTTTTTTTTACCGCCAAAAAAAAAAAAATAATAATAAAATAAAATGAAAAAGAAAAAAGAAAAGTAAAGTAAAAGAAAAAGGTCAAAGGCTCTATACACGTACAAGGCGCGTAATTGCGCTAATCCGAACCAGAGGTACTCTTGACTCCACCCGAAAGCGCTAGAAACAGTACATTGGTGAATGTTGGGGAGAAAGAGAGATTGAAAGTGAAATGAGTAGAAATGTCTGCGGTGTCCTGTGTACTACCTCTACATATCTTCCATACACAGGTCGAAAACTAACTCTTCTGCTGACGAAACCGTTGCCCTCCTGTCTCCATCCTTCATCTTCCAGCAGCAATCCAAAGTAGTCGGAAAGTACATAGTCCAGCAAACTGTAATGAGGGCTCTCTTGCTGCTCGGTGATGAACGATGCTCGATGCGCGCCAATGGAAAAAAGGAGACCATTAGATCCAAGACTAAACCAACCTCGTCCAACCAAGCAGAGGAGTCAAAGGGATGGAGAGCTAGGAGAGCCAACATGATCAGAGGTGACTTGGCCATTGTCCTCTCCGTTCTTCTGGGCACTCTGAAAGCCTGAGAGTCTGAAGTGTACTCCCAATGACGCACATTCATTAAACATCTCTTGTGCGTTCCTGCTGCTGCTGTGTGTCTCACAGAATCCTTTTGTCCTTCCCTTCCCTTCAAGCTATAGGAAGAGGACAAATTGGCTGTATCTAAACTATCTCACTTGGTATGGCTCGCGGACTAAACTGTATCCTTGATGGCAAGGGTAAAAAAAAGAAAAACATTGTGGGCAGGTGGGCACTGTAAGCGCTGAGAAATAGGCATTGAGAAATAGGCATTACGAATTAGGCATTACGAATTAGGCATTGAGAAAGGGAAGGTCGAGTGCAAGTTTGGTGTTCGCTCGAGAATGGAAGGGGGAGGGGGTCAAGGTAAAGGAAGTTCCAAGCATAGAAGAAAGGCATGCTCAAGAGGAGGGCTCCCAGGAAGGAGGACGTCCTGGAGGGAAAACGCCCAAGAGGATGGTTTCCCCGTCACATCAAAGTCGTCCGCTCTGTTCATTCTGTCCAGGGGCAAAAGAGCGATGGATTGACTACAGGCAGACCACTGGCAGACAGACAGACAGGCTGGCTGGCTTGTTGGCTTGCTGGTCCTTGCAGGGGAGGGACTGCTTCTGAGAGATGAGAGAGAGAGAAAGAGAGAGAGAGAGAGAGAGCCTTGTGCAACAGGAACACCAGGCCTGAAGACAGGCGTTCCTCTCCTTTCCTTCTCTCCTCCTATTGTCACCGCCTCCTCCATTCGAGATTCATCTGCTTGCATCTCTGCCAGGATTCCACCAGACTCATTCAGGAACACTCGTGCTCAGACCTCACCATCCACTAACCTTCCAGCCTCAAGTGAGTGTTGCCACCTGACTGGAGCACGGCTTTTTTTTTTTTTTTTTCTTTCTTTCTTTCTCTCTCTCTCTCTCTCTCTCTCTCTCTCTCTCTCTCTCTCTCTCTGTCTGTCTTTTTTCCTTTCTTTGAGAGTCAAGTTTGACGGCCTGCCAAAGCCAACCACATACCGCGCCCATCTTACCGACGCCACATCACCCACTTGGTTGGAGTTCTAGCAGGACAAGTAGGATTGAGAGAGCATGTGAGGGTATTGAGGGGAAAAGGAAAAAGAGAAAAGAGCAAGAGCGGGAATGGGAAGAAGACAGGCAGCCGATGATCGTCTTGTCCGAGTATCAGAGCAGAGCATGGTTTTCGCTGCTGCTGAAGCTTCAGACGTCTGTCTGCATGCTGCTTATGAAACCCAATGTAGATGGATGGGTTCACAGCAGGGAGAGGAAGTGAGGGGAGGAAGAGGATGAGGAAAAGAGAGGAGAGGTCGAGCAGCACAAACGAGGAAGAGGAGAGAAGAGAGGACGGGGAGAGGGAGAGAACAAAGTGCTCATTGCTCCTCTTTCTCCTCTCGTGCCAACATCGCATGGGATGTGTATCTCGACACCCAACCCTGGATCAACCTGCAGCATGCACAACGACGTACGACACCGATTTTTTTTTTTTTTTTTTTTTTTGCGCAAGGCGGCGGAGCGGAAGAAAGAAAAGGAAAAAGGAAATCAAAGAGTGGAGCAATGGTTGGATGGCGATCTGCTTGGAAGGGAGGGAGGGGTTCTTACCGCACTGTAAAACAGATCATTCGGATGATTCGTTTATCCATTGCTACTCCATTCGCCATCTTTTTTCCTCAAAGCCTAGACCATTCAGGACTTTGCAGAACTGTCGCCTCAATGAGAGCATGGAAACTATGAGTGATCCATTTTATATCTACCTGGATTTTGATCCAGCACGCACTTAAAACTCCTCTTAATGTTCTCATTCATATAGGGATTGAGTCCTGGAGTTCAATGAGATAGTTCTACCGATTAAAGAATCCATCAAAAGTCCATTGATCAGTCTCAAATAGGTTTTGCTTTTCAGAAACCTGTCCTTCTGCCCATTGTGTTCAGGTAGCGAAGCACATATGGCAGGATCTGGTCCGAAACGACCACCTCGTTGTGTAATCCCAAGCCGAAAACAGTTTTTGTCAAGCTTTGTGGCATAATGATGAAAGAGTTATATGGTGTACATTTATAGGAAGCAAGAGAACACAGTCGCAATATCCAAGAGTTGCTTGCTTAGCGCAAACGTCAAGTGCGAATATCTCGATTCTCTCTGGGGGCTCTCCGTTTCGTTCAAATAGGTAAAGTGACATTGACTCATTCAGCCAGGAGCTCTTCATATTTGGATTTGAGCTCTGGATTATTGATTTAGGATCCTTCAATAGTGAGATTGATGTCATCCCAACTGAAGCTCAAATCCAAACCATCAACCCTACCAAAAAAACAACTACTATCACCGCTATGGCAATTTACGTATCAACTTTCTTGTCATTATCGGGAGTACCAAGGTTGGTATTGTGATTCAATCTTACCAAACCTCTCTACCACTTTGAGATTTTGAATGTGAACTCCCCTCTAGCGATTACAACAACGAAAAGAAGCTGAAAGGTAGCCTATGTATAAGGGCTTAGAGGTGGGACCGAGAATTCATACATCGTATTACCCGATCTGGTCATGAAGATACCGGCAGAAGAGAATACTGTTGATATGTAGAATTGTGATATTACGGCCTCCTCTTCGCCCACGGTCTCATTTGGCTTAACCCGGATGCTAAATTCATTAACGGCTAGTCCCTACGTTGACTTCAATGCCTCTCTAATCAAACAAGCATCCATGGTAATAGTATCGAGAACTACCCACAAGCGATAGATCATGTCAGAGACCTTTTACTTCGTAGATATGATGCTTGGGCACTTGTCCCTCTTCTTTACTTGTGTAACATGGTATCTAAGGAACAGCGTTTCTAATGATATCACCTTCCTCGTCTTAGAATACAGATAAGTCATGGGAGGAGTCTGATAGTCTACTGGGGTAAGGAATGAAATTAGCTCAAACGCCTTCTTAGCTCAGAGACGTAATGGTGTCAAATTTTTCTACCAATAAATGAAGGTAAAGTAGGGGGAGATGAAAGAGCAACCAATGTAAGGATTTTGCAACCCAGATTATGCGCGGATCAAACTAGGGTGAGTTCATGAAGCTCTTGTATTACTGTCAGACGAAGATTATATTGAATTGCCGTAGACAGATAGTCACTCAGAAGTGCTTTTGTCCACTCATCGCCTAAATATGAAGTCCCATGGTGAGAGTACAAATGGCTACCTTAACTTCAAAATGGTTCTTTCACACATGCCCTGTCTTTTATCTGTCAAGGGATCGAGGAGAAAATATTGAAAATATGTTCCGAGTAATTACAAGATAGCAGTATGTGAGAGAGTATCGAGATGAATAGTTGTGCTTTTTGATAAGATCTTGACACGATCAAATTCCTGGATGGCAATAGCAGACAAATACTACACACAATGGGGAGATCGCCTTTACAACACATATGCGAGATCACCCTCTAAAGTGAAGAACTAAACCAACGATCCGCATTGGAGTCCAGATGAAAGAGCTTTAACCAGCAAGAAACCGTGATAACCTCTCACCAATACTCGCAGTAACAGAAACTATCAGTGAAATAGTTGTGTCTAAGGATGAGGTTGTGGGTGTGGGCGTGCTGTAGTGAGAAAAAAAAACATCAAGGCGATCACCACACATCCCAGTTTAAAAGATATACACATACTAGTAAGAGACTAGTAAGAGAGGATTCTGTTGAATGGCAAAAGAAGGGCATAGAAAAGGATGGGAGGGGGGCGCAGCAGCATATAACCTCAGACTGAAAGGAAAATAATGCGAAAGGCGAGATTCGTCAGGAAGGCACCTCCCCCCAAAATGGTAAGAAGATCTGTTCTCTCATTCGTCTCAAACAACCCCTCCACAACATTCACCATCCCCAAAGTCACTACACAAGCACGCGCGATGCTCCTCTTTCTCTTTACACGAAAAGTAATAGCCTCGTTACAGGTTTGAGTGGAATGATTCAGTGCTAATCTTCACGAATCATAGTCAAGCCGCAATCTCCTCTACGCTTTCACTCTCTCTAATGTAAGTCCTTACTCACTAGTCATCTTTTACAAGCTACCGGTCAAATTATCATTAAATTATATATGCCAATGCCGACTCTTACATTGTGTAGGATTAAAGCACTAACTGTCAGTTTACTCTGTCATCAAATAATATGTCTTTTATTTCTCTAGGCAGACAAAAAAGGCACAATGTAAGTATCGGGTCTCGCTTAAGAATGAAGACACATTCCATTTCACTGATTCTATCCACTTCCACTACTAGGGGAAAGACTGTAATACAATCAAGTGTCTACCACAAGTACACTATCAAGTGTTCGTGGATGTCTCCGTGCACTTGGATTGGATATCACTTTTGATGCACCAGGGATCCGTCAGTTTATAGTGGTATCTTCAACAAGAATCTTGAGGACACGTGGACCGGAATTGTCGGATATGGATACACACCTTAAACTCTAAAGATACTAAAACTCTCTGTCGTCCACGACGAAGCTCAAGTCCTGGGATACGACTATCTTGGACATTACTAATCGCTTACTCTAGTCAAGATCGGACCGACCACCTGTTTTGCCGATCCACTATAGATTCAGAATTTCGAGATAGCGAGCAAGCCTACTACGTGGCACCAAAGACATGATTTAACATCCACACTCTTGATCGCGTCAAACCTATCAATAGTCTTGTTGGGACAGCGGGATCACTACTCTGACTTCCCATCAGGAACTACATGGTACACTCAGGCAAAGGATTCACGAAAGCAGTGGAAGGGTAAAACCAGTGATCGAACAACACCTCTGTCCAGAGATTGGTATGAGAATGCATATTGATGAGTGCCACTTTAAAATCTTTCCAACTCAAACTTTCTCCGACCCATTGTACCAACCTCCGATCAACGCCAACGTGCTCTGCGCGGGAAAGGTAAGTCGGAGTTTGTTAAGCATCAAGCGAATGCATACAGCGAGTTATGGAGGCACATGTCTGCACGAAGAGATAATGTAGTTCCGCCTTTTTAGCTCAAAGGCGAAGCATCTGGGTTCGGACATCATTTTTTACATTCAGATCGGCAGTAAGCGCTTTCTAAAAATCTCAAATATTCGAACTGTAATCTTGATCAAGACTATGAACGGTGCTCTCAATACTTCATTAAGAAATGCGTACCAGAGTATACGAAGAACTTAAGCGACCTCAATCTTATTGACGGTGCCTACATCAACATGACCGCTATCTAAATCGACAGATTCTACCTATTTTTACCTAGTGGAGTTCTGAACCGGATGTTCAACGGAAACAACTACGTCAAGTCTCTTTTTTTTTTTTTTTTTTTTCGAAGAGCTACACCGTATTTACTTATTGTAACTAGGATTCCTTTCAAGAGATAGATACAGAATGAGATTAAAGCCATTTCAAGAAGATCGCAGATCGAGGTGCGTATCAAAAACAACATTGCAAAATCACTGGTAAACCTCGCCTAATTTTTTTTTATGACCCAGGCCGCATTTTGTCGCTTGTGACCCATGGGTTTGCACATTGTGTATTAGGTGCAGGCCGAAACACTCCACGGACTATACTTGCACACCTATATTTCTCACACACTCATAACCCACCTCTCTCTCCTTAGAAAGCGGGCCAATCATCCCCCGCATTCGCTTTGATGTTCGAGAAAAAAAAAAAAAAAAAAAAAGGAGAGAGCGTGAGCCTGACAAGGAGCGTGCAAGAGATGCTAGCTTTTCTCGTTTACACTGAGAGAAGCAGAAGTGACGTGACAGATAACAAATTTCATGCCAGGAGAACAGGTAAGGGGACAAGAAGCATGGTTCACACGCAAGGCAGCACATGGGCCCCTATCTCTTTCTCCGTTGCCCTTTGTACTTTAACAAGCCCACTCTCGATTACTCTCCGCTTCCTTTCCTCTCTCTTTTCCTGGATTCCTCCGCTCATCTCTTTTCTTCTCAAGAATCCTCTCTCACAGCAGCAGTGGCAAGAATCACTAGTCTTGATCCGAGCTCTACCCTTTTCTCTCTCTTGCTCTTTTCTTACCCCCCCCCAATATACCCTTCGTGCCTCTCCTCAACCGTTTCCCCACTAGAGCAACAGGTGCATATTCTGTCACAAGATCCACCTGCTTTCTCTCTTTTCTCAACCAGCATCGAGCCACAGTTTGGCAACGCCCACGCTTATTTGACACCACGCGATTCTCCTCCTCCTCCTGCTATTTGCTCCCTTTCCGCTACTCTCTTCTCTTCCTGGCTACGCTCTACGATTGAATCTCATATCCTGCGCTTTCTCCTACCTACTACCAGCTTTCTGCCATGTCGACGGTGGCAGAGGCCTACATCCACCATGTAGGCAGCGTCCTCGACCTGATCCTGCAGGACAAGGATCTTAACCCAATTACCAATTCGTTCGTCTCCTCGTCGCCCTTTCCTCTCGAGTTTGTCGATTCATCCACCCCACTCTACATCAAGAATGTCGACGCTGGCCTGCAGCGTGTGTTCCGCAGGACCATTCAGCTGGAACAGGAGCTGGCTCTCTACCGCGACCACCTCAAGGCCCTCGCACCCGCTAGCCCACTCTTGAACGACATCACTCTTTCTCCCCCCATTCTCACCCCACCTGTCGGTACGCTCTCGTCGCCTATCTCGACACCATCGCACTTGAATGAGGACGGCTGGGAGTTCCTAAATGACACGGCCGCCCACTCAAGTACCCAAAAGCCCGACCAGACACAGCACTTACCGCCATCACAAGACCAATCCCCTTCCTCTGACCCGTTGCCGCAAGCGAGCCCACACACGCAGGACAGATCCAATAAGTCTCTTCAATCAATCAGCTCCTCGTCATTCTTAGCATTGGCCCTAGCTTCGTCGTCCATGTCTCCAGCCTTGTCTTTGCCCTCCACTGCCGCTACTTCTGCCTCCGTCGTCACCACTATGCGTGATCCAGACTCTGTCCCACTCCAGGAAAAAATTCCTTGTGTAGATTGTATTCACCACTGTTCCCTTGCTGCCGCAGCTGTTGTTCGAGGAGACCTGGATGTCCGTATTTCGTGCTCGAATGCTGCTTGTTGTACATCCCCGCTAGTCATGTCCGTAAACGAGATGGTCCATCATCTCAAGAGACTTGCACAAGAAGTTATCGATATCACAGCCCAAGGGGCTGAAGGCAAGCTAGGTGTGCAGGCCGAGATGGAGAACGAGCATGGCATGTGGAAGGAATTTGTCTCGCATTTGAACACTATGATCGTCAGCCACTCAGAACAAACTCGAGGTATCACTTCTGTTTGTTCTGCCGTCGCTCATGGAGATCTCAGCCAAAAGATCACAGTTGCCGTCAAGGGCGAGACGCTTGTTCTAAAGAACACGATCAATACCATGGGTATGTGGGATGAGCTACTCTTTTTGCCCTCCAATGATTTTAAGCACCCTTTTTTAGTGCCGTGTGTACCCGAATGACCCTTTAGAAAAGAACGACAGCTTGGGGGAGTATCCCGGATATCATCTCCTTACTGACTAATCCATCCCTTGTCAATGCGTATTTTTTTTTTTCGTTATTCTTCATGGTCAACCTTTGGACACAATCACGTGGTACGAATGTTTTCCTTTCCAACATTCTTCAAACAGTCGATCAACTTCGGTCTTTCTCCTCTGAGGTGACACGCGTGGCACACGAAGTCGGAACTGAGGGACGTCTGGGAGGCCAGGCTCACGTGAAGGGTGCTGATGGAACATGGAAGGAACTTACTGACAATGTCAACACTATGGCTGCCAACTTGACTGCCCAGGTGCGAGATATCGCCAATGTCAGTAAAGCTGTTGCCATGGGTGACTTGACCAAGAAGATTTCAGTCGAGGTCAAGGGAGAAATGTTGGATCTCAAGAACACATTCAACATCATGGTGGACCAGCTACGAGAGTTCGCCGCAGAGGTCACACGTGTGAGTTTGGAAGTCGGCACCATGGGCAAGCTCGGTGGTCAAGCTGTTGTCAAGGATGTCAATGGAACATGGAAGGAACTCACGGACAATGTCAACATTATGGCAGCCAACCTCACCACTCAAGTTCGATCGATTGCCGAAGTCACGACTGCTGTCGCAGCTGGTGATCTGAGCAAGACCATTGACGTTTCAACGCGTGGCGAGATCTATGAACTGAAGAACACGGTCAACTCCATGGTGGAACAGCTCCGAACGCTCGCTGCTGAAGTCACTCGTGTCGCCCGTGAGGTCGGAACTGAAGGAAGACTAGGAGTTCAAGCACAAGTTCAGGATGTCCGAGGAACATGGAAGGTACTCACGTCGAATGTGAACACCATGGCCGCCAATCTGACAACTCAAGTTCGTGCATTCACCTCTATCTCGAGAGCTGCCACGGACGGAGACTTTACGCAGTTTATCACGGTTGAAGCCTCGGGAGAGATGGATACACTCAAGACCAATATCAACCAAATGGTCTACAACCTGCGTAAGAGTACTCAATATAACACTGCTGCTCGTAAGGCTATCGAGTTGGCTATTTCATCCAATCCTGAATTCTTGGCCAGTATGCCTCATGAGATCAAGTAGGTATATAATCTGGAATATACTTTTTTTTTATGAGTCATGAAATAAAAACGAGGTGGGAAGAGGAGGGACCATCAGCGCTTAGGATTTCAAATGAAGACATATGTGATGCTCGGTTCTCGAACTGAGATAGCCGTGAACTGCTCAATCAGTATCGATGAAGAGAGAGAGAGAGAGAGAGAGAGAGAGAGAGAGAGAGAGAGAGAGAGAGAGAGAGAGACCTTTTCAACACACACCCCTTAGATTAAAGCTATGCGTTTTGCGATAAATCAATCTTTCAAGAAGTAAGAGTTGTAGATTCTGGATTTTTTTTCAAAGCTAGCACCTTTTTTCGTCTCTACAGCTGTGCACCACCCACTTGCTCTTCTATCACACATATTCTCTCTCTATCTCTCTCTCTTTCTTGCCAGGCTGATCACCTCTAGCGATCTATGAGTCGATTCATCTCGCTGCACTAGCACATCTACCATTTTCTGTTTCTTCTTCCAAGGATCATCGCATTAAAAATGTCTCCTTCACCTACATTTGCCTCTAATCTTTTCCCCTTCTTTTAACATGATTTGAGCAGGAGTGTTCAATCAATTAGAGAACTGTGCCACTTCATCTCACAGGTCTGTTAAGCATATAGGATCACCTATATCTATGACACCTAGACTGGATTAAAGTCTTGGTTTTATCTTGATAACCGGAGGCTCCAGAACTGTGGCTTCCAAGCCCGATTCGACTGAACTACTCTCCTTTTGCACCTGTTTGTCTTCTGGCAACGAAGAGGAGTTGTCTGGAGATGCAGTAGATGCAGTAGATGCAGTCGTAGCAGTCGTCCTTCTTTTGCTTGGGATCTTGCGCTAGTGGCGACAAGAGAAAGAGAAACAAAAGAATGAATAAACAAAGAATTAGGTGCGGACAAAATAGTCTAGGAGTCTCGTCCACAAACCGACCAAACAGTAGTCTAGTATCTGTGGCTGCCTTACTTGAACTTCCTTCAGCAGGTCCCACCTGCCGACCTGGAACTTGGGATGCTGAAACTCCCAGGACTAGGCGGAAAAAAAAGTACATTCCCATTACAGTTAGTACTGAGTATTCACTCACAGAAACGGGGAGGAAACGGGAGGTCGATGATTCGGTAGCCAGGGGATAGCTGTCCGTTTCTAGACCTACCTGATCCCCATAAGGTTGCTCGGCATCCTCTGTGGTCTTGATCTTGTAAAAGTCGTACTTGTTGAGCTGACGGATAAAGCTGGCAAAATTGTTGTGCTTGAAGTATTTGGGTAGGATAGTCGTTGCGAACTCGCTGGGCTCCTTGATCACAAAATTCTCTCCGCTTCTGCCCCACGACACGATCACCTCATGCTCTTTTTCCTCCAGCATCCTATTTATCCAGACAAAAGCGTTGGAGCAAGCGGGTAGGGAGGTAAGTATGGTGCCTCTTTATCATGTCAGCAACTGCAGCTTTGAGCAAAGTGGAGCAGACACAGGCAGGAGAGACGGCATGACAGGCATATCAGAGCGCCTGTTGAAGTAGAGCTCCGTCCAAAAGGACCGGGGCGAGGAGGCTGAGGACGAGCCATGTTCAACCCGAAAAACCAAAAGCCCATTGCCCAGTATAGCGGCCATTTCGCATTGACACTTTTACGCCTTGGTCAATATCGACAGCCTCTCCTCCGACGACCGCCGACGACCGCCGACAACGGCAATGAGCAGCGCCGTTTCCTGCTTTCTGCAGAGACATGTCTTGCGTGCCATGGAGAGGCGGAGTGAGAGAGGAGATCCAACTTACTGATAGAGTTTCTTGGGAAATCTGGAGACTTCACTACCAGAGCTTTTAGCAGCAGCAGGGTCCATGGTAATGTTCTAGGCGGCGTCGAGAGAACTCAGTTGGGCAACGGATCCTCTGTAACAGAGATGACTTGGAAGGGCAAATGAGAACGAGATGTGGCGACGGCAAATGGGGCAGGGCCTAACGTGTAGTCTGACCGTTGCCGAGGAGGGGTTGAGGAGCAGCTACGTTGACAGGGAAGCAAAAAGAGAAAGCTTTTAAACCATTAACAATTTGACAAGAACCGCGTGTTGGCGGGTAGTCAGAAAGAGCGAGAGAGTGAGGTGAGGAAAAAGTGAAAGAGGGAGCGGGGAGTAGGAGAGAGTGAGACGGTACGACCAGGGTACAGTCATGCCAACGCCGCTGATGCTCCTTTCACACAAAAAAAAATGCTGCTGTCGTTGTCTAGCAGCTTCAGTGTTACTTTTTCTGATTTTAGTGGGCGAGAGAGAGAGAGTCGAAGGCAGAAAATAAATGGGGAACAGAGGAGGAGTATAATAAAACAGAAAGATCAGTGAGAGGAGTGATTGGAAGAGAAAGAAAGAGAAAGAGAAAGAGAAAGAGAAAGAGAAAGGGAGAGAGAGAGAAAGAAAAAAAAAGAAATGAGAGAGTGAGAAGATGAGAGGAAAACAAAGAAAAGTGTCCATGATTGGTTGGAGAATGGGAGGAAGGAAAAAGTGTGTTCATGCATAGTATGAAAAAGGCCAAGCAGTGCTACACAAGAAATAAACATTCAGGGACTCATCGCCAATCCGCTCCCAAGTTACAGATTTAAACTGCATCTTGTCCCTGTGACCCATGCTTTTACGCTCTGTGTCTACTTTTTGCCCATCCGCGACTCGAAGCACTCCGCGGAAGACGAATTGTCACACTCCTTACTCGAGCCCACAGCATGGCTAATGCCCTTCTTTTACACATTCTCCACTCTTCCAGAGCTCGGTCATCTAGTGGCGCTCTGTTGTCTACTCCATAACTACCACCACAGTGAGAGTGAGTGGGAATCCAATGGTTTGTGAGCACTCTGGGGAGGATGATCAATCCAGCTGTTGCTGCTGCTCATACTTGCAGCTCTGTTGTCAAATAAGATATAAAAAGAAAGAAAAGAAAAGAAAAGGAAAGAAAAGTCTTTTGTTGGGGTACTCGGTAATCCGTCAAGTCAAAAGGATAGGGGTTTTTTTTTTTTTTGTTAATCTGGTCTGGTCAATTGAAAAATTTACCGAGCCAAAGGTCAAATGGTCAATCGGTTAACTAGTTAATCGACCAAAAACTGGTCAATTGACTATCAAATTCTTTAGTTACCGGTCTGCTCAAAAAAGGTTATACACTCTACAGGCAAGATGATGCAAAGACTAGCAGAGAGCGCCGACTCGACAAAGAGGCAAACTATGAAGAAGAAAAAAAGAAAAAGAGATGCGACACGTATCTTTGCATCCATGCAACGTAAGGCGCTCAAACAGTAGAGGAGACAGAGACAGAGACACAGAGACAGACACACACACAGGCTGAGAGAGAGAGAGAGAGAGAGAAAGAGAGTTATTGTCTGGTCATGAGGCATTTTTTTCTTTCAGATTTTTGTCTTGTTCCTTTACTCTATTGCCTGCTGGTTTCTCCAGCGAATCTTTATTCTCTCTCTCGTCAGTCCAACTACTTCAAGCAGCTTGAAACTTGATCCGCCTTGCTGCACCAGAACAGCTACCATTCTCTGTTTCTTCCCACCTTAACTTTTCTCCCTTATAAGCTCGATAAAAGTGCTGCGCCACCTGACCTCACGGCTCTGTTATTTTTATTGGATCACTTAGAACTGTGGAACCAAGGTTGGGGCCCAAGTCTCGCTTGTATCTCGTGAACTAGATACTCCAGAACTATGATTCCTACGCCCGATTCAGCAGATCTATTTTGAGCGGGATTTAAATCATGGATCCTCCTGGTGATCTGCTCGGATCCAACAAGCGTACAGGTCCGTCACCGCCACGCGAGAAAAGTAAAGTCAGATGTTGGGTCGTAGTATCTGAATCTAAGAAATCTTGTCTCGATTTATAAACCCCAGTACCTCCTTTCGACACCGATGACATATTTGACAAGAAAAAATGGAAAGGGGAGAGAACGACGAGAGTTTTCTTTTTCAGGTTGAATGTTCCGATTGAAAGAAACACTCTCCAAGTCAACATACCAAAACTTCCCCGAGCATCTTGTGCTTCATGGAAGGGGATACGAGACTGTTGGATACAACGACACCAATTAGACGGTCAACCTTCGTTCATTTATATCCACCAGTCGGTCGAAGGTGATCGTGAAAACTTAAATTTAACTAACCAGATGCTATCCGTCGTCTTTGATATTCTTCTGAGTGACTTGGCCAGGAGGTAGAGCAAATAATAGGAGGATAACTTCAGAAAAAGCAAAGGCGGCACCAAAAGAGGTCTAAAAGAACTAGAGTTGAGCAAAGCTATGAAAATTACGAAACTTTGGAGACCTACAAGATCCATGAGTAAAGCCATGATTACTCTGTGTGGCATAATGTGAGGGCTGAGAGACCCCAGCACAAAGCGGGGATTACGATCTAGTGCTGTGCGATATAGCACCATTGGTTGCTTTGTCTCATTCGTCTCCTCAAGTTGCAAACTGTTAGCGGCACACACGCTGTGAGGTAGGACGATCACGCTAGGCCTTCCTCTCAAGTTGACTGTGCTCTCAGATCAAAGTTGCACCTTGTCCCTGTGACCCAAATCCTTTGTCCATATCGCAGCCCCCCTTCTCTCTCTCCCTCTTTTTCTCTCGTGTCCACAGAAAACTGAAATTGTACATTCTTGACCTTTTCGGAGCTCAGTCATCTGGCTCTTCTCTAGATTGCCACGTTCCTTGAGGTGTGGCACTCGGCTTTTTCTTTTTAGTTTCACTCTGTCTGTCTCTCAACTGATCTGGAAATTTGACTACCACTGTCAATGGGAGTGAATATGGTTTGTGAGCACTCTGGGGAGGATTGATCCATTTTTTTTTTTCAGCTGTTGTTGCTGTTTCGGGCTTGCAGCATCGTCGTTAAGATGACTTGCACTGTTTGCAAAAGCCAAGACCTGACTCTTATTGGGATATCAGTCTGAATTGAGCAACCGTGCAAGATGATGCAAGATATTGCAGAGAGCGCCAACTCGGACAAAGGGTAAACCACGAAAAAAAAAAAAAAGAATATGCGAGTGGTGGAGACCACACACGTCTACATGCATGCAAAAGCAAGGCGCGATACTCGAGCAGTAAAAGGCTGAGAAAGGAGAAGAGAAAGATAGAGAAAGATCCCTTGGAGCATTTCTCTCGACATTTTTTTTTTTTTTTTTCCCTGTTCCTAGTCATTCACCCGCCTTCTGGTTTCTTTCGTACCCCGTCTTTACAAAATACTTTTGGGTCTGTTTTTTGGCGGTAAAAAAAGAAGAAAGAGAACTTAGGTTCTACACGTACAAGGCGCTAACCCAAAGCAACCTCATCCAGAGGTACATTTGGCCTCGATCCGTTGCGCCAGGGGCAGTCCATTAGCGGATGTTAAGGGAAAAGGTAGAGCTGATCCGCAGAATCTGCAGAGAGAACAAGAGAGAACAAGAGAGAGAGAGAGAGAGAGAGAGAGAGAGAGAGAGAGAGAGAGAGAGAGAGAGAGAGAGAGATTGAAAGTGAAATGAGTAGAAATGTCTGCGGTGTCTCCATGTCCTGTGCTCTTCTACATATCTTCCATACACAGGTCGAAAACTAACTCTTCTGCTGACGAAACCGTTGCCCTCCTGTCTCCATCCTTCATCTTCCAGCAGCAATCCAAAGTAGTCGGAAAGTACATAGTCCAGCAAACTATAATGAGGGCTCTCTTGCTGCTCGGTGATGAACGATGCTAGATCCAAGGCTAAACCAACCTAGTCCAGCCAAGCAGAGGAGTTAGAGGGATGGAGAGCTAGGAGAGCCAACAATAGCATGGACAGAAGTGACTTGCCATTGTCCCTTCTGCTCTTCTGGGCACTCTGAAAGCTTGAGAGTCTGAAGTGTACTCCCAATGACGCACATTCATTAAACATCTCTTGTGCGTTCCTGCTGCTGCTGTGTGTCTCACAGAATCCTTTTGTCCTTCCCTTCCCTTCAAGCTATAGGAAGAGGACAAATTGGCTGTATCTAAACTATCTCACTTGGTATGGCTCGCGGACTAAACTGTATCCTTGATGGCAAAAAAAAAAAAAAAAACATTGTGGGCAGGTGGGCACTGTAAGCGCTGAGAAATAGGCATTGAGAAATAGGCATTACGAATTAGGCATTACGAATTAGGCATTGAGAAAGGGAAGGTCGAGTGCAAGTTTGGTGTTCGCTCGAGAATGGAAGGGGAGGGGTCAAGGTAAAGGAAGTTCCAAGCATAGAAGAAAGGCATGCTCAAGAGGAGGGCTCCCAGGAAGGAGGACGTCCTGGAGGGAAAACGCCCAAGAGGATGGTTTCCCCGTCACATCAAAGTCGTCCGCTCTGTTCATTCTGTCCAGGGGCAAAAGAGCGATGGATTGACTACAGGCAGACCACTGGCAGACAGACAGACAGGCTGGCTGGCTTGTTGGCTTGCTGGTCCTTGCAGGGGAGGGACTGCTTCTGAGAGATGAGAGAGAGAGAAAGAGAGAGAGAGAGAGAGAGAGCCTTGTGCAACAGGAACACCAGGCCTGAAGACAGGCGTTCCTCTCCTTTCCTTCTCTCCTCCTATTGTCACCGCCTCCTCCATTCGAGATTCATCTGCTTTTGCATCTCTGCCAGGGATCCCACCAGACTCATTCAGGAACACTCGTGCTCAGACCTCACCATCCACTAACCTTCCAGCCTCAAGTGAGTGTTGCCACCTGACTGGAGCACGGCTTTTTTTTTTTTTTTTCTTTTTTTTTTTCTTTCTCTCTCTCTCTCTCTCTCTCTCTCTCTCTCTCTCTCTCTCTGTCTGTCTTTTTCCTTTCTTTGAGAGTCAAGTTTGACGGCCTGCCAAAAGCCAACCACATACCGCGCCCATCTTACCGACGCCACATCACCCACTTGGTTGGAGTTCTAGCAGGACAAGTAGGATTGAGAGAGCATGTGAGGGTATTGAGGGGAAAAGGAAAAAGAGAAAAGAGCAAGAGCGGGAATGGGAAGAAGACAGGCAGCCGATGATCGTCTTGTCCGAGTATCAGAGCAGAGCATGGTTTTCGCTGCTGCTGAAGCTTCAGACGTCTGTCTGCATGCTGCTTATGAAACCCAATGTAGATGGATGGGTTCACAGCGGGAGAGGAAGTGAGGGGAGGAAGAGGATGAGGAAAGAGAGGAGAGGTCGAGCAGCACAAACGAGGAAGAGGAGAGAAGAGAGGACGGGGAGAGGGAGAGAACAAAGTGCTCATTGCTCCTCTTTCTCCTCTCGTGCCAACATCGCATGGGATGTGTATCTCGACACCCAACCCTGGATCAACCTGCAGCATGCACAACGACGTACGACACCGATTTTTTTTTTTTTTTTTTTTTTTGCGCAAGGCGGCGGAGCGGAAGAAAGAAAAGGAAAAAGGAAATCAAAGAGTGGAGCAATGGTTGGATGGCGATCTGCTTGAAGGAGAGGGGTTGGCACTGTTAAAAACAGACCATTTGGATGATTCGTTTACTCATCGCCTCTTTCTTCTTCTTCTCCATCTTCCCATCCCCCATACTTGTGCCAGTCAGGACTTTGCAGAGCAGGACAGTCCCTGGAAGAAGAAAAAAAAAAACAGTAGGGAGTAGGACACACCAGGACTTGAAGGTCTGTCCAGGACCTCGACTTCTCATTGAATCTAGTCGACAGGATTAATCCTCCAGCACAATTCAATACACGCATATACAGATCAGCAGTTCATCATTCAGAAGCGACCTTGGTTCCTGAGAGAAGAGTGTCGCTATCCTTTTTAAACGACTTGATCCTATGATCCCAACACACAGCTGTAGCCTTTGTGATTTTACCCGCTCCCAATTTATTCACTGAGCAAGCTCCACAATCACACTTTGGATAGACAGGGCCGCAACCAAGGTAAAGCAACAGTGAGACACTCCAAAAGCACTGGTTACTGAGCCAGATGGCTGATGGCGTAGAGTCAATTCGTGCAACTCTTCTAGACAGGAGATGTTCTTTCCCACTCTCACTGCCAAATATGTGAACGGATGACCTAGAAAAGAGAGTGGAGTGTGTGGGCGACGGCTCTTCGGGTGTCTGGCTGGCTGGTGAGGTTGCACAAAGAGGAAACATACAGCAAAAACGCCCCGAGAGGAGATACAGAAAGTAGGAAGACAATCGTGGTCCAGGAGTTTGGACCAGGCACAAGGCATTTTCCGCCTCGGTATTTTCCGTAATATCCTATTGCTCTGCATACCAAGCAGACATCCGCGGAGAGAAAGAAGAGGCAGGAGAAGAAGGGAGGATCGGCACAATGGATCACAAGAATCCATTTGGCGTTCTCTTATTTCTTCTGTATGGTCCTTTGAAGAATGAAAGGACCATCCATTTCCTTTTCGAAGGAGAGAGCCTTGCAAAAGCGGGGTGGGCAACAGGGACACAACCGAGAATCGCACACAAACGCTCACGTCGGCGCACCGAGGCAGAGAGCGAGAGTGAGAGAGAAAGCAGAAGGGAGCCTGAAAGGGAAATGAGGAGAAGAGGATGTGGCCACGAAAGCTGCTTCAACAGCTGGGTGAGTGTTTTCTCTGAACTTGTTTTTCTGATTTTCATGTTCATGCATGGTGATGTTCAACATATGGGACACAGGCGAGTGTACGGGACGGTACACATTGCACAGGGAGAAGCACAAAGCGTGTTCGAAACCCTTTTCTCTTTCACCTTTCACCCCTCTTCTTGCTCTTCATCCCCTTCTCCTCTCTCCCTTCGCACCCACCCTCTCTCTCCCAGAAGAGAGCGGGTTGATTATCCCCTGCATTTTTTTCCTGCGATACTCATTGGAGAGAGAAAGAGAAAACTAAGAGCGAGAGAAAAGATTCCTTTCTCTTTCTCTCCCTCCCTCTCTCTCTCTCTCTCTCTCTCTCTCTCTCTCTCTCTCTCTCTCTCTTTCAATCACTTGTAAATGCAGCAAGGTCGGCCTGTGCCTTGATTGTGTATACTTGAGTGAGTGAGGCAAGAGTGGTAAAATGGGGAGTGAAAGACGAGGGTCCTTCTTTTGTCGAGGGTACACAAAAGAAAGTGCAAAAGGGACAGCGACCGACTGGAGTTCAGAGCTTGGGGCATAAAACCTGTTGCTTCAAAACTCGGGCTGAGAAAGGCGTCGTGGTGCACAACAATCTGTGTCCAGGAAAGAGCTCTGTGTTGGTAATCCCCTGGATGGTGGGAGAGATGGATAATGAATCTCTTTTGAGTAAACGTTTGGGAAGGGGAGGGAGTGGAGTGGACAGAGTGTTGAATGAACGGCACACTCGCATGGCATGGGCAAGACTGCATATCAAAAGACTATTGTCTGGGCCGTTGAGTGTTGTTGGGTGGTTTTCCTTGGAATGGCGGGTGAGATGTCTTGAAATGGAAGAAGTAGAAGAAGAAAAGGTATATAAAAAAAAAAAAAAAAAAAAAGGTCTACATGCTTCTAATGGCAGCTGTATGGTAGAAGGGGTGGGTGGAATAGAGAGGGAGGCGGCAGTTCACAGATGTGATGGTACAACACACGGCCCAAGATATGCTTTCCGGGGTCATGTCCATTGCTGTCCGATAATGGCTCACACAATTGCACGACGCAAAGCAGTGCAGAACGCAATGCAACTCTAAGGGAGCGTGCGGATGCATGCAGAGTATCGAGGCCTATTGCTGAACTTGAGAGCCAATGAAGAGAGACCGCTTTTCATCACTGAAAAGGGTGTGCATTTGGATAGCAGATGGCGAATGGGCGGGTTATTCAGCGATTCCGAGGTCTTTTGGTGTATGAAAGGGACTAAAAAAGAGAAAGAGAAAAAGAAAGAGAGCGAAGGGTCTGGCAGCTGATAAGAGAGGGCGAGAGGGAAGAAAAAGCAAAAGAGAAACGAAGCTAAAGGTCTGAAAGAAGCTACGACAAGATTTTAAGCATATGGGAACGTACAAGATTCCCTGAGGCGGGGCGGACTTTATTCATGCCTGCATGCGACAATGATTTGCGTGCTGATGTTTGGAGCAGGTGGAAGTCTTTGAGAGGGAAATGTTGCTGGCCTGGGCGAGGGTGTGGTTGTTGAGAGAGGATATTTATGTGTGCGTGTTGTGTGTGTGTATGCGTATGCATGCCTTCGCATCGTGCTAAACGCGGCGTGGCCAGACATCTGGCGGGACAAGCATCATGGGTATATCTTTTTCTTTTTTCTTTTTGAGGGTATTTCGCGTTCCTGAAGATCCTCAGGACATGTGGTAATCTCTTGTTCCGATTCTCGGACGTGGTCGAGCACTCGATTGGCTGGGTGTGCCTGGCCAGGAGCAGACGCGCAACGGACTGAGCAGGGGACTGACTTTAGTGCCAGGTACCCGACCGGTGAAACAGGATCGTCGACCGACGGACGAACGCTTCCATCACCCGTCAAACAGAGCGATCGTTGTCCTTTCCCACATGGACCGTGTCCATTGCCTTTGACCCTCTCTTTCTCTCTTGCTCTCTCTCTCATCCCTTAATGAGACGGGATAGGCAGGGAGCGTTCTCGGTCGGCCGCGACCTGCGGCCAGTGCCTGGGCCACGCCCGAGAATGGAGATGCAGGCATCGGTCGCTCTATCGGAAACACATTCAAGGAGGCGCCCTGTTTCCTTTGTGTTGCCTTGTGTGTGTGTGTGTGTGTGTGTGTGTGTGCACAATGCTGCGCGTCCCTTTGCCTGTTCGCTTGGCTTCTGTCCGCCATGTCTGTCCGTCTTTCCCAGCCTTCACGCTCGCTCGAGTCCCCCTATCCCTCCCACTCCCACTGTTTCCCTTTCTATGTGTACGCTCTCTTTCTCTGTCTGTCTCCCTGTGCTGGGTGTAGGCGGAGGAAGGTGTACTGCACAGATGACGCCCATTGTTCACGTACTCTGCAACCCACCTTCGACACTCTGCGACCATTTCTCTCTTTCTCCTCTTCTTTTTTTCTTTCCTGTTACTGTCGCTCACCTCCTCTCTCCTCGACTCCTCCACTCACTTTTTCTTCTCTCTCTCTCTCTCTCTCTCTCTCTCTCTCTCTCTCTCATTTCTTCTCGGCCCTGCGACTCTCTTACTACACGCGACATACGTACAGCACCACAGCAGTCAGTAGCAAGAATCACTCGTCTCAATACGGAGCCCCGTTCTTTTCTCAATCTTCTCTATCTTCTCTCTCTTTCTCTCTCCTTCCCTCCTCTCCACACGCCCTTCGTGTCCTTCCTCAACTGTTTCCACGCTAGAGCAACAGACGCAGCTGCTGTCGCAAGAACCCCCTCTTCCTCTTCTTCCTCGACCAGCACCGAGTCTCAGCCAGACCACATCCACGCATATTACGGTAATGCTTCACTCATCTTTTTCCAGCCAACAGAATCCATCTGCCTCACCCTATTCACCCCTGGATGGCAACCGTGCCGTCCGTCCTGACTCCCCGGAGCGAGCTCAAGGCACAGGCACATGCTTTGCGCAGGCTGAGCAAGACCTCTTTGGAGACGACTGGGCAAGGGCGCACGATTTTTTTTTTTTTTTTTTTTTTTTGCCCAGGCCCTGGCTCCTTTTGCCTGTGCCTGTCGCCCTCACTCACTAATCCCCGAAAATTAGGGTTGTGTTTTTTTTTATATCCCCTGTCTCTCTCTCTCTCTCTCTCTCTCTCTCTTTCTTTTCCTCTTTTCTCTAAACACACTTTTTCTTCTTCCTTCTCCTTTGAGTTGCTCTCTCCACTTTGTTTCGCCCTCTCACGCTCTGCAGCAATGGGTGGGGGTCGTCATATCGATCCTGAGTTTGGTCCCATCCGATTCATTCCCCAGGGCGTTTTTTTTTTTGCCATCTGTTTATCCATCCATTCAAATTAAATCATCTATTCATTCATCTATCTTTCTACCCTCTTCGACTTGTCCGTCGTCACGCGTCCCCTCCCCCTCCCCTTCCTCCTTACCTCCTTCGCATCCCCTTTCCTTTTACTCTTCTCACTTTCTGGCTTTGCTCTACGATTGAATCTCATATCTTGCGCTTTCTCCTACCTACTACCAGCTTTCTGCCATGTCGACGGTGGCAGAGGCCATCCATCCACCATAGGCGGCGTCCTCGACCTGATCCTGCAGGACAAGGATCTTAACCCATTACCAATTCGTTTTGTTCGTCTCCTCGTCGCCCTTTTCCTCTCGAGTTTGTCGATTCATCCACCCCACTCTACATCAATAATGTCGACGCTGGCCTGCAGCGTGTGTTCCGCAGGACCATTCAGCTGGAACAGGAGCTGGCTCTCTACCGCGACCACCTCAAGGCCCTCGCACCCGCTAGCCCACTCTTGAACGACATCACTCTTTCTCCCCCCATTCTCACCCCACCTGTCGATGCACTCTCACCGCCTGTCCCGACTCCATCGCGCTGGAACGGGGCCAGCTGGGAGTTTCTGAATGACACGGCCACTCACTCGAGTATCCAACAGCCCGACCGGACACAGCACTTGTCGCCATCATTAGATAATTCTCCTTCTTCAACCCCTCGACTTCCTATCCCATCACCGCAGGCGAGTTCACGCGCACAGGCGAGATCCAATCATACCCAGCAACCCATCGGTTCCTCGTCATCCTTGACCTCGGTCCCTGCCCATGCTGCGTCTACGGCCACTCTCCCATTGCATCCACTCCGCGATCGGAATGGATTTGTTTCTGCCCCTGTTCCTGTACCTGCTTCCATGTCTCCTGTCTCGCCTTCGCCTTCTACTGCCGCCACTACTTCCACTACTACTGCTACCACTACTGCCACTGTCACTACCACTGCCACAACCGTCGTCACTGCTGTGCATGGAGCGGACTCTGTTCCGCCCCAGGCAAGTGTTCCTTGTGCGGACTGTATTCATCACTGTGCTCTTGCTGCCGCAGCTGTTGTTCGAGGAGACCTGGACATCCGGATATCTTGCTTGAATGCTGCCTGTCGTAAGTCACCGCTAGTCATGTCCGTGAACGAGATGGTCCACCGCCTCAAGAGGTTCGCACAGGAGGTTATCGAGGTCACGGCCCAAGGAGTTGAAGGCAAGCTAGGTGTGCAGGCCGAGATGGAGAACGAGCATGGCATGTGGAAGGAATTTGTCTCGCATTTGAACACTATGACCGTCAGCCACTCAGAACAAGTTCGGGATATCGCTTCTGTCTGTACTGCCGTCGCTCATGGAGATCTCAGCCAAAAGATCACAGTTGCCGTCAAGGGCGAGACGCTTGTTCTAAAGAACACGATCAATACCATGGGTATGTGGGATGAGCTACTCTTTTTGCCCTCCAATGATTTTAAGCACCCTTTTTTAGTGCCGTGTGTACCCGAATGACCCTTTAGAAAAGAGCGACAGCTTGGGGGAGTATCCCCCGATATCATCTCCTTACTGACTAATCCATCCCTTGTCAATGCGTATTTTTTTTTTATTTTTTTTATTTTTATTTTTATTATTATTATTTGTCCTTTCGTATTCTTCATGGTCAACCTTTGGACACAATCACGTGGTACGAATGTTTTCCTTTCCAACATTCTTCAAACAGTCGATCAACTTCGGTCTTTCTCCTCTGAGGTGACACGCGTGGCACACGAAGTCGGAACTGAGGGACGTCTGGGAGGCCAGGCTCACGTGAAGGGTGTTGATGGAACATGGAAGGAACTTACTGACAATGTCAACACTATGGCTGCCAACTTGACTGCCCAGGTGCGAGATATCGCCAATGTCAGTAAAGCTGTTGCCATGGGTGACTTGACCAAGAAGATTTCAGTCGAGGTCAAGGGAGAAATGTTGGATCTCAAGAACACATTCAACATCATGGTGGACCAGCTGCAACAATTTGCCACAGAAGTCACTCGAGTCAGTCTTGAAGTCGGCACAGAAGGAAAGCTCGGTGGACAAGCTCTTGTGAAGGATGTTAGCGGTACCTGGAAAGAACTCACGGACAATGTGAATCTGATGGCGGCGAATCTGACGAATCAGGTTCGAGACATTGCGCAGGTTTGTAAAGCTGTCGCTCAGGGTGATTTGACACAAAAGGTCCGAGTGCCCGTTCAGGGTGAAATCCTGGAGTTGAAGGAGACGATGAATACGATGGTCGATCAATTGAGGACGTTTGCAGCTGAGGTTACCCGTGTCGCTCGCGAAGTCGGAACCGAAGGAAGACTTGGAGGTCAAGCTGAAGTTGAAGGCGTGGACGGTACTTGGAAGGAGCTGACGGATAACGTCAATACGATGGCAGCCAATCTTACTGCTCAAGTGCGTGATATTGCTAACGTCAGTAAGGCTGTCGCCAAGGGAGACCTAACCAAGAAGATTTCCGTGGATGTCATGGGTGAAATGATGGACCTCAAAAATACTTTCAACATTATGGTAAGGCGTCCCTAATATTCTGAATCGCCATTCCGGGGAAAAGAGAGAGAGCTGTTGTTCAGTGACTAGATTGACGTATTGCATTTGGCGACTTGTTCTCATCCTCACACGATATCTGTTTTTACTGCTCAAACCAACATAGGTCGACCAACTGCAGGAGTTTGCTACTGAGGTCACGCGTGTGAGTTTGGAAGTCGGCACGATGGGTAAACTAGGAGGACAAGCCGTTGTCAAAGACGTCAGCGGAACGTGGAAGGTTCTCACAGACAACGTCAACACGATGGCCTCCAACTTGACCACGCAAGTCAGATCGATTGCTGAGGTCACCACTGCTGTCGCAGCTGGTGATCTGAGTAAGACCATTGAGGTTGAGGCTCAGGGAGAGATTTTTGAGCTCAAGAAGACTGTCAACAAGATGGTGGAGCAGCTCCGTACTTTTGCTGCTGAAGTCACTCGAGTGTCTCGTGAAGTCGGAACAGAAGGAAAGCTTGGAGGACAAGCCTATGTCAAGGGTGTCGATGGCACGTGGAAGGAACTCACCGACAATGTCAACACAATGGCTGCTAATCTGACTGCTCAGGTACGAGATATCGCCAATGTCAGTAAGGCTGTCGCCAAAGGAGACCTAAGTAAAAAGATTTCAGTCGAGGTCAAGGGAGAGATGTTGGATCTCAAGAACACATTCAATATCATGGTGGACCAGCTGCAACAATTTGCCACAGAAGTCACTCGAGTCAGTCTTGAAGTCGGTACAGACGGAAAGCTTGGAGGTCAGGCCGTTGTCAAGGACGTCAGTGGAACATGGAAGGAGCTCACGGACAATGTCAACACCATGGCTTCAAATTTGACAACCCAGGTGCGATCGATTGCTGAGGTTACTACAGCTGTCGCAGCTGGAGATCTGAGCAAGACCATTGACGTTGCAGCGCGCGGTGAGATCTTCGAGCTGAAGAATACAGTCAACTCGATGGTAGAGCAGCTCCGAACGTTCGCTGCTGAGGTTACTCGTGTCGCCCGTGAAGTCGGAACCGAAGGCAAGCTGGGTGGTCAGGCCGATGTCAAGGGTGTCGACGGCACGTGGAAAGAACTCACAGACAACGTCAACACCATGGCTGCCAACTTGACTGCCCAAGTGAGAGATATTGCTAACGTCAGTAAAGGTGTCGCCAAGGGAGATCTAACCAAGAAGATTTCCGTAGATGTCAAGGGAGAGATGTTGGATCTCAAGAACACCTTCAACATCATGGTGGACCAGCTCCAAGAGTTCGCCACAGAGGTCACACGTGTGAGTTTGGAAGTCGGTACCATGGGCAAGCTCGGTGGTCAAGCTGTTGTCAAGGATGTCAGCGGTACATGGAAGGAACTCACGGACAATGTCAACATTATGGCAGCCAACCTCACCACTCAGGTACGATCGATTGCCGAAGTCACGACGGCTGTCGCTCAAGGAGACCTGAGTAAGACGATTGATGTTCAGGCTCAAGGAGAGATTTTCGAGCTAAAGAACACGGTCAACTCCATGGTGGAACAGCTCCGAACGTTCGCTGCTGAGGTCACTCGTGTCGCCCGTGAAGTCGGTACTGAGGGCAAGCTAGGAGGTCAAGCTGAGGTTGAAGGTGTCGACGGTACATGGCTTGAATTGACAGACAATGTCAACACCATGGCTGCCAACTTGACTCTTCAGGTACGAGATATCGCCGGGGTCAGTAAAGCTGTCGCTCGAGGTGATCTCACGCAAAAGATTTCTGTGGACGCCAAGGGTGAGATTCTTGAGTTGAAGAACACGATCAATATCATGGTACGTAACTTAACAAATGGACAAAATATGTGACTGGATCCCGCTCTTTACTTTTATGCTCAATTTGTGCCCTCTATTCTTGTGTACCACTTAATAGGTGGACCAGTTGTCGACCTTCTCTGCAGAAGTCACCCGTGTTGCTCGTGAAGTCGGAACAGAAGGAAGACTTGGTGGTCAGGCTGAGGTCGAAGATGTAGGCGGCACGTGGAAGGAACTCACGGACAACGTCAACACCATGGCCGCCAACTTGACTGCTCAAGTACGAGATATCGCCAATGTCAGTAAGGCGGTCGCCAAGGGTGACTTGACCAAGAAGATTTCCGTGGATGTCAAGGGTGAGATGTTGGATCTCAAGAACACCTACAATATCATGATTGACCAGCTCCAAGAGTTCGCCACAGAGGTCACACGTGTGAGTTTGGAAGTCGGTACCATGGGCAAACTCGGTGGTCAAGCTGTTGTCAAGGATGTCAGCGGTACATGGAAGGAACTCACGGACAATGTCAACATTATGGCAGCCAACCTCACCACTCAGGTACGATCGATTGCCGAAGTCACGACGGCTGTCGCTCAAGGTGACTTGAGTAAGACCATTGACGTAGCCGCTCGTGGCGAGATCTTTGAACTGAAGAATACAGTCAATTCCATGGTGGAACAACTTCGGACATTTGCCGCTGAAGTAACTCGTGTCGCTCGAGAGGTCGGAACAGAAGGAAGACTTGGAGGACAGGCTTATGTCAAGGGTGTCGACGGCACGTGGAAGGAACTCACGGACAATGTCAACACCATGGCCGCCAATTTGACTGCTCAAGTACGTGACATCGCCAATGTCAGTAAGGCTGTAGCCAAGGGAGACTTGACCAAGAAGATTTCCGTGGATGTCAAGGGAGAGATGTTGGATCTCAAGAACACCTTCAATATTATGATTGACCAGCTCCAAGAATTCGCCACAGAGGTCACACGTGTGAGTTTGGAAGTCGGTACCATGGGCAAACTCGGTGGTCAGGCCGTTGTCAAGGATGTCAGCGGTACATGGAAGGAACTCACAGACAATGTCAATATCATGGCAGCCAATCTTACCACTCAGGTACGATCGATTGCTGAGGTCACTACAGCCGTAGCAGCTGGTGACCTCAGCAAGACTATTGATGTTACAGCACGTGGCGAGATTGACGAGCTGAAAAATACAGTCAACTCGATGGTAGAGCAGCTCCGAACGTTTGCTGCCGAGGTAACCCGTGTCGCCCGCGAAGTCGGTACAGAAGGAAGACTTGGAGGACAGGCTTATGTCAAGGGTGTCGATGGTACGTGGAAGGAACTCACGGACAATGTCAACACCATGGCCGCCAACTTGACTGCTCAAGTACGAGATATCGCCAATGTCAGTAAGGCTGTAGCCAAGGGTGACTTGACCAAGAAGATTTCCGTGGATGTCAAGGGTGAGATGTTGGATCTCAAGAACACCTACAATATCATGATTGACCAACTGCAAGAGTTCGCCACAGAGGTCACACGTGTGAGTTTGGAAGTCGGTACCATGGGCAAACTCGGTGGTCAAGCTGTTGTCAAGGATGTCAGCGGTACATGGAAGGAACTCACAGACAATGTCAACATCATGGCTGCTAATCTTACCACGCAGGTACGATCGATTGCCGAAGTCACGACGGCTGTCGCTCAAGGAGACCTGAGTAAGACGATTGATGTTCAGGCTCAAGGAGAGATTTTCGAACTAAAGAACACAGTCAACTCCATGGTGGAGCAACTTCGGACATTTGCAGCGGAAGTCACAAGAGTGTCCAGAGAAGTCGGAACAGAAGGAAAGCTTGGTGGCCAGGCTCACGTCAAGGATGTCGACGGCACGTGGAAGGAACTCACCGACAACGTCAACACCATGGCCGCTAATCTGACTGCTCAGGTGCGAGATATCGCCAATGTCAGTAAGGCTGTCGCCAAGGGAGACTTGACCAAGAAGATTTCTGTTGAGGTTAAGGGTGAGATGTTGGATCTCAAGAACACCTTCAACATCATGGTGGACCAGCTGCAACAGTTCGCCACAGAAGTCACTCGAGTCAGTCTTGAAGTCGGCACAGAGGGAAAGCTTGGAGGTCAGGCCGTTGTCAAGGACGTCAGTGGTACTTGGAAGGAGCTCACGGACAATGTCAACACCATGGCTTCAAATTTGACAACCCAGGTACGATCAATTGCTGAGGTCACTACAGCCGTAGCAGCTGGTGACCTCAGCAAGACCATTGATGTTACAGCACGTGGCGAGATTGACGAGCTGAAGAATACAGTCAATTCCATGGTGGAACAGCTCCGAACGTTTGCTGCCGAGGTCACTCGAGTATCTCGTGAAGTCGGTACAGAAGGAAAACTTGGAGGTCAGGCTCATGTCAAGGGCGTCGATGGCACCTGGAAGGAACTCACCGACAACGTCAACACCATGGCTGCTAATCTGACTGCTCAGGTGCGAGATATCGCCAATGTCAGTAAGGCTGTCGCCAAGGGAGATCTCAGCAAAAAGATTTCCGTAGATGTCAAGGGAGAGATGTTGGATCTCAAGAACACCTTCAATATCATGGTGGATCAGCTCCAAGAGTTTGCTACAGAGGTCACTCGAGTCAGTCTTGAGGTCGGAACCGAGGGTAATTTGGGAGGTCAGGCCGTTGTCAAAGACGTCAGCGGCACGTGGAAGGAACTCACAGACAACGTCAACACGATGGCCTCCAACTTGACCACTCAAGTCAGATCGATTGCTGAGGTCACCACTGCTGTCGCAGCTGGTGATCTGAGTAAGACCATTGAGGTTGAGGCTCAGGGAGAGATTTTTGAGCTCAAGAAGACTGTCAACAAGATGGTGGAGCAGCTCCGTACTTTTGCTGCTGAAGTCACTCGAGTGTCTCGTGAAGTCGGAACAGAAGGAAAGCTTGGAGGACAAGCCTATGTCAAGGGTGTCGATGGCACGTGGAAGGAACTCACCGACAATGTCAACACAATGGCTGCTAATCTGACTGCTCAGGTGCGAGATATCGCTAATGCCAGTAAGGCTGTAGCCAAGGGAGATCTGAGTAAAAAGATTTCAGTCGAGGTCAAGGGAGAGATGTTGGATCTCAAGAACACATTCAATATCATGGTGGACCAGCTGCAACAATTTGCCACAGAAGTCACTCGAGTCAGTCTTGAAGTCGGTACAGACGGAAAGCTTGGAGGTCAGGCCGTTGTCAAGGACGTCAGTGGAACATGGAAGGAGCTCACGGACAATGTCAACACCATGGCTTCAAATTTGACAACCCAGGTGCGATCGATTGCTGAGGTTACTACAGCTGTCGCAGCAGGAGATCTGAGCAAGACCATTGACGTTGCGGCACGTGGCGAGATTGACGAGCTGAAGAATACAGTCAACTCGATGGTAGAGCAGCTCCGAACGTTCGCTGCTGAGGTCACTCGTGTCGCTCGTGAAGTCGGTACAGAAGGAAGACTTGGAGGACAGGCTTATGTCAAGGGTGTCGACGGCACGTGGAAGGAACTCACCGACAATGTCAATACCATGGCCGCTAATCTAACTGCTCAGGTGCGAGATATCGCTAATGTCAGTAAGGCTGTCGCCAAGGGAGACCTGACCAAGAAGATTTCCGTAGATGTCAAGGGAGAAATGTTGGATCTCAAGAACACCTTCAACATCATGATTGACCAGCTGCAAGAGTTCGCCACAGAGGTCACACGTGTGAGTTTGGAAGTCGGTACCATGGGTAAGCTCGGTGGTCAGGCTGTTGTCAAGGATGTCAGTGGAACATGGAAGGAACTTACAGACAATGTCAATATCATGGCAGCCAACCTCACCACTCAGGTACGATCGATTGCCGAAGTCACAACTGCTGTCGCAGCTGGTGATCTGAGCAAGACCATTGACGTTGCAGCTCGTGGTGAGATCTATGAACTGAAGAACACGGTCAACTCAATGGTGGAACAGCTCCGAACGTTCGCTGCTGAGGTCACTCGTGTCGCCCGTGAGGTCGGAACTGAAGGAAGGCTTGGTGGCCAAGCTGAGGTCGAAGATGTAGGCGGTACGTGGAAGGAACTCACGGACAATGTCAATACCATGGCCGCCAACTTGACTGCTCAAGTACGTGACATCGCCAATGTTAGTAAGGCTGTCGCCAAGGGTGACTTGACCAAGAAGATTTCCGTGGATGTCAAGGGTGAGATGTTGGATCTCAAGAACACCTACAATATCATGATTGACCAACTGCAAGAGTTCGCCACAGAGGTCACACGTGTGAGTTTGGAAGTCGGTACCATGGGCAAGCTCGGTGGTCAAGCTGTTGTCAAGGATGTCAGCGGTACATGGAAGGAACTCACAGACAATGTCAACATCATGGCAGCCAATCTTACCACGCAAGTACGATCGATTGCCGAAGTCACGACGGCTGTCGCAGCTGGAGATCTGAGCAAGACCATTGATGTTCAAGCCCAAGGAGAAATCTTTGAGCTCAAGAAGACCGTCAATGCCATGGTGGAACAACTCCGGACGTTCGCTGCTGAAGTCACTCGTGTCGCCCGTGAGGTCGGAACCGAAGGAAGACTAGGAGGTCAAGCAGAAGTCCAGGATGTCGGAGGCACGTGGAAGGAACTCACGGACAATGTCAACACCATGGCCGCCAATCTGACAACTCAGGTTCGTGATATCGCCAATGTCAGTAAAGCCGTAGCAATGGGAGATCTGACCAAGAAGATTTCCGTGGATGTCAAGGGAGAGATACTGGATCTCAAGAACACGATCAACTCCATGGTAGATCAGTTGTCGATGTTTGCCAATGAAGTTACTCGAGTCGCCCGCGAGGTCGGAACTGAGGGTAAGCTTGGTGTACAAGCCGAGGTGATGGATGTCCGAGGAACATGGAAGGAAATCACGTCGAATGTGAACACCATGGCTGCCAACTTGACTGCTCAGGTGCGTGCATTCGCCTCTATCTCGAGTGCTGCCACGGACGGAGACTTTACGCAGTTCATCACGGTTGAAGCCTCGGGAGAGATGGATTCACTCAAGACCAAGATCAACCAAATGGTCTACAACTTGCGTGAGAGTATTCAAAAGAACACCGCTGCTCGTGAAGCTGCTGAGCTGGCTAATCGATCCAAGTCCGAGTTCTTGGCCAACATGTCTCATGAGATTCGGTAAGTTTACAATTTGATGCCCTTTTGTTTGGATTACATAGAAGGAAGGTAGTACCAGTATTTCGAGCATATCCTAACCTAACATTCCTCTACTCCTTTTTTTACCTTAGCACACCCATGAACGGCATTATTGGAATGACTGGTCTGACTCTCGAGACCGAACTGACGCGTCAACAAAGAGAGAACTTGGTGATTGTCAGCAATTTAGCTCACTCTCTACTAACCATTATCGATGACATTCTGGATATTTCAAAGAGTAAGCAACTAGAAATCTACTGACTGAACATCACTTGTTGGGACTTTGTTCTTCCTGTGGGTACTTGCTAATAATTTACTTAACAAAAAATCTGCATCTACATCTAATGATAGTCGAGGCAGGAAAGATGACCATTGAACAAGCGCCCTTCTCGCTTCGAACACAGGCCTTTGGTGTTCTCAAGACCTTGGCCGTGAAAGCCCATCAAAAGAAACTGGATCTGATCTACAATGTTCACAACGATTTCCCGGACCAACTGATCGGCGATCCCCTGAGACTTCGTCAGGTCATTACCAATTTGATCGGCAACGCGATCAAGTTCACTACTGAGGGAAGTGTTGTCTTGGACTGTGTCTGCAAGAACAAGTCAGATGTTGGTGTCGAGCTCCAGTTCTGTGTGTCTGATACGGGTATCGGTATCCAAAGTGACAAGATCGAAGTCGTGTTCGATACCTTCTGTCAGGCCGATGGTTCGACTACTCGTAAATATGGAGGCACTGGTCTTGGTCTCTCAATCTCGAAGCGGTTAGTGACACTGATGGGAGGTGACCTTTGGGTGAACAGTCGATTTGGAAAGGGATCTCAATTCTTCTTCACGGTCCGTTTCAACACTGGAATCATGTCTGTGGATCAAATTCATCTCAAGACAAAGCCCTATGTCGGCCGACACATCCTGTACCTCGGCACGATGAGGGATGAAGCTCTCTCGACTCGGGTTATGAGGACCTTGGAAGAACTGCGATTTAAGGCGACCCTTGCGACTTCGCTGGAGCAGGCGGCAGCTCTGACTGGTGGATCAAGCCTCGAGAAATCCGCATTTGATGTGGTGATTGTAGAGCGAGTCAAGGACATCAAACGAGTCAAGGACATTGGTTCATTGCGATTCTTGCCGATTGTTCTCTTCTCATTGACCACGCCCTACATCAGCATGAAGGTTTGCCAGGACTTGGGCATTGCAAGCTACTTCAATCCACCCGTGCAAGTAGCGGACTTGATGAATGCACTTCTCCCAGCATTCGAGTCTGCATCAGCCCTGCCCTCGGATGCGGAGCATGCTATCCCACTTCATATCTTGTTGGCTGAGGACAATGTTGTGAACCAAAAGTTGGCAGTCCGAATCCTGGAGAAGTTTGGTCACAAGGTGACGATTGTAGCAAACGGAAAGATGGCTGTTGAGTACTTTGATTCACACCACTTTGATTTGATTTTGATGGATGTTCAGATGCCAATTATGGGCGGTTTCGAAGCGACCCAGGAGATCCGAAAGCTTGAGCTGCAGAGGAACAAATCAGAACATCTGCCTATTATTGCTTTAACTGCACACGCAATGATTGGTGATCGCGAGAAGTGTCTCGCTGTTGGAATGGTAAGGACAAGACCCTATGAATTTTTGACTCGCTGATTCCAATGAAAGCTAGAGGACTGTTGAGGGGAATAGAGTAGTGAAAACTAACGAAACACCTTTTTTTTTTACCCTTCGGATCCTTTAGGACGAGTACATTACAAAGCCTCTCCGAATGAACGAGCTGATTGCAACCATCAACCGGTTCCCACCCAAGAACTGTCCTGATATTGCTCAGCACGATGCATTCAACGAATACCCGCACATGCGATCGAGCTATAGCCCCACTCAAGATACCAAGTCTCACTTTTTGTACAAGAAACAATAATCTCCAAGTTTTTTGTTTTTGAATGAAACGTTATTTTTGTTTGTCTTTTTTTTTTTTTTTTTTTCTCTTTTCTCTTTGTCGCTATTTTCAGTTTTTTTTCTTTTTACTTTTCTTTTTACTTTTACTTTGCTTTGTCCGCTTTGCCCCTTTTCCTTTCATTTGGTATTCAGTTTGTCTTAACAATTTCATCCAAAGTCATTAAAAAGCAGAGTAACTATCAAGGAGCCTTTGCGTGTAAAATGCCCAGAATTTCCGCATAGTCACCAATCATTGCCTTTTTTTTTTTTGTCAAAGAGGCCGTTTTTTTTCTCGTTCTCTCTCTGGTCTGGGGACCTCTGTCATCGTTTTGATTTTTCCTTGAATAGATTTGGTTGATTGACCGACACGTATATGCAAAGGCCCGGCTTGCTGGATTCATGCAAGATGCTTTGGGGAACTTTTGGCATGATTTGAAAGGGGGGAGGGGGAGGTGAATGGGCCTCAGCCTATTTTTTGTGCATGGTTGCACATCCTGCATAAAGTATCAGGTAGTGATCCTCAGGAAGGAGGAAAGGAGAGAGTAAGAGAAGGAATAATGCACCATGCTCTCTTGAACCATTTATTCTGCAACTGTCGATGCTCAGAATGTGAATAGGCCGAGCTCCCTGGTCGATGGTAGTTCATTACAGGTACAAATGGGTTCTTACAGCGATACTTTTAGTGCAGTTCTATGAGTTTTCATTATGTGTTACTCTCCTGAATTTCTTCCGCCTCCTCTCCACCCCTCCTCCCCCACCCTCTCCTTTCCCTTTCATCAGCCCCTTTGTTAGCTCCCTGTTTTTTCTCTTCCGAGATCCTATCGCACACTATTGGCACGCTTCACACAGGTCCTCTGCTTTCTATAGTTCTCTAGATTTTGGAATCTAATGGTCACTCCCTTCTCCCTTTCCTGTCTTCCTGTTGAAAAAAAAAAAAAAAAAGGCGATACGTTATTCATCTCAAGCAGAGGGAAGGCTTCGGCAGTCGGACATCCCAGGATTTCAGTTGGCACAGCCTCACGATACCATGGCGCGTCTGACCCTTTGGGCTTTCGGATAAAGAGATTGAGACCGCGCCTCTAGCTCTCCAAAATCAATTAACGACTTCGATTCCTTGGACCCATGACTGCGCCTCATTCGGGTGATCTATAAAATTTGAAGTAACCGAGTTCCGAATTACTCCTCATAGCTCTTCTCATCCAATGTCAAGTCGTTCTTCAAGACTCTCTATCTTCAGTATCCACCACATTGTTGACAACATCACCGACTGGCTCTTCTCTTCCGATATCCGTTCTTGTCGCCTCGTCTGTCGCTCTTGGAACCAATCCTTCTTCCCATTTTTCCATAAATACCTCTACTTTCCTGCTGAGGCGGTTAGAGGTCCAAGATCCCTCGATGAGATTGAGCATATTTTCCAGAATGCTCATCAAGTCCGGTCACTGAGGGCAGAAGACAACCTAACTGTCCTTACCCTCAGTAAGGTCAACTATCCCAACCTCAAGACATTCGAATACTCTAATAGCGTATGGATTCCGGGGTATATGACACCAGAGGAATTACAGAACTTTTTCAGGTTCATAGGAAACCATCCAACTTTGGATCATTTTGTGTTCAAGCCTCAAGGAGTGATTAGACGTTCGGATTTAATACCATTACTCAGTCCCACGTTCCGGAATCTCAACAAACTGAGGACACTCGACATTGAGCTTGATAGTGACCAAATCAGCCTCGCGATCATAGCTTACCTTCCGCCCAGTGTCGAGGAACTCACCATTGACTCGACCAATAACTGGTGTAATCCTTCTATTCTGGAGGACGTGATTTCTGACCCTTTGCCTCAAGTGACATTTTCAATCCAAAGGCTAGTCCTTGGACTCCACTCCGATGCGCTTACCCACCCAGTGATAGATCGTCTGCTCAAGAACAGTCCCCGCCTTTGTCAACTCGTGATCACAGCTAATTCTTTGGAAATTCTTGGATCCGACGTTGAATACATGGCCCTCTTTTGGCCATCACTCATCAGTCACTGTTCAACCTCTCTTGAACAACTAGGCTTTTCTAGTAGCTGTTTTATAAGTCCCCACAACCTTGTCAAGCTTGTCCAGCACTCGCCACGACTTTGGCATGTGATGCAGTTTGAACACAACGTGTGGGACTTTACACCTAATTTATCAATACTCGAGGATCAATTCTTCTACAAGTCACCATATCAAGTCTCGACCCCTGGAGTGACTCACTCCTTCTCCAGTTCTCTAGCCCCGACGTTAACTACCATCCATATCGATGGCCATTGGTGCGCCTATCCTGGAATCCCTTTCATTGTCTCGACATGCGTCCACCTAATCGTATTGAATGTTACCCTTCAGAACCAAAAGCTTTGCCCCAACATTACTCGAATTGGCGTCAGTATCTTGGAACTCAATAGTGTAGAATGGGTTTGCTCTCAACTCAAGTTGCTGGCTTTACCCTTGGTTGCTCAAAGAGTTTCAACTGTCCGACCTGTCAACATTGAAGATCAAGAACCGATTCCTTTACAAGAGATTGCAATCCATGTTCTAGATCTACTTTACAAGGTTCGCTCGCTTAAACACTTGAATCGAGTTTCCTTTCAATGGAACCCCAGCCAAGAGTTTGGAGAGTCGCTTGAGGCTGTTCAGGGATATGCCGAGATGGCGGGATACAAACAGAAGATCACCAAAGAAGATATAGACTTATTGGGGATCAACTGGCTTTGAGATCTGAAGAACGATCGACCATAAACCATAAAAAGAGCAATGTTGACTATCCCCCGGATGAAATGGAACTGAAGATTCGTGAAATGAACAACACATAAAGAGACAGAACCAATATCTGAACTGTCGAATAAAATGGTTTAAAATTTATATATATATATATAAAGAGTTGACCGTAGCTGCATGTTTATTCAAGCTTTTTTCCTTTGCGAGACGAGGTTTCCCATTGAGTGTGAGAGTTAGGCTATGTGAGTGCCAGCAACATCTCTCTGTCTCTCTTCTTTTTTTTTTCTTCTTTTTCTTTTGTAGTAGCCAAATTCGCAAATTGCTGTTATTACCAGTCCCTTCATAGCGGTACCAGAAAAGAAAATATACGAACATACAGCGCTAATCCAAGATGACAACATTATACGACTCTCCATCGACAACAATCATCTCATCCAAATCAACTGCAGAAGCCCTTGAAGTCCCGTCTCCAACCCGGTCGGTTTTTCCTTCTTGGTTCTCGTCCTCAACTGATGGGTGAGCCACACCTTCAAGGCTAGTTTTCTTGAGCGGCTTATCTTCAGAGCTCTCAGCAGAAGCTGTGGCATCTGAAGAGGACGACTCTTGGAAAGCTGCCAGTTTCCGTTTCCGGTTAGCCTCATCAAGCTCATCTACATCCATTGCATGTTGCAACTGTCTCTGGCGAATTACTGCCTTTTCTGAAGCCTCTGCTGCCGCTGCCGCTGCTGCACTTGCCGCTGCTGCCTCATCTGCTGCCCGGGCTTGCTCCTTCATGACAGTCTGTTGTGAAAGCGCCTCCTCCATGTCGCTCTCAAGCATGTACTTCTTTTGATCCATGTCCGAAGGCTCGCTTTTTAGCATTAACGTGCAGATAGGGAAAAGATGATGAGGTTAAAAGAAAGGTCTAAGGAAGGAGTAGTCCTAAAGCAATGTAAAGAATCCCGGATAATAGTTCACTTACGTGTGCTTGATATAGACAATAATTTTACGGTCATCTTCGTCTATGATTTCCACAAACTTGCCATCAGTCAAATCCAGGCTGACCAGCGTTTTGCCGACATTATCATCAAAGTCAGGATCAAAGATGATTCTAAAACGTCGAAAGGACTATTGTTAGACTCGCGACTCGAGGATATATTACCATCAAAGAGAGACCACTTTTTTTTTTTTATCTTCTCGAGCTGTCCACAAGCGAGGACTGCTCCCCTTTCTTTTCTTTTTTACCTTCCATTCTCTTGGATCTCAACGTCGTTCATCGAATGCTCCTCTGCAAGATCGATCAAATCCTGGATAGTGCATGATATCGTATCGATCTTGAGGCCCACGTATGAGTTTCTGCAGATGTAACACTTTGGATTAGGCTTGGATAAAGGCTCGTTCACAATCAGCTGTGGACGCTGACGACCATACACCAAGAAGCTCTGGAGGAAGGGAGATGTTCAGGATCAGTCATTAGGATGGGAAAACTAGCAAAAAAGAACAAGGGGGGAAAGTATTAAGCTAAAAGCTCCTACCGTTTTACAATCGTGCAATTGGCTGTTCAAGATCTTGAATGCAAGCATTACGATCATTCCAGCAACAATGGCATTTGTAGTTGCGATAGCTGGAATGATATTTCCCGCCATTGCTAATACACAATATCCGTTTGAGAGAAAGAGATAGGGGAAGGAGAGATCCGACAAAGGTCAACATACACCCTTTTGAATCATAAACTAATTTGGACCTTGTTCTCTATTTGCTGGTGGTTGACAGAGCATTGGTTATGTGCAGCAGTAGTTTTTTTACCTTTGACTTGGAACCGAGTCTTTTCTTCAATGCCATAGACATGCGCCCTAAGATTTGATGTCGCCGTTACAAAGTCAAGACAGTCCTCGTCATCTTTATCGAAATTAATGTTCGCCTCCGCATCCGATTGCCTCATAGACTGAAGTCTATCCGTCAATCGCTCAAGACTAGGGAAGGATCACAAAAAAAAAACGAGCGGACCTAATTAATGCCTCTTCCATAATTACCTTAAACCTTTACTTTTTGATTCTCTTTTTTGTCTTGATTCCCACCATTGCTTCTGGTCACTCATCAGAAGAAAGGAGACTTCTCACGCATCTTACCTTTTGCAAAATACATCAATAGTCTCTTGGAGCGTCCAAGCACGCTGGTCCTTAAGATTTAAAGCTCCATCCAAAGTAGTAGCTCCCATCGCCAAAGGGAGTTCCTCTGTCCGACGAATGATTTGATCATATTTCAATGGTATAGGCGCCTTGCGAGTCTTCCACATGTCTTCCATCTTTAACAATCGCTGAACATCTGTGTAAAAGACCTTGTCAAAGACTCGTTGTGCGAACCCACTTGTTCCTGCAGATGCCAGAATCTCTCTTAAAGCTTGAGATTCGGCAGCAAGAGCCGCAAGCTCTTTAGCTAAAGCACAGATAAAAATGGCCAAAACATTCAGTCCAAGATCTACATGTCTCTCAATACGCTAGTATCGAACGAATGTGTTAAAAAAAATTCTCATATGGGACCTGCCTGTTTCCTCGTCATTCTGGTCATCCTTGGTCAGGACCTCGTCGTCATCATCCTCGGCATTCCCAAAAAGGAGTCCAAACAAATACGATTTAGCCCATACTATGCAGTGAATCGGTGTGCTGGGTGTACTCCGGATCGTACACACTGGAAAAGTCTTGGGTGTCTCTTTTGGCTGACAATCAAAGCATTCAGTCTGGTCTTTCCGGATTACTGAGACTTGTCCAAGATATCCTGCAGTTCCAGATTCGATCAAAGGTACGTCGGCTGCTAAGCACATCTTGTTGACATGTCTCCGGGCATCTGTGAACACGAGAAAGGACATAGCTATCAGACCACTCTGCGGCTACTTTCTCTTTCCATTCAAATTTCAATAACTGCCTCGTGTTGTCTCTTGCTTACCGAGGTTATCCAATGCATTCATCACAAGATCGAATCCTTTGAACCAGTCAACTGAAAGTTCCTGGTCTTTGATATTTTGGTGGCGTGACACAATATTGACATTCGGGTTAAAGGCCAATGCAGAAGCTCTTGCGATCTATCCCGATGTGAATTCAGTGGTAGTCCGTAATCTGACCCTGTTAGTCTGGATGCCACCTATGACTCTCTGCTCTGTAGTATCGGAGAAGCCACACTCTTCGTCATTCCTCAAGTGCTTACATGTGCCTTGGATTTCTTGATGTGCTGTTTTTGGAAGAGGAACTGTCTATTCAGGTTGGAGAGGTCAATTGTGTCGAGATCGATCTAACAGACGAATGATAGAAGGAGGCGTCAGGTTCAGAACACGGGGCGCAGGTAGTAAGTAAAATTTGACTCTGGGGTTATTGGAGGTAAAGAGAAAATAAAGAGCGGGGAAACGGGGACAATTACCACTTCAATGTTCTTGAACCCACTCATCACGAGATTCTTCAACAGCTCGCAGCCAATTCCTCCAGCGCCGACCATCAGGACTTTTGCATTGGCGATGGTATTGACCAGAGAACTCCCGATGGTCGTCTCAAGATGCGATTCGCGCGGCATCTTTTTGTCTTTTTTTTTTAAAAAAATTCCGGGGTAAATGCAACTGAAAGATGAGCTCGATTCCTTGTTCTGACGATATGGCGAAGCCTTTTTGGTTTTTTATTATCTTCTTTATCCTGAAGAAGAGTCTTGTGGTTGCTTATGCTGGCACAAATGGTCTTTCCAGATGGTGAAACGCTTTATAAAAATAAGATTGAGCAACAGCAAGAAATGTCCTGTCATGCCAAAATGGATGCATCAGAGTGCGCCCTGAAAAAAAGTGTGTGGCTTGCCTGATCCGCCCATACTCTGGGCTGGTGGCGCTGCTTAAATGTCTCGGCTTCGCCGGAAACCTTTGTGCCTTCGCCTTCCTTCCTCCCCTCCCCTTCTCCTGCGCCAAGTTAATGGGTCGAACGCTACTTCGAATAGTGAGTGGAGATCTATTCTCGTTTGGACAGGTCACGAAGGTTAATGCGCTGAAGATATTCGGTAAAGGCTTTCCTTTTCGAACAAGGGGAACAACGGCAACCCGCATACCGTTGTGTTGGTCTTCCAAACAACTCTAAAAGTGAAGATCTGGTCGCCAGGTCAGGAAACTAAACATTTGCAATTCACTGCATTCCGTCCAGGACACTATCTGACGCTCCACACATATATTTAATGCCTCCGTTTCTGCACACAGCGAGTTTCATAGCCTAGCAGCAAAATGTTGCAAAGAGATGATGCATTGAGACACAAAAAATTGATCGTTGTTACTCCCACTGCCCGTGCCCAGTTACCTCATAACCCTGCCCACCATAACCAAAAACGAAAGCCAAAAAGTCAACCAGGCTGTCAATGATTTAATACTCTTCCTCCAACCCTTTCTGCTCAAAACTGCATTTGAAGATGTAGTAGACTTGTCTAGAAGCTCGAGTGAATGAAAAACCTGAGCTCTGCAAAAGGACAGTCTATGGTTCACAACAGCTCTTGTGCAACGCCGGTCACATTCCTACCAAACAACACTTACAAAGACACCCAAAATGCAACATCCCAGCCCCCATTTCTTGTCTGTCATGGTCCTGTACCTCTATGCCTCAACAAAAGATGGAGGCCACGACTACGTAGAAGAAGATGCAAGGGAAACCCCCCCAACATCAAGAATCCCGTTCTCGGGTGACAAAAGAGATCACAAAATCAGCTACCTTGCTCCGACGCGCATCTCACGGCAGCTGCTCTTTTCTCCAGAATTGTGAAGGCCCAGTGGTATTCGCGATTTTTTTTAGAGCCAAGTAAAAATTTCCTCTTTGTCGTCAATGATCAAGTCTCAGAAGCATAGCCGTTGAGCATAAAATTGAATGAGCCGGTGCTGCTGCCTGACTGCTGTGAGAGCGTGCTGCCTTAGACGCGACAGAGAACAATAGGAGGCAGCCATATACTGTGGTTCTCACAAACAACATCATACCCTGTCTGTTCGTCTAAAATCATGCTTCGCCTCCTTGGTCTCATGACTGCGCCTCATTCGGGTGATCTATAAAATTTGAAGTAACCGAGTTCCGAATTACTCCTCATAGCTCTTCTCATCCAATGTCAAGTCGTTCTTCAAGACTCTCTATCTTCAGTATCCACCACATCGTTGACAACATCACCGACTGGCTCCCCTCTTCCGATATCCGTTCTTGTCGCCTCGTCTGCCGCTTTTGGAACCAATCCTTCTTCCCATTTTTCCACAAATACCTCTACTTTCCTGCTGAGGCGGTTAGAGGTCCAAGATCCCTCGATGAGATTGAACATATTTTCCAGAATGCTCATCAAGTCCGGTCACTGAGGGCAGAAGACAACCTAGCTGTCCTTACCCTCAGTAAGGTCAGCTATCCCAACCTCAAGACATTCGAATACCAGCACAACGTATGGCCTTCGACGATTTTACCCCCGGAGAAAAATCAGAGCGTACTCACGTTCATAGGAAACCATCCAACTTTGGTTCATCTTGTGTTCAATCCTTTTACATCATTTAGTCATTTGGGTTCGATATCCTTACTTGACTCCATGTTCCAGAATCTCAATGGACTGAAGACGCTCGAGGTTGGGTTATATAGTGACCAAATCAGCCTAGGGATCATGGCCTACCTTCCGCCAAGTGTCGAGGACCTCTCTCTCACCTCATATACCAACTTGAGATCCAATACTCCACAGGGGAACCTGTTTATAGACCCTCTGCCTCAAGTGGCGTTCTCGATCCAGAGATTGAAACTCGCCTTCAATGTGAAAATGTTTATTCACCCGGTGGTACATCGCCTGCTCAAGAACAGCCCCCGCCTCTGCCAATTCAAGATTAGTCCGGATGATGGATACTCGTACTATGATGATGTCGAGATGATAGAGTCATTCTGGTCGTCCCTCGTCAACCATTGCCCGACTTCCCTCGAACAACTAGTTGTCTTAAGAGCCCCTGACATGAGTGCCATGATTCTTATGCAGTTTGCTACGTGCTTTCCACGACTTTGGAATCTGATGCATTTCGATGAGTATGAACACGATTTTTTACCCGGGTCATCAGCCCCCAAACACCTGCCTCATCCCTTGTTCTCTCAAGTCTCGGCTACGACAATGATTCAACCGCTTCCCATTTCTCCCGCCTCTTCATTGACTATTATCCGGATCACGGACAACAACGCGACAAATTCTGCAGTCCCGATGATTATTTCGACATGTGTCAATCTGCTAGAACTACATATTGTATCGAGAGGCGTTAGTCTCTTGGAGTTAGCTCATGCAGAATGGGTTTGCTCCCAACTTGAGGTTCTGGTCGTCCCTGTGGCAGCTCTGAGACGCTCTACCGAGGCAGGCTTCCTAGATGACCAACACGAGGCACTCTCTCAACAAGAGATTGTGATTCATGTCTTGGGTTTGCTTCACAAGATCCGACAGCTCAAGAATCTGAATCAAGTCGTCTTTCAGTAGACTCTGAAAAAGAATTTTGGGATGTCTCTCGAGACTGCTCAAGGACTTGCCAACTTGGCAGGATACGAACAACAGATCACTAAAGGAGATGTAGAGCTGTTGGGGGTTCGGTGGTTATCTCTTGAAGAGTTGCAGTCGAGAGAGAGGCTGCGGCGGCTGTGCTCTATTGCCGAAGAAAGTCATCCAGGAATGAGATTCATTCCCTTGTTGGATGAGGCTGAATACCTACAAAAGCTAGAGAGCTATCGATACAGAAGTGATGTCTATGAAGAATTTTACTTTGAAGGTTGGGAAGAGGTATCGTACGATGATGGATACTATAGTGGACTGGTCGGGCAACAGCATGGGGTGATACGAGATGATTGTTTTATGGATGGATATCTAGATGGTCAATTCGATAGCTACACGTACTTTGAGGATCTAGAAAAGGAGGAAATGATGGAGGATCCGACTTGTGGAAGACCCTTGACTACCAATTGGAAACACTACTCTAGGCATGGCAAAGTAAAATAAAAAAAAATAAAAATTAAAAAATAAAAAAAAAAAATGGGTGGATGGATGGGCACAAGAAAGTGGAAAATCATCTTTCGGTGAGCGACCTGGTTCGCCCGTTCCTAGGTTTTCAGCTGAAGAGTGATAGAAGGCAAAAGGCATAAAACTACACCTTGCCCTCCCCCCCCCTCCCCCCTTTTTTTTCTTTTTAACTTTGCTCCGCTCTTTCTTTTCTCCCACAGTCTACTCTTCCTTTCATCAATCTCAAAAGACAACATCATGGCTCCTCAACATGTCGCAAGTGCAAGTGCATGGCTTAAGCATGCACAAGAACTAGCTCGATTGACTGACGAGAATGGGATCCGAGGCAATCCCGTGGCCCACTTTCTTCATTCCAAGGTCGTCGATGCCAATGAGGACAATGTCGTCTTTGAGTACACGGTTCAGCCTGAGGATCGAAACTTTACTAACAATTTCCATGGTGGTGCTATCGCTGCCCTGATCGACAACCTCTCAACCGCCTCCATGTTCACTCGCGAGAGTAAGAGCAGCTAGTATCTCTCTTTTTTTTTTTTTTTTTTTTTTTTTTGGACACACACACTCTCTCTCTCTCTCTCTCTCTCTCTCTCTCTCTCTCTCTCTCCTTACCCATTCGAACCGCACTTGTCACTTTGACTCGAAAATTGTTAACCGATTTCGTTTCTTTGTAGGGAAACATTTCCATATGGCCGGTGTGTCCACGGATCTGCATGTCACGTATGTCGGAGCAAGTGTTGTTGGGGACGTCCTCTTGGTCGAATGTCAAGTCGTCAAGGTCGGAGCAGGTCTTGCTAATCTCTCGACAATTGTCCGTGATAAGAATTCAGGAAGGATCATTGCCACATCCTCCCATACCAAGTTCAATACAGATTCACGATTCCCTCCCGGCTCCAGGATGTTTTTTTTTTTTTTTTTTTTTATGCACGGGATAAACTCTCCCACGAATAAAAAATCATCTCTTGTTGTTCCCATATCATCTTTCCTTAATGCTTTGCAATGGACACAGTGCATTGTGGGGGGGGCGCTGTAAAACAATAAAGTAGCCATAACAGAATTATATGAAATTACTATCCTTTTTTTTTTTTTTGATACAGATATATATTATTTTTTTTTTTTTTTTTTTGTTCGAGGGATGAGGCTATTTACTTGTACAAAGAGACATCTGGTCCTTCTTTCTCGCTCCATTCCCGTGCTTTCTCCCTGGTAAAAGGGATAGTGAGAGGGTATTCTTCATCAAGAATCACGAGTGGATTGATCCGGGGTTTTCCAGATTGGTATGAAGTTTTCGGTCCTTTTTTGTTTCTTCCTTTTCTTTTTCTTCTTCTCTTCCTTCTGTCCGATACTGAATGTCCTGCATTCTCTAGAGCGTTTCCAGTCTCCATTGTCATTGTGTTGGCCCTCTTTGTATACAGTGTAGTTTGGCTTAGGCGGACTTGACATTATAGGTCCAGTTGACGTTGCCGTCAACGGAAACACCCCAGCGCTGGTACAAGTTCTTGGCACGGACATAGGGTGTCATGCGAGTGTACTGCTCCCTGAGATCCTTAGCAATGTCGTCACGCTCCGAGGAGTTCTTGCCATTGATGTTCTTGATCCAGGCACGAGTTGCGGTATCAAAACGGTCCTGGAGAGCACGGCGCTCAGTCAAAAGCTCCTCCTTCTTGACAGTGTCCTTCTGGGCATCGTTCTCACCAGGAGCAGAGGGGACATACTCGTACTTCCAGTCATCGAGACCATCATAGTGGGTAATGGGGAGACGCTCACGAGGAATGACCTTGTGGAGCTCAGCGTTGTTGCGCGTGAAGACGAACTTGGAGGCGACGACGGGGTCGAGCAAAGGCTGGATCAACTTCCAGAGACCCCAGAAGACAAAAGGTGCACGGTGGACAACGCAGACACCCAAGGTCTCAGGGTAGTAGGACTCGAAGCACTGAACGAACAGACGGACGAAGCCCCAGTCCATGTTGTCGAGACCAAAGTTAGAAAGATCAAAGATGACAATGACGGTTTCGGCACCAGGAGGAAGAACCATGCGACCGCACTCCATGGTCTATATTATATACAATGGAAAAGCGTGCGAATCGTGTTAGGAGCCCGGATACGAGTGAGAATACAAAAAAAAAAAAAAAAAAAAAAAAAAAAAAAAAAAGGTACCGAGATGCACAAAATTAGGTAACAAAAAGAAAGAAGGGATGGACTTACGTAGAGAGTGAAGCGGTGAATGGTCTCTGGGGGCTGGTCGTTCTTGTGGTGGAGACGAGTGTTGACGACGGACATGGGGCGGTTGAGGGGATCAGCACCACGGAGGTAACCCTTTCCGATCCGCATCTGCTCAATGAACTTGGGGTACTTGGCATCCAACTCCTCATCCGAGAGCTCGACCAACTCATCCAGGCGCTCGACAATGCGCCACTTGAGGGCGTTCAAGAACATCTTCATGGCATCATCCAAGTTCCACTTGCGAGCACGGATGAACTAGTAGGTAAGCACACACATGCAGCGACAAAAAAAAAAAAAAAAAGGAGATGTGGAGCGTTAGCCGTCTGCTCTGTGTCGTGTCCGAAGTACGAGAGAGAAAGAGCGAAATGCTCTCTAGAAATCTTGATCCTCTCTCTTCACTGATCCAGTCGTCGAACTTTCTCCTGTTCTAAAAAAAAAAAGGGCGGCGGGAGACTACTCCGTGGTCTTCAGTCATCTTTACCTTGAGTACAATCAAATCGGGGTGGTCCATCATCGTCAACTTCCAGAAGGTCTTGTAGAGATCAGCACCAGTAAAGCGAGGTGCAGGCTCGCTGACAGCAGTCTCAGCGACAGGGGCAGCAGCCTTGCCACGGCTGAACCAGCCGCCAGACTTTGGAGCCTCCTTGGCGGGAGCATCCTCATCACGGTTCTGGCCCTTGAAGGAGGAAGGTGCAGTCTGGTCGAAAGTGGTCTTGCCGTCAAAAATGTCGTAGAGGCGAACCCAGAACTGCTGGAGCTTCTCGGTCTGCTCGGGAGTCAAATGGCCGAGACGGCCATCAGTAACAGGAACGGGCTGGACGTAGGTAGACATGGTTATAGAGTTTGAATAGGTGTTGCGAGAAGAGGATGAGTTGGATGTGAAAGTGACCGGGGAGGAGGGACGAGCAAGTAATGAGCACGAAGATGGAAAGGTGGGAGAGTCGGGACAGTTGAAGGTGAACTTGAGGAGAGAAGAAAGAAAAAAGCAAGATTAGGGGAGCGCAATCAGCTCCCTTTTATGCGCGACTGGAGACAGCAAGCAAAGCGGGCAGACAGGTCGCCGCCTTTTGCCTGTCAGTCAGCCACCACCTCTGTCACGGCTTGGGTGTGCCTGTTGTTCGCAGACACCGAATGTGGGCGTCTGGCCTTCAGCCAGAGCGAACAATGCACTGCATTAATTTAGAGTTCCTCTGTGCTCACCTGCGTCTTCTCCTCCACTCGCCCTCTTCTGCGGACGGGCCGACCCAGCAAGCAAAGAGGCACCGCACCGTTGTGTTTGTCATCCAGAATGCACCCTGTTACTTTAACAGTATCGTGCGGTCTCCGAGGGCACCTCCTTGCTTTGATGTCTCCGTTTGTATTCTCATGTTGTGGTTGTCCATTAGACCTGCCCCACTCTCAATTTGGTACCAGCTCTCTGGAACCACCTCTCTGTTGTAGATAGAAGCAGGACGACACTTTATGGATTGTTGCTGGGAGAAGAAAAGGGATCAAAGTGAATGTTGATTGCGCCTCTGCATCCCACTTGGGCTTTGTCAAGAAACCGCATTGCCACATGAAATGAACACCTCTGCTGTTCTCCCCTTCCATATGGACGATGGAACTTTTTTTTTTTTTTGCCACCATGCGCTATCACTCTTGCTGCGTTTTTTTGTGCCCTTGTATCCTGTATTCTGCTATCTGTATCCTTTGCGCGACATACTGCACATGTTCCTCGCTCCCTTCCCTTCTTTCGATGACTGGAAAAACAAAAAGTCGAGCACAATTACAGAGCGTGAGCATTGTCAGAGATCAACTTTCCCAGCCCGGCTGCATTTGAAGCCTGGATCCTGCTTTTGCATGTAGTCTACTGTCACATCGCAAAAAGCCGAGCTTCCTGATTTGCACTCGCAGGTCTACTGACACTCTTGCTCTCTCCCTTGCGAACAGTTACCCAAATCGGCCTATATTTCAAAGGGCGATCGTTGGTACATTTTCCTCTCCACTTATTCCCGTCATGCAATAGCAGGAAAGAGCGTGGGGGAAGGGAGGGAGAAAGAAGGGAGAACTGGGTGGGGGAGGGGCGTGGAGGGGAGAGGGGTTCACTTCTCCCCCTCTTCCTCTTCCTCTCTCCAAATGAGCAATTCTGCACAAGGTTGTCTCGTCTGTAGACAGCAGGATAGAGGCTGCAAGCCTGCAGTGGCGCGATAAAGTGCTCATCGAGAGTAAAAAAAAAAAAAAAAAGCCGCCGTTGACCACTAATGTGTTGTAACACTCCACAGACCCGGCTATTGGCACCCAGACGCTCAGGCACACACGCTCCCACAGGATCGAAGTTCTATTTGATCCTTCTCATTGCTTTCTATCCCACATGCTAGCTCTCGCAGCCCTTTCCCTTCTATCTCTCCGCACGCGAACCCCCACATGTCATGAGTCGAACACCGAAAGCCAGCTCCTTCCGCTCACCATTTTCGTCCTCTTGTCAAACGTCTACGATATGTTGGGCCATTGAGCATGCAGAACATATTCTCTTCGGCATCGAGATTCTTTTTTTTTTCTAAGAAGAGCTACATGACCTCAATGCAAGACTATCCTCTCTCAGTACCTTTTTCCCCCAGCATCCCCAACGTTCGTGTCGTCCATTGAATTGGCATGCTATCTGAGAAACACACACATACACTCTCCCTAATGCTCTCTAAATAGGAGAATTGGGGTGGGGGTGGGGAGGAAGAAGAAGGGGAAGAGGCTGAAGACTGTGCAGGTAGTAGTGGTAGGATAGCTCAACAAAGTATGAGCACTTTAATCCATGTGCGTTCACTCTTTCGGTCCTTAGTTCTTTAGTTCTGCTCAACCATGTGCAATCCCCGTCTTTGGTTCAAACCAAAGCGACTCTTCCTCTCGATTTTTTTTTTTTGGTTCGTCATTAACTGATTGCCTTTCTCCTTACTTTACGCTATTCGAGTTTGAGAATCATACACTTTGCCTTCTGTTCCTTCTTATTCCGATCACTTTAGCAAATGGATCCTAGTTTGTTCCTCCTCTGTCATGAGTCTCAGCAGGGACAATCACATAATCCTCTATTTCTCTTTCTCTCTCGCCCTGTTAGCTTCTCCGTTATGCATAACACAGCATATTAGTTCTCGCGCACATCCTTCATTTGCTCTTTTTCACACTCGTACCTTGGGTTCAGGGTAAATCATGGTCGTGATCTGGCCAACAAACAATTAGCACATGTCCACTGAATTCGATTAGTCCCTTATTGTTATTGCCTTTTTTTTTCACGCCTTAGCTTCTCTTGGCTCTCGTATCGGGTACACAACAGGGATACAACCATCTATGAAGCTGCAAAACAGGTATCCTTCACGACGACGTGGAATGAGAGAGAGAGAGAAAAAATATGCTGTAGTGACGATAATGACACAAAGTCATGTCGAGTTCTCTTTACTGTCCTTTCCCAAGTGGAAAGAGAGAGAGAGAGAGAGAAAGTAGCCCAATAACGACCATGTCCGGTTTATTGCTCTGCACGACTACGTGCAGATGCATACGTCTCTTCCTTCATTCCACCATTACGATTACTCTCTCTCTCTCTCTCCTCGTTTAAAAATAATATAGTCTATGTGCGCTGGTGCTATGCTGTCTATTATTGATTATCTCGCCACCTCCTCATGCTTGGACAAGACCCTATCTACTTGAAGGGGGGAGGGAAGAAGAAGAGGGTGACAAGTTTTGGACTAACTTTCATGGTCTACTATTCCTCGGAAAGCAGAGCCGCACTTGAGAGAGAGAGAGAGAGAGAGAGAGAGAGAGAGCAAAAAGACTGGGTTGCGCTAGGCCATTGAGAGGTATGGTGTCATACCAGCATTTGGATCAAAATGAAAAGAGAGTGTCTTTGTTGGGAAACGGTCAGGCATAGGCATCAGATGACTGGTGACCCTCTTGGTTGTAAGAGAGCCCTAACTCTCTATTTCTCAAACGCCTTTTGAAGCTGAGCTGAGTAAAATAGGGCGCATTTGCAGTGGGCATTAAAGAAAAAAAGGCATTTGGACAAACGTAGGTTGGGCCCGTGTGTTATGCGTGGAGATGTCTCGATGCAGAGCCGGCGGGTGGTGCTCCTGCCAACCAATGCCCAAGTCCAGAGTGGGGGCGGGAGGGAAGTTGATTCCCCAAGGTCCATCCAGGAGAGTAAAGTTTACAAGGAGTGGGGTGTGTGAGACAATTTAGCTTTAGGTCCGCTCGCCTTATTTTCATATGACCTCCAAGTAGATTGTGGACTGGGAGACTGAGCTAGAAGACTCGGCTCACTCCACATCGTCTGGACTCTCTCAAGAACCAGATGGATCATGCAAATCAAACCTCGGCCGAGGTGAGGCGAGGCGATGCGAGACGAGCCGAAGGGAAGGTAAAGGAGAAGAAAAAAAAAACGATTAAAGTTCGAGTGGAGAGGAGCCGTGTACTTTAGAGGGCCAAAGCGACAGCCAGAGATTCTGCAATACAATGAGAGCCGGGAGAAGGGGAAGTGGGAAGGGGGGACCGTCTTCGCAGATCGTCTACTGCGCTTGTCTCTTGCACTTTGTTTCTTTTTTTTTTTTTTTTTTTTCTGCCCCTTTGCCTTGTGAGATCTGAGGTAATCATCCGACAACATTACCTGCAGTCTACCTACAAAGAACCAGCACTGCCCAAGTGAATGTGGTCTTCTCAAACCGCGCCCCCGAAAAAGAAAGTGAACAAGCAACTCTCCACTTTTCCGCCTATTGGTCCATGTTAGTGAAAAAAGAATCTCCCTTTTTTTTTGCGCAGATGCACGGACCTTGAGGATGAATGAACATTTGTCCCTGAGTGCGATTGCCTTCATTTTGTGACAAGGTATTGGTCTAGTGTACCCACAATTAACTGTTGCCCAGGGACGTGTTCACTAGAAGGTCAAATATTACTTACAGGAAAGGAAAAGTAGATGATATTTTGGGTTGAAATGGATGGATGTGCATGTGAAGTTTTTTTTTTTTTTTTTTTTTATGCTGTTGTTGTTGTATAACGCTATCCTTCTGCTTCTATGGATAACACAATGCTGATGGGCATAGGTCAAGTCAACACAAGCACAGGCAGAGACACGAACACAAACACCTGCTTTGAGTTTCCTCTCTTTCTCTGTGGAGCGCAGACACAGAGAACACAAACCTCGTTTGAGCTGCTCTCAGAACTTTGGCGGTTTTTCTTTCCTTCTTTTACTCTTCCACTTTGTTCCTTTGCTATCACACAGTTTGAGATCTTTTTTCCCCCAAAAACGTTTTCCAGCCCTACCCCACCAAAGGAAGCCCAATGCTCTATCTATGGTAGTCTATCATTTTGTATCTCTTTCTCCGCTCTATCACACACACATGTGAGTGATTCTCAAAAACGACTCGGAATCCCCCTCCTGTTGCCCTACATCGTTCACTATTCGTTTCATGTATATCCTCTTTAATCAACAAGAGTGACAGTTTGGGAAGTGAACGAGTAGTCAATTATCATGAGGCATTGCATGTATTACCATGGATCATGGGATACAAGAGTCAACTACAAAGAGTCCTATTAGACTCTTTCCTGCTTAGTATAACGCTAGGTTGGACAGGAAGCGGATGCGTCAATGCTAGTACACAAACCGCCCTCGGCCTCATTCGCATTAATAGGAATACTATAAACTCGAACTAAATCTCTTTCCACCTTTCCATTGGTTCAAATGTAGATGGATAGTAAAGATATGCATATACAAGTCGCATCGCCTCATATTGTCGTATGGATGCACTTTCTGATAGAGAGCAGGAAAGGAAATAACCACGTTAGGATCACAATGGAGACGGGTCCACACTCTAATAGAGACCATCCGGGTTATTGAGGGGGAAAAAAAGAACGAGACATGAATGCGGAGCAAATTCGATTTTCTTTCTCACTCACTTCTTCTAATAACACAGGAGTAGATACATCAATAGGGGATTCTCCTTTATATTCTGGGTTCTTCAGTCATCACCGAAATAATAATAGTCTAGTTCACCACTCTCTCCAGCAGCCGCCTTTCGTTGCCTCACCGTTTCGGCTTCAGCTCTAGCTCTCTCCCGTCCTTCTTCGACCAATGCGCTCAGTCGATTCTCTTTAGCAAGGCCTTTCAAAATCTCGTAGATCATGGGCACAAAGTTGTGTTTCCTCAATACATTCTCCCGTTGCTGCTTCTTGCGCTTTTCATGCTCCTTGCGAATATCTTCTGTTAGATTGTTCAGCTCTGCGACAAGCCAAGATCCAGCATCGGGTCCTTCCTTTTCCCGGAGCTCTTCGAGTTGTACCGTGTATTGAAGAATCTTGTCTTCATAGGCGTCGATCCGGTCATTTACCACGGCCATCAGGTTAAACCGGATCTCGCCAGATGAGGCGTATTGAGCCATTCGTGATTGGATGATTGGCCCCACTTTCTCAAGCCAAGCATCCTCCCCTTCACCACAAGGTCCATGGTTCCGAGGGCCTTCCTGAAGTCCATCGAGCTCGTACAAGTTGCCGTTGATGGGAGTATAGGCAATAAAGTGGAAAAGATCTTCGTCCTGTGCGGATGGGTCCTGAATGTCATTGATAAAGGGATCCGAACGAGAGAACGAGTTGTGGACAACCCTGATCACCTCCGAGTTGGTAATTGCGTATCCCTTCAACTAAAGAGGGGGAGGTGAGGTGAAGGGGAAAGAAAAAGATGATTCGCTTGTAAATATATACTGTCTCATGATTCTGCGGTATACAACAACTCTTTCCTTCACTAGGCTGTCCTGTCTCTTACTTCTGGTGGAAAATCAGATACGAAGGTCTTGAAGTTGGTCAACTCCTCTCCAAGATCAATATTCTTCGAGTTGAGCAAGATGGAAAGGATGGCTTGAGTCGCACAGGCATTGTTGATAACCTAGATAGGAAGCGTCCAAGAATCAAGGCATCAGACTATTTGTCTACTTGTAAAAAAAAAAAATACACAGGACTTTTGCTGATGCTAGCAATCATAAAAGAAGCAAGTAGCTGTGGAAACAAAAAAACGGACCTGTTGAGCAAAAAACACGTCTCCACTATAGTCAATTGGAGCTTGAGAATCTCCGGCTCCTGCATTTGCTGGTCCGCGTCCCTCCCACTTGAACAAGAAGATGAGCCCATGGACTGGCCTGTTTGGGTTGGTTAAGTGAAGGGGGGTGACGGAAGGATGTCATGGTTAAATCCTGTGCTCAAATATTGAAAGGAAAGGACCACAAGGACATACACACACACACACACACAAAGAAGATTTGCATACTTCAGATCGGCGAGCGTCTCTTGATCGATAGAGTAGATCTCTTCTACTTGAATGCCTGATACGCCTATACCCTTGATGATTCCCGTAAACACGCCTGATAAATTGGGTTTTGTATTAGGCTTTGGGGAGAAGATCTCCAGCTCCAAAAAGAGTAGAAATGCAGGCGAGTTTTTTTTTTTTTTTTCTTGACAAGATTAGATCAAAAAGAACAGCCTTCGTCATTCTCAAGACATTTTACCTGGGTCGCTTTCAATGAGACACCAATTTCCTGAGTCTGACATCTTTTTCTTTGAGCTTTTTCTTTTTGGTCGAATTACAGGCGCAAGGACTCATTACGCTGATGCCAGCCCCTCTGAGTGTCCTTATGCACTGACCACAAGGAACTAATGAAATTGAAAGGAAATAAAGATTTAGTGTGAGCACCCGATCATGATGTGTGCCCATAGGTGTGGAATAGGCCAGTAGCACTTACCTCTAAACTAATTCTCGTGTTTGTAAACACGCATAAGACTCTATTGTCTCTTTGTTGATGGTCCAGCTATGGACTCTGTATCTTGTATCTGCCTCGGAGACTCTGCCAAAGATGATCGCCATCCATACGAGCCGTCTCCGTGCACAGGCAAAAGATATCGAGGCCGTTGCTGGCTCTGTAAGTGCTCCCTTACTGCCATTGTCATATTGCTTGCTGCCAGAACGTCGCGGTGGAATGGCGTCTTGCAGGACTCACAAAATAGCCTGCGAATCGATGCAGACGAGACAAAGTCTAATGGGTCCCTCCCACTGCGTTGGCATTTTGGGCATCGCTTCGAGGTGTAGTACTCGTTGATTCCGACCACCAGGTAATCGAGCGATCTCGCCTAGAAGTTGGGAATGCAGAGAAGACTAGTATGTCAAGTTTTTTTTTTTTTTTTTTTTTTTTTTTTTTGCTATCCAAACCTGCGAAACATACTGTACACTTACTTTGGCAATAAAGTAACTGAGGAATGATCCATGAAGGGACATCAAACCTCTAGGGCTATCAAACGATCCAAGTCCTACAACAACCAAGGCTTTTTTTCGCAGGGGGCTCGACGCGCGCCAATGCTACCTCCCCAACATTGACAGCAGCCTGTCAGTGACAATCCCATACTCGCCTTCTCGAGCCTTGTTAGCATCCCATCGAGCACGAAGGAACTTTGCATTGTGGCCATTGTAGAACTTCCAAAGGTCCTTGCCATGCTCCATCTCTGCCTTGATCCTTCCTCTTGGGTCTTGGTCAAGTGATGGGATACTTGACTCGATGTCGGCGATGGACACACCAGCTCCGTTCTCTTCATTGTCTTTTCGCTGTTGAAGCTCTTGACGAAACTTGAACGTTGGCTGATAAATAGCCTTGTTCTTGACTACAAGAGAAAGACCAACCCCTGGGTGATCGGCTCGAACGGCATAGGCTGCAACCGTGCACGCTTGGCCTGGATCCAGGCAAAGAATATCCACATCTTCTCCTACATCATGTGTCGGTGGACCTGGTCCTTGGCCAAATATTTGTTCCACGCGCTCTTTCGAGTCCAGGACGTTCCGGATCTCTTTCAGGAATTGGTCGTGACCTTCCTCAGGATCATAAAGTTGATCAGAGCAAGGCACATGTCGCTCCTCGGCCAGGGCGAAGCGTTTACTTCGTCGAATGGATAAATTGATAGCCCTTAGATGCAGTTCGACTCCGTTGGTTTGGAAAGAGCCATAGAGAGCATACTTGAAACGAGGTTGGTTGTCCGTGGACTGAACATCTTCCATCATGGTCTCATCCGTGGATACAGCCGACTCTCTCCGCACATCTTGGAGTGTAGCGCTGCTTGAACTGTTACTCATTCCATCCAGAATAGCGGCCATCTCGTCCTTCGTGGTAACCGTAGTGATTTTCGCTAGCCCTTTTCGGCATGATGAGGTGGACCCCACAGGCGAGATGACTTGATTGATCAGCCAGCCAGGGGGGAGCGTATCCAAGGTCGGCACGATTGACATTTTCTCAGTCTCTGGAAAATGCTCTTGGATAAGGCCACCGAGATATGCGTCCATAGCCTCGCTGTTCTCGCAAAGTATGTAGAACAGCTCTCGCTCAGACATAGAGATAAACCTGTTGGCAATGGGTGAAAGTGGTAGCTTGGACGGCTTGCCTCGAGTATGATCATGGAAGAAGCGCTGGTATTCCACAGACATTGTTATCGATACTGAATCAAAAAGGCAATCTGCAGTTTCACCCTTTCTCTTTTTGCTTGGCTCTCTGGTTTTCCGATTGGGTGTTTCCGTGAAGACCTCGTAAAAAGAGCTTAGGATCTTTCTGATCAGGGCCTGGTGGGGACTCCGCGCCGATGGTGCGTCTTCGCGGTAATAAAGACATCGGAGCAAGGTCAAGAGAAAGCTGGCAGAATTCGGGTCAGAGCCTTCTTCGCCTTCATTGGTATCAGAGTCTTCACCCGTGTCCTTGTCATCATCTTTGGCCTTATCGACGTCGTCCACAACTTTTTGTGTAGGATTGCTTTCAAGGACTCCAGCTCAGGCGCTGCGCTCGACTTAATGAAAAGGGCGAGAGCCAGCTGGGCTTCACGCTTGACCGAGTTCGCATCGTCAACACAGTTCCAAATGATTGTCTTGACTACCTCCTGTGAATGGATAGGTAATGCGGTGCGTTTAACGTTTGTGGTCAGAGCTCCAACTGTCAGTGTTGACATGCGATGTTCTCGAACCATTCTCTTGACAAGCGTACGCTTGTTGGACCCAGAGAACGACTTTGATGACCGAGTTGTCGTCTTTTCTTTTCTTGTTCTTTTTCTTTTTGGTTCACGGGGCTCCGTTTCAATGTGAGTGGGCTAGTATTTGGCGTGGTTGCCGTTGTCTCCTTCATGGGCTTCCATTGACTGCGCCTGAGGGTAGCTGGTCTCTCATATTCCTTTTTACTCTCTCGGTCGTGCGTACGGATGGTGTATCGTGGCCCAGGTTTTGGTGTTGATAATGGCAATGGGCTTTTGGGGTCAACGTCCATATTTTGTGATAGCAGCGGGCTTGCTAGGGGTGCTCTTGATAGAGTAAAGGCTCTTTCCACGCGGATGGTTGCACTACTGCATGCAGAAGCATCCATCGGTCGAAACCGATTGTACTCTTGGTTCCTGCTCCTTCGGCGTGTCTGAGTATTCTCTGAGGATCTGGTAGGGGGGTGGGGGTTATAAAAAAAAAAAAAAAAAAAAAAAAGGTCAGTATCGGACTATAATCATGCAACAGGCTATTTAATAGAGGAAAGAGGAACGACATCCTACCTCTTTCCAGCCATAACTGACAAGCGCATGGCTTTTGCGGCAACAACCCTGTTCTGTAGACTGAAGACTTCACTGTTCCTGAGGACCGCCTGGCCATTGGAGATCTTGGCCTCTTCAAGGACACCCATTATCTCTTGACCATGCTCGTACACAAGCAGAGCTTGGGAATAATCGATAGGCCTGCTTGTATTCTTGCTGACCCTGGATGATCTACCATACGCATCGACTAACTCACCAACGCTTGCTGTAATAAAATAATTGAGTAGCCGATTCATTAGGACTAGCAAGTCAATGCCATAATGAATGTAGATAATCACCTTGAGTAAGCCCGCGAATGATGCCAAGGTTCGACTTTGTTCCTAGTCCAGGAGCGTTGTCGCTGTAGTCGTTAAGAGAAACAACCGCCAGAGCTGTCAGCTGTGCCCGGGATAGTCCGAGGGCCTTGGCACAGTCATCGACATCATATCGCTTGAACCTGGAGCCCGTTGGACGAAATACAACCCCGATGTTGCGATGGGCCAAGAAATCCGAGTCGCCAGACACAACCAACACGGATTGTCCAGACCGTGTTAAACTATCGTGTCGGAGTCTGACAGCGACGTCAGCCTCACCAGGCGCCCGGTGAGCAATCCAACCGGTTTTCTGAAGTCCTTTGGTGATTTCATCTCTGTCCTCGACTGTCAGGGAAACCGCCGAATCAGTGATGCGATTAAAAATCTGATGCTTGGTCCGTGAAAGAGGCTTGCCCATTTGGGCTCTTCTCTCCGCTTCGTCAACCAGCTTGTGGGCTTTCTCAACCTTTTTGTTTACAGCGGCTGTCCTCCGGGCATGAGTTCTTGCTTTGTTCTTTGTTGGATAACCATCCACGAAAATTTCGGTAAGATGGGTCTTGGGAAGGCGCTCCGAGAGGAACTTGTCCAGGATCGCGGCTCGTCTCTCGGGATGACATTTGGTGTAAATTTTTTTTATTCTCCAAAAATATGCTCCAAATAAATCGACGAGTACCCTCGTTCCTTCTGGTACTGTTTCTTCAGGAGCCGTGATAGAGCCATCGATGAGTCTCCATAATCCGGCGACCCCCATTGCTAAGCGTGACGGGGACGCGTGTATGAGTGTAAAGGAGGTTTGAAGGGCGAGAAAAAAAAATAAAGTAGGAAGGTTGAGAGTTGAGAAAGAGAGAGAGAGGAAGAGAGAGAAAGAGAAAATGTTACCACCACAAAGAGAGTCCTAATACGCTCCGCCACCCCCCCTCCCCTCCATTGTTCTACTAATTTTGGGCCGTCCAATCAGCGTTAGACAAGATCAATGTAGCCAAAAGGCACCAATCTCCTACTATGGATGGAGACTAACCTGTGTCTGAAGGCAAAAAATAAATGTAAATGTGAAAATTTATTGCTTCTAGTGAGCTTTACTGAACTAGCCTAGTTTGCCCTGCGTACCGCAGGGATCCCCCATCGCATCTCTAACTGATGTTGGAGGCATAGTAAGTTGAGCTATCTCCTGTGAATATGAACAGGTATGTTTGGTGGGACGGATTGTCCTTGTAAATGGCTCCAGTGTATGTCTCTCCAGTGAGAGTAGAGTCGACCCTCCTGCTATCGCAATACAAACGGCTGCGTTCACATCCCGGGACTTGATCGTATGTCCTCGCTGGACTGACCCGCACTGGCTGTTCGTACACTCCATTGCTCCATTCACCTGAACCATCTTCTCCTTGCCATCCACAATCCGACGCGACCGTGCCTTCCTCAATTGACCAAAACACTCGGCACACGTCTGGCTCGTCCTGAATTCATCAGTAAGTCCAACCACTCCGTACCGCATATGCTGCTCTCTCATCTTTCCTCCTCCCCGTCTAGCGTGCCCTCCAATTCTGCTTCCTACTCCCGTTCCTCCCCGACCCCACCAGCATCACTGGGATGAGTGATGGACCATTCTTGCGACACCGAGCCAGGTGCTGGTAGTTACCCCAGGTACACGCTATATGGTGCCGTTGGCAACCACCACACCATCCATCTGACGGGGATACCTCTAGAACATTAAAAGAAGAAGACTCAGTAAAAATAAAAAAAAAAAAAAAAAAAAAAGGACATTTTGTTCTGCTCAACTGTACCTGATGGGCTCTCTGACCCAAACGTTTCCAATGCGTGATTCTTCACATACTCCCTCTCTGCTGCCGCCACCTTCCCCCCACACCCTTCTTGTGCGAAGTCGCTGGTTATGCAGATCCTTCAACCTTGCCTTGGATTTCTCAAATCCCTTCAATGCTTTGCGTGACTCTCGATGCAGCTCATGCGCCCTGTCAATCTCCTCCATCGTCTGTGCTGTCTTCAAAACTTGTTCCTTGTCTGAGAGCTTCTCCAGTGCTTCGCGTACATCACTATTCTCCGGTCTCTTAAGTCGCATCTCTCGCCTCTTGGCTACCCGTCGCATCCCTGAAGCTTCATTGAGCTGAGAGGTGCCGTGATCTTGAATGGACGACTCTGGGGTGTCCATTGTTCTCTAGAGGCAGTTGCCTCTCCTGATGACTCCTCATCCGGAGGTGGTGGCCATGGCTCAGGATTAGAGCTCCCAAAGGTTTCCTCCGCATCCTCTTCTGTGCCTATTCATCATTAAAAAGCTATTAGATGCGCTGAGCTTGACAGATGACCGACATTATTCCTTACATCTTGCCCATTCAACTTACCATAAAAAGTACAGCATATCGGTTGATATGCGTCTTGATCTCGCCCAGGGTCTGTGCACATGTTACACTCATCGTTCGAATCCCTGGATCTGTCCCTGCAAAGACAATTCTGTCCTCTGGCAACTTGGAAATATCGAGGCGCCTCGTTGAATCCTCGACTGTAAAATCCTTCACAGTAGGTGTGGTGTACTCCACCGCCTTTGAGCCATCCTTGCTCTTTGGGGTCTTTGCTGTAACTACCCTGCGGAGCCCATTCCAGTAACTCCTCTTTTTCCGCAGGCGTCGCAACTGACTCTCCTGTGGCTGTACAGTTGCTCGAAGAGCTCGCACCTTTCTCCTTGCTTCTTGAAGAACGCGATATGTCTTTTTTTGCTCACTCCCTCTTCCGTCCTCTACACTCTGAATATTGCCCTCATTCGTGTCTACACCCCCGATGCCTTCCTTGTTTGCCTTCTCATTCTCTTTTCTGACTGCTGTGCGGTGGTTCTTGGCTGTCAGGCTTTGATCCGTCTCGAGCACCTTGAGTTCCTTTCGGCCTCGCTTGATTCTACTCTCAAGGTCTTTGATATTGCTCTCTACTCTCTTGATCTCTTCAGCAATTGTTTCCACTTCCATCTTTTGATACTCTATCTCTTTGGTCCAGTCCATAGTATCAGTCCTGACCTTGGCCTTGACCCGCCTCTCGTAGTGGCTGAACAACGGGCGACCTCCACGCTCGGCTCCCTGTGGAATCACTTCACCCAAAATCCGGACTGTGTACCTATCGACGAACATCATTCTGTCCGCAAATCTGAGGCCATGCTTGCGACACAGCCTTTGAACTTTCTCCAAGTCGAAGAATACCCCAAAGACTGCGTCCTTGTGATGTGGGACTCTTTCTCCGGCTATTAGAGGAGTGCCTTCAGAGTTCTTGATATCAAAGTGGCCTGGCGTCTTGGCACACAACACCTCGTATAACCCCTTCGCTCCAAGAATCAATGCATGACTGGAAGAAGGTGATATCTGCGGTGACAAAAGCCGAGTGTGCTGAGGATACCCAGCCGCTCTTTGAATTGCGTTGGCAATGATGGCCATAGGTGCAAGCAAAGTAGCGTGGGCCAAGGGCGCCCTCGTTCCACCTTGGGGTCTCGTCTCTCGGCTAACTCGACGTTTTGCAACATAGGGTCGAAGTGCGTTGGCCAGCTTGGCTACAACACTGCATTGCTCCTCGGTGATATCCATTCCGCCGTGTGCTGACTTTCTGACCCAGTTGTTGTCGATTTCCTTCTCGATTCGGGGGTGACTCTAGGAGCATACGAAGAAGTCTCCTCAAAAAGACAATATGATCGCTCTTGTTGGCTCTTTAGCGAGAGAATCCCCTAATTCGTTTTCTAGTTCTTCCTCCATCTCATCGAGATCCCAGTCGTCGAAATCAGACCCTTCGAGATTGTCAGAGTCCTGATCTTTGACAGTTCTCCTTTGGGTCACACCATTGTCCTTGTTGTTCACCTCAACCACCGGCTCTTTGACAAAATCTTCCTCCGGTTCTTTAATGTCCCAATCGTCAAAATCAATCCCTTCAAGGTCGTCCGTATTCAGGTCTTCGACGGCTCTCCTTAGGGCTTGAATACTGGATTCACCGCCCGCCTCGACTGTCGGCTCTTTGACAGGGTCACCCTCCAGTTGGCTAAAATCCCAGTCATCAAAATTGACCCCTCCGAAATTGTCCGTATCCAGATGTTCGAGTCGGACATCCAGTGGTTCAAAACATTCCGCCCCAGCGGTTTGGGCTGTGTACTTGTGAGCCAGGATGTATTCAATCCTGTGCAGGACCGATTGAATCCGTTGCCCATCTCCGGTTGGGTCTTTGTCAAGAGCACGGTTGAGATCATCGCAGAGCACCAGGATTGTCCGTTTCCATCTACTCTTGCCTACAGTTGCATTCTTGGGATGACTTTTCTTTTTCTCGTGGCCTGACGACTTGAGTTTTTTTCTCTCTGCTTTCGCTCTCTCTCTGGAGCCAGATGGAGCCGCAATAGAAGCAAGAGAGTGTGATCGAGAAGCTTGTCATACATCTGGCCTCCCCCAAAGGTTCTCGATGTTTGTAGCCATTTGCTTCAAGTGCTCACTAACAGTACTTGAACGGCCTCCAACATCTACTGAAAACTTGCTTTTGCCCGATGCGAGGTTACCGACCACACTGCTCCAGACCTGTCGCCTGGCTTTGTTCGCTGCGTTAACTCCTTGAGCTCCGAAGAACCAAGAATACATGAACAGGAGAAAGCTATACGACATTAGAGTTGTCGTGTCGCTCTTTTCTCTCGGCTTCCAGGTGCTCTGGCAAAAGGTCAGGAAGGGCCGCAACTGGGAGCAAGGACAGGACAGTCTTGTCCCGAAACTCGAATCCTGCCGGAAAGACCGACTGGATGTCAAAGGCCATCTTGGTAGATGGATTGATGTAGTGAGTCCCTGATGCGAGCTAAAAAAAAAAAAAAAAAAAAGAGGTGATATTCATTTGTCAGTAATAGAAAAAAAAAAATAATAAAATAAAATAAAATAAAAATGCAGAGCCATTACCTCATGAACCGCCTTCGTAGCCAGCACCGAGATTTTCCTCACAAACCACCGTCATAGCCTCTTGACTTTTCTCTGGGAGAATTCGGATTCTCTCTTTGTCCTCTGTACAAAGATCAGGCCGAAGAACTTGCTGAAGTGTGGCTGTGCAGGATCGGAGCTGTCTCTGATCGGGTCCAGTCTCTTCCTCCATCTCGTAATCACCATCGCTGCCACCATCATCGCCATCACCGTTTCTTCCGCTTCCTCTCCTACTACTACTACCTCTTCCTCCTCCTCCACTTGTTCTAGCTGCCGCATCGACTTTATCGTTCGAGTCGGCGCGACCCTTCCTTTTTAGACAGCTTTTTGGTCTTGGCCTCTTCTTCTGCCTCCCATAGTGACTGAAAGTTTGCTTCGAGGTAGCTGTTCCATTGGTTGACGGTGCCGTCCTTCCCCAATTTTTGTCCATAGTAGTCCTAGAAAGATCTCGGGCGGCCACGTTGGAGGCTCTTATGGTATCGAAGGCGGACTTTTTGATGCATAGAGGAAGTCTCTTTGTTGCAATAAGAGACTGGTAGGCTTCCCCTTTGTCTTTGCCCTTTAAGATGCTTCCTTTAATGCGGTTTGCTATGTAGTCATGCCTGCACAGTATCAAGTGGAGAAGCCATTAGATACACCATGCTTTATGAGGCTATTTCTGCTATCGAGTACTTGAAAAGTACATGTTTAAACATTACCTTGCTTTTTGAAGGCTTCCTGGATATCAGCGTCCGCAGGATCGTCTAACTTCCGTTTTTTAAAACCGCTATAGGTTCTTGGGCCTGTGCGGTAGACCGCCGGGGAGTAGCGGCTATGGTATGGCTGGGCTGGAGGTTCTCCTGGGGTATGTTGTTGGACCGAGTAGTTCTTGGATGGCACCAATGCCAAACACTCCCTCGTCCCAAGGTAGGAGTCAACGTGTTGAAGAATACCGATTGACATTGTCGAGTCTTCGCTCCTGAAGACCTTTGTCTTTTTCGGGTGGAGAAGACAAAAATGTCAACGTGTAGCTCTGATGACAATAGTCGGAAATGCAGGTTGCTGTGGGGTGGGATGTCAACTGATGTGTCTCCAATGGTAAGAGTGAATAGAGGGTTTCGAGATGCAGTGTTATTGAGAAGACTTTGCACGATCGATGTTGTCGCTGGTACCCGAGATGTTTCAAGTGGAGCCATGTCGACGACGATGCCCTGTCGGCAGAGTGTCTCCATCGTACTTGCCCTGTTTTCCAATTGACAGTGGTCAAGGGACAGAGTACTCTCCAGTCTGGGTGCAAGAGCAGGGTCATGCCTCTCTAGCATGCTCCTCCAGACTCTCAAGAGTCCTGCGCTGTGATCTCTTTGCAAAAGAATAATTCAGTGTTGACTCCTAAAGAGCAAAACGATGTAGTAAATATTTAGCAAGGTGTCAAGTTGAACTGTTGGGGGTCCTTTTTGTGCTTTCTTTTATTCTTTGCCCTACCATGATAAAAAGAGGAAGAGAGAGCGTGTATGTGTGTAGTAGTGTATGTGTATAGTGTGTAGTGTGTAGTGTGGATTGTGGATTGTGGATTGTGGATTGTGGAGTGTGGAGTGTGTGTGTGCAAGGAAAGAAAAAGGTCAAGTTCAAGCAGAGCTCTCTTCTCTCTCTTCTCTCATTGTTGAATCCTCTAGTGCGCTGCACTTTGCATCTTCTCACTTTTAATTTGTCGGTGCCAGAATGGCGCTGGGAAAAAATATGAATCATTCTTTTTTCCTCACGCTTCAGGGGGACCATGCGCAGTGCACGGTCTTCAAACTGACATAATCATGAACTGTATGGAGAGAGAGAAAGAGAAGAGGAGAGAGAGAGAGAGAGCTTTTGAACACACATTCCTCAGACTTAAGCTGTTCGTTACGTAGTAGCTCTATTTTTGCATAGCTAGCTGTGGCACGCAGGACCAAGCACTTGTATTCAAACTCCTGCCCTTGCTGAATTGAATATTTCTCAAATTGACCTCTTTTCTAAACGGTCCTTTTTTCAAATCCTACTTTTCCTCGAAATAGCCCTTTTTTTCAAATCCTACTTTTCCTCGAAATAGCCCTTTTTTTCAAATCCTACTTTTCCTCGAAATAGTCCTTTTTTTCAAATCCTACTTTTTCTCGAAATAGTCCTTTTTCTAAATAGTCCTTTTTTTCAAATCCTACTTTTTTCTAAATAGTCTTTTCAAAATCCTACTTTCGAAATAGTCCTTTTTTCAAATCCCTACTTTTTCGAAATAGTCCTTTTTCAAATCCTACTTTTTCGAAATAGTCCTTTTTCAAATCCTACTTTTTCGAAATAGTCCTTTTTTCAAATCCTACTTTTTCGAAATAGTCCTTTTTTCAAATCCTACTTTTTCGAAATAGTCCTTTTTTCAAATCCCTACTTTTTCGATATAGTCCTTTTTCAAATACTACTTTTTCTAAATAGTCCCTTTTTGAAATAGTCCTTTTTTTTTTTTTTTTTTTTTTTTTTTTTGGGTCTGTCCGACCAAAGTGGATGAAATGAAGAAGAGAGAGAGAGAGAGAGAGAGAGAGAGAGAGAGAGAGAGAGAGAGAGAGAGAGAGAGAGAGAGGTGACGAATGAGTAGATTCAGAATGCACTCTCTTTATGGTCGGTGCATTAGGACACTCAGCCCCTCTCGTGACTGCTCAAAAGATACATCGATGACCTCAGTGAAGTAAGTGTGTGTGGGTGAGCAGTTATTTTTAATAGGACTAAAGAGGTAAATGGTAGTATCGACAGATGTGGATTCTTTACAAAGACGGATGTATGTAAGGTGAAAAGAGGAAAGACGAAAAGAGAAAGAAAAAATAAAAAAACCTAACGACTCTAGTACTTCTCAGAAGGTACAAGCAGATAACCGAAATTTGCCTCACTTAAAGTCGGAGCGTGGAGCAACACCCTTCTCGGCCATGATCTCTTCGATCGAACGTGCCCTCGTCTCTGGGACAAAGAAGAAGGTGTAAGCGAATCCGATCGCTGTGAAGGCTGCGAACAAGATGAAGGTTCCGTTGCCCAAACCCTGGTTCAATGAAGGGAAAACGAGACCAATAACAAAGTTGGTGCCCCAGTTCACAGACGTAGCCACACTGGAAGCAGCCGAGAGAGCATACGTAGGCAACAGCTCGGAAAGCAACAACCAAGGGATGGGACCCAGACCGATGGCAAAGCTGGCAGTATACAAAAACACGGCCACCACCACAAGGACACCCACATCAGCATATGCGCCAATGACCAACAGGATAGAAGAGCCCGAAACGCCTGCAAAGGAGATCAACAACAAGGTACGACGACCGACTCGATCGATCAGGTAGACGGAGGCCAAGGTTGCGAGCAAGTTGCAGCACGAGACACCGACGGTAATATACTTGGAGTTGCCTGCACCGAAGACATCGCCCAAGAACGATGTTGAGTAGTAGATAAGACCGTTGATACCAGAAGCCTGTTGCAAAAAGTGGATCAAGATACCCATAATCGCAAGACCACGGCATTCGGAGGTGAACAAGCGAGCAATGCTATACGAGTGGGGGCTTCCATTTCGAGTGGCAGTCTCGGCAACAGCATCAGTTTTGGTCGAGATATCCTCAAAGGCAGAGTCTTGGTTCGTGTTCGCGGGACGGTTCTCAGTGTTACCCAAGAGCAGCTGGACCATATCAGAGAACTCGTGTTCAATGTTGGTATTGGATCCACGGAGCTTCTGGAGCGCAGAACGGGCCTCTTCCAATCTGTTCTTCGACACCAAGAAACGTGGGCTCTCGACAATAGAAGGCATCAAGAAGATCTGGATCAGAGGTGGGATACCGTTGATGGCCAAAAGGATACGCCAGCGAGGAGGGTAGCTAAGGCCGAGACCGATGAGGTTCGAGAGCAAGATACCGACGACAATAAGAAGCTGGAACATGGTGCCCATGGTACCACGACCTTTGATAGAGGAGATCTCGCCCAGGTACGAAGGAGCAATGACACCTCCGAGGCCACATCCGAAGCCGATGACGATACGACCGACAATGAACTGTGCCTGGTGATAAGTCAAACCAAGGAGAAGGGCACCGATAATAAAGAAGATGTTGCTAATGAACATGGCTCGGAGACGACCATAAACATTCTGAACAGTGCCTCCGATCAGACCGCCCGCAAGAGCTCCCAGACAGAAAGAACCGACTGCAAAGCCCTGAGGAGAAGAAAATAAAACAATAAAATAATATAAAAAAAGTCAAGAAAGACGGTTTTAGTAAGTAAAGAGTCTCAACGTCAAACAGCACGGGTTCACAAGCACGGGCGGTATGTGTGGAGGTATGTTTGTGTGGGGAAAAAAAAAAAAAAAAAAAAAAAAAAAAAGCCCAAACCAACCCTCCTCGAACAAAGAGAGGAAGGGTGGTGGGGTTTTTAGCACTAAAAGAATAGAAACACGAATCCTGCACATGTGGCCACGACAGTGTCAGATCCGGTCGATGACCACCCAACAGGCAACACCCACACAGTAAGGTGCCAAGATCGAATAACACAACAGTGTGATGTGAGGGCGAGCACAGCTGGGGAGAACTTTTTTTTCTCCTTCTTCTTCTCGCCTCACCAGTACGCTGGTCAGGTCTGTGTTGAACCATGCATAATGTGAGACCAACAAAAAATAATCGTCGACACACTTTTTTTTTAAAATCCCCACACTTGTGTTGTCTGATCCTGCTCGTGTGAGTTGTGAAATGAGGAGAGAAAGAAGGCACTGGGCAAGGGAAAGAGTTCGAACAAACAAACAAAAAAAAAATGAAAAGAAAGAAAGAAAAAAAAAACAAAGTAAACTTACCCAGAGAAGATCTGCAAACTCAAAGCAGTTAGGGAAACCACCTTGGATTGTATATGGATCGGGACCGCAAGCACCGTTCTTGCCTCGGATAGCATTCTCTGGGACGTTGGGCGAGCCGATGACATAGCCGCAAGACAGAGCGGTCAACGCACTCACAAGGCCACAGTAGACCATATATTTGGGGAACCCCACTTCTCGGGAGTCCATGCTTGGGAAGGATTAGGACCGTGTAGACGATTTAGGTGATAATAGAGTAGGCAATGGAATAAGCCTTTTCTTTTGATAAAAAAATAAAGATAGTGGCCAAAGGGGTGTTGTACAATGGTAAAGGAGGAAAGGAAATAGGTGAGGTAGGGAGAGAAAACTGAAGGGAAAAAAATAAAGGTGTCGTGATGGGATTAGGAGAAGGGGCAGAGTCAGTGGTGTGGGGAGTGGAGGAACAAGAATCGACTAGTGCCTTGTGGGGTTGATGACTGTAAAAAAAAAGAAAGTGTGACGGGGAGGTTGAAAGTAAGAGTGAGATGGAATGAGAAAACAGGAAGAAAAAAAAAAGGTGGAAGAGGAAAGAAAGAGCGAAAGGAAAAGAAAGAATGAAAGGAAAAAGAGAGATCAGTTTCAATGGAAACCGTCGATATCCCGGATATGTATTTATATGCAATATCACGGACTTTTTTTTTTTTTTTTTTTTTTTTTGAGGAAGAAGCCTGTCCTTTCTGGTACCCAACTCTCATTCGCTCAAACATCTCCCTCTTTTTCTTTTTTTCTTTTTTTTTTTTTTTTTTTTTTTCTTTTCTTTTTTTCATTCACTCTCATTTCTTTCTCTGTGGTTGCAGCCGTGTCTGAACTCGAATCTCAGCGGGTGCCTTCTTCTGGCAAGGCAGGGGGGGAGGACGAGGGCTTTGGCTCTCTGTGTCCGTTGCAGAGTGGAGGCAGACCAGTGTCCCGTGGGGAAGCGATGCTGAGAAAGAAAAGAGACAGAGACCGGGGAGACAAAAAAGCGGTTCAGTCACTATCTTTGGGCCCGGCTGTCGGAAAAAGGGCATTGCAGCTGGCCGTCTGGGTGTATACGTTATCATCGTTCTGAACGACCCGGTACATCTTTGGATATACCTCCCGTCTCTTTGGCCTTTGCTCTGGCGGACAAACGAGGCGGTTATCGAAGAACGGTGGGACAGCCGGGGTCTCCATTGTCTACTATTGTCGTCCAAGACTCGTATCGCTCGCTCTAAGACACTGCGTAACTAAACCCCGACAACGGCCAGATACAGGGGATATATACGTGCCGTTTTCCCTAGCCTGCTGGTGACATCTATCGTGTGGTATGCATATTGACAGCCAGAGGGCTCTCTCTATCGCGATATCGCCTCCCTCCCCAACTTAATAAGTTGTCCGTGGACATTGGGCACGAGTCTTGGCTACCATCTGACAAGTGTGTTAATCCAGTCCAGCAAATTTAATCCTTCTTCCCATACCCTTCTCACTCTTCCACTCTCTCTCTCAGCTCCCACTTGGTTCTTGGGCGGAGAGGCGGAGGATACAATAGGGGACTCTGTGTTGTTTCTTTCCCCCGTGCAAACAAAGGCAGGATGGACGATCATTATCCCCGATGAATATTCAAAAGAGTTGTCCAAACGTTTGCGGAACCTGAAAGTAGAAACCGACTTGGGCCTTTGTTAAACAAACACCGGGGCCTACTCTCTCGGTCCAAGGGTCCGGATCAAATACGGCCAGGAAATGGATTGGCACACGGAATCGGGCAGATTCCCATTTGCAGTTCCGGCGAAGCATTCCGTCAAGACAGACCCAAGGCAACAGGCCATCTACTGGCAGAGTCTCATTACATCGGCACGAGCTCTTGCATGTCGTTCAACCCGCGGAAGGGAGGAGGTAAGAAAGAGGAGGGGGGAGAGGACAGTTACCCAACCAAACCCGGCCTTACGGAGAACGAATTCCTTCTGTCTTTCACCTTGCCCAACGGTGGCCGAGTGAATGGAGGCGGATCGAGATAGATATTGAATCGACAAGTAGAATGTACTTTTTCCCAACACCAACAACCCCTTTTCTTTCTTATCCCCCACACTCAAAGTCATATCTCCAAAATCTTCTCCACAAAACCCTCTACTGAAATCCCTCCACTGTCGAAAGAAGCGGCTCTATCTCTGGCTGTATACTCTCTCTCTGTATACTTAGTGCCTAAATGATGTGCTGTTTGCTTCTATATCAGATGAGACTGTGGGACTCAAGTACAAAGTAAAACTCTACCTTTCCACGGAGCGTCATTCTTTCAGACTAGAAGGAGTGCGATTACGCTCAACACCAGGCCGGGATTGTTCAACAACAGCCGTTTTGTTCCTTTTACTTTTTCTTTTCTTTTCTTTTCTTTTCTTTACTTTACTTTACTTTTTGTTGTAGTCTACATACTCCAACTTTTCTGGAGCAAAGGGGAAAGGAGGAAAGGGTTAGCGAGTGAGGTGCAGGGATTGTTCAGCAAGGGCATTTAAGGAGGGAAAAAAAGGTGAAGTAAGGAAAGATGGACAGTGCTAAGGAAAGAAAAAAAAAAAGCAGTAGGGCAAAAGTAATCGGCAAGGCCAAGGGGTTGGCTAATCCTTGCAACACAGACCAGAGTATCTCAACAAAACGGATAAAGCAATCATTAGCCCACCTGCAGTAAAGAAAGCCGAAAAGCCTCTCGCAACCTGAGGGTTCTCTATTTTTTTTTTTTTTTATTTGAGCAGGGGGGCATCTCGAGGAGACTGATTGCCAAAAAGAGTAGACCTGGACTCTTCGTCATGGGCTCTCGACAGGTCAACCAATCCGATCCATAAAGTGAGGCGGAAATGAGCGGACTGTTAGCCATGCGAGATTATGGTCTGTCCTGCATCACCCTGATACAACTCAAAAGGCCAAATCCACATAGAAGAAGAGGAAGAAGAAAAAAAAATGGCCGGATGAACGATCTGCCTCTATGAGAGGGTTAAACGCCTTCCTCCCCTCCCTTCCCCAATAGAAATCGTCAGAGCTTTGGAAGTACCCTCCTGTTAAACGTCAGGTCATTTCTTCTAGCTTAAGGGCATGATTCAAGGTTCTCAGACCGTCAGACGACTACGACGAGTAAACATGGAGCATCTGCTTTTTTTTTTTTTTTTTTTTTTTTTTTTTTTGTTGAGGAGTACGCTTGAATTGGTTAAGTCACTCTGGTTTTTATCGGGATCTTGTGTGGTCTGTGGTGTGCACAGCTCAGAGAACGATAAGATTGTTTGGTGAGAACAAGTGGCAGCTGACTGGCTATTGTCACGATATTCTCTTGATATGAACTATTTCCTGTCTTTCTCCCTAGTTTGTTTTGTTTGTATGTGTTGCCATGTGCACAGATTGTTCAAGGGGTGTCTCAAAAAAAAAAAAAAAAAAAAAAAAAAAAATATATCCGGACTGGGTTTCATCCTTACCCGCGAAGGAAGAGGGAAGAGGAAGGAAGAGGGAAGAGGGAAGAGGGAAGAGGAAGAGGAAGGGAGAGGGAAGAGGGAAAAGGTCGTCTCTTACAGAATCTGCTCAGACCCCCTCTCTCCAACAAGGTTAACTGGAATGGTCTCCGTAGAAGAATAGTTTAAAGATCTTTGGGGCTCTTGGGATCCAGACGCGTCTGGCTACGTGCCAATGGGCCTGGGTATCTCTTTTTCTCTCTTTCTTGCTCTCTGTCTCTCCTTTCCTCAGGGCCGAACCAGGAGGGAGGAGATCGCCTGATTGCGCCCGTCCAATGAGGAGCCCGGATTTCGCATCCGACGCGAAGTATCTAAAAAGGCTAGAAAGAGGGAGAGAAATCCCATGAACACAGAGAAACACGCAGAGACTTTTATACTCTAGGAGTTGACAAGTACGGGCTGTGGGGTGGAGTGATACAGGATCATGCAACTTTGGGCGAAGAAGAAAAAAATCGGAGGTCGCTTTCACGCCCACAAAACAACAAGACATAATGAGGGGTGAATCAGACCGCGTTCAAGAAAGAAAGAACGAAAGAAGGAAAGAAGGAATGAAAGAAAGAAAGAAAATAAATAAATAAACGAAAAATTGTCCAAGCGCACAGCCAAAAGACTGCGGGCGATTATCTGGATTGACCAAGAGATATGAATCTTGACCATCCCTCGGGCGCGCCTTCTCCATATCGATGGCAATGACTCTGCTGTTGAAGTTGCTCACACATTCAAACTCTCATACTCTCACACTCTCACACACGACCTCTCTCATCCACCTACTTATCCAAACTTTTCCTCGCTTCTTTTTCTTCTTTTTCTACCTATGCCCCTTTCGTCGCCCGCGTGCCCTTTTTCATAGCAGTGACACACAGGGAGTGCGAAGCAATCAGGCGACTCGTTGAGTCTGGGTTCCTGGATGGATATCGTACGATCGCATTTTTTATTTTTCAACAAGGTCTTAATGCGTGTTTCTATCTCAAGGTTCTTTGTAATGGGAGCCTCTTTAGCTCAAAGTACCAGGGAAAGGAACAGAGTCCAACAGCAGAGTAGATGGCTGTTGTAATGCTGCATCGGCGGTACAATTTGGATCTAGTCTGTGAATCTAGGCTGTCCAGAACCTCGGCGCAATAGGCGGTGTATGATTCTGGGGACCATGGAGGGTAGAGAAGAGCACCTGGGTATGCGAGGTGACTGCAAAGTAGAGGGAAGAAGAGAGGGTTTGCTCAAAATGCAAAGCTTATTGTCCCCTCAACATACATTCTTATCCACGGTAAGGTTGGGGGAGTCTGCCCATGTCATGGAGAGAAGGGAACCACATGTCGGCGTCCCATACACTCGTCGGGTTCGGTCGAGTCATCCTCATCAGTCTGATGGACCGTGACCGTTGGCACAGCAGTCGCAGTGGCTCGATACTTTCCCCCCTGACTCCCTATCCTCTCCTCGCCTCTCCTCAAACACACGTAGGCGTGTGGAGTGTGGTGATGTGCAGCACCCGTTGGCGGCAAGCGACCCAAGACAGCTGGCAACAAAAGAGAGAGAGAGAGAGAGAAAAAAAGAGAGAGAGAGAAAGGAGGGGGTGTGTGTGGACTCGTTTTGGACATCCAGAGCACATGTGTGTAACGCGGCACAAGGGAGGCCAAGCAGAGGGGACCATTGTCACAGTGCGCATTGCAGGCGCAGGAGGAATCAGGCCACTTGCCTCACCACACTTGGTTTGGGTCTGCAGTAGCAGCAAGCTTAAAATTTTTTTATATTTCGCCTGCCGCAGATGTCAGGCCACACGCGGAGAGAGGATTTGGAGATGTGGAAGGTCAGACCATCTTGCCAAAGAAGCGATCTCGCCATGCGTGTTCATGCTCTGTCATATAAAAGGACTGCTGCAGCCCTTTCTTGTTGCCGCCTCTTTCCCTTCTCTCTCTCTTTCTCTCTTTTCTCTCTCTTTCTCTTTTTCTTTCATTTTCTCTTTCTCTCTCTCTCTCTCTCCCTCCTTTTACAAACCTTTTGCCGTTACTTTGGCTGCCCACTGTTCTTGATTTTTTTCTTTTCCCGCCCTCTTTCCTTCTTTCTCGACCTGGGAACCATACCCGCGATCTTGGCAATCAACGCAGCCCAACACGGACGGACAAACTTCTCCACCTCCTCCACAGCCAAGGTCTGCAGTCATCGATCCTGCAGCCCCCCTTTCCGACGGCTGACACCGCAGCGCAAACGTGATACAAGTCCCCGGCAACACCAGCCCAGCCAACGCAGCTTTAAAAAAAAAAAGAGAAGAAAAAGACGGCGCCCAACCAAATAGAGTCTACCCCAAACGTAAAACGACAGGGCCGTCAGGAACATCATACGATTTTATTTTATTATTCTTCTCCTTGTCTGGCAAATCGATCGTCCGGCAACCGTTTCTCGCACAAACACCTACACATACACAACAACAACAACAGCACACTTTTTTTTTTCCGGCACCTTCGGCTTCTTGGACTTTGCTGAGGGTCGATTCTCAACCCCCTCCTTTCCAAACGTTGCATGCCCTTCGGCTTCCCCACGACTCGGTCCCACAAGGCACACGTTTAGATATATTCACTCCGGAGCAGGGTGCACGTCCTCCTGGCCTCGATCTCTCCATCTTAGATGGCTAAGCATTATCATATGACGGAAGGAAGAGCGTTCGCGAGCATGGTCTCGTCCTCGCCCCGCAAGGACTCGCTGGCCACACATCGTCTGCCCCCTTTGTCTCCTTCTCCTTCTTCTTCTTCTTCTTCCTCCTCCTCCTTGTCGTCTCCACTCACTTCCACAGCCTCATTCACATCCTTACCCGCCTCCCTGAAAGCCCAACCTCGATCCCCCTCCATCCTTGACCAGCTCTGGGCCTACCTTCCTTTTTCTGCCTCTGCCAGTCACCCTTCCACTGATCCCAACGACGCCCGACACAACGCCAGCCGTGGGTCTCGATCCGCCACCCGTCCCTCGTGTTCGACCCAAACCTGCTTTTCTTACTGCTGTTCGCCCAGCCCGTACCTTGACCACGGCTTCGTCGACCGGTCTGCGATCGCCGCTGCAGCAGCAGCCGCACCATTCCATCTCCGGCCCAAGAGCCATTACTACCCCAAGCGACAGCGACCCATGCCCCATTACTCGGCTTCATCAAGAATCGCCCATGAAACATCCTCATTCTCAACATCGTCGCCATACTCCGACAGCAATAGCAGCAGTGGTAGTGGCAACGACGATGTTTTGACTGAACCGAGGACGATCCATCATTCATCCATTGCAAATAGACGTTTGAATTCTAGTCCTGTCAAGACAACAGCATCTGCCGGAGGCAATAGTTCGATCGCTACAACAAGTGTGTCCTTGTCTTCAACGTCTGCTTCTCATACAGCTTCCAGCTCCAGATCAGGTTCACCCTCTTCACCTTCAGCCGAGTCAAGCAGTGGCGACTCTAGGAACGACAGGACTATCAGTTCAAATACGATGACAAACAGTAATCACCATCACCATCATCACCACCATCACCCGAGTCAGAACAACACCAGTGGCAACATGCGACGATCTGCTCTTAGTCTCGCCTCGGATGGACCGTATCTCTTTATTTGTGATGTCGCCGTCTCGTTGTACTATCCTATCCGAGCCATGATTCTGTTTGTTCTTGGATTTGTCTTTTCATTGATCATCGATCACTTGCAGGCCCAGCATCAGCTTATGGATTATCCTGGCAGCAACGGTAGTCAGGAGGGAATTCATAGTCATCTTTGGGACACGGCATCATGGCTTCCTCCGACCTGTGGAGCCTCTGCTGTTCTAGTCGGCACGATCTATCCCTTGGGCGATTATCTCTGGTGGGGCCGACAAGTCAAGCATAGTGGTCGAGACTGGTCCAGCGTTATGAGGTAAGCTATTGTTTTTTTTTTTTCTTTCTTTTCTTTTCCTTTCCACAATACTCGCACGGTGCTTTTTGTGGTTTGTTTTTATTGCTATGCCCGAGTCCTTTTCTGATTTTTTGATTCCTATTCTTTCTTTAGATGCATGGGAGGATTCATTGGCGTCAATTATGCAGCATCCAAGTTGACATGGACGAGCTCTGTTCAAGTCTTTTGCACACTTGCTCTGATCTCTGCGGGACTGTGGTTTCTGTTTGACAGGACTGTCCATGGCTTTGTGATCTCGTTCACGGTCGCGTCCATGGGCACCGCCGTCGCGTATTTCTTGGTTCTCAACGGATGGTATAGGTAAGCATACTCTTTTTTTTTTTTTTTTCCTTTCCTCTTTCGATGACAATTCTCGGGAGCCCAGTGGTCCGTTAGTAGTGACTGGGCAGCTTGCCTGGCGAGCCGATCGACTTTTCTTTTTTTTTTTTTTTTTTACGTTTCAAAAGAACCTTTTGCGTAGTAGCTCTGTAAATCATCTTGGATTTGAGATACCGACCCGCTTTTTCCATGTTGCACAACTCTACTTTCACTGGGAAGGTTGTGTGGACACTGTGCGTGCGTGTGTGTGTGTGTGTGTGTGTGTGTGTCCCTGGGATACACTCCCTCTCTTCCCACTTTCCTTCTCCCTCCTTTCCTCTCTCTTCTTCTTCCTCCTCTTCCTCCTCCTCCCCCCTTTTTCAGCTCTGAGCTTTTCATGTGCCATCCATCCTCCTTTGCGGCTCTCGCGCTCCTCATTCCTCTTTCGGCTGAGCCTTCCGTAGTGGGAACCTTGAACTGCAATCTTTCTTTTTTTTTTTTTTTTTTTTTTTTTTTGATCCAAAAGAAACAAGGACGTTTACTGACTCGGTGTATCTTTCTATCTATCAATTTTTTTTTCTTTCCGTGATAATAATAGTTTCACAAGGGCCGACTTGTTTGGTGTGGGATCATGGATTCCATGTATCCTTTATTCTTCCTCGGTTTGTTTTGGTAGCATAGGTCGACAATTGGATGTTGTTCCTGAGACGTGGTATCAATCACAAGCTAAAAACAATAGGATTCACCTCAAGTCTGAGTAGAGAGAGAAGAGAGAGGAGAGAGGAGAGAAAGAAAGAAACGATTTTTTTTTTCTTTGTACAATAGACTCATTAAAAAAAAAAAAAAAAAAAAAACCCAAATGCCAACCAAGGGTTTCGAAACGCTTCTGCTTACAGCGACGACCTAGTCATGTGATGTGATGTATGTTAAGCCACATTGATGTTTTCACCTTTTTTTTTTTTTTTTTTTTTTGTGTGTGTGTGTAGAAAAGCCAAAAGCAGTCTTTGTCGCCATTGAATGGGTTGCATTGAGCCTTGTCCATCTTTACATTCCTCCTCCTCTCTCTCCACCCCACTCTCTCTCTTTCTTCCCATCTTCTCATAATCCACCATGGTGAAGAAAGTGATCGACTCGCGTATTCACACGCTCATCAAGAATGGAGTTCAGTCAAAGCACCGGACGTTCTTTGTCATTGTCGGTGACAAGGGAAAGGACCAGGTCGTCAACCTTCACTGGCTTCTCTCTCAGGCCCAGGTCACCGCTCGACCTTCCGTCCTTTGGTGTTACAAGAAGGAACTGGGCTTTAGCAGCCACCGAAAGAAAAGAGAGGCCAAGATCAAACGTGAAGTGAAACGTGGTATTCGCGAGGTCAACGAGGAAGATCCCTTTGAATTGTTCATCTCGGTGACCAACATCCGATACACGTACTACAAGGAAACCCAAAAGATTCTCGGAAATACCTACGGCATGTGCGTTCTCCAGGACTTTGAGGCGTTGACCCCTAATCTGTTGGCAAGGACAATTGAGACAGTCGAGGGTGGTGGTATCATCGTCTTGCTTCTCAAGAGCATGTCCTCGCTTAAGCAGCTCTATACAATGACCATGGTAGGTGATCTATCGAACGACTGACGGATCTGTGTGTTCAAGACAATTGCCAAGTAACTAGTGACCCATTGAGACCCCCCAACTGACAAGATCTCCGACTTTCCTCCTTCCCCTCCCTACCATAGGATGTCCACTCTAGATATCGCACGGAATCTCATGATGATGTGGTTGCACGCTTCAACGAACGTTTTATTCTTTCTCTCGGAAGCTGCTCTTCCTGCTTGGTGGTCGATGACGAACTCAATGTCTTGCCCATCTCTCTTGGAAAGAACGTCAAGCCCCTGCCCATCAAGACGGGTGAGGAGGCTCTCACGGATGCACAGCGGGATCTGATCAAGATCAAGGAGAGTGTTCAGGATCAACAACCCATGGGCGCCCTTGTCGGCACAGCCAGGACCAAGGACCAGGCCATCGCCGTCATGAAGTTTATTGAGGCGATCGCAGAAAAGACACTCCGATCGACAGTGACCTTGACAGCATCTCGTGGTCGTGGTAAATCGGCTGCTTTGGGTATTGCAATGGCTTCTGCAGTCGCCTACGGATACTCCAACATCTTTGTGACTTCACCCAGTCCTGAGAACTTGAAGACTTTGTTCGAGTTTGTGTTCAAGGGATTTGATGCCCTTGGTTATGAGGAACACATGGATTATGACATTGTTCAGTCAACCAACCCAGCCTTCAACAATGCAATTGTCCGTGTCAACATCTTTAAGCGCGATCACCGACAGACGATTCAGTACATTCAACCACAGGACGCTCACACGCTTGGTCAGGCTGAATTGGTGGTCATTGATGAGGCAGCAGCAATTCCCTTGCCATTGGTCAAGAATTTGCTTGGCCCTTACCTTGTCTTTATGGCTTCGACCATCAACGGTTATGAGGGTACCGGTCGATCGCTCTCCTTGAAGTTGATCCAACAATTGCGTGAGCAGTCTCGAGGCTTTGTGGGCAAGGAGGCCAATGCGGCCGAGATGGCCAAGAACAAGGCGACTGGTATGGTTGGAGGAGCCAGGACCCTGCGAGAGATTGAGTTGAAGGAGCCTATTCGTTATGCACCCGAAGATCCAACCGAGAAATGGCTCAACAAATTGCTTTGTCTGGATGCAACGGTGGTTCAAAAGAACATTTCGGGATGTCCTGCCAAGGAGGAGTGTCAACTTTTCTATGTCAACCGGGATACTCTCTTTTCATACCATCCAGTCTCGGAAACGTTTTTGCAAAGGATGATGGCCCTCTATGTGGCAAGTCATTACAAGAATACCCCGAACGACTTGCAGTTGTTGAGTGATGCACCCTCACATCATTTGTTTGTGTTGTTGCCACCGATCAAGGAAGGCGATCGATCCTTGCCTGACCCACTCTGTGTTCTTCAGGTCTGTCTTGAAGGTGAGATCTCGAAACAGACTGTGTTGAACAGCTTGAGTCGTGGTGTCCGTGCCTCGGGAGATTTGATTCCTTGGCTGATCAGTCAACAATTCCAGGACGATGACTTTGCATCGCTCTCTGGAGCTCGTGTGGTCCGAATTGCCACCCACCCTGATTATACCAAGATGGGTTATGGTTCGAGAGCCTTGGAGTTGCTTTCTCAGTTCTATGAAGGTCAATTCTCGATGTTGTCTGAGGATGATGACAAGCCCGAGATTAGCATGTCGCGTGTGGATGATTCCGAGTTGGAGGGAGCTTCGTTGATGACGGATGATATCAAGATCAGGGATCCAAAGAAGATGCCCCCATTGTTGCTCAAGTTGAGTGAAAAGAAGGCTGAGAAGTTGCATTGGTTGGGTGTCTCGTATGGTTTGACTGCACCTCTTCACAAGTAAGTCCATCTACATGATGATTTTTTTTTTATTGACTACAGCAGTCTGTAAATTTCGTCCGCACTCGATTGATTGAGTTCTGACCTTTGGTTTTGCTCTTCTTTTCTTTTTTGAAACGACAACTCCTTTCACCATTCTTTGTTTAGGTTCTGGACCAAGTCTGGCTATGTTCCCGTCTACCTTCGTCAAACCACCAACGAGTTGACGGGTGAGCATACATGTGTGATGTTGAAGACACTCGAATCTTCTCTAGTACAGACGCAGTGCGATCCCATGTGGTTGACCTCCTTTGCCAAGGATTTCCAACATCGATTCCAACACTTGCTCTCGTTCCAATTCCGTACATTCCCCGCTCGATTGGCTCTTTCCATTATTGAATCCGCCAAGTCTGCGGCTACCCAGGAAGGAGAGCAGAAGGATGCAGAGGAGGATGCAGAATCGACTGCCAGTATGAAGTTGGTCAAAAAGTTGAGAGAAGGTCAAATCTCTCGTGAGACTGTCGACTTGATGTTCTCGGCTTATGATTTGAAGCGATTGGAGAGTTATTCGAATCAATTGTTGGATTACCATGTGATCTTGGATCTTATTCCACCTGTTGCAGAGCTTTGGTTTGAGAACCGGATCCATCGAGCTGATTTCAAATTGACTGCTGTGCAGGCAACTTTGCTTTTGGCCTTGGGTCTGCAGCACAAGACCATTGATGATTTGGAGGTACGACTTTTTATTCATTTAACTTTATGGAGTAGAGGCTTGAGGGATCTCCATGCTTGACTGTGATAGTGTTTCAACGAAACTAATACTCCTCTTTTTTGTTCTTTGATCTACTCTATATTGGGGGATCAATTCTATAGAAGGAACTCGAGTTGTCATCCTCGCAATTGTTGGCACTCTTTATCAAGATGGCACGCAAGTTCTCGGATCTGTTTAAGGAGCTCAAGACTCAGGGATATGCTGAAGACATCAAAGACGACACCCCATCCACATCCACTTCTAAGGCACCAAAGGCAGCAGCTAGTGCCAAGACAAATAAGATGAAGCGTGACATTACTCGGGACGATCAATGGGATCCCAACACAGAGGACTTGGATGATGAATTGGGCAGAGAAGGTCGTGAACGACTCCGTGAACTTCAGAGGGCTTCTTTGGGAGATGTTGAAAAGATGTATTCGATCTCCAAGGACGAGTCGATTGATTGGTCGCAAGCTGAGTCTCAGATTAACAAGAAGGGTACTTCTTCTGTAGTCTCGGTCCGGAACCCAGAGTCCTCCAAGAAGCGAAACATTGTTGCCAGCGGTACTGTTGATGAGGTTATTTCCAAGGAAGCCAAGGATGTTGCCAAGATCAAGACTGCCAAGCAATCAAGCAAGAGGCGCAAAGTCTAGACAAAACTAGGGAGAGATTCTCTTTTCTTTTTCTTTTTTTTTTTTCTATTTTTTTCTTTCTAGAGGAATTAGGGAAGGAGGAGGGGCTAAATAGTTTCCGCCCTTTTACAGCATCTTTTTGTCAGCGTTTAGTATCATCCACGCTATCATCATCACTATTTCTTTTATTATTCTCATTCATTTTTTTTTTCTTTTAACAGTAAAAAAACAAAAAGGCATAATCTTTGCAGAGCAATCTAGAAAGTACAATGAATGAACAGAGGTGTATGCTTTATATGCTTTAGAGTATTTTTCTTTTCTTTTTCTTTTTCTTTTTCTTTTTCTTTTTCTTTTTCTTTTTCTTGTCTATGAAATATAGATGAATCCTGGGTGCCAATCACACAACTCCTCGCCTTGAGATTCCTTGGCATACTCTTCAGGACTAAGATTTCTCCGCCGACGGTTCTCACGGACATAAAGGAACTTGAGCAACAGAATAAACAGAAAAGCCGCTGCCAACATCACCAAACAAATCGTATGACCCCGGTGGAATTGATTGTTTCTGTAAACATAACCACTGATCAATCCACCACAATTGCCAAATGAGATGATGACTCCCGTAGCAACAGCACGCTTGGTGTGTCCACCAAAGTTGGAAGAGATCCAGGCGACCATGGCGGGAACGGCCGAAAAGACGCCACTGACTGCAATGGTCAAGGCCACATACCGGACAGAGGTTGAATGGTTTTCAAGAACGATCAAGAGGGTGAATCCAAGGACACCCAACAGAATTGGGAATGCATAATGAAATCCGCGTTCCCGACGTCGGTCCGAAGAAATGGCTGCCAAGAGTGTGCACAAACAAGCGACTGCATATGCTGGAGCAGTCATCAATTGTGAAGTGACGGGGCTGTCCAAAACAAGAAAAAAAAAGGGGGGGGATGAAGATCGTCCATGAACGTTAGACATTTTTTTTCTTGGCAGTAGACATTTGATATAGCACAGCAACAAACCATTTGTTGAAGGGAGGAAAGAAATTTTGCTTACTCAAAGTTGAAATCACGGACAAGACTTGGCATGTAAAGTGCCAGGGAATAAAGTGGAGTCATGGTCAAGATATAGGGCATCATATGCATGTACACCTTCCAGTCCTTGAAGACGTCCCTGAATTGTTTCCAAGAGAATGCTGTCTCCGTGGCTGGGCCAGCATCGATCAACAATCGTTTGACAGCCAAGTCTCGTTCGTCCTCGGATAGGAATCGAGCTGTTTGAGGATAATCTGGCAAGAACACATAGGATACAAAGCACAATAAAACTGTTGGAATGCCCTCCAGAATAAAAATCCATTGCCAACCTATTGAATGAGAATGGTAAGCCATGATTGTCCTTGAGAGTTAGCAAAAAAAAAAAAAAAAAAAAATTGGACCTAGAAGATAAGGCGCGGTACTCGATAAAAAAAAAAAAAAAAAGTATGTTACCATGAAGTCCCAGAACGTCGTCCATCTGTGAGATCGCCCAAGCTAGAACACCACCAAAGGCTCCAGCCATGGTCGCTGTGCTGAAGAACAGTCCATTGCGAAGGGCTTGTTCGCCTCTTGAGTAAAACAGAGAGATGATAAACACAGCACCGGGGAAGAGTGCCTAGAACACGAAGAGCAAACGGCACATTACGGGAAGGAATGCACCCGAAAGAAGAAAAAAAAATCGGTTAATATCTTTGGAACGAATAGGGTACTCCTTGCAGCCCTACAAGTCACGGTTGAACCAAAAAAAAAAAATGGCACCATTTTTCATTTTTCTCTGGTGAAACCTTTTTTAGGAGGTGGGGTATCTCTGTCAAAAAAAAGGGATCCCTACCGCTTCAAAGATGCCAAGAAAGAACCGGGTAGCAAAGAGACTAGAGGCCGAGTTACAGGCTGCGAGGAGCATGGTCAAGGTACCCCAGCAAAGCATACAGAGTGAGATCCATCTTCTTGGTCCTACTTTCTTGAGCTATTTCACATCGGGAGGAGGAGAGAGAGGGAGAGAGGAAGTCCAGTGTCAAGATCGGTGTGACAGACGTTAGAAAATAAACAAGAACTTTAAAAAATAAGAGTTTTTTTTTTGTCTTTTCTCACTCCCTTCCTTCGCCTTGTTATGCGCAGTGCAGGCCAAAACTGCACTTCGCCCGTCCCTGTCTTTTTTTTTTTTTTTTTTTTTTTTTTTGTGTGCCCTGAACTGGGTCAAACTTACCAGCATTTGTGATGGTGTCTCTGCAAGAATGTACCTGAAGAGTCATTTCGACACCGAGTCCAAAAAAAATAAAAAAAAATAAAAAAATAAGGCACATCAAGTTGGCTTATCAGTCAGTTTCACTTGAAGATTTTTTTTTTTTTTTTTTGTCAGTCTCCATTTGTCTTTCTCCCCTCAGATGTGTTGAAAAGCAGTTACCCGATAAAGAAGATGGACAATGCCCAGTTGTATTCATTTGGTGTCAATCCTATATCCGCTTCCAATCCTGCAACCTTGGCGTTGCCTATTCATTTAACCCATAAGAAAAATCAGCCCTCCCCCCCCCCAAGGAGGTGAGAGAGTAGATAAAAGGAATGTGAGATAAGATAAAAAGGATTCGATCACAGGTATCATGCAAGTGTAGGACCTCTAATTAAAAAAAAAAAAGGTCAAAAAAAAAGGCACCTTACCAATGTTGACTCGATCCAAGAAGGAACAGAGGTACATAAGTGATAAGAGTGGCAACAATCGCCAGTCAATCTTGCGCCTCAGTCGAGCAATCTGAACTGGATCTGGATGGAACCCATGACCGTCGTCCAGCTCGGCAGCAGCAGCGTCGACTGCATGCAATGGTACTGGTCCTGCTGCTGCCTTCTCACTGACCCTGCTTTTGGTTCGGAAGATTTTCTCGACTGTCATATTTTTAAGGAGTTCTCCCTGGGTTTGTTTGAACACGATCCTTGCTGCGAGAAGAAGTAAAATATGGGGCGCTCTTCTCCTGTGTTGGCGGTGGTTGTCCTTGAGAGGGGTGGTGGTGGGGGAGGGGGACGGGTGGCGGTTGTTGAATATAGCCCCACCAGCGGTTATTTGTCAGACCGAGAGGAGAAAGGAAAAGAGGAGGAGGAGGAGGAAGGACAAAAGGGATGGAGAGAGAGAGGGCAGTTATGAAAAAACGAAAGAGAAAGTGTGACTGTCAAGATGGTGATCAAAGCCTCTATTCCTCCTCTAGAGCTCTAGGAGAGCAAACTTGGTGCCTGGCCTACCTCTACCTCAGGCCCTTTTGACTTTTCTTTTTTTTCCTCTGCACAAGGAGGCGAAGGTCCCCCTCACTCCTTCACCCTGCCGTTAAATACGGCCCATTTCCTTTTCTCTCTACACTTTTCCCGCCCAGGCATCCCTTTCTTCTCGCCCTTGCCTCTTTTTCTTCTTTTTCTTTTTCTTCTTCTTTCATCTGCCATTCTTCAAACTCTTCCCCGACACCAAACCTCCTTCACGTAGAAGCCCACGATGGACACCAACATCCCTGGGCCAGAAAGGTTCCAACAAACTCTTGCGCCTGCCGCCACCACAACTGAAGGCTCAACCGGATCTTATATCACTACAGCAACACTCCCCTCTGAACTGGAGTCTTCTGAAAAGACAAATGACGTACCATCCACTGCATCGCACTCAAAGGGGATGTATGACCAAGGGAGTCTTTCTGAACTGGAGGCTGCACAGGATATGGAGGATGAGTTGGTCATGGTCGACACTAATTCGCCTGCAATGAAGAAAGTAGTTCGAAAGATTGACTATCATCTGATGCCCTTGCTCGCGCTTTTTTACCTCTGTTCGTTCCTCGACCGTGTAAATATTGGTAAGTATGAGGTTTCTTCTTTTTCTTCTCTCTTTCCGTGTTCTCTAGATCATGTCCGTCGTGGTTTCGAAAGCGACATTTGAAGAAGAATAAGAAGAAGAAAGAGAAGAAGAAATAGAGCTAACCCATTCTAAAACATCTTTCATGGTGGCGTTGGTGGTGGTTCTTTTTTAAAAAGGAAATGCCAAGGTCGCAGGCTTGGAGGCCGACATTAACATCCCTCCATGGATATACAACCTGTCTATCAGCATTTTCTATATCGGCTACATCATTGGTAAAAAAAATCCTCCCCAACCCTTTCAAGGAGGAGTAGAATGTCATTTTTTGGAGGTGCTTTCTTTATTCACAAGAGTCTTGTGAGGAACCCTTCTCACCCCTTCCTCTTTTTTTCTTTTCTTGTGAAATTCTAGGTGAAATCCCTGCTAATCTCGCAGTAGGTTAAAAAAGAACTCTTTTTTTGTGCTTCCTTTTCCTTTTCCTTTTCCCTTGAGATAGGGGTTGTGATCGCCTACTGTCAAAGCCTTTTCCCTTCTGACACCCCATCCTCCCACTCCTTTCTCTCTCTCTTTCTCTCTCTCTTTCTCTCTCTCTTTCTCTTGGTGCTTTAATGAATTCTAATAGCTCAAGAAACTTGGTCCAAGACTCTGGGTCCCCTTTGTCATGTTGGCCTGGGGCATCGTCTCGATGAGTATGGCGGCTGTCACGAACGGTTCAGGATTGCTTGCATCCAGGTTCTTCCTGGGTTTGGCAGAGTCGGTGAGTTTGCCCTAAGAGGAAGAAGAAGAAAAAAAATGGGTCACCTCCTCATTCCCCAACTTGTGTGTCCCCCCCTCCCCTCTTACTTGATTCTCCTGGTCCTTCACTCTCTCTATCTCTCTCTCTCTCTCTCCTTCCTCCTCCATCTCTTCTGCCTCCCTCTCTCCCTAGCTCTGACTCCTTCTTCTTATTTTAGCCGACCTTGCAGATCGTTGGTTGTCCCTGAAAGGGCATTTTAGTTGATACGCGCGTCCTAACATCCTATCTTTTTTTTTTATTTTCTTTTCTTTCTTTCTTTCTTTAATGGGATACAGGGTTACGCGCCAGCACCAGTCTATGTAATGGTCACACAAACAGTTCAGCTTTTAACGCACGCGTTCTGATAGGAACAGGGATTCTGTTGCTTTGTATTTGCTAATCGGACCTCTCTTTTTTTTTTTTTTTTTTTTTTTTTTTTTTTTGTTATCTCCTTTCCTTTGCTTTCCTCCTTTCTTCCCCCCTTCTCTCTCTCTCTCTCTCTCTCTCTCTCTCTTTCCCTATCATGTCAAAAAAAGATCATCTCGCTCTGGTATCGACGATGTGAACAAGCTCTCCGGATCGGATTCTTTTTTTCCGCTTCCATGATTGCAGGCGCGTTCGGAGGTCTGGTCGCCTATGTGATTGGGAAAATGCATCATCTCGGTGGTTTGGCTGCCTGGCAATGGATTTTTATTCTTGAGGGCCTTCCGACTCTTGTCTGTGCCTTTGTCGCCTATTGGATTTTACCTGATTTCCCAGAGACATCTTCTTTTCTGTCCTCGGAGGAACGAGCCATGGTGATTCAAAGGATTCGTTTCGATGTAGGACCGGCGACCGATCGAAAGTTTACATGGGATCGATTTTGGGCTACTTTTCGTGATTGGAAGATTTATATGCATGCTTTAATTGCCATGTTGCATTCGGTTACGTTTGCCTCTCTTGGTGTCTTTGTGCCTTCGATCACTCTTGGATTCGGGTTTGAGTAAGTCTTTTTTTCTTTTTCTTTTTTCCTTTTTCTCTCATGCGCTGTCCCCCCTCCACCAAAAAAAATAGGATGACCAGTATGAGGATCAAATAGACTTGGGCTTTGACCGTGCATCCCTTTCTTCTTCTATTAGCCCAGTCATGACCCAACTGATGACGGCACCTATCTATCTCATTGCCTGTGTATTCACGCTTACGATGGCCTTCTCCTCCGATCGACATAAAGAACGAGGTCTCCATGGAGCATGTGTTGGATTTGTAGCAGCGATCGGGTACTTTCTTCTTGTCATGACTCGGGAATCGTCTGTCACAGCAAGGTACATTAGTCTGATCATCTGTGCCTGCGGTGTCTTTGGATTTGTTCCAACGCTTTTGAGTTGGCCCTCTTCCAACCTGGGTGGACATACCAAGAAAGCGGTCGGGATTGCATTTGTTATTTCCGTGGGTCAATGTGGAAGTGTCGTAGGTGGACAACTTTACCGTGCAGACGATGGTAAGTGCTCTCTCTTTCTCTCTTTCTTTCCCGTATTTTTTCTTTTTTTCTTTTGCTAACAACGGTGGGTTCCTAGGCAAAAACGGCTGACTAATTTTTTTTTTTTTTTTTTTAAAAAAAAAGCTCCACTCTATGTTAGGGGCCATTCCGTGAGTGCAGGGCTTTCGGTTGTTATGTCTCTCGGAGTGCTGACACTCAGGTTCCTTCTTAGACGCGAAAATAGACGGCGCGATTCTCTCAGTCCTGAACAGCACGCGCTCGAATGTGAGCGTGAAGATGCGACTGATCGGCACCCAGACTTTCGATACTTTGAATAAGATCGATCAATCACTTGACCGTGGGAAGGAAGGAGGGAAAGAGGAAAGAAGGAAAAAAGAAGGAAGGAAGAAAGGAAGGAAGAAAGGAAAAAAGGTGGGGCGAAAAGGAAAAGGTTTCTTTTGGACATCTAGGCGTAGGTCGGATACGCGTGGCGCCGAGGACAAATGGTTGTCTATACACAACAGCCCTTTTTTTTTTTTTTTACACTATTCTACCACACTATCTATATTACACACCCAACCTACATTACGCACCCAACTAGTCTTTTAAAAAAAATGAATAATACTACTACCCAGCAAAGCGTAGCCCGGAGAAAAGGAATAGAAGTCTAGAAGGCAGAAAAAGACTGCCATAATAGTACATGATCCTCTATAGAATTAGCCTATTTGAAAGTACTTTAAAGAAGAGCACCTCATTGTGCGTGTGCGGGCGTATCTGTGGAGGAATAGGAAGAGAGAAAAAGAGAGAGAAAAAGAAAAAAAAAAAAAAAAAGGATCGTAGGAGATCCAAGTAGAGGAAGAAGAAGAACAAGAAAAAGAAGAAGAAAAAGACGGAAGAAGGATAAAATAAAAAGGAACAAAGAAACTTTGTTCAAACACGAAGGAACAGCCTGCACATGTGCGCCCATAACCATGAAGTGTACATAAGCGAATCACCTCTCGTAGAGTTTTTTTAACCTTTTTGAGTTTTTTTTTTTTTACTTTGTTACAGGTTCACATGTACATACTTGATGGAAAGTGGGGCCAAGAAGGAAGTAAAAAAGATATCGGTTTAAGGGGGTAGAGGAGGAATCAAGAGAAACCCCCTCATTAAACCGTCTCCACAAAAGGGATACGGGACATGGACGGAACCGATGATGCGCGTGATACAGTTTGACGGAAGAGAGAGAGAGAGAAGGGAGAAAGAAAGAAAGATTGATAAAAAAAAAAAAAAAAAAAAAAAAAAAAAAAGTCAAAGAAGGATTGGTTAGGAAAGACGTCAAAAAGAACGCCACTCCAAAACAAAGGTGATACAGATCCGTGGATACCTTTTCGGAATTGGCACCTGGGCGGTTTCTTTCTTCGTTGTTAGTAAAGAGGAGGGAAATTAGACTCTATACCGTCAAGTACACGTTACAGGAACAGCCCTGTTGAAATTCTCTCTCTCTCTCTCTCTCTCTCTCGCTCTCCTTTGTAGAGAGAGTACATGTGGAGCGGGTGAATATGATTTTTAGTTTTTGGTTTTGCCCTAGAGTCCATACAAAGTCCCCGAACTAGAAACATACTCTCTCCAGTGAGAGAGCTTGATCCCTTGATGACTGACAACAGGTTTGCTTCTAATCTCAAATTCATTTTTATCAGGGGGGAAGAGGAGAGAAGAGGAGAAGATGGTAACAAGGGTCTGCGCTTGTTTGTTTGTTTGTTTGTTTGTTTGATTGATTGTTTTTGTCCTTCAAGAGATCCATTTAATTATTCAAAACTTAGTGATACACTCTACTTTACAAGCGGATTATGAAGACGGAGAAGAGGAAAGGGTGAAAGAAATTAAAAAAGAAAAGATAGGAGAGGAGAGAGAGAGAGAGAGAGGGAAAAGAAGAGGGTGGGAAAGTTGTTCTTTTTCTTTTCTTTTACGAAAAGTAACGGAAACCTGGGTGGTTGTCGCAAAGGTCCTCGCCTTCAGCCTCACGAGAGTACTCCTCAGGAGTCAAGTTGTCACGACGCTTGTTCTCACGGATAAGGAGGTACTTCATCACAAGAATCAACACTCCCGAGATACCCATCATACAAGCACAAATCGTGTGACCTCGAGCGAATCCATGAGCAGCATCCTCAGCTCTGTAGATCTGACCTCCAATCGCTCCTCCGATGTTACCAAAGGAAATAATCGCTGCCGTGGCAACACCTCGCTTCGTGTGACCTCCAATGTTGGTCGTGAACCAGGAAAGCATGGCTGGGACCGAGGAAAAGACACCAGAGGTGGTGATGGTCAAGCAGACATAACGAGCAGCAGTAGACGATTCCTTGGTGACGATCAAGAGAATATAACCAAGACAGCCGACAAAGGTTGGGATCGCGTAATGGTAACCACGCTCACGGAATCGGTCAGACGAGAAAGCGGTCAGAATGGTAAAGATACAAGCAATGATATACGTGGGCGCAGTCATGGCCTGAGTGGTCAGCGTGCTAGAAGAGGAAGAAGAAAGAAAAAAGAAAGAGTAAGGAGAGTAAGTAAAAGGAATAACACATGAGTCAGAAGTGTCCTATAAGAAACCTTATTCTCACTCAGATCGTTGGAACTCCCCACATTGTCCGCTCGGAGGTGGGGACGTGGGGAGGCGGGGGGAGGCGGGGGAGAGAAAAAAAATAAAAAGATTCACTTACTCAAAACCAAACTGGACGACGATCGAAGGGATGAAGAGCGAGAGCGAGTAGAGAGGAGTGGCATTGAGGATATAGGTGATCATATGCATATACACCTTCCAATCCACAAACACACTCCTGAACTGCTTCCACGAAAAGTTGGTCTCCGTAGCTGGGCCAGCATCAACAACCAAACGCTTGACTGCAAGATCTCTCTCGTCCTGGTTCAAGAATGATGCATTGTTGGGGAAATCGGGCAAGAAGAAAAAGACAACGATGGTCAAGAGAACCGTGGGAAGACCCTCAAGAATAAAGATCCATTGCCAGCCTAAACCGAATCAAAGAAAAGAGGTCGATTAGATAGGGGGGTTCAAGACAGATTGGAGGAAAGGGGGCATAGAAAGAAAAGAAAAGAAAAGGAGCTCATACCATGAAGACCCTGGATGCCATCCATTTGAGCGATACCGTAGGCAAGGACACCACCAAAGGCACCGGCCATGGTTGCTGTACTGAAGAAGAGTCCGTTGCGAAGAGCCTGTTCACTGCGTGTGTACCAGAGCGAGATCAGATAGACAGCACCTGGGAAGAGACCGGACTCGGTAAGACCCAAGAAGAAACGAGCAGCAAGCAGACCGGCAGCGTTCGTGACAGCAGCCATGGCCATCATGATCGTGCCCCAAGAAATCATGACAATGGTAATCCATTTCCTTGGACCCATCAGCTTGAGCAGGATGTTGGAGGGGATCTCGAAAATAACATAACTGGATAATATTAATAATAAAAATAATAAAAATGTACCAAGTAGGGATAGAACGTCAACGGAAAAGGGAAGAGAGAGACATGTTAGCGTCTTTGTTTGCACGCGTCTGTGTGGTCCAGGACGTTCGGCCGTTTTGGCTCAAGTGAGGTTGTTTTTCTTGTTTGTTTGTGTGTATCGCACAGAGAACACACAAAAGGGAAAGAAGAAAACACCCCTTGGTGCATGAATGTTTGGGTGTGCGTGTGCTCTTTTTTTCACAGGGTAAGGGATTAGGGAGGTCCACTTTGAACAAAACTCTCCCACAAGGACAAACAGCCTGAGCATTGGGACATGGGACATTACCCGAAGAAGAAGATGGACAAGGCCCAGTTGTACTCGGATGGGGTCAGGCCGATATCCGACTCGAGATGGGCAACCTTGGCATTACCTAGAAAAATGATAGAAAGTTGAGAGGTATGGAAACAAAAGCACTTGTCAGTCATGAACCTCTCCAGAAGTCTGTCCAAGCAGGTCGTTGTCGGTGTGTAGAGCTAGGCACGGTTTGTTTACCGATGTTGACACGATCAAGGAAGGAGAGAAGGTAAAGGACCGAGATCATAGGAATGAGACGAAAGTCGATCTTCCGGCGCAGCTTCTTGACCGCCACTGGATCAAGGACTGTGGTCTCGGTCATCGAGTTGGTTGACTGGGCCTGCTCAGTGTCAAAGTCATCGACCATCTTTTCGTGGATGTATCCGGGAGGCTGGGACTCGCCCGTCGCTTCTTTGCGTTCGTAGGTATCCATCACGGCAGGTGAAGAGGTGGTGTAGAGAGGGTGAAAGGAAAGGCAGGGATCAAGAGGAAGAGGAGGAAGGAGGAAAAAAAAGAAAGAGAAAGAAGAAGAAGAAAAAGGGACGCAGCAGACAACTGTGGTCGTGAATTCAAGGAAAGGCAGAATGCAGGTACGACCAAAGGGCAAACCGTCGCGTCTTTTATAGGCTGAGCGAAGAGAGAGAGAGAGAGAGAGAGAGAGAGAGAGAGAGAGAGAGAGAGGGAGAGAGAGGACAGACTGGCAGGGCCCACAGAATACAGAGTCGGACGTACTCTATCCCGAGCGAGCCCACAACCGGTACCTCTTGGTGCGGCCTGGTTGGCTATCGCTCAAGGTCTGCATGTGTCATATGATGATAGTCGCCACCTCATCCATACCCTCCAATCGCCGCCTTGCGCCCTCGCAGTCTCGTCTCTTCTCCAAATGCGTCGAACAAAAAACTGTGCCCGAACAAGCTTTTCTCTCTCTCTCTCTCTCTCGTAACCGCCGGCCCAATGGTGCTGCTCGCCATCGTTTAAGCTGCTCCGCTGCGGTTTATTCAAGGTTTGTCCTTTTGTCGCCTCGCTGCCTTTCCCGCTTCCGCTATCGCTATCACCTTGGCTCGCAGTCGCACACCGCAGCCTCCGCACAACAACCACCGCAACCTTGCTTTGGCCGGCACCCCAATCTCCACGGTCGGTGTCTGCAGTCCAGAGCAAACGGCGGATAGGGAGAAGGGGAAGGGAGTGAGAGCAGGGAACCGAACGGCCAGGTTGCAGGGTCTGGAAACGAGACCAATCCTATCCATGTCTCGTTGACTCCCATACCCAACCAGCATGGATACATATGAAGATACGCGACCGGAAGAAGGCGGTATGGAGATATTTTATGTATGTTTGTATCTGTGGGGAAGGAAGGGAGCCAAGGTCCGGATAGAGAAGAACAGTTTTCTCTCTTTGTTTTTGCGACCGTGGGCGCCCGTCCTTCTCGATCTATTCGCCTTCTCTCTCTCTCTCTCTTCCTGCCTGTCCAGGATAAGGTTGCACGAAGCAGCCGGCTCGCCCTGTCCTTTTTCACTATCATTGACAGACTAAGGAACAGAACTTGTTCGTTTTTGCTCTCTCTCTCTCTCTGTCTCTCCTCTCGCCGTTACGCCGCGCTTCTTTATTCGCCAAGTTATGCTTTGCCCTCCACCATGGTCCCCTCCTCTCCCTCTCTCCCTCTCTCTTCATGCCGAGGAAAGTCTCCACGACCCTGGGGAAACGATCGCGCAGACATGTAAAAATGTTGTGCACAGATGCATCGATGCATTGAGGCGCAAGCCCCGCCTTCTTCCGTCCCTGCACAAGGACGAGACGGACGTTTTCCGATAACGCGATCGATGTTGTCTCAGAAAGGAAAGGCTGCATCAGGACCTGCTGATGTCGCAAGAACCTGGAGTGTAGTTTATTGAAGCATATTATTTTATTATTATTGTTGTTGTTGTTTGTACTTTGTAGGTAGGTTGGTTGCGCAGGGTGTGTGTGAGACAGATAGGTGTGTAGTATGGGTGTGTATTAGAGCTGGACTCAATACCAGAGCGGAAGAGGGAGGAGAAGGAGGAGGAGAGGAGAGTTGGCTCCGAGTCCGAGCCAACAGGGCGATCTCTTGGTCTCCAGGTCACCACTTAAAAATACAACTGGATCGTGGGTAAGCTGGAAAAATGTTCACCAGGTTGTACAGACAAAGGAAAAGCGGGGGCGAGGGAATAAGAAAAAACGAGGGGCTAACAATGGCTGAGGAGGAGGAGGAGGAGAAGAAGAGGAGAGCACAGAGAGTAGGACAAACACTAGGACTTGCCAAAAGAAAAAAAAGAAAAATAGGAAAAAACTAAAATCGACCGTTCAAAAGTTAACTCTCCATGAACTCATTCTGCTCTCAGCATGGAGGAGGAGAGAGACAGGAGGGAGGAAAGAGGATGTCCCAGCGCACACAGAGTCGAGTTGCCAAGGATGATTATTCAGTCAAGGCAAGGACATTGGGGAGGATAAGGTGGAGAGTGGGAGAGTGGAGAAGAAGAAAAAAAGCCACATCGAGAACCAAACCGAGATTTTTTGGGAGAGTGCCCTGAATTACAAATCGTATCAATCTTTGGACTTCTCACGACCACCGCCACTACCATCACCACCACTGGGTCTTCCCCTTCCTCCCTCTCACCCTCGTGCTCAAGATTATCTGACCGGAACAACACTAAGCCAACGAATGGACAGGAAAGATTAGCCTATGTGGCGCATGACACAAACACATTCTGTGGAGAACAAGAGCAAGAACAAGAACCCCCCCCCTCCCCTCAGGACCCTGTTGGTCCATCTACAAAGGAAAAGTTGTCCCCCCCACATTTCACCAATCTCCGGAATCTGCCTTGTGTTGTTAATGGGCTTATCCAAACTCTTTAACGAAGAACATGGCCATCATCTCAACGCGTCCGTTTCTTTTTGCGTAGCATAGCAGGTTTGTCACAACACCCAATTAAATGCCTCCCTGCGATCTCTTTTTTTTTTTTTTTCGGATCCGAATCGTCATACACTATGTCTCGCTCCTGGATGACACTCTCAAAAAAAGAAAAGAAAAGGAAAGAAGAGAAAAGACGCGAGATTAAGATAAGAAGAACCTAACAACAAAACCCACTACAACACGTCCACAGGACTTGTTCAAGATAAAAAAAAAGGTAGCAATGTGTCAGTAAAGGTTGTTTACCCATTGTGTCGCATTTTAGCATCCTGGAATCTTTCTTAGCCTATCGGAAATACTGTAGCCGACATCCATGTACATTAACCAAGAGAATATCTCTAGGACCTTGACAAAAAAAAACAAAAAAAAACAACAACAACAACAAAAAAAAAAAAAAAAGTACCGTGTTTATGCCGTATATGTGTTTGATTGTTTTGGTTGGTTGTATTGGGGGGGGGGTCAAAGGTCAGCTCAAATGGCATTTTTGCGTAGTCTATTATTCATGCTTTGCCTAAAAAAAAAAAAAAAAAAAAAAAAAAAAAAAAAAAAAAAAAAAAAAAAAAAAAAAAATAAAAAAAAAAAAAAAAAAAAGAAAAGAAAAAAAGAAAATGAAAAACTAGGATAACCTTTCTTCTACTACTCTGCTCGCTCTCTCCTTGGTACTGCTGGACTATCTGTTGTGCTCCGTGACCCAGACTTGGGCGTGGTATTTTCACCCGACGATCCATTCTTGGGCTTTTTACCAACCAGCTTTTGCAAAGATTGCTTCAAGGCCGAATGCGATGTGAACAGGGTCATGATGGCATTTTTGCCTCCACTCTTCTTCTTGGAATGTCCTTTTGCTCCAGGTGCTGCCAGGTCCGAGCGTGATGTTCCCCTATACGTTTCCTTCAGTTCCTCTCCAGAATCTGCTCCCTTTAACTTGGCTATAGTCACTGTTGAATGTTCACCTTGTGTCATCTCCCCATGAGAGAGTGACATATCATTCAGGGTGGCTGTCAGATTCTCTGCACTTCTGGTATTGTCCTCCTCCTCACTCTCAATGCCATCTCCTGGGGTATCCACGCTATTGCAACCACTGTTGCCCATGCTACTGCCACTAGGTCCAATCTCACGGAATGGATCTACTGCGATCAGAGTATGATCCTCACTGTGGGTGAGGTCTAGGCCTTGAACCGATGTTGATGGTGCAGGCATAGTCCAGAGCTCATCCCATTTAACTCCAGCAAAGAAAGGGTGTTGCTTCAGCTGGTCAATCCTATTATTGGCTCCCAGACGCGCGTTGGGATCATGCACAAGGAGCTTAGTTACAAGGTCCTTTGCCGTCTCGGGAAATCCAACGGGAAACGTATACTCCAGGTTGACGATCTTTTGAAACGTCTGGTATTCGTTCGAGCCCTTGAAAGGGGGTCGGCCAGCCAAGAGCTGGAAGATGATACATCCAAGAGCCCACAAGTCGGAGCTATTATGAATAAAAAAAAGTGTCCGCAGTGCTGACTGTTAATATTTCCAGAACGGAATGGAAATGCCCTATGTGACTAGTAGGATTGATAAGAAGAACAAAAGGATAAGACTTTTCTGTTTGTTATTTCTTCAAAGAGTCGAGTGGTTTACCTTTTGCATGCCGACTTTTCTGTCAGCAATTCTGGTGAGACGTATTCGGCAGTGCCGACAAATGAATTGGCCCTTTCGGCTTCAGCCCCGTTCTCTGAGGGCTCAAGCATCTTGGCTGTTCCAAAGTCAGTGAGTTTGATGTACATCCTATGGTCGAGCAAGATGCTATATGTACATGATAAAGGGAGAAAGAAAAATGAAAGAAAGAAAGAAAAGGGATAGTTAGGATATTGTGACAGAGTCTACTTTGAGCTGGATCGGTCCAAGGGGGTTGCTTAGAGATAACGATGTACGGATAGAGGAGAAGGGGAGCATACTTTTCGGGCTTGAGATCTCGATGAATCACCTCCTTGTTGTGCACATACTCCACAGCGGTCAGAATCTGTGCAGCGTAAAATCTGGCGCCTTCTTCATCGAAAGAACCCAGCTAAAGAGAGATGAATAGTTCGATTTCGAGTGAGTGTGTGTGTATGTATGTGTGTGTGTGCATTCAGGTAAGGTATCTACAATCTACAGCACCATTAGTGAGAAACCCTCTTTTAGACATTTTGGCACGTACCTTCCTGATGAACGTGAGCAAGTCACCATTTGGACAGAGCTCTAGGACATAGTCTGCAGATCACGGGAGAAACGAGAGAGAGAGAGAGAGAGAGAGAGAGAGAGAGAGAGAGAGAGAGAAACAGTTTGCACAAGCCGTTAGTGTTTCCCATCCTGCTGTTTCCCCTGTTTCCCTTTTGGTCGATCCAGATGAAGGCCAACAAAGGGGACTGACAAAACTCTATTCTTAGGCTTTGGCTTTTGGGTCGGTCGTTGGGGGGAGGATAAAATAAAATACAATAAAAGCGCTTTTTCTTTTTCTCTCTTTCTCTCTTTCTCTCTCTCCTGACTGCGAGAAGAGCATGTTGAGCTGGCTGCAACATTCCACCCCGAAGTGATCCTGAGATCACTCGATCGCATCGCTGCAACAAAAAAACAAAACGCCTTCTCCAGCCGATCCCTCCCGACCTCTCTCTCTCTCTCTCTCCCAAACCAAGGGACACTGCAAGTGATCCGAGCAAACATTGTGCCTCAGGGGGGAAGAAGAAGAAGAGGAAGAGAGGAAAAGGAGCCTGCCCTGTTGTTGCAGTCGATGCGATGCGTGGGGAAGCCACTGAATACGCGGATAGATCGATCAAAGAGCCTCTCCACCTCATTCGGACTGGCGGGCTAGCTGACTAGCTGGCTAGCTGGCTAGCTGGCTGGCTCATAAAGAGTCCTGCGCGTTGAAACACTCTGGGAAATGAGAGAGAGAGAGAAAAAGGGAGCCTCAAGAAGGTAATAATGAAAATAATAATAATGATAATGACAATAATAATAATAATAATAATAATAATGAAGGTTGTAATGTGTGGAAAAAAGAAAAGAGAGAGAGAGAGAGAGAGAGAGAGAAAACTTACAGAGACTAGACGAGTCTTGGAAAGTGGAATACAGCTTGACAACGCCGGGGTGGTCGAGGGTGTAGAGCGTGTTCTTTTCAATGTTGACATATTTGACCTTTCTCTCGCGGATGATATGTCGCTTGTCCAAGACCTTGATTGCATAGTCCCTCCCGTTGGACAGATCAACTGCAGAAACCACCTAGTTGAAGGGAGATGAACAACAACGACAACAACAACAGTAATAATAAGAATAATAAAAATAATAATAAACATAATGCATGTTTAAATATATATATATAAACCGGTGGCAACGATTCGATTCCGGGAGAGAAAGAGAGAGAAGAGAGAAGAGAATATAGAGAGGAGAGAGAGAGAGAAGAGAAGAGAAGAGAAGAAGAGAAAAAAAAAAAAAAAAAGTCAATTTCTAGAAATACGTTGGGTCCTTTCGCCCATGGTGTGCAAGTAAAGACATGATTGAGAGCACTAAGCACAAGGCATCAAAAGCCCAATGTTGGCTGCTGCACGTCAAAAAAAAAAAAAAAAAAAAACCCAGCATGGGACAAGCAGCAGCAAACAACAACAGACATGTAAAAAAGACGGGCATGGGAAGAGGATATCCCGACTCGCACTCTTTCTTATTTTCTTTCCTTCTTTCCTTCCTCTCTGCAGCGCCGTCGCGCGGTCGTGAGCCTCCTGCTCATGGATCCTCAGCGACCCCACACAGACAGACAGACAGACAGACAGACAGAGAGAGACACACACACACACGCCTCCGGTCACAGTTCCAGCTCTCTATCTTTCTCTTTCATTCTTTCTCTTTCTCTTTCTCTCTCTCTTTCTCCTCACTCTTTGTCGGGATATAGGCAGCAGAGTCCTTGTTGCAGAAACACCAGCGCCCGAGTGTCGAGGGGAGTGTGGATGAAGAGGTAGAGAGAGAGATAAGACAGATAGGGAGAGAGAGAGAGAGGAGGAAGAAGAGGAGAGTATCATCCACAGCAAATGAATCCTGTTCACAGATGATGAACGACGAGATGTGGTGCAAAGCAGACTTGTTGCATGACCATCGGGATAAGGAGATGCTAAAAGGGTGTAGCTAGTGGTTGAGAAAGGATGAAGCGATCCGGCAGCTGACAAGGGAAAGGATCCGAGAGAGAGAGAGAGAGTGAAAGAACGAAGGAAGGGGTGGTTCATCGAACTGAGAATGCCACAATCATAGATTCGTATATGATCCATTCCTGCCATCTTTCCGACTTTTTTTTGTTGTTGTTATTGTTGTTGTTGTTGTAGTGGTGGTGGTGGTGGTTGTTGTTGTTGCATGCATACTTGCATGTGCTCCTTCCTTCCTCTTCTCGATGCTCACCAATTCCACCCATCAACATCAAAAATCAACATCAACAGAGAAGAGAGAAAAGCAAGAGAGAGATAAAAAAAAAGTCTCTCTCTCGGGAATAGATGGAGGAGGGTTTTTTTTTAGACCTATTGGGTCCATACCGTAGAATACGAGCCTTCGCCCAAAGCCTTGCCAAGTTGGTAGTCTGCCAAGGTTCGCTTGCGGACGATACTGGCAGCTGCGGCGGCTCCGTCCAACTCTGGTCCAGTCACTGCCATAGCAGCCCCTGTTGGAGTCGAGTTTGCTGTGAGTTGGGTCTTTGTTGAAGGAGACGGAGACAGGGACGGCGATGCGACTAACATGGTGCCGTTGGCGTCTTGTGGGTCCGAGCTGTTTGTCAGAGGTGGTGCCGGTGCTGGTGCTGAGGGAGAGGAGTGGGCAATGGTTGACTCTGGCGCAAGATCGGCCGGAGGTGTGGCGGACGACATTGCAGGGGAGGGTGGGAGAAACGAACAGGGTGAAAAGAGAGGAAAAGAGAGAGAGAGAGAGAAAGAGCGTGTGAGAGAGAGAAGAGAGCGAGAGAAAGAGAAAAAAAGAAAAAGAAAAAAAGAAGGATGATAAAATTTATGCGTGCAATATGGGCGCAGTGTGCGCGCATGCGTTGCGTGGCGGAGCGCAGCGCAACGAAATATGAAAGATGCGAGCGACGAGCGCAAAAAAGTGTGTGTGTGTATGTGTGAGGAGAGAGATGTGTGAAAGATATTGAGAGGAACAGACCGGATGGCTCCTGTCAGAAGAGAGATCGCTCTCTTGTCTTCTGTGTTGTAGAGTGAGAGAAATAGAAAGAAGAGTCTATCTGCACCAACGAATGAAATGTGTGAAGAGAGAGAGAGAGAGAGAGAGTGCAGAGAGAGAGAGAGAGGATCGATCGAGAGAAAGAGGCTGTGGGCCACACACGCACACACAGGGTTGGGCGCAGGGCTCCCTGTCGGAGGCCTGGCTTGCTTTTGGCCTAGTACCACTGCTATCTCCTTCCGTTGCGTATAGGTCAAGAAGAAGAGAATGTCCGAGAACAAGTGCTCTTCTCTTTCTCTTTCTTTCTCTCTCTCTCTCTCTCTCTCTCTCTCTCTCTCTCTCTCTCTTTCGTTCTTTCTTTTTTTCTCTCTGACTATCTCTCTCTCTCTCTCACTTTTCTCTTACCCCTTCCTAGTCTACTAACCAGCCTGCCCGAGGGCAACCAGGGCAACCAAACATCGTATCCTCTTAGGAAGCCTCTTCTTGGGAGTCGTCCATCCCACGCCCCCAAGACGACCAAAACGCTTGACCCACCCCTTTTTTTTTTTTTTCTTTTTCTTCTTTGACTTTGACCTTGTCTTGTTTTATCCACGCCACTCAAGGTCAAGTGATCTCTCTCTCTCTCTCTCTCTTCCCATCATCATCATAGCTCTACTTGAGAATGCCTCTAGAGCTAGAGTGATAGATCTGCTTGGTGGTCCTACTCCTAGCAGTGGTTTGGGAGTCAAAGGCAACAGGGCCAAAAAGGTGCTCCGAAGTGGTGCATGTCCGTCCAACATGAGACGAAGACTTTTTGTTCGGGCACACACCGTCAGTCACCATTGATATGTCTGGTCCACAAAGGGGCAGGACGGAATCAAGAGATAAAAAAAAAAAAACAACACCTTTGTGCTGGTCTTCGTAAGCTTGGTCAGCGACCCTGCCACCAGGAAGGAATCTCTTTCTCTGCTGCTTGTCTTCTAGCTCAATGAAAGAGTGCACACACCAACCCAATGCCCAAAAAAAAAAAAAAAAAAAAGGTCCCGTGACCACAAATCGCGACAAGCGACAAGACGACAGACGACAGGATAGTAAAGGAATACTAGGATTCCAAGAGCATGTCTGCTTATCATGAGTACCTACAGGCAGCACGCATTGGGTAAGGCATCCAGGTCGCATCCAGGTCGCATCCAAGTCGTATTCAAATACGGATCTCGGGGGCGCATCCTTTATTTCACGGAAGAGCTCACGAAAGGATTCCTGCAGGATGTGCCAGATCCCATGGTTCATCTTTCTCAGCAGACAACAGACAACAGCAGTAGCAACAACAGACGAAACTCGATTTGTGACGCAGAAGAGGGGTCCATTGCAATGGCAGTCTCCTCTCCTTGAGCTCGTTGCTGCTGTGAAGAGAGCAGCAAGAGGGGGGAGAAAAAGACGCACGGGGAGGTAGTGCCAGGCCGTTGACCGGACCGCCCTGACTATCAGACTATCAATAGAACAGACGCGACAGAGACCCTCTTCTCTAGGCTGATCTGCTCGCGCGTCGTCGAATGTGGTGTGCTGCGTGCTGTTCCTCCTCTCCCCCTGGTTCAGGGCTTTTTCACTCAGAGATTAGCCGCGCTTTGTCCCTTTACTCTTCAGGCCCCTCCCTCTCACCTTCCTCTTTTTAACTTGGACAAGGTTGTTCCGAGTCTCAATGGCCGAGCCCAGACACTCTTCCTCCTCCTTCTAACTCTACACTGCTCCTCCAATATGGAAGTGGTCTCCCACTACAAAGTCATCGGCCTCTCTTCTCAGAGTCCCCGGCCTTTCCCCACAATGTCCTCGGCCTTGCTCCACAGTGTCCTCGGCCTTGCTCCACATTGTCCTCGGCCGCGCCAATCCCTGCAACAATTGCGGGGGACCCTTCTCCAGGTTCCGCTGACACATACACACGTGGACGACTCGCTTCATGGTTCTAATCTTAACAAGAACCATCATACCTTCCCCTCTCCTCCCCTAAGACGGTGTCTTTCTAGTCCGTGGCGAGAAGTAAACTAGGAGAAAGTTTATGTAAGGTAGAGGTTGAGAGAATATGTAAGAGTATGTGAGAAAGAATGAATGAGAGAGAGAGAGAGAGAGAGAGAGAGAGAGAATGTCCGGGGTAAAGAATTCGGTACTGGTTGCATTGGCTGTGAGCTTGCAGAGGCCAGAGACTGGTCTGGCCTCATTGCAAATCCAACCTGCTCTTCCGCTGTTCTCCCCTCATCCTCGGCTGAGGCTAGCTCAGTCCGCCAAACAGGCAGGATGCTTGCTCGCACCGTCTTCCTGCCGGTTCTCGCTAGCCTCACGAGAGGGTCTGGCCTGCTCATCTGTACTCTCTGGCTCCCAAGGACCATGGTCCTGCAGTCTCCTCCTCTATTATTCTTTCTAGAGCAGTAGTAACTGCACCAGAGACCATACCAACCGCACTCATATCAGCAGCACCAACCGCGGGGCTGGATGGAGAAGGAAAGGCAGCCGGACCTAACCTTGAGCCTCTCACTCCAAGGAACAGTTTCAGACCTGCTCCCCTCCGCGTTTCCTGTCTCTATCGTCTTTCCAGAGGGATAGAGGGGGTGGCAACAGAGGTGAAAGCAAGTGGGTGAGAGCGAGCGAGAGCGCAAGAGTCGCTACGCCGACAGATGGGCGAGCAGCGAGCCTGGAGGAAGAGGAAGAGGAAGAGGAGAGAGTACAGGGACTTTTTTTTCGATGTTTGTAGTAGCGTAGTCTATGTTGAAATTCTGCCGGGCTGTTCCACTCACTTGAAAGGATCCTTGCAGGCCTATAAGAATGTCCGTCCCTTTGGACTGTCCGTTGCCTCTTCATTCTCTTTTTTTTTTTTTTTTTTTTCCTCCTCCTCCTCCTCCTCCTCCCTTTCTCTCTCTTCCACTCACTGCCTCCACTCCCTGCTCCGCTTCTCGTTGCCCATTTCCTCATCGCCGCGTCCTTCCCACCCCGCTACTTACCTTCCACCCCGTCTCTCTCTCTCTCCAGTATCTACCGCACGCCCCTCACCCCCCACGCTGCTGCAATGGCCCACAACGCCGACAAGATCAGCTCCTCCCACAGCATTGCCCCACCTGCGCCGGTGATCAACCCCGCCCCCCTGGGTCTCTCTGCCTTTGCACTCACAACTTGTAGGTGTTCTACCCAATTGCTTGCAATGCTGTTGCTTGACATGCTCGAGCGTGCCTTGCATTCTGCTTGACCTGTGGTACCTGTGCCACCTTCGTGCGACTGCTACTCTTTTTTTTTTTTTTTTTTTTTGTAATCTTTCTCTCTCATTCTCTGACTGACCCTCTTTTTTGATCTTGTCTTTCTTGACTATGCTTAGTTGTCCTCTCGCTGTTCAACTTGGGCGCTGGCGTCCCCTCTGGCGGCCCGGTCCAGGTCGTCCTCGGCCTTGCGCTCTTTTACGGAGGAGGTGCCCAGATTCTTGCCGGCATGTGGGAGTTCAAGGTTGGCAACAACTTTGGAGCCACCGCCTTCACGTAAGTAGACCTCGAACCCCCTTGAAGTTTTTATTTATTTTGCTGATCATGGAGCAAGAATCGAGAGAAAAGGAGTATAGTCTCTGCCTTTCTTTTTTATTTATTTTGCACCATCCAGCTCTTCTTCTCTCACTCTTCTTCTTCCTACTCCTCTTTACTCCTCTTTGCCTCCTGTCTATCTTATTTGCTTAACGGTCGTTGCTCTCTCTCTTTCTCTCTCGAGAAAAAAAGTCTTCTAACTGACTGATTTTTTTTTTATCTCCTTTTGCTCAACTCTACACCATCCAGTTCATACGGAGCCTTCTGGCTGTCCTATGCGACGATCCTAATCCCAGGTTTTGGAGTCGCCTCGGCATACGCGAATGCACCCGAGCACACGCTGGACAATGCGCTTGGTATTTACCTTCTTGCCTGGGGTATCTTTACGTTCATTCTCTGGATTGCTACCATCCGTTCAACGGTCACTTTGTCGACCATGTTCTTTATCTTGACCATCACCTTCATGTTCCTGGCTTCGGGACATTTGGCCCATTTGGCCGCTGGAAATATTGTGACGAGGATCGGCGGTGCCTTGGGTGTGGTCACGGCGTTGTTGGCATGGTATAACGCCGCAGCTGGACTGTATAACCCCTCCAACACCTTTGTCCGCCTCCCCACGGGATCGCTTGCCCACCCTCACTCTGAATAAGAGACGTAATATAAAGAAAGAGGAGAGAGGGGAGAGAAAGAATAGGCCCGACCATACAAACAAACAAAGGGGAAAAAAAAAAAGAGAGAGAGAGATACCAATGACAAAAGATCGATAATGAGAGGACGAGCAGAGAGTTGAGTAAGACTCAGAGGTGTGTCTGTCCTTGGAACCAAAGCATATGAACATTAAAGAAAGAAAAGCGTCGGATGGAGTTTGAAATCTGGACCCTCTTCTCGTTTTCTACATATTCTTTCATTTCATTCCCCAAAGTCAGATGTGTTTACAATTGTTATTGTTATTGCTACTGGAGGGTTTTCCAAAGCCAGCTGGCTGATTCAGATATTTTTTTTTTGAGAGAGAGAGAGAGAGAGAGAGAGAGAGAGAGAGAGGCCAACACCCGGCTTACTCTTCCTTTTTTCTATTTCGGCGTTTTGGGACAAACCTGGTTGCCGTTGAGGAGAGAGAGAGAGAGAAAGAGAGAGAGAGAGAGAAGAGAAACTGGAGGAGGAGAAAGAAAAAAAGGAGATTTTTTTGTTCGATCCAAGTCTTCTTGTCCCTACTGTTCCCGCTTCTTTTTCTTTATTTGGGATCCTCATCCGTATTTGCCCATGTAGAAAAAAAATGAGGGCTGAATAATCCATTTCTCAAGGACACCTTCGTTCTTTTCCTTCTCTCTCCTTCTCTCTCCTTCTCTCTCTCTCTCTTCCCCCATTATTACTTCAATAAAATCAAACCGTCTCCACAAAGCTAGAGCGTATCGCATAAATCTTTTTCCATTTGGTCGAAGCTTGGAGAGTTTGAAGAGAGTTTGAATAAGAGTTTGTCAAGAAGAAGAAAAAGAGCGAACCGGTTTGTGGTGTGATTTTGAAAAAGGTGAAAGAAAAGGAGGGGAAAGGGAAAAAGAAGAAGAAGAAGAAGAAGAAGAAGAAGGAGGAGGAGGAGGAGGAGGAGGAGGAGGAGGAGGAGGAGGAGGAGGAGGAGGAGGAGCAGGAGGAGCAGGAGGAAGAGGAAAGGTGTGCTGAGCTGACTCTCAACCATCCCCGGATCGGAAGAGAGAAAGAGAAAGACAGAGATAAAGAGAGTGAGCATTGTCAAACACCCCAGTGGGCGCCACCTTCTGGCTCAGTCAAAAAGTATGAGAATGTATATACAAAAAAAAAAAAGGGGGGTACAAAGATCTTATCTCTTGCCAAAGAAACGAGATAACGTCCAAAAGAGCCATTCTCGACCTTTTTAAAGTTTAAAAAAAAAAAAAAAAAAAAAAAAAAAAAAAAAGAGAGAAAAGATTATGGACAGGGCGAAGCAGAGTTGTCAGAAATCCAGACTCGGGTAGACAGACTTGGACTCTACCGAGTCTTTTTCCTTTTACCCTCCCCTCTCCTCCCCTCTTCTTGCTTTAGTTCTGCGTAACCCTAGAGTCAAACAGTAGAGTCAAAAAGGCTGGGACGGGGAGGGGCAAGGTCAAGTGAACAGCATTATCCAACTAGATCCTAACCTCCACTGCCGACTCAACCTTGAGTAGATCCGTTCTCGAATAGGGGGTGGGGGGAGTAGAGTGAGCAATGGTTGAGCAAAGAAGTCGAAGATCTTCTTGCTCCGACATTCAACAATGGATTTAAAAAAGAAAAAGAAAAAAAAGAAAAAGTGAAAGGTTGGGTAGGACGACTGCGCTCACAAGCTGCGGATCTGGGGACATACCGAAAAAAAAAATAAAAAAATAAAATCGATTGTTCTTTAGTAATGGAAATACGACTGAAAGTTCAGCACTGCCAAGCTCGGTAGACTCTGGACTACAAGGGGGAGCTTTTTGTTGTTTGTTTGTTTGCTCGGTTTGGTGGCTCACACCAGTATGGATGCACAGCAAATAGAGGCAAGCACCTTCTCCTTTCGGACGGATCGGGTTTCTGACCAATCACGAACAGGTGTTCTCTTGGGAACCTCCTCTCCTTTCCTCCTCCATCTCAATGGGTGTTTTTGTGCATTTTGCATTCGACTCTAAAAAGCTCTCTCTGTGGAGAGTTTTGCCTCTTTGTCGTCCTCAAAGAGAGGGAGAGAAGGGGGATTCATGCATTTCCTTGTTTGTTAGTGCGGAGTTAAAAAGATTCAGGACAGAGCATAGGCAGTTGTCAGTCATGGGCGAAGCATGGATGGATCTGGTCAGGAATAACGGGAAGGGTTGTTGTTGTTGCTGTAGTTGTTGTCCAGATGGACTTGACCATAGAACCCTTTGGCTTTGGGGCTATAAATGATGGAGTACGATGCGGGTGAGGTAGGATGGGAACTGTGATCGGTGGCTACCGCTTTTTTTTTTTTTTTGCCCTCTGAGAGGCATCAAGAGCGAAACACGAAGTGTATAAAAGGATGAAAAGGATAGGAATTGCCTATTACGGCACGGCATCCCGCATTCAAGAAAAAGATATTTTATCCGAGCACTATTGAGCAAGCAGATTGAGATCCTCGAGTCGGAAAACTTGGCGTAAAGTTGACAAGCAAGTTCTAGACAATTCCTACTCGGAGGCGATGCCCATCCGCTTATGCTATGTCGAGTTTAGTTTAGCTGAGGGGTTTCACCAAATGACTTTGGTAAGGGTATAGAAAGGTTGGACCAAGCTTTTCTTCATTACGATCCAACTCTACTAAACAGGGAGAGAGACTACAGTCCTCCCTTGAAATTTGACCAAATTTCAAGGGAATCAGCCATCTAATCCAGCCACAGTGCTACTCCATAGTACTCTAACCATAAGAAACCAAAGCACTCCGAGTCGTAATTCTTACGCCTCACACCCCCCCCCCTCTCCTTCTGCTTTGTCTTTTGTTTACCTTGCCCTCGTCCTCCCTGAAGAAACACAACCACCGATGTGAAAATCTCAAAGAAAAATAGTCTTCTCCCTCTCCAAGAGAAGTTCTACTCTTTTTTTTTTTTTGTTTTTATAAAGAAAAGTTTGATACTTTGAATATAACTAGTGCCTTCAACTCCAGAATCATCAGTATCTAAACAGCTCAACAAAAACCCCGCGACTGGATGGAGAATTGCTTCCAGTCGTATCGAGTTGACCAAGAGTACGGAGGACCCTCAACCCTGGGAAAGTCTCTCAGACTGCTAATCAGCCCGAGAACACATTAGAGTCCACTGCTGGACAAAGCAATACCACAGCCATGATATTACAGTGCCTTATTAATTACTACTCGCCATTAGAGCTCAATCTTATGTTGGCGCGCCTCTCTCATTTAGATATTGCTGCTATTATTGATGCTTGCATCAAAGGAACAGTCATTCTCATTCTTAATCTTCCCAAAAAAAAAAAAAATCGCTTTCACAAGTTGACTGGACGATTTCAAAAAAGAGTATGGGGGGTTGAGGCAGCGTTTTGGACATGGAGAGTGTGGTGAAGCTGATCTTGAAAAAAAAAAAAAAAAAAGACCAAGGCGCTCTTGATTCAATACAACAACGACTCCAACCAATTGCCCTTGATGACATATTCAACTGCGACGAGAAGGAGCCCCTGATCTAATCGACATGATCCAAAAGGAGCTCAAGGAAAAGTATTCCAACATTGATATTAGGAAACAACCCCCCACCAAAAAAAGGAAAAGGGCCATTGATCATCTCTAGTATTGGCTCAAAGGTATTTCTGGAAGGACTGTCAGAGTCGGTAGACTCCCTTTTTGTTGTAATGCAAGGAATATATGAATGGGGCTCAGGTCTGATTGATTCAAGGCAGGACTAGCACGAGTTCTATTACCTCTCTCGCGCGTTCCATCAGTAACCCCTGCGAGACTCCTCTGTCCCATCAGTTGCTTTGCGCGTTTGATTCCTTGTCTCTCTGTCTCCCGCTGCTTAACACTCTACCCTTTTCGAATCCTCCTTCACTCTGTCATAGGCCTGTCTTCACACCATCTCCATGGTTCAACCAACCACAACATGAAGGTTGTCTGCAAGCGTCCTTCGCTATACTGTGATCCTCCTCGAGTCTTTGGTTCGACTGAAAAGGAGCGCAGACACTGGTTGGAGTACCATACAGACTCTTTCACCGTTGTGATTGCAAAATCGGGTTTCACGAACACTGTCTAGAGACCCCCGGCAGAACCCAACTGAGAATCGGAGAGGAGGAAGCTTGCCCGAATTGTTTGCCAGCACCAGCACTAGCGCCAGCGCCAATATATCAGGATTGGAAAACCCTGTTATCGTCATCCCCTTATGCTAACACGTCTTGCCACTCGGAGCTAAGTCGAGCTCAGCGACGAGATTTGCAAACTGCACCACTTTTACACATTAAGGACCATAAGGATCGATTGTTCTAGGCGTTCGACAGTAGACTTCACTTTTCCGCTTAGCTTACCATAGTGCCTATCATATTCCTTGCAGTACTGTTTAAGCATTTTTTGTCATAGTTTGGCGAATGTCCATGGTCGTGTCGGTCGTTGTTGTATCAGCAACGATTGACGTCCCTTCTTGAGACGCGACAAAGGTAACTTCTCCGTCTTGGGAAGACGGGTCATCTTGGGAAGACGGGTCATCTTGGGAAGACGGGTCATCTTGGGAAGACGGACCATCTTGGGAAGTTAATCCATCTTGGGAAGACAATCCATCTTGGGAAGATATGGCTTCCTGAGAGGATGGCCCATCAGTTGGCGGGTCCATTATGTATTCACCAGATCAGCGTCTCATAATGGTTGTGGTACCGCTGTCGTATTAGGAGGGAGCCTAATGAGAAGAGCGTTTCAAAGGTGTCGATCCAGAAGATCCTCTTTTCCATGCCCAGGAGCGTTGTCCAAGAGCAATGCGACCTTCCTTCCTTCCATCGCTTGATCGAAAGATATTAACCATTTCAAGAACAGATCTGATGTCATGTATCCGGTTCCATGGTAAGAGACGTCCAGTATTGACTCTATACTTCCAAATCAAGACCGAGTGGACGATATTTAGCTATTTTACGGCTTCGCACTGTTAGATGGTGGCTACGCTCCAAGGGGATATAATCAGAGGACACGTCCTAAAATATCCAGGCCTGTGAATTTTTTTTTTTTTACATGGGCGTAGAAGGCAGTTTTCTTCTCACGCTGTCTACACCACTTATTTCACATTAAGGACCAGTTTGGTCCTTAATGTGAAGCTGTAGAGTGTAGAGACGACACGCGAGAATATTTCTACAACCTCATTCAGGAACTCTCTTCCCCCCCCTCCCCCTTCCTCTTCAGGTATCGATCACCCAACTTTGACGCTTCTGTTCCCTTGAGAGATATCCATTTCAAGAAATAAAATCCTCTTTTTTGATTCAACGCACGCCTAAAACACACACGCGCGCTTGTCAGGTACCCCTTTTTACACAATTCACTTCTCCCCCCCACCAAGAAAAATACACCATTGTCGTTTGAAAGACTTTATGGATTTCAGTCAAGTTTTTTTTTCTTTGCAATTACGGAATATAAAATGCTTTTATTGTTTACAAAACGACCCGGACGAGGCGATTTTTCGAGAGGAAAGAGAGAGCAAAAGATTCAGAAAAGAATAATTTACTTCTTCTTGCCGGCCTTCTCAGCGGCCTTGGTGACCTTGCCACCCTTCTCGGTCTTCTCAACCGACTTGATGACACCGACAGCGACGGTCTGACGCATGTCACGGACGGCGAAACGACCAAGAGGGGGGTACTCCTGGAAGGACTCAACGCAGAGAGGCTTGGAGGGAACCATCTTGACGATGGCAGCATCACCAGACTTGATGAACTTGGGGAACTCCTCCATGGCCTTACCGGTACGGCGATCGATCTTCTCGAGAATCTCAGAGAACTTGCAGGCAATGTGGGCGGTGTGGCAATCCAAGACGGGAGCGTATCCGTTGGAGATCTGACCGGGGTGGTTCAAGACAATGACCTGAGCGTTGAAGGAAGCAGCCTCCTTGGCGGGGTCGTTCTTGGAGTCAGAGCAGACGTTACCACGGCGAATATCCTTGACGGAAACGTTCTTGACGTTGAATCCGACGTTGTCACCGGGGATACCCTCAGTGAGGACTTCGTGATGCATCTCAACGGACTTGACCTCAGTGGTGACGTTGGAGGGGGCGAAGGTGACGACCATACCGGCCTTGATGACACCGGTCTCGACACGACCGACGGGAACTGTTCCGATACCACCGATCTTGTAGACATCCTGAAGGGGAAGACGGGGGGCTTCTCGGTGGGGACGGGTAGGGGGCTCAATGGCATCGATGGCCTCCAAGAGAGTCTTACCCTTGAAGGAACCGGCCTTGGTCTCCTTGGTCCATCCCTTGAACCAGGGCATGTTGGTGGACTCGTCCAACATGTTGTCACCGTGCCAGCCGGAGATGGGGACGAAGGCAACCGACTTGGGGTTGTAACCGACCTTCTTGACGAAGGTGGAGACTTCCTTGACGATTTCCTCGAAACGGTCCTGAGACCACTTGGTGGTGTCCATCTTGTTGACGGCAACGATGAGCTGCTTGACACCGAGGGTGAAGGCAAGAAGAGCGTGCTCACGGGTCTGGCCATCCTTGGAGATACCAGCCTCGAACTCACCAGTACCACCGGCAATGATGAGAATGGCGCAGTCAGCCTGCGAGGTACCAGTGATCATGTTCTTGATGAAATCACGATGTCCGGGGGCATCAATGACGGTGACGTAGTACTTGGGGGTCTCGAACTTCCAGAGGGCAATGTCGATGGTAATACCACGCTCACGCTCGGCCTTGAGCTTGTCAAGAACCCAGGCGTACTTGAACGAACCCTTTCCGAGTTCAGCGGCTTCCTTCTCGAACTTTTCAATGGTACGCTTGTCGATACCACCGCACTTGTAGATCAAGTGACCGGTGGTGGTGGACTTGCCGGAATCGACGTGTCCGATAACGACGACGTTGACGTGAGTCTTTTCTTTGCCCATTCTAGAAAGAGAAACAAATACGCACACGCACACACACACAGAGTTAGAAAAAACGGCTCTTTATCGTGGAACACTGCTGTCTGTGGCAAACACAGAGATCATGGGGAGACGTGGGTAGAGAGAAAAAAAGGGCTATTATTCTTCCTCCTCTTTTCGAGTATGGAGCTGGTTTGAATTCTCTTCTCGTCACCAATCTTTTACACCAGTCTTTGAAACACTCTCAGTAGATATACTGAAAAAGTAGAACCAGACTGGGTTGAAATAGGAAACAGAGAAAAAAAAAAGTCAACCAGCAACAATAACAAGAGATGTGTATGTGTGTGTGTGAAAGTGTTGAGAAAGGGTGGAGCAGAAAATTTTTTCTTCTCTCTCCCAAGTCGCAAGGCTTCTCCAAACAGCTGTAAGGTTTGCATGATTGGGTCCAGACCCTCCGAGCGGGACAGGGTGGGAGAAAATATAAAAAAAATAAAAAAAAATTTTGTGTCGAGACGGTTGGGAAGAGTTGCAGCCAAGCCAAGGAGGTAGCAAAGCGACATGTCGATGACGATGGAGATAGAAAGAGAGGTGGATGGATGGATGGGATGGGATGGGATGGATGGAAAGGCTTGTCGATGGATTCGCGACACTTGGATCGGATCCTCTACTCCCTCCAGCTGGGCCCGCTGGGGACTGGGCGAGGAGACTTACTTGTAAAAACGAAAAGTTGGATTGAAAGGGTGAACAGAGGCCTCAGGCCCCTGTCGCGATTAAATACAAAAGGTGTGACTGCTTCCTCCTTCTCTCGAAGGTGGGTTTTGGATCTCCCCCCCACCAATCGCAGACGAGAGTTTGGGGAGTGGGAGTGGGGTGGTCTCTTTCTTGTTGTTGTGCCTCTCTCTCTCTCTCTCTCTCTCTATTTTTTTTTTCCCGCTTGGTTTTTTTTTTTTTTTTGCTCCTGCTGTTGGGCCTTGTTTTCGTTTTTCCTATTGCTATTTCATGGCCAGCCAAGCCTTTGCCCCGTGCCTGGCTAACATACCCCTACCCCTTCCCCACCTCCCGTAGGCTGCCATCTCCATTCACAAACAAACTCCATTGCCATAGCGCCTTGCCGCAGCCTAGACTACGCAGCCTAGACAAATACTTTGCTATCCTTTTTGACAAACAAATCTAGTAAAAAAAAAAACAAATAAATGTTCATGGACGCGACTTTATTCTAGCAAGATAATCTACTTACTGCTGTGCCTCCAAGAGCCGAGCAGCTGGCAGAGACCATGCTGAGGATGACTCTTTCTCATTCCTTGACTGTGCACTACACTTGCTCCAAAAGGGTCAGCGGACGAGACGATGGTGGGGTTTATAAAAGAGAGTGACATGTCCATCTCTCTTTCTCTCATTCTTCTCTTTCACAGCGGTAGTATCTCGCACAGCGGGCGAATGCGTCTGCGAGATAGATGTGAGCAAAGGAGGCAGGGGAGAGAGAGAGAGAGAGTAAGAAAAAGAAAAAAGAAAAAAGAAAAAGAGAAAAAAAGCAGATAGGTCGTGCATGCATTCCAGGGAACATGTGTACAACAACTATCGAATCGACAAGACGGACAGAAAGAAGAGAGAGGCAGTTGACACACTTGGTGACTGCCCACCCGCATGGTCTTTCTCTCTCTCTCACTCTCTTTCTCTCACTCTTTCTCTCACTCTCTTTCTGGACCCACTTTTTTTTTTTTTTTTTTTTTTGTTTGTCTCTCTCTCTCTCTCTCTCACGTTTTTCTTTTTCAGTCTGCTGAGAGATCACCCGCATGGCCATCCGCATTCGAGCGCCTCTGGCCGCCATCGCCCCTTCCCCGCCATCTCCCACCCGCCATCTCCCACCCCTTCAGGACGCTACAATGTCGGACATGGACTCTAAAGGCCCTCCCCCAAAACCATCTAGAGCTCGTAACGCCTCCAGTGGTTCTCCCAAATCAACTCTTCATGGACCCCCTTCCACACCAATGCCCGACATGCATCCTTCCTCTGTCGCTGCCAAAGACTCTTCCACCCCTGTCCGTCCTGTTCTCAAACAAGTCCTCTTTTTTTCCAATGGCGCCGCCAGCACCTCACCTGCGCCGACTGTCGAGAGAGCAGAGAGTGACGCTACTTCTTCTGAAGCCAGGATCCTACAGTCGTCCAAACCAGACTCAGCAACGGCCAAGGCCATTCCATCGTCCGAGTCGTTCTCTTCGACTCGGGCGATATCTTCTACCCTAGCAGAGCCGTTGGTGCTGCCATCAGATCATCTTACTCGCAATAACGGCCACTTTGCCGCTGGAACGACCTCGTTCTCATCAACCACTCCCGGGTCCAATCCAATGGACAACAGCACCTCCTCACGGAACTCACCTCAGCCCCCGCCCAAGCCCAAGAGGATCTCGCAGGCTCCATTACCCAAGGCGAAGCCATTGAACCTCAAATCCATCCCTGTTCTCCCCAAGACCGACTCTCCACCAGCACAATCGTCGTCGACGGCAACGTCGTCACCGTCAACATCAACACACGCTTCTTCTCCCGCGGTATCAGCTCTCCAACCCCCTGTACAGACCTTTTCAAAGATACCCACCCAGTTACAGCCGCAGGAAAAACTCTGGACGACCGCTGTAACGTCTGTCGCGTCAAAGGCATCGCCTCCACCACCACCACCTTCTAGAAAGCCACGATCAGGAGAAGGTGGTGGAGAGACTGCTGGGACACCTTCATTCACGACAGAGACGACGACCGTATCCATGACAGGACATTACTCACATCTTGGGTCTTCCTCCTCTCCCCTGTCCAGGTCTCTTCCCGAGAACAAGTTCCTTCGACCTGCTCCAACACCGCCCTCATCCTCCTCGCTGACAAAGACAACGGAATCCTCGGAGAGCAACGCCCATGCTCCCACCCTTCCAGAAGGCGCGAATCCGACCCTGTTTAACGCTCGCTCGAGACTCCGCTCCACCTCGGATGCCAAAGGTCCGCCCCCACTCTCGGTCGTTCTTCCTTCCCCCCAGTCGACTTCCAGGACAGAGACAGTGGTCCCCGCATGGATAGGGAGCTCCGCTACAGCAGCCGTCACCTCGGTTCACATTGGACATTCTGGATCCCCTTCCTCACCCATGTCGCCTTTATCGCCCTTTGGATTTGGAACGAACGAGAATGAAGATTGGTCCGATGCGTCCCAACCTTTGGCAACCACATCCTCCCCAACCAATGCCCCACCATTGACCACCTCACTTCAGAAACTTCATGCCCTGGCTCAGGAACAGACGGATCGCGTACGACAAATCAACTATGCGGAAAAGAAGGCAGACCTGGCCGAGGTTGTGTACGAAAAGAGTTCACATTGGCGAGCTAGGGGGGCCGAGTGGGGGGTGATGGCCAAGAAGGCGTGGGAAGACCGAGGAGGAATGGGAGGCATCGCAGGCGGGATCGCGGATCGTTGGAAACGCCGAGGTAAACCTTTTTCTCTCTCTCTCTCTCTCTCTCTTTTCTTTCTACTTTCTTTTTTTCTCTTGCACCTTTCAACTCTTTCCTCGGTATCGATGTAGGGGGAAAGGGACAAGTCGGGAGGGCTCTCTTTCTCTCTTTCTCTCTCCTTTTCTTTTTTGCTAAAGAAGAGCCATCGTTCTCTCTTCTCTCTCTCTCACTCTCTTTTCTCACTCTCTCTCTCTCTCTCTCTCTCTCTCTCTCTCTCTCATACACACTCTCTCGTCCATATGGAAAATAGAAGGGAACGGCATCGCGTCTGACCTGACCAAACCAGGAGGCGTCTCACAGATCTTTGGTCTGCCGCTCGAAGAGGCTGCTCGGTTGTCTCGGATATCCCTCTCATCAGGCATCCCTGCAGTAGTCACGCGTTGTATCGAGTACCTCGACATAATGGGCGTTGAGGAAGTAGGGCTGTACCGTGTGCCTGGAAGCACCTCCAATGTGGCCCGACTCAAGGCCATGTTTGACCAGGGTATATATTTATATTTTATTTTACCCCTTGTCCTGTTGACCTCTTTATTTTTTTTTCTTTCCCCTTCCTTCTTCTTTACTGTGATGAATCCCCCCCCCTAGAAAGACGGTTAACTCTGGTCTCGTGTGTGCATGTGTGCGTGCGTGCGTGTCTGTGTGTCTGTGTGTGATGAATCTATTCTTCTTGCCTAAATAGGGATTGACTATGACTTTTTGCAAAAGGGACACACACCTCAGAGTCCTCATGATGTGGCCACCCTATTGAAACTATACTTGCGCGAACGTAAGTCTCGTTCTTTTGCTTTTTATCTTTCTTTCTTTCTTTGATTAGATGGTCAGCGCCCAACCTTGCTACTTGTTTTATCGATTGTTTGTTAATGGAGAGTGCACAACCTCCCCCTCCCTTTTTTTTGAAAAAAAAAAAAAAAAAAAATGGAACTTGCAACAGTACCCAGTCCTGTCATTCCACCAGAAAGCATGCCCATCTTCAACGCCATCGATTTCACAGACACGGAAACATACCTACAACAACTCCAGGAAGCACTCAAACATTTACCTCTGGTGAATTACATCCTCCTGGGAACACTCTGTCAACACTTGTCCAATTTTGCGGATTATGAGAGTAGCACCAAGATGAGCATCTCCAACCTGGGTCTAATCTTTTGTCCGACACTTCAAATGGGATCCATTCTATTCAGGAGCTTGTTGGGTGGAGATGGGACGGAACAGGATCGAAGACATCGTCTATTGATTGTCTGGGAAGAGTTGGACCGGAAACATGAGGAATTGGAAAACATTGAAATGATCCGAGAATTTGAGTTGTTGGAAAAGAAGACTGAACGTGGACTCGGTCCCATTGTCCGATGTGACGACATTCCATCTTCGGCCTTGATTGACTCGAACAAAGAACAGGATCCTTTTGCATCATGGCAACATTCATCCTCGAATGGAGGAGGTGGAGGAGGAGATCTACTCAATTTTGGGACTTCACCACCATCCGAGTCGATAGGCAGGATTCGACTTCATTCAAGAGTAGGACCGGGATCCAGAGTCGAGATTGGATCTTCTTATCCTTTACCATCACCATCAAGTCCTGACAGAAATGGTGGTCACGAGAATAGTTTGGAGGAGAGCAATAGTCCATCCAATTACGGGAACCAATGGAATGGGAATAATGGGATTCCATTCAAGAAGTTGCCTACTACTACTACTACTACTTCTACGACAGAACCACCTGTGATGGATCTGTATGATGAGTTGATGACAAGGGAATTGAACGAGGCGACCAATACACCTTTGATTGACCTGTCGGATCCACTTTCTGGAGAGAATGATCGAGAGAGTACCGCCACAGATCCTGCAGATGTTCGGTGGCGGAGGCATGCGCGAGAGCCCGCAACGAACCGGTCTGTGCTTTTGTAGAAAAAGAAGGGTGTTCAATAAAAGAAAGAAAGAAAGAAAGAAAGAAAAGGAACGGAACTATTTGGTCAATAAGAGAAGAGGAGAGAGAGAGAGAGAGAGAGAGAGAGAAAGAGAATAAGGTTGCTTCGAGAGAGAAACGCGTCGACCTCGAGCGCGAAAAGATCTACGAGCCACCAAGTGTGCCCAACAGCCCAACAGCCCACACTACCTATTCCTCTCCCCCTTTGCCGCCTCCTTTTTAGTGCTTGTTGAAAGGCTCAGGTGCATGATCATGGTTAAAAGACTGGTCAGGATTACCCCCCCGCTCCCTTCTATTAAGAAGGATCGTAGTATATTTTTTTTTTTCATGGCAAATAACGTTGTGGCACACAGACACTGTCGAATATGGGATATAAATGGGTTGAATGAAAAAGCAAACATAGAGATCCCCTAGGACAGATCGAGAGAGAGAGAAAAAAAGAAAAGAAAAGAAAAGAAAGGAATCAAAAGAAGAGCATTTGTTCCGGGCATGAATGAAGCAGAGACCCTAGGCTCTATTGGATGATGAAAGGAAGGGAGAAAAGGAAGAAAAAAAGAAGAAGACAAAGACAAAAGGGCGTGACCATGGTTAGATCTGGCACGTTTGATTCACATTCCCGGTTTTTTCTTAATCCTAGACCAAACAACGAAACCCTTGGACAACGTGCTTTTGTCTACTCGTGTACCCGTGTGCCCGCGTGTACTCCCTGTGTTTCGACTGGTTATCTTTCTTTTTTCTTTTTCTTTTTCTTTTTCTTTTCTTTTTTGTTTCTCAAGTGCAAAAGGAGAGAAAGGATAAAAAGAAGAATAAATAAATAAATTAAAAAAAAAAAAAAAAAAAAAAAAAGGGTGTTGGTCCACTGTGTCGGATAATGGACATAAGACATTGTTTTTACACATGTGTGCGCAAATCATGCACCACATAAGACCTCGAGATTCCTCTTTGATAGGGCATAATGAACCAAAAGAAAAAAAGAAAAGGAAGAGGAAGAAGAAAAGACGTTTCTCACTTCCCTTTTTTTTTGGTTCAGGAGAGAGAGAACAGCCCCATCGACACAGTTGTCCATCAATCCCTTTCATCATCTTATCACCACCTCAAGTCCATTTGATCTAATCTCTCTCAAGGATCTCTGATCAGAGACTCTCTCTCTCTCTCTCATACTCTATGCATTCCAGAACTCTTTAAAAAACACACACCCTCTCTCATGAGGTAGAGCCAGACGAAACAAGAAAAGGCATTGTTCTACATGGATAAATGTGTAATTTCAGCTGTTAAGAATATGCAGAGAAATTGGTGGAGGGGGGGGGAAGAAAAAAAAATTAGTTTGCAGGAAATGAAAAAAAAAAAAAAAAAAAAAACTAGAACTAGAACTATTGTGTCATGGACTGGTAAAATCCCTTTCCAGGTCGACTCTTTGTAACTAGTTGGTACTACCAAGATACAATGTGTATCTTCTCCTCACTAACTCCGGAAAAAATAAAGGGAGCATTTTTTTCTCCCCCCTCTCTCTCCTTCCTTTGACAAAAAAAAAAAAAAAAAAAAACGCTTGCTATGAACACTTGACTAATAACGAGTCGATTAGGAGGGGGGGGGGGGGGAAGAAAGGAAGTAGAAGAAAGAAAAAATGGCTAAAGAAGAAGAAAAAAAAAAGTGGAACCACTATCTCCTCGGCTGTTACTGCAGGTCTTGGCAGAGGAGGATAAAAGCCTCAGTCAAGCCCATTTTTTTTTTTTTTTGCTTGTATGTCAGGCGGCTTTTTATACAATAGTCGAAACACCCGTGCCGCCTGTGATGGAGCTCGAGGCTGGGGTCTGTCCACGGGCGCCTGCAAAGCCGTAACAGAGAGCGCCCAACGTCAAAAAGACGGCTGAGACAGCCTGAACTCCACGGTGACCAGCGCCGACAGCGATCCACATCAAGATGGCGAAACTGATGTATGTAGTATCCAAGAGAAAAAGAAAAGAAAGAGAGAGAAAGAGAGAGAGAGAGAGAGAAAACCAGAGAGTTGTTCAGAAGATTGTCGTGGGAGATTCAAAAGCGAGGTGTTTTATGTTTTTTTTTTTTTTTGGTGTACTTACACTGCGTAGGCTCCTGCGCGGAAGAACGAGTTGTGGAACTTGGTGATGAAGTTGTCACTATAGTGGATCCAGAGAGAGAGGGAGAGATAGAGAGAGAGATAAAGAGACGGAGCATGCGTTAAACAAGACAGGACCGTTGAGGGCGAAGCGCCGTTGAATCCAAAAAAAAAGGGGAGGGGAGGGAGAGAGAGAGAGGAAAGAGAGAGAGGAAAAGAGAGACGAAACTGAAAATGCAACTCTTGGCTTCAGCCCCGATGAATCCATGCCAGGTGTCAGAAGAGTCTGTTCTGCTTACAACTTTTCACTTGTTGGGCAACACTAAAACGACACCAACGAAAACGACAACAGCAGCAGCAAAAGCAAGAGAGAAAAGAGTCAGCAGTCATCTTGGAATGGCCAGACTGATAGAGATTTCCTGTTGGCTCGAGCCAAAGAGGTATAACCATCGATGTCTTTTTTTTTACCTTCATGCACAGAGGAACCTCGATAAAGATTAGTAAAAGGCAATGATCCTGTCAGTAGTAACAAAAGAGCATCCCGCAAGTCAGGTAACAAAGAGGGTTGAGTGTCTGTTCTTTTTTCTACTGTAATCCTGCACCAGATCAGATGAACGTCCCCCTTGAATAGGACGGAGCAGATGACGGGAACACTCGAAAGAAAGAAAGAAAGAGAATAGCTTTTTTTTTTTTTTTTTACCATCCGACCAAGGACCATCCAAGGTTGAAACTGAAGATGCCGACCAGGATTAGACCTGTGGGGTGAGGACAGGATGACGCGAGCAAACAAAAAAGTCGTTAGGACGGTCAGATCGAGATCCGAGAGATCAGCAAAAAGAATATAGAAAGAACTAGGACGTCATCCTAGGATGGCGTCTTTTGCTTGTTGGTGACCAAGCAACTGGACTTGTCAAATGAGAGAGATGGTGCGTACAAAGGATAGAGATAAGGCCACACCTAGACACAGATCAGAAGAGAGAAAGAGAGAGAGAGAGAGAAAAAAAAAAAACATATACACAAAACAAGAGAGCATACCATGAGGGTTAGAAGACTGTGAGGAGAGAAAGAGTCTGGGTATATTATATTTCCTGTGCAACGGGCTCAAAGACAATCGACTCTGGGAGGAGGGGGAGAAAGAAAGCTTGGACCTACCACTGGCCGTAGAGAGAAAAGTTTCCGGCGCGGAATTCGTCAAGAATGGACATGATTGTGAATGAAGGTGAAATGAGAAATGAGCGTGTGTATGTGTGCGGGTGTCTTTGGAGGTGTACGAGTTGAAGTTGGTTCGCTGCGCTTTTCGGCGGGAAGTGGTAGAGTCGAAGTGAAGAAGAAAAAGAAAGAAGTTGAAGAAGAAGAAAGAAGAAGTTGAATAAAAAAAAAAAGGCGACCCGGGCGGATAAAATAGCCGTGCACACAAGAAAGAAAGAAAACAGCCCCGCCAAGAGGAATTACTGTTCTCCGTCGCGTGTGTCGTTGTGACGGTCCTCGCAGTTGAACTATGACGAACAAGTCTTTTTTTTTTTTTTTCTGTTCCCTGTGTCAGTGCAAAGCCCGCCAGAAGGGATGAGAGAGAGAGAGAGAGGAGAGAAGAAAAAAAAAAAAAAGACCGATTGCAAAGTCAGGCCACTGCAGAGTCGATCCCCGAACAATGCAGGGCCGAAACAGCCTAGGGAATACACTGACTATTACTTGTCTACTACACATACAAAAAAGACTAACGCGACTTTCTCTCTCCCTCCCCCAATCTCTTTTCTTGGACAAGTTGTTGTTGGTGGAAAAGAGCAAATCGCGAACGAGGATTGACAACTGGCTCAGCGATGGGCGAATTAAGATCGCACAATAGAAGCATGCGCGTGGTCGGCGGCCTCCAAATGGACAAGCGATCCTCTATCTGCTGCACTGTCTCGAATAGCGGTCATTTGCTCACCTCATCATCCGCTCAACGCAAACACTAACACAGGTCTCCCGGGCAGACACAGCCAGACATGGGTTTACAAAAACTCTGTGGGTCATCGGGACATTGAACACATGGACCTGGGTCGGCCCGTCTAAACTAGGGTCAAACCCAGCACTTGCATAGAGAGACAAAGTTGGCGACTTCTTGGGTACAATACGTAGTCTACCTGGAAATGAATATTTGGGGGAGAAGAAGAGGCAAAGGGGCTGGGGGAGAGAGGATGGGGAATGCGAGGTTGTCACAGCAGTGATGATCAATGGCAATGGGCGTCACACAGACGCCTATTGATAGTGTGATGACAATAGCGGCACTGATAAATGGGCAATGAACGCGAGAAAGGAGAGAGAAGAGAGAGAAGAGAGAGAGAGAGAGAGAGAGGAGAGAGAAAGAGAGAGAGAGAGGGACGAGAGAAGAGACCAACAGAGTTGTCCTTTATTCTCTCTCTCTCTCTCTCTCTGTCTGTCTCTCGGGGCATTCCTCACTCTCTGTGCAAATCCCACGGTGAAGGCGAAAGGTGAAGGTGCAGCATGCGCCCTGCGATTGCCGCTGTAATTGGCAGTCTCGGGAGAGTTCACTCGGTTTTTTTTTTCCCGCTCTGCACTACACGGCGTTTTTTTTTATGCAGTGAAAGGGATGCAACCTCTTTCTCTCTCTCTTTTTTTTTCTTTCTCTCTTTCTCTCTCTCTTTTTCTCTCCCCCTCCATTCATCCACCTGTTCATCCATCTTCCCATCTGCCCATCTTTCCTTCTCCTCCTTTTCCTCGCCACACCCACACTACCCCCAACCACCGCCCCTATCTGTCCACCTCTTTATTCCTTTTTTGCGTTGGGTCTGTTTCGCTCCACCCAGACCTCGCACCACCAGTTTTTTTTTTTTTTTTTTTTTTTTTTTTTTTTTTTTCTGAACTCTTTCTCTTTCACTCACTCACTCACTCTCTCCACCATGGCCAAGAAGGGACAATGTACGAGACTTTGCATCCGTCTGTCTTATCCTCAACCTTCATGGGTGCAACTGGCATGATGCTCATCTGCATACATTGCTCTTTTGTTCACATCTCACTTTCCCCTTTCCTTCCCCCCAACCAACTCTTTTAGCCCTGAATTCAAAGAAAGCTTTGGCACAAAAGAAGAAGAGCGCCCGCGCAAAGAAGAACCAGCAGGTACAGCAACAACAACAGCAACAACAGGCGCAAGAGCAACAACAACTTATCGACCAGCCAGAGTCTCCTTGCTCCAGCCAGGATACAGGTTGTTCTGCAATGGCTTCTACTAGTTCAAGGTCCCAGGTCAAGACTGATATCGACACCACCGCGTCCTCTCCTGGGGATTCGGCTTCTCTGACGACCACAACCACTTCAACCACCTCAACCACAACCACAACTATCACGACCATCGAATCCTCGTCTTCCTCTTCCTCCTCTTCCTCGTCTTCCTCCTCCACAAAGATGTCTAGTCTGACAGCGGTGGCACTGGCTGAATTACCCAGTCTGGCTAGCCGGGGTTCTGCGTCTAGCACGAACGGACCCAGTCCAGTCGAGATCCAGGACAGTCGTCCTCTTGCAGGAGATCACGCGGAGGGTGTCGCGGCCCGACTCTCGAGCAAGTACGAGGCCCTCGACAACAAGAGTCACCCGGATGGGCACAACGGCCTCGACAACAAAAATCACCCGGGCGAGCACAACGGCATCGACAACAAAGGCACAACAAGCAAGGTTGGAGATAACCATGCTGAATTCGAAACATGGCAGGACGAGGAAGAGAACAACGACGAGGACGAGGACGGGGACGACAATGACGGCGATGGCGACGACGATGGACAGTCACTTTATTCCGAGGAAGAGGAAGAGGACATGGAGGACTACCGTGAAGGTGGCTACCACCATGTCTCTGTCGGTGATGTCTTTAAGCAAGGTCGCTATGTCGCCCTTCGCAAGCTAGGCTGGGGCCACTTTTCAACCGTCTGGCTCGCGCGAGATAAAGAGTAAGAAAGAGGAAAAAGGAAAAAAAGGGGGAATAGAGAAAGAGAAAGAGAGAAAGAGAGAGAGAGAGAGAAAAGGAGAACTCGGACCCTGGGCTCTTCTTTGGGTATATATTTTGAATCGCCCTGAAAAAAAAAAAAAAAAGAGGCAAGAGAGCGAGAGACAGACAAAGAGAGACAGAGAGAAAGAGAGCGACAACCCCTCGACCTTTGCCCCACCTAAAGCAGAGAAAACCACAAGCTCAGCTTTCTCTTTTCTTTTTTTTCTCTCTCTTTTTTTTTATTAACCCTCTATTTTTACTGCCACTCTTGATCTCGTCTTAAATTATCCGTCTCCCCCAACTTTCTTCCTCACCTAATAGAATGAACTGCTCTGTCGCGCTCAAAGTCGTCAAGTCTGCGTCGCACTACACAGAAACAGCCCTGGACGAGATTAAACTATTGGAAAAGGTAGTTCATGCAAATCCCGACTCTCCCGGCAGGAAAAATGTGGTCCGACTGCTCGACCACTTTATGCATCGGGGACCCAATGGACAACATGTCTGCATGATCTTTGAAGTCCTTGGCGAGAATCTCCTCAGCCTGATCCGACGGTATCGTCATCGCGGGATTCCTATTCCGTTGGTTCAGCAGATCATCTACCAGGTTCTGATGGGTCTAGACTACATGCATCGTGAATGCGGGATCATTCACACGGATATCAAGCCCGAGAACGTCCTTGTCTGTGTCGATGACGTCGAGGAGGTGGTTCGGAAACTGATTGGCGATGTTGACTATTCGAACTTGGATGAGTATATCAATCAGAATAAGACCAAGGATGCAAAGATTATTGGAAGTCGTCCCTTGACCCATGCACATCACAAGCCTGATTCGAAATCAGATTCTGCATCCATGTCCGCAACCAGCCAGGGTTCACCCTCCAGGGATGCCCAAGATGAAAAACAAGAAGTAGATATTGATCCAAAGAGTCCATCTCGGAGAGACAAGACACAGCCAGAAGAGGTCAAGCAGCACTCGTAAGATTTTTTTTTTTTTTTTTTTTTTTTTTTTATTTTTTTTTGATCAGGGATTATGTTCAAGAGACTATGAGAGATTTGATATCTTTCTCATCTGACTTGTCCCTCCCTCCCCCTCCCACTCTCATACGCATTGTAGAGAGACGAATGGATCTTCCAAGGGTAGCCAGTCCCCATTGGCCAATGGTTCTGCAAAAGGACAAAAGCCAGCATCGTCCTATCATATTTCTGTCAAGATTGCCGATCTAGGAAATGCCTGTTGGGAAGACCATCATTTCACAAACGACATTCAGACGAGACAATATCGATCACCTGAGGTGATACTCGGTGGGAAATGGGGACCAAGTACTGATATCTGGAGTGTAGCATGTATGACCTTTGAGCTCATTACAGGAGACTATCTATTCGACCCGCAGAGCGGGCCTTCTTTTAACAAGAACGATGGTAAGCTCGCGCTCCTTTTTTTTTTTTTTTTTTTTTTTTTTTTTGTTTTATTATTATGGGATTGGTACCTTTTTATTTTCTTTCTTTTGGTCAATTTTTCGGAAGATTGGGAGCGTGAGAGCATTTGGACGCTTTATTAAAACACGTCTTACTGAACGTGACCCACACTCACACTCACACTCTCTCTCACACACACAACCTCCCTTTTGTACTCTTATTAGATCACATTGCCCAGATCATTGAGCTCATGGGTCATTATCCCAAGAACCTGGCATTGCGTGGCAAGTACTCACATGAGCTATTCAATCGACGAGGAGAGCTTCGACATATCCAAAACCTACGGATGTGGCCCTTGAAGGAAGTTCTTCATGATAAATATATGATGCCTCGTGAGGATGCGATCCTGTTGGCTAATTTCTTGGAGCCCATGTTACAGTTGGATCCTGATCGACGGGCGTTTGCGGGAGAAATGGTAAAGAACCCTTGGTTGTTTGCAGAATGGGGCAAGGCACAAGCAACGAATACAAACAGTAATGGAACAGCAACAGCAACAGCAACAACATCGACGACGACTCGCAATGAAGAAAAATGCAAAGGCTCTGAGAGCCGGGACAATAGGGACCTGAGGAATGGCTGTGCCAGTCGATCAGAGTCGATTCATAGTGAGGAAGAAGGGAAGCCTTGTCGCGACACGACTCAAAAGATGGTCGCGACGAGTTGTTGACTGTTGCTGTAGAGCATTAGAACAAATCTAGCAAAATATATATCTCTCTCTTTTACTCCCCTCTTTTCTTTTTCTTTTTTCTTACTCCCCTACCCCCTCCATTCTCGCACAGAGGGATGGTCTCTCTCTCTCTTTTTTTTTTTTTTTTTTTTTTTTTTTTTGGAAGGGTGGCTTGACGAATGTTCCTTGAGATGCAAGAACTTCTCTCTCTGTCTCTGACTCTCTGACTCTCTCTCTCATCCAAGTCAAAGGAACAAACGCGTGCGACATGAATCCATCGGAGCAACAGCAGCATTCATCCCTCCAGCCAGGCATTCGGCAGGAGCGTTATGTGCATGAGGTCTTGTCAGACCAAGACATTACCATGGACGTTTCATCATCCCAAACTGGACCGACCGAGTCCTCAGAGGATCACCACAGTAACCGTCATCAACAAGGTCATGACCATAGTCATGACCATCATAGTCATGCCCATGATCATTCTGGACACTCTCATAGTCATGAACACCATGGTGGACATGGTCACCACCATGAAGACCCCTCTGGGGAAGGATATGAGGATGCTGAACATGAGGAGGCACTTCATTTTCATAAGGTGGTCAAGGCCTTTTCGCAATACAAGGCTAGTGCCATGTATGCGAATCATCGGCGGAGAACTGATTTTGGAAAATTGCCACCAAGACAACAAAAGTAATGTGAGAAGGGAAGGGAGAGGGTGTGTGTGTGTGTGCAATCTGCTGTATTGTTAACTTGATGTTTGTTGCCATTGACCGCTCAATGTGTTTCCTTACGCCTGTTTTCTCTTCTCTCTCTCTCTCTCTCTCTCTCTTTTATGCTATGGAACGTAGAATGATCCCTACATATCTCGCAAGACTGGACAAAGTCGATGAGGCTATCGAGGCCAACTATGAGATTATCAAAATCATTTGTGAAGATCAAGACATTTTCGTGAATGACGATCGTCCATTGACCAAGGTACAAAGGAGAGAACATGGAGAAGGAGGGCACCAGTTGGAAGAAGATTTCAGTTTGCGCATCTACTAATCTTCTTCTCTCTCTCTCTCTCTCTCTCTCTCTCTCTCTCTCTCTCTCCCTTCCCTTATCTTGGTTCTACCGCTATTGCTCCTTGAATAGCTTGACATGCAGGCTAGGGCAAGGAATGCTGCAGCACTAAGAGTTCGTGAGCAGGACATGGAAAAGGTCCAAGGAACCATCAAACAGTTTGTTCGCGACTGGAGTGAAGGAGTAAGCTTTTTTTTTTTTTTTTTTATGTTTCCCTTCATCGACACTATTGTCGTAGTGAACTCCACGAAACGGCGGACGTAATTCGAAAGCACTACATGACAAAATGCAGGAGAAAAGAAAAAGAAAAAAAAAAAAAAGTCGGTTTGCTAAGAATACAACAACAACGAAATGGACGTCATGTCTAAATGGTTGCTCAATAGGGAAAGCCAGAACGTGAGGCGATTTATGATCCGATTATTCAGGAACTTCAAGCTCGATTTGCATCAGTCCCAATTGAGGAGCGAGGTCGTCTTAATGTTCTTGTCCCTGGATCAGGTCTTGGACGACTTGCCTATGAGATTGCTCATGCAGGATTCAGTTGTCAGGGCAACGAGTTTTCGTACTATATGTTGTTGGCATCTAATTTTATTTTAAACAAGACCAACCGTGTGAACCAATTCAAGGTGTATCCCTATGTTCATTCCTTTTCCAACATTTCTCGATCTGAAGATGTCTTGACCTCGGCTTTTATCCCAGATGCAAACCCGAGTGATATTCCAAAGGGAGTAGACTTTTCAATGGTTGCAGGAGACTTTTTGGAGGTGTATGGATTAGAGGAAGAGAACTTTGGTAAGAAGAAGCATGAAAAACAACAACAACAACAACAACAACAAACAAAAAAAAACAAAAAACAAAAAACAGAAAAAAATACGCATTGACCAGTTCTGAGCTCTTGGAGAATTGATGCAGGGTCAACACGCAGCTAATGCAAGAGAGCATGTGTCACTTCCTCTCTTTCTTTCTCTCTCTCTTTCTCTCTCTTTCTCTCCCCTCTCTTCTTTCCCTTCCTATCTATTTCTTTTGGCTTTTAATAGGTAAATGGGATGCAGTGGTAACATGTTTCTTTATCGATACAGCCAAGAACATTGTCAATTACCTTGAGACCATTCACAAGATCCTCAAAAAGGGTGGAGTCTGGATTAATGCAGGTAAGTCAAAGGAAATCATTTGCCACCTGAGCATAGCGTTAGCATAAAAAAAAAGGGGAGGAGGGGAAATTTTTAGATAGATTTAACCTGAGATCGTCGCGATGGGTGAAACTGAAATTCTATCCGAGGCGGGGCTTTGGGCTTTGGGCTTTGGGGGAGGGGGGGGGGAAGGCGTCTCTTGAATGTCAGTCACCGTTCCGGTTAGCCGAAACAAAGGAACCAAAAATAGGTCTACGCAAAGCAGCGATCAACGGGTTGGCGGGAAAGAAATATTAACAATAGAGGACTCTAGTAATAATGGCGTCTCTTGGCCTATTCAGAGGAAGGGCTATTTCCGACTGCTGCTGAGTTAGAGGAGAAAAGAACAGGAACAGGAACAGGAACCAGGAACCAGGAACCCAACTGTTTTCTTTTCTTTTCTTTTCTTTTTTTGGATAGAAACAACCATACATATGCAACCACTTTACCCACCAAGACAACGGTCCATTTGCCCTTCTTGTACCAATCCGCTTCAATCGATCATGGGATCAATATTTTCACCCTATCCCTTCTCTTTTTTTTTCTCATCCTTTCAACTCACTAACCACATCCCTTCGATCTGAATTTTTTTTTTCTAGGACCATTGCTCTGGCACTTTGAGAATACCCAGAATGAGATCTCGATCGAGTTGAGTCTGGAAGAAGTCCTAGAGTTGGCCAAGACGATTGGTTTCCGGATTGAGACTCAAGGCACGACCAAGAGCACGTACATGGCCAACCCACATGGAATGCTCAAGTACATTTATGAGTGCAGTACCTGGACTGCGGTCAAACTCTGAAAGAAAATGTCAAAACTAAAAGGTCCGCACGGATAGATGGAGTCATTTTGACTGTGCCTCCCCGTGTGTGTGTGTGTGTGTGTGTGTGTGTGCGCGTGTGTGTGTTTTGTACATACTGAATGACATTCTTTTTCTTTTTCTTTTTCTTCAAAATGGGACAAAGAAGAAGAGTATTAAAGAGAATAGGAGGAGTGAGAAAAAAAAAAAAAAAAAAAAAATGTCGGAAACCCCGATCGCCCCCTTCCTCATCCTCTCTTCCACGGGGGCTCTCATGTCTTTTTGGTAGCCAGTCTATCGGGGAGTGTCCTCTGAGATCGTCACAGGTCCTGCACCGGAACATTTATTGGAAGCAAATGAGGCCCCATGATTTTGACAATCAAGATAGACGATACGAAAAAGAGAGAGAGAGAGAGAAAACATCCAGACCGGAGGTGGTTCAACCTTGAGAAGACGGGAAATACATGGTCCAGAGTTAGAGGTACTGACTCAATAGTGTGCAGGCGAGTTCCAGACTTTGATCACTCTATTTGGGACAATGCATCCCATAATTCACAAATGAGACGGTTTATCAATGGAAAGAAACAAGTATTCAGAGCAGCTCAATTCAGAGAGAGAGAGAGAGAGAATAGAATGGTCTCCAGTAGTAAACCAATCATCCATGCATCATTCTTATTCCATTCCTTCTTTTTTGTTCTTTTCTTTTCTTGATCCCCATCAATTAAACAAGAAAAATCTAGAGGAGATTTTTTTTTTTGGACTCCAAATTTACCTTTCTTCCAACGTATGTTCGTATCCCAGGACTGATACAGAGGCCGTATCTAGGACAAAATTTCTACCTTCCAATCCGTTCAACTTTAACCATCTTGTCGCAAACACGCGTAAGAAATGACCATGAGAGACCACCAGTACATCCCTTCGACTTTTATCCTCTGGGATCTTGACACATCTGGTCTCGTCCAAAATGGTCCCATCCTCAGAATCACCTGCAATTGTAGTGACGTTGTCAAGCCGTGGTTGTTCCTTGGAACGTGATTTTTGGGATTGTTCCAATTCGGCATGGGTTTTGGGCATCTCCAAGGAAGAGGTTGGGTTTCCGTTGGGATCAACCCCTCGTTGATAGTTATGAATCAAGGCAATGATGGCATCTGCTCGAGTGGATACGTCTTCCACGGTTTCACCGTTGGGCACGTTATCACCAAAGAGGGACCAATGAGGTCTAGTTTTTAGGATCTCCTTGGTCGTCACCCCTTCATAGTCACCATAATTCCATTCGACAAGCATCCCACTGGTACGGGCTTGAGTTTGAGTGAAGCAAGAAGGACGATGAAAAGAATTGGGATCTTGTTGTTGGGTTTGTTGTTCTCGGGCAATGCCGCCGATGCGCAGTTGTTCGTATGTCTGTTGTGCACGCTGTAGGGGTGAGACAAGGACAAGTGTGATATTGTCGATGTGGACCATGTCCTGGTTCGGGTTCTCAAAGATTCTAACCATGAGAAGTAAAAGATGAAGAAGAAACCATTGGAGTACAAAAAAAAAAAAAAAAAAAAATGGGAAAGATAGATGGAGACGCGTATTGCAGCATGAGTATCCCAAGGGGTAGGGGGGTAGGGGGAAAAGCTATCCTATACTAAGATAAAGACCATCGGTATCTTTTTTTTTTTTTTTTTTTGTTTTCCTCTTGTTTTACCGGGAGAAAAAGAAACTTGGCCTGCTCGATACCACTTGACAACAACGGTATATCGGTCAGGCCTGTATGGCGCCCATTCATGCTCCATTCCGTGTTTCCATGTCGAACAAGGTATACACGAGGATATGGTGGATGGACCGTTGAAGGAGTCGTCATGGGAAAAAAACAACAACAACAAAAAAAAAATAGTAGTAGTAGTAATAATAATAGTAATTATTCACGGAGATGTGCAAGAGGAGGCGCAGGAGATGGTGTAAGCTGGAGGGGAGAGAAAGAAAGAAAAAAAAGAGGAGAGAACAAGGAGAAAGGAGAAGGAGTTAGTTGGAGTGGAAGAGAAGAGAGAGAAGAGAGAGAGAGAGAGAGAGAGAAAGACAGAAAAAAAAAATTCGAGATGCGAAGCATTGAACCTGTCCAGTGGAAGAAGGCGTGTTATTCTCCCACTCATCCATCCAGCATTGGAGGTGGAAAGGGGGATAGCGTGTCTTTTGAGTCACTTGCGTGACACAACATCACGTACATCGTCTATGCAATGAAGGGCTGGGCTTGTCCTATCTCCAAGTCCTTTCAGTTTGGACAAGGGCTTGGTTAAAAGGGGCTCGAGCATGGGAATGACCTTGTTGACCAAGTGTAGGTCAGCGTTTTGGAAGAGTTGGAGAATTCCACCACAAGGACAAGAATTGGATCTCTCTCTCTCTCTCTCTCTCTCTCTCTCTCTCTCTCTCTCTCTCTCCCGTTTTCTCTTTCCCTTCCTTCCTCCAGATGATCGGTATCGATGGATTGAAACGTGTCTTCCCAGAGGGGCGACTTAACCCAAAATCAAACAAAAAAGTTGAAAATGGGCGTGCGCAAACGAAACCCTGCAGGACCCGCAATAAAGTCTTTTCTTCATCTATGCATTAGACTGTGCAGCACCTTACACTTTCTCTCTCATTGTTGGGGATCTATGAGTGGTTAATCCCCCTCAGGGCGGGGACAACCACGATGAGGGTATCTGTGCATCTGGTTGAAAAAAGAATGTCCTTTCGGACAATGATTTCCCTTGTTGGGTACACTAGCGTATGTCCTCAGGTAAAAGAGAGGCGGACTGTAGGCAAGGGGATCTGCATTCAACATGTGCAGGAAGCATGAACGTACTGAGCATGGTGTTGTTGTTTGTGCATTTCGATGCATGTTACATGTGCGTGTGTACCCACCGTATACAGGTCGTTCATCAAAAATAAGCATCCCATCCATCCACAGATGTAGGAGGCTCTCTCTCTCTCTCTCTCTCTCTCTCTCTGTTCTCCTACACTCGTCTCCCTTCCATCCTCTACAACCGTTACCGTCCTCCCACGGTCGGTCAGAAGCTCTTTTTTTACTTTTTATTTTTGTTGCTTCATCCCAGATTCTCGTCCAGGATGGTCGTTACCGACAATGGATATCCGGACATTGATGGGTTAGATCGAGTTGGACGAGACGGTTCAAACTGACAAGGTCATGCGAGCCGGCCCCACTTGTGAGGATATATAGAGTTTCTTTTCTCTCTCTCTCTCTCACTCTTTCTGCTGGAGATGACTCCTCCTCCTCCTCCTCCTGGAGAGAACGAACGACCTGCTCAAACTGCGCTGGAGCCTTTTGGGTAGTCCCTGGGCAGGGACAGGCTGCCTGCATTTAGCAAGGTTTGCCCTGTCCTAAACAAGGTTGGGTGCCCCTGACCATCGCGGAATGGCACCATCATTCATCTCAACCACCCTTACGAGTTCTTTCTCTCTTCTCTTTCTCTTTTCACTACTCCCTCCCCCTTACCTTGCCTCACCCCCCCCCATCCCCTTCTGTCGTCACCACACTTTGGTTACTTTTGGCAAAAAGGCTACTCACTCCCTCTGCAACATGACCCCAGTCTCCAATTAGAACTCAATGCGGTGGAGCAGTGACAATTGCGCTCCATGTCTGTCTGTCTGTCTGTCTGTCTGTCTGCACGTCTGCTTTGGCTATCCGTCTGTTTTCATCTTTGTCGTCTCTCTACGGGAATGCCGCCAAGCATGGAGGCAAGAAAGTGAGCAAAGGCAAGAGAGCGAGAGGGCGAGAAGGCTCGAAGGGAAAGAAAAGGGGACAGGAGGGGGACGGAGGGGTCTATTGGGCCCGGCTACTGGGCGTCCTTAATCCTTTGAGCCAGGAGGGGGGAGGAGACAGGAGAGGTCTATTTTAGTGTGGCACTCTGGCCTTCTCTTGCTCGTTCTCCCGTTGGTCCGTTGCGGGGTATGTAGTCCGGATTACGGCTTACGGATAGAATGAATAGAGTGTGTATGTGTGTGTGGGAGAGAGAGAGAGAGAGAGAGAGAGAGAGAGAGAGAGAGAGAGAGAGAACAGGAGAGAACAAGAGAGCAGAGAATCCCGCCAAAAGGGAAAAGAAACCCGTGAACGGAAATGAAAAAAAAAAAGAGTAAGAAGGACCATTCACAAAGTCGCCCACGAATCTGAATGTCTGTCTGCGGATGGATGGATGACCCATTCGCTGCCTCCTCTCTCTCTCTCTCTCTCTCTCTCTCCTCGCCCCCTGGGAGAGAGAGCAAAGAGATTTCTTTATATTGGAGGTCCACTTTTTTTTTTTTTTTTTTTTTGAATTGGTCTGCCGCACAGTTCCTCTCTTCTCCTTTGGCTCTCCTCTCCCATTCCATTTCTGAGGAACTCTTCTCTTCTCTTCTCTTCTCTTCTGTCTCTTTTTGTCTGCGAATTATGGATGGATGACCTGCATTCGCTCTTCAACTCGAGCTCCTGGTCTCCCCAACCTCCGTGTCTCTCTTACGCGCCCCGCTTCTCTCTCTCTCTTTCTCCCTTTCCTTTTCTCCCCTCTCTTCTCTTCTCGGAGCCATTACACGCGAGCGAGACCAATTGCCTCCGTTCACGCTAGGCTGTCCCCTCAGCCCTACTCCACAATCCTCGACCTTCTTGCAAACCGAACATCCTTGCCAACATGACTCAGCCCTCAAAGCCAAGCTCATACCTCAAGGCTGCGGCCAGGGTTCTGCGTTTCCAGAGAGCATTGAGCAGGACAAAAAGCCATGGCGACTCCGCTCCAGGGTCGCTCTCGACTCCATGCTCGCCCACGACGCCTTCTTTCCAACACTCGAATGGTCGACGACTTTCTTACTCGCAATACCTACACCACCACCACCACCACCATCACCATCATGGCGGTCGTAACCACCGGCACCAGCACCAGCACCAGCTTCATACCCACCTTCATCTGCGGCCAGATCATTTGGAGAGCCCTCTGCATACCATCCAACGCCGTCGCAACAGCTCCTTCCTCTCGCCCGCTCCACCCTCCCCTTCTTTGACTTGTCCCGCTGTTGTAACCTCCTCCTCCTCACCCCACTCCTCACTCGTCTCATATAAGCAACCACCGAGGGATTCGGCCCTTTACTACCCCTCCTCAAGGACTGCCTCACCTTCTAGGCTCAGTAACAGACGCTCAGGCCCATCGGTCTATGGTCCTTTCAATGCCTGTCACCATCATCTCGACCACCTCGATTACTTCAGCCAGTCCAATGCCTCTACTCCTTCTTTGATTCTGCCCACGTCTTTGCCCAACACTGGTAGTGGACTCTCTCGAAGCAAATCTGCCCCGACTCGTCGCCGAAAGAGACTCACCACCTCGACCTCTGTCCTGCTCCCAGTCCCTTACCTCGACATTATCCTTGTGGCCAAGAAGCCAACTGTTGAGGATACTATGCCCACTGACTCGATCGTCTCATCCTCGTATGAGATCTGCGAGTCTCCATTGGCGATGGAGGGTCCAACGCCCATGCTACCAGAAACTCGAACCGACCAGAGCACAGGGATGGAGTTGCCGCAGCAACCATCGACCGACCGTCCTTCTCTGTCCATTCTGCCTACGCCGGTGTCATCTTTGCCCAAGGTTGCGAAACCAGACCCAATCCGACAGGACTCTGGCGCATTCATGAGCGACGACGACAAAGACATGGGATCCACCAGTCCAAGTCTGGGGTCATTCTCAGTACCAGAACACGACTCGAGCCATACTTCTCCATTGTCATTACGAGACCTTGACCAGAATGTGAACACTCTAGAGAATTCCCCCATTTTGACCGTTCCAACGACAGTGCTTCCGATGACAGAAGAGACAACTCCACAACATACTCGATCCATGTCCGGGTCCTCTTCACTTTCACGTTTGTCCCGGTCTCTATTGAGCCCACGTCGGTCCAATTCGATTCTCTCCTTCTCGGACAAGGGTGTGACCAGTGTCATGACCAACGGCGAGTCATTGTTGTCGTCGTCACCTTCCAGTCTATCGGAAGCGACCATGCTTTCGGCGACTCTTTCCGTGAATGGATTATTACCTTCAGTAGAAATGATGATGGGCGAGGTCGATCGGCAGATTGCCGCAGACGGAGTCGCACAGTTGGTTGAGAACGCGCATGTCGGCCTTGCACACGTTTCGGTTGTTGACAGTGATCTCTTACCGGAGCCATGTTCGGCAAAGATCGAAATGTGGGTTAATTAGAAAAAGGGACTCCTTAGAAACGGAAGAAGACAAGAAAAGAAAAAGAAAAAGAAAAAAAAAAAAGACTCCCGAAAGGATAGAGGAGAGAAGGAGAGCATTGCACATGCAGGTCCATGTGCAGCCATCGAGCATCCATTTACAACGCCCCATTAACGACTGTATAGTAGCAACAGACAATAAACACAGCATTGGTCTTTCATTTCATTATTCTCTTTGTCCCCGCTTGCTCTTTCTTTCTCTCTTCTTGCACAGACGCCCAATCTTCAATGGCTTGTCAAGTTCTCATCATTCTTTTTTGCAATGCTTTGGAAGAGGAGTGTTTGAGACGAAGGAACGCACGTTGGCAATAGCATATCCTTGTGGTCCTGTTTACTTTACTGAACGCCGCACACATACACATACACACACACACACACGCCTTCTCTCTCTTTCTCTTCTCTCTCTCCGCCCATGGCTCACAAGTGGTGCGGAAAGCGGCAGCAAACACACTTTGCTCGTGCTTTTCTTTGTCTTTCTGTTAATGCCCTGTATCTGCTCTCAACTCAATGGAACACAGATTCTGAGGAGCCATTCAGCAGCAGTAAAGTCTTTTTTTTTTTTTTTTTTTTTTTTTTGAGTGTGGAAGGAAGGCATTATTATTTTAAAGTACTGGTACCACACACTGGTTGTTGTTGTTTTTTTTCACAGGTTTGTTCGGTTTGTGTTGTATGTACTCGATCGTTGCACCAACTCGGCTTTTTCTCCTCTTTCTTTGCCGCTTGGACTAGATATGTTAGCTCGTGCACTCGAACGCCCAGAGACCATAACACACAGGTCGGGGGACAACAAGCTCACAGTTTTTTTTTTTTTTTATTATTATTATTGTTCTCCTACCTTGCTCCACAAAAAAGAAAAGAAAACTAACGGAAATCGGCTGACAAGACAGAAATGCAACCGTAACCTTGGAGAGAGACAGAGTAGACGGAGAGGATGTGTCCTTTGTGTTGAGCATATTTTTTTTTTTCGTGCTCTCTCCACTCGAACGTACTTTCTATTCCTCTCTATCTCTCTCTCTCTCTCTCTTTTTCTTTCTCTCTCTCTTTTTTTTTTCTCCCTTGCTCTTCTTGCCCCTTCCCTCCACAGTCATACCCTTTTTTTTTTTACTCGACCTTCGCCTTCCTCCGATCTCTCCTCTCTTTCTCTCTCTCTCTCTCTCTCTCTTTCTCCACACACACAGCCTCATCATAATTCAACATGCGTTTCCTTGCTGGTGCTGCATCCATCTTGGTCTTGGCGACCACGGCTTTGGCCGACCCCTGGAAGATTCTCGGAGGAGACTTGGCTTTGGTTGGACCTTCCTTCAACGCAACCTTTAAGGCTGGCGATACCATTCCTTTGGAATATGCCTTTATCACCGTCAAGATGGTCGGCAACAACAGCACCGTTGGTGCTGGCAATGGCACCGCCACCCCTCCAACCGGCACTCCTCCATCCACCGGCACTGGTATGAACTTGAGAGAGAGAGAAAAAAAAAAAAGACGTTGTGGATGGTTATCATGAATCATGGCCCACTGGAATCGACCATAAAAAAACCACAGCTACTCTATTGCTCACTGCACATTGCACATTGAGCTTCGCTATCGTCAGCCTTACCCCTTTATTTTTCCCTTGACCTTCCTCTCTCTCTTTCTCGTTGACTGACCTATCATTGTTCTCTTATTTGCTTAGTTACGATTAATTCGTTGAGTTGGATTGGAACTGGCAACAAGACATTGGAGGTGACTCTTGACAATGATCGTAAGGGTGGACAGTCCTACCCCTGCAAGGTCTCCGATGCTTGCACTGGTTCTTACTATCCCAAGCGTGTGGATCTTGTTATCCCTGCAAATGCTTATGCTGGCAACTACACGGTGAGTTTTGGTTTAGCTGGAGTGGAATGAGAATCGACTTGCAAGAGAAGGGGGTGAGGGAGAAGGTGAGGGAGAGGGGTAAGAAAGGGGAGAGAGAGCGAGAGACACTCTCCTGTGTGCGTGTGTTTTTTAGGCACTCGGTAGCAACAAGGAAAAAAAAAAAAAAAAAAAAAAAAGAAAAAGATGGAGACTAACCTGGTGGATGAAATGTGTTCATTTTTTTTTTCTCTTTTAGATTCTCATTAGCTACACATTGTCGTTTGTCCAAAACAGGACGATGCCCTATCGTCATCCTATCCAGGTGGTTGGAGCGTCGGCCAATGTCACGTCGCCTACGGCGACTATTGCAGATGCACCCTCAGTCCGTGTGGAGCTGCCTCTGTACAGTCCTCCCAAGAACAGTGGCCTGAAGACACAAGTGCCCAAGGCTGTTCTCGGAATGACCATTGTCCTCGCCTCGGGTCTGATGATGTTCCTGTGAGCGCGCAGCGAAGGAAATGAGCAGTGAACCCACAACCCCCCTCCCTCTCCCCATATGATAGAACCAGAACAGACAGAGCTCTGAGATAGTTACGTACATAAAACGCCATAATCGCACGTAAAAATCATTTTTGGATGGATGGATGGATATGGATGTGGATTGAAAGAGAGAGAGAGACTAGTGGGCGGGATAATTTTTTTAAAGCCACCCGTTGCTCACACGGTCATTTCTCACTCCTGTCTAGTGCGGTAGGACAGTGAGAGAGGGAGAGAGACAGAGACAAAAGCGAGTGAGCAACGACAACTCGATGGTTTTTTCTTCCTCTACATTTGCCTCAAAATTTCCAACATGAGCACTTTTGAAAAAGTAATCATCATGGGGGCGGCCTAAATATCTCTCTCCCTCTCCCTCAACCCAAGGAAGGACTCGTACCAGAGAAAGGAATCGGAACCAGGACCATCTTTATCGACATCAGCATCAGCATCATTGTCATTGTCATCATCATCATCCATCCATCTTTTCTATTTTTTTTTTTTAAAAAAAGGATTCAACTCTCTACTTTCACCATCACTTTTTCCTCTGGATGACCATGAGAATCGATGCCATGGATCAGATCCATCTACCATATTACTATCGCCATGACTATCGTCATTCTCTGAGACAGGAATTATCATCCAGGGCGAATCATGATCATTTCCAATTCACCATGTCGAACATTTGATCCTGCCATGGGAACCAATGGACAACCTTTTTTTCTCTTTCAAATCCAACAAAGAGGTGAATCAGGATCTACACCGTATTTTACACTGCCCAACCAACACCTTTTCGCGACAGGCATGATCATTTCTTGGATTTTTTTTTTTTTTTTTTCTGGAAAACGGCTTTCATCTACCCGGGACTTTTCGACCCCCACCCACCCCCACCCACACCCAAAAGAAAAAAAAAAGAGACTAAGAGTGGAAGCAAGGCAACCACAATGAGTCCTCTTTACTTTTTCAGCATATTCTGACCAGACAAAAAACAAACCCCCCTCCCCTTTACTATCAACTACTCTCTTAGGTGGTTGTCATCGACGGTAAAGGCCATCTCTTGGGTCGTCTTGCCTCCATTGTTGCCAAGCAGGCCCTCTCCGGCCAGCGTGTCGTCGTCGTCCGCTGCGAGGAGTTGAACATCTCTGGTTCCTTCTTCCGTAACAAGCGTAAGTGCCTTCTTTCCCCTTTTTTACCTATTTATCTACCTTGGATCCACCTGCTTTCCTCGGTCTTGATTCGACACTGGGAAGAGCGAGGGGTTTGTCAGGACAAAGGCAGCATTAGCATTCTTTGACGGAGGGGAACCCTTTTTTTTTCTGGAGCCAACTCAGCCCTGCAAATAACAGAGAGAGATAAAAGAGAAGGCGAGAAGGAACTCTTCTTCTGTTTAGAGAGCTCCTTTCTTTTTTTCTTTTTTTCTTTCTTTTTTTTTGTCAAAGGAGCCAATACTGGCAGGGTTGACAGCCTTGACAAAGCACCAATGTCAAAGAAAAAAAAAAGAGCGTTTGGACTCTTGTAGATGGGCATTAGTCGATACTCTCTTTGCCCTCTTTTTTTTTTTTTTTTTTTTTTTTTTTTTTTCTTTGCGGAACAACTCAACATCTCCAGTACTCGAAAAAAAATATTAGAGTCTCTTGTCTAACACAGTTCACAAACCATTGCCTCACCCCTCCCAAAAAAAAAAAAAAAAAAAAACAGTGAAGTACCACGCTTTCCTCCGTAAGCGTTGCGTTGTCAACCCCGCCCGTGGTGCCTTCCACTTCCGCGCTCCCAGCCGTATCTTCTACCGTGCTATCCGTGGAATGATTCCCCACAAGACCGCCCGTGGTGCCGCTGCTTTGGATCGCATCAAGCTCTTCGAGGGTGTTCCTCCTCCCTATGACCGCATGAAGCGCATGGTCGTCCCCTCGGCCCTCCGTGTTCTCAAGCTCAAGCCCGGTCGCAAGTACTGCACCTTGAAGCGTGTCTCGCACGAGGTTGGCTGGAAGTACAACGATGTTGTTGCCAACCTTGAGGAGAAGCGCAAGGTCAAGTCCAAGGCTTTCTACGAGCGCAAGAAGGCTATTGCCAACGTCCGTGCCAAGGCCACCTCTGCCAAGGCCACCGAGTTGGCTGCTGTCCAGACCAAGATTGCTGCCCTTGGATACTAAGAGAAGAAAAAATAAGAACGCAAATACAAAGAGTCTTTGTTGATGATCTGGAAATGTTCCGAGGGAGAGTGTATGTGTATGTGAATGTGAATGTGTTGAGTGTGGTCTTTTTTATTTCTGGTAATCTCGTTAAGGAATTTGGCTAGTGTTCCTCCATGGGCTAATTATCCTAACGATGAAGAGTCGCCAGTAAGAGCGTCTTTAATAGAACTATTCCTTTTTGGAGTATTACTTGGTTAAGAGTGAAAGGTGGAGAGAGAGAGAGAGAGAGAGAGAGAGAGAGAGAGAGACTGAGAAGGATGTTTCATGAAAGGGAAGCTTGGGAAAGGGTGAGGGGGACCAATCGCTTGAGAGAGTGAAAGAGAGAAGCAGAAGAAGAAGGAACACCTGGTCAGTGCGAATCAATCCCTCTCACTTTGGGAGAATTGTTGGAGATCAAATTTTAGGGAGGACTCGAGTTCTCTCTTCCCGCCTATTTGGAGATAGATGATCTTTATAGAAACGGATTTGCTCCGCTCCTCTCTCTCTCTCTCTCTCTCTCTCTCCCTAACGTGATTAGAGGTATAAAAAAGAAAGAAAGAAAGAAAGAAAGAGTCATTCTTACGGTGACACTTAACTGTGTAATGTGGTTGTTTGACTGAGCTGGCTCCACCTCGATCATTTGTTGTTGATGTTGAATGTCTGTACCAGGAGATATTCAAAAAAAAAAAAAAAAAAAAAAGGGATAGATGCCCTGGGAAAGCGACACATACCAAGGATGGAGCGAAAGGGTAGAGGGATAGAGGGAGGAAGCAAAGGGAGCCACAAAGGATATGGCGGCATGAAAGATTGAGAGTGATGGAACATCGGGACAAAACGTACATCACAGGAGAGAATGCTGCGGAAGCGAGTCTAACAAGATGGATATCTGGGCAGAGCAGGGCAAAGGGCAGTGGTGATGGTGGTGGAAGGGGCAAAGCAAAGCAAAGCAAAGCGGAGCAAAGCGAAGCAAACCGAGGTTGGGGGTGGGGGGTGATCGCATCACGGACTGCGGCTTCTCTCTTCTCTCTCTCTCTCTCTTTTAAGGAAGATGCGGCGTGTTGTGTGTTCTGTGCGAGAGAGCAGAAGCGACTCGCTCTCTCGATGTGGCGCGGCAAAGAGAGAGTTAAGGTCGCCCAAAGGAAAAAGGGCAAAGGGGGAGACAGAGGAAAAAAGGGCGTGAGCACACTTTGACTCTCTCTCTCTCTCTCTCTCTCAATCGAGTGGTGGTGGCAAACAAACGCGGTCTTTGTGTGTCCATCTCTCGCCCGTCCACCTCGCTCTCATTCCACTCGACCACGCTCTCATCTCTTACCGTCGTCACTCATTCACTGCCACTTGGCTTTCCAAGTCTCCGTAATCCTCCTCCCTATAGCTTATTTTTCTTTTTCATTGGTCTGATTTCTTTCTTCTTTTTTTCTTTTCTCTCTCCTCTTTTCATCTCTTCCCCATCCATCCATCCATCATCCATCCATCCATCCATCCATCAAATCAAATCCATCAATCAAATCATCCCATATCGGCGCCGCCTTCTCCATCTCGTTCGGCCAAATGTTGATCACCGGTACTTCAATCAGTTATATCCCCAGTATCATAGCCCTGTGGCCCCCCCCGCTTGCCCATCATTCCGGGATGCCCGGCTCATTAACTCGACCACGGGCGCGCTGCCCGCCTCCTGTTTGCCCCCATGCCTCATCCACTTGTTGCAGCGCCCGGGCTGCCCTCCGCCTGCTCCTGCCCCTGCTCCCCACTATCCACCCCCTGTGAGCTCTCCTTATGGCGCGCCACCACCTGTGGCCTCCCCTTACGGCGCGCCACCACCTCATGCGGCTCCTCCTTCCCCATATAGTGCTCCACCAATGCACTCACCCTACGGTGCACCAGCCCACCCACCTTCACCCATGACACCCTATGGTGCCCCTGCACCCTATGGCGCACCTGCTGCACCACCTGCTCCTTATGGTGCTCCTGCTGCACCTCCTGCTCCTTATGGTGCTCCTGCTGCACCTCCTGCGCCCTATGGAGCGCCTGCACCGGCGCCTGCCCCCATGTACCCTGCCCCACAACAACATATGGTAAGTAGGACCGGAAGATTCGCATCCATCATTGTTTATTGCCTTCGCAAAGTCGGTGTCTGGGTGAAAGTGTGTATGAACAGAGTGCGGAAAAAATCCGCCGAAAATCAACCAGTTAATGGCGAAGAGAGAGAGAGAGAGAGAGGAAAAAGGGCGGGAAAAGGAAAACAACAACAACAATAATAATAATAACAGCACTAACAAACACACCAATCTTGACACTGCTGTGCATTGCCCTCCTTTACTGAATCCCTTCTTTCTCGGCATAGATTGCTCCAATGAGCGTGCCAGCACCTCCTCAGGGTTGGTCCATGATGCAGAGCCCAATGATTCCACAGCCAGTCAACTTTCAACTGTCCAACTGTCAAGGTCGAAAGCGAGCTCTCTTTGTCGGCATCAATTACTTTCGCCAAAAGGGTGAGCTCCGTGGTTGTATCAACGATGTCAAGAACATCAAGGCGTTTATTCAACGTCAGTATGGTTTCAAGGAACAGGATTGTGTGACCCTGACGGATGATCAACGTGACCCGACTCGAATCCCTACCAAGGCCAACATGATTGCTGGCATGCAATGGCTTGTCCGTGATGCTCGACCCAACGACTCGTACGTTCCTGACTTTTTCTTCTTCTTTTCCTTTTCTTTTCTTTATGATCTTGACTTTGACCTTGACCTTAACCTTGCAACACAACTCCTCTTCCTACAGATTCTTCTTCCACTTTAGCGGTCACGGTGGACAGGCAGAAGACAGAGATGGTGATGAAGATGACGGATATGATGAAACCATTTTCCCTGTGGACCATCAAACTTCAGGACCCATTGTAGATGACACCTTGCATGCACTCTTGGTCCGACCTCTTCCTGCAGGATGTCGTTTGACGGCCATTATGGACTGCTGTCACTCGGGATCGGCGATGGATCTTCCTTATATCTACAGCACCACGGGTCAACTCAAGGAGAACACGGTGTTGCAAGGAGTAGGCAATGGAGTGAAGAATGCTGGCATGTCTTATCTGAAGGGAGATCTTGGAGGGATGATGAGCAGTCTGAATGGTATTGGAAAGCGATTGACGAACCCAAACAGTCGGAAAAATGCGATCCAGAAAAAGGCCAGCCCTGCCGATTGTATCATGTTCAGTGGGTATGGAATCGATTCGCTCTCTCTCTCTCTTTTTTTTTTTTTTTTTTTTTTTTTTTGAAAAGAGTGACCAAGGCATTTGTTGTGCGCACGACTTTTTATCTTTAAACTCACCTGTCCTCTTTTTATTTTTATTTTTTTTTTCTTTTCCTTTCTCTGTACCATGGTTTGGGATGGACAAAATAGATGCAAGGATACGCAGACCTCAATGGATACACATGAGCAAGGATTTGGAATGACAGGAGCAATGACATTCTCGTTTATTTCTGCGTAAGTTCAATGTAGATTCTCGATCGTGTTCTCTTTCTTTCTTTCTTTCTTTTTTTTTTTTTTTTTGTGGAAAGGTGGAGGCAGGATAAGATGTATCGGTTTGAGAAACTAATATTCCTATTTACCTTGATATTATTTGGAAAACAAAAAAAAACAAACAGATTGAGTGCCAACCCTCGTCAAAGCTATATCCAATTGTTGAACAGTATCCGTGATATCTTGCGGACGAAATATGCACAGAAGCCTCAGTTGAGTTCAAGCCATCCTGTGGACCTTAACTTGCTCTTTACCATGTGATTGTCGAGAGGGGTTTGTCAAACTCTTTCTTATTTTTTTTTTTTTTTTTTTTTGGAATCTTGTCAAAAGTACCTTCCTTCCCTTTCTTTCTTTCTTTCTTTCTTTCATTTGGTCCGCATTTTGTCATCATGAGGTTCTCTATTTATTCTATTCTTTCCGATCTCTTTACACCATTCTCAACACTGTATCACTAATAAAACAAAAGAGAAAAAAATATTATAAAGAGTCGGTAGAAATCAAGTGTTTGGAAAGGTTTCTTTTCTTTTCTTTTCTTTTCTTTTTTTTATTCGAGGGCAAAAGAGCCAGTGTATAGTATGAATTCATCTTTTTTTAGAGACTATCCCTAGTCCCCCATCTAAGGGTTAGCTTCTCAATCCCAGAACTGCCGATTGAAGATTGAAAAAAAAAAAAAAAAAAAAAAAAAAAAGGCATTTGAGTTGTATGGTGTAACTTCTTCTATTATTGATAAGCAACTTCCTCCCCACACTACCATCCACCCTTCCATCCACCCATGTCAGGTCTTTTCTAAGGAAGAGGAGAGAGAGAGAGAGAGAGAGATAGAGAGAGAGAGTTGTAAAGTTGCGTCAAAGTATTTATGTCAGAAGAAGAAAAAAGATTAATCGGTCAAAACCACCGATTTACCAAAGTTTGCTGCGCTTACTTCAGTCAGCTGGATGATATGTGTCAAAGAAACAAAGGTGATTGGGACAGAGCGGTATTATGAAAAAGAATAAGAGTGTAGCTCTTCCTATGCAGGATGTGTGCGATACCACACACAGTCAAATATAAAAAAATAAAATAAAATAAAAAATGGCATTGGTTGAAAGTGAGGGAGGCAGAGTCTCTTTCCTTTCCTAAAGCTAGCAGCCCTGATATTGTTGGTCCAGGCCTTGGGCCTAGAGTTTGAGTTGCTGGTGGAGTGAGACTCGTCCTGATACGTGGTGGGCACCAGGACTAGAAACACGCTTGCTCCTCGATACAAATCGACTCGATGTAATCATTCGATCAAAGAGGATGTCCCTTCTGGATAGTTGAATACTAGGTTTTATCTCCTACCTGAGGATAAATAAGATGTTCATTTTGAGAGAATCGTGGAGAGAGAAAAGGGGATGGTGGTTTGTGAGGGGGGTTGTTGATCCATCCTGTGAGCCTGTTGGTAAGAGGAGAAGCCTGTCCTAATGACTATCGCGCCCGTTGAGAAGAGGAAGGGAGATTGAAGAATGAACTATCCTTTGATTTGACTCTAGTGCCGGCGCTGGGAGTAGTCCTTGATGCACTCAGTTGGTGAACAGCGCACCACACTTAGGAAAAATGAATCATTTCTTTCTTTCTTTTTTAACAAACGTGCCTGTTTGCAAAATCAGAGATGGGTTGACTCCACTCTCTACATTTTTTTCCAATTACATTAAAATCTATGAACACTATGCTACCACCATTAATTTCCACTAAATGAGCATGGAATAAGAGAGGGTGAAAGAAAGAGAGAGAGAAAAAAGAGACGTCGAAATGGATTTTATGAGCGAGGAGAAAGAATGTTGATCCGAGCCTCAGTCGAAAGTTGTTCGGGCTTCAGACTGGCCATCTCATCAATGAAGGCGGCTCTAAAGGTACCAGGGCCCCGGACATCATCCCGCTTGCCTGCGTGTTCTCCTGCAAGGTTCATAGCCAAAATACTATATATTCCAGAATCAGCATCAAAACAAATTGCAGTGTTAGTCATTGCATCTGCGGTTCTATTTGCAAGGAACAAGAAAAAAAAAAGTATGCGTCCCACGCTCCACTTCTTACCCAGCAACAGCAGCTGCAAAGTGATCATTGGGAGAGATGGCGGCAAACGAGGCGATCGAAGAAGCAATGATGCATCCTGAACCAGTAATGCGACCCTGGTATTCATGTCCGTTCTCGATAGCAACAGTCCGCACTCCGTCAGACACGTAGTCAATCTTTCCTGTCATAGCAACAACGCAATCTATCAGGAAGGGAAGGAGATGTAAGATGTTTACTCTTTTTCGAAAAGAGGCTCATACCCTCACCATAACAAACAGTATATCTTCCAAGACTTCTCTTGTTCAAAGAGAAAAAACGACATTTGGAGTGGCACTTACTTTCACGTCTAGCAACTGCCTCGACAACTGCAGCAGGGTTCGAGAATCCACTGCCCACGCTATCCACACCACGCATGGCAATGCTCTCCGTATCACAGCCGATAATGTCGGCAATAGTCGAGATCTCTCCTGCATTGCCCTTGATAATGTCCACATGCATATGGTTCAGGATTCTTCGTGCAGTCTCACGACGAAGAGCCGTTGCTCCAGCGCCAACAGGGTCGAAAACAACAGGCTTCCCCTGTGCGTTCGCGTGCGCTCCTATAGACAGAATCAAATCGACCCCAAAATAGAAAAAATCGAATGAGTGGGTCTTGAAAATCCATCTTCAAGTAGCTATTCACTTGTTTAGCAGACTCTTACCTGCAACAAGCATGCAGTCAACAAATGACTCGGTCAATGTTCCAATGTTCAGGACTACGGATGACACGACCTTGGACAGATCTGCAGCCTCGACGGCTGAGGGAGCCATAATAGGCGAGCCACCCAAGGCCAAGGTCGCATTCGCGGTATCGTTCATGACGACAAAGTTGGAAATGTGATGGGTCAATGGAGACTTTTCCCTCAATGTTGTCAACAGCTGAGGGAATGACTGAAGGACATTCTCGATTTGGGTACGACCCTTGAGAAGTTCTCCTTGAGTCCGCTTCAGACCTTCTTCACGACCCGCCTTGTACTCAACCAAGAGCTTCTCAGAAGCCAACTTGGCATCGACAGCACCAACAATTCCTGTAACGACAGCAACGCCATCGAGGATACGACCGTTGGAGCCTGCAGAGTGAGCGACGACGCGTCGAGTGTTCTCGTCCTTGATACCGCCAATAACAACCGTCTTGAGCTCGCTCTCAGCAGGAAGTGCCTCGAGAATAGCACGAACGCCAATTGGGCCCAAAGTACGCTTAGGAGTCTTGGTCTGAGTCATGAAGCAGGTGCCAATGCCGATGTAGTCTGCACCATCAGCAAGCGCTTTCTGAGCCTCCTCGCGGGTGCCAGTTGAGATACCAAGGATCTTGTTGGGTCCAAGAAGTCGGCGAGCCTCGACGCAAGAGATGTCGTCCTGGCCGACATGTGCACCCTCGGCGTCGATTGCCAAAGCGACCTCGATATTGTCGTTGATCAACAGGGGGACATTATACTAAGGTAAGGTAGAGTAAGATGAGGTAAGGAAAAAGAGGAAAAAGAAACACAAATCGTTCCATCTCTAGAGGCGTGGTGTTTGCTTTGTTTTTTAGTCCCAAGCCATGGTGCAGCAACATGATCCTTCCCACACGACTTGTTGAGGACAATCAAAATAAAGGTCTCTTCTCTGTTCTGTGTCACTGACAAGATCGATCCGAACCATCTCGCTCGCTGCAGGAGTTTGAAAAAAAATAAAAAAGAAACACGACCCTGCTGCTGCTGCTGCTGCTGTTGTTGCTACTGTTGCTGTTAGCCTGTTTTGGCCTGCAGCGTCTCGTTTCCATCAATCAACGCCCCAAGAGGTGCTCGCGCCCATCCGCTTCCTCTCTTCCCCGTCTTCTTGGCCTAGTCTCTCCAGGATATCCTCCATCAAACACTTTGGTCGCGCGTCAGGGCTGTTTTGTATTCATCGAAATTAAGCCCACTCTCTTCTCGACAGAACAAAAGATGCTGGTTACGAGGTTTTAAACAAGGGTCTGGAATGCAAGGGTCATCAGAAAAAAGGGGGGATGACGGTTACCTTGCGAGTGACGGCCAAGACTTGACGGGCAAGGTCAATAAAGGCAGGCGTATCAAGGTCCTTTTCGCGAAGCTGGACGAGTGTGACGCCACCACGAATCGAATCCTCGACGGACTGGACAAGGGTTCTGGAAGGGTGGTTCAGGCCCGAGTCTGTGACAAGATAGACAGAGTAGTCGACGACGGGTTTGGCCATGGCAGTAATGTGGATGGGGGATGAGAGAGGAGAGTTAGGATGCGAGGTGGTGTAATGAAAGATCTGGCAATGGGAGTGGGATGTGGAATGAGAAGAGTGTAAAAATGAAAAGATTGAGAAAGAAAGAGAAGGAGTGAGAGAGTGAGAGAGAGAGAGTGTGTGTGAGTGAGTGTGAAAGAGAGTGAGTGTGTGAGAGAGAAATAGGCGTCAAAGGCGAACACCACCACTGATCCGATTCGCGCCCATCACCACTGGCGGAGAGACAAAAAGGAACTCTGGGGTGTCAAAAGTCGTAGTAGAGTCACTCTGGCCCAAAACTGGGTGAGAAAAAAAACAAGCGCCCTCCGCTTTCCCAACGCCCTTTCTCTCTCCTTCTCTTCTCTCTCTCTTCTATCTCTTCCGTCTCTGCCCTTTCCATTTTCCCTTAACGATCACCCCCTTTTTCTCTCTCTCACTCTCTAATGACATCCTCTACAATCCTCTCATCACATGTGCCAGCCAAGGTCATGACCATCGCTGGCTCGGACAGCGGCGGGTAATTCTCATTTCTGCCATTCCTTCTGTACCCTACTCCCTCGCGACTCTTTTGCTCGAGTGAACTCTCATACAAGCTCTCTTACCCCTCCTTATCACAATCCAATGATCCCTATAGTGGCGCCGGGATCCAGGCCGATCTCAAGACATTTACAGCCATGGAAGCCTTTGGTACCTCGGTGATCACCTCACTCACCTCCCAGAACACGCTCTGTGTCGACGGTATTCACCCTGTCCCAGCTGATTTTGTCGCGAAGCAACTCGAGGCTGTCCTGTCAGACATTAGTACCAATGCTATCAAGACAGGTATTTGATCTCTTAATTCCTCTGCATGGCCACTGATTCTCCTACCGTCCCCGTGCGTATCTGTTGGTACCCACATTCGCGCCCCACATGGCGGGGGGCCCGTGGGGAGTCTTGGAGTGACTACTAATTTGATTTTTTTTTTTTTTTTAAAAAAAATGCGGGGCTCATTAGGCATGTTGTGCAACGCCGAGATCATTGCCTCGATCACCAAGACTCTCCGCAAGTTTTATGGTGAAGAGACGCGTCCTGTCCCCAACTTGGTTGTTGACCCAGTCATGATCGCCTCCTCGGGTGCCGCCTTGCTTGACACCTCAGCCATTCAGACCCTGATTCAGGAACTCTTGCCACTTTGCTTCATCCTTACACCTAATGTTCCCGAGGCCGAGTATATCCTCACCAAGGCTTCTGCCATCACTCCATCCGGATCTATCACCACTGCAGTCGGAGGCGAGGTCAAAATTCGATCTCTAGAGCAAATGAAGTCTGCTGCAAAGGATTTGGCTAGACTGGGTCCATCGATTGTCTTGTTGAAGGGTGGCCATTTGCCATTTATCAAGCGAACTGGCGAGGCTCTGGACTCGGCCTTGTTTGAATCGGTTGACAATCTGGAGGTGGAGATGGAGGAACTCGAGTTGATTGATCTGATCTATGACTCGAAGACGGACGTGTTTACTGAGCTCCGTCAGAGTTTCTTGAGGACAAGTAGCACCCATGGAACAGGATGTACGCTCAGCGCTGCCATTGCTGCCATGCTCTCGAAGGGTCATGAAGGTGAGTTGTGTTTGAGCATCAATTCGATCGGTATGAAAAGGGTAGATGTTCTAAAGAGTAGTGTTGACGCGTGATTTCCTTTAATTCTTCTAGGACACGAGTCGATTGTGTTGGCCACAGACTATGTCCAGTCGGCTATTCGTGATGGTTTGACAGTCGGAAAGGGAAAGGGGTGCCTTAATCACTACCATCACGTTGTTCGTCGTTCCATTGAAAGGTGAGTCCTATTTTTTCTGAACGATTTATCTATCGCCGTGAGCGATTCTCAAAGTCTTACTCAAAGGAGATGATTGTAAACGTTTCTTGTGGATGTCTTTAGGCCTACCAAATTCAACCCGCACCCACTGACAAACTACTTGCTCAAGGTCTGTGAGGAGGACTGGAGAAAGTACACGCACCACGCGTTCGTGCAGGGGATTGCCGATGGTACGCTGCCTCAGGAGAGTTTTATCCACTATTTGAAGCAGGACTATCTCTTCCTCCAGACTTATGCTCGCGCCCATGGATTGGGTGCCTTCAAGGCTAGGACCATGGAGGAGTCCAAGGCGTTTGCAGACATTGTTGTCCACATTGCGGACGAATCCAAGTTGCACGTAAAAGTAAGTAAACGAGAGAATACTGAAATGTGATTCGGGAGGGAGCTGTTTGGAGACCTAGTAGCTAATGTTCATCAACTTTAAACTGATTTCTAGTACTGTGCCAAGTGGGGTATTTCCCTCGAGGGAATGCTCGCTGCGCCTGAAAGCATGGCCAACGTCGCCTATACTCGCTATGTGCTCGATATTGGTAAGTACTGGCATTCACTAGAGTTGAATGGGACTAGTCATCCTCCAGGTACATCGATTAACAACGCTTTTTTTTTTTTTTTTTTTTTTTTTTTTTTGTTTATTTCTCTACGGCAAACATTGGATCAATAGGCATGACGGGCGATTTGTTGGACTTGGGACTGGCGATTGCACCTTGTTTGATCGGATATGGTGTGATTGGTCGTAGACTTTACAATGATCCTAACACAGTTCGAGGCGATGCCAACCCATACTGGGACTGGATCAAGAACTATCATGACAGCAATTACCAGTCGGCTGTTGAGCGAGGCATTGGTAAGTAGACATCCTGCTGTAGCCACTACGGAATGGGACACTCCATGAATTGGTATTGGGTGAGGTGGATTATTCAATAGCTCAAAACTCACCTTTCTCCCCTCCTCCCTCGTCATTCTTTTTTTTTTTTTACCTTAGCCAACCTGGAAAGGCAGTGCAATATTCAACAACCTTCTGAGCACCGCCTGAAGCAGATGGAGGAAATCTTTAGGACCGCCACAAGACTTGAAATTTCTTTCTGGGAGATGGCCCTTCACCGACTTTAAGCTAAACGTTCTTAGACAAAAAAAAAAAAAAGGAATTTTCTTTTTTAGAGACCCGTAGGCTCTTGAGCTAGGAAGTATCCTTCGCCTTGTATTATTCAAACTTTCTTTTTTTTTTTCTTCTTCTTCTGCATTTGAAGCATTTTACATCATAAAGATTATGCATTTAAAGTTTGACGAGATGCCTTTACAATCTCCCTTTTGTCCACCCTCTGTGAACCAGAAACCATTCTGCTTCTTGCAAAATCCAATTACTCTCGAAGCCGCGAAACTTGGGCACTGTTTTTCCTGGCTGGAGAGCGCGGCAGAGCTAGCTCTCTATCTGTCTCAATGGTGTTCCTTTTCATTCTGTCCCAAACCGCATCTTTCTTCACTTCTTTCACTCTTTACTTTTGTATCACACTCAATCCTTCATCTCGCTCTACCATGGTCGCCAATCGCCTGACACTGTCCTGTCTTGTTGATGGTACCCTTTCCTTTGTCACAGAAGCAGCAGCAAGCAAGGCTAGAGGACCCAGGAAACTTATCAAGACTCTCAGTATCTGATCTTTGGGCTAGTCCCATTCCCATTTCTCCGTCAGTCACCGTGCCAGCACTCGACTACCTGAAATGAAGGATAGAAGAAATAGGTGTTTTTTATTGAGTGCTGTCCCTTAGATACTAAGGCTCTATTTGTGAATTTGGAGAAGAGCGAGTAAATTAAAGTCTGGATAGCTGCCGACCAGTCGCCATGTGCTCCAGAATCACAGCTCCCAAAATAGAGACAGGGGTTCAGTTAAGGAGTGATTGTGTGAGTCTAGTGATTCTCAAAAGTCGAATAATATTCAATTCAATTCGAATATTATTCAACTTTTGAGAATCACAGACCACTGCAGGATCTGTTCGCCCATCCTCGATTATTGACTTGCGGAGGACCAGCACTCGTTTCCAACATGCCTAATACCTGGTATCTTAATCTCTTCTAACCACATGTCAGAAAGTAAAGTCCCCCACAGACTCGATGCCTAGTTGGTAGAGTCGGTCCTCACTTCTGCTGCATTGTGTTTGTGAAATGGGTTCTCATGGGGTTCAAAAGAGAATGAGCACTGAACATAAGAGGGCTGTCGTGAATGTTCATAGCAACTCCCTCCCAGATCCCGTCATGCATATCTTTGGTTAGCTTGCGTGGATCGCCGAGTGACTTGGTGAAGTCTTGGCCCCGTTGTCCTTTTTGGCTGTCTCGATTACACACAGCCTCAAGCCGTGAGACCTTAGTGACGACTATCCCGTCTGTCTTATGATCGATATATTGGTATCCATCCCAGGTAAGGGTCCTGTTGCGACGATGACCAGATTCTTTTGAATAAATCTCGCCTGGGTGATACTCTAGGCGACGTGAACAGTGTATCGATACCCCAAGGAAGCACCACAGGATATGAGTTTATAGAGACGAGTTTGTGGGAACCGTTGGAAAAGGAAAAAAAAGAAAAAGAAAATAGATCGTATGTCAACCAGAGAGATGTTGCCTCGTTGTTCAGATTACCTTGTTTATGACAGAGAAATCAGAAGGAGGACGAGGGGCGGGATCTGGTATGGTAGAGACGGCTCCAATTCTCACCACGTCCAACTGCTGGATTCTACCCGAAAGCACTCTTTTAAAAAAAGGCAGAGGGGCAAAGGGCAAGAGGCGATAGACGGTAAGGAACGAGGTTGAGAAGATGCCTTTTATCCTCTCTTTTCTTTGAATGAATGACTGCGGCCCGGAGTGATAAATAGTCGGTGATTTTGCATGATAGATTGCTAGATTTATCTATTCTCATCGCCTATCAGTGGGCCAAGCCAATCCAAGAACCAAGACAGGGCCTTGTGTCTAGAGCTAGATACTCTGCCAGTTCATATGCAGGTGTAATTTCCTCTAGGACTTGCTGTGGAACAATATATCTGGTATATAAGAGAAGAGATATTGAGAATGTAGTTGGATGTGCTCGAATCCTAAGAACGACGTCAATTGACCAGCCCTTGACCCTATGAAGGAGATGCTCAGTCTCTGTGGATTGGTTTCTTTGGTTTATTGCAGGTTCTCCCTCCCCTTTCGTTCGATCACTTTACTCTTCCCTCATATTTCCAGCTGGCGACAAGTATACTATACAAGACTATGGCAAAAAAAAAATAGGGTGGAATCTTCAAATCTCAAAAATGCCATCTACCTAATGTGCTACAGTTCTGCCTCTCACCCTCCCCTTCCACCACTCCAAAGAAAAGAAAAAGAAAAAGAATATAAAAAAAAAAAGAAAATGAAAAAGAAAAAAATTAAAAAAAAAAAAAAAAAAAAGAAAAAAAAAAAGATAAAAAGCAATCAACTCAGCCTTCGAGCCTAGAGCTCAATCCCCAAACAAATTGCCGCGTGAACCCTGGAATCTCAGCCTCTGCGTTTTCAAATGCAAGCTTTAGATCTTCAATCCGCAGCCGTTCCGAGTCGGTCGCACATTGGCCATGAAGCTAATGATTTCCCACCAATGTACAAAAGAACACGGTCGAGCCAAAAAGGAGATAGGAAATGAAAAAAAAAAAAAAAAAAAAAAAAAAAGGAGTCAGTCTACTGTCCACTTAAGGAAATGGCATCACAAGATTTTTTTTTTCTTTTCTTTTCTTTTCACTTCTAGTTTTTCCATTGAAATGCTTCTTACCTTTTGTAAAACAGGTCGGATAAAGGTTTGATAGACCTTGTCTTGAGAAGGATCTCCATTGGCGCCGGGTTGTTGCTGTTGCTGTTGCTTGTGTTGACGACGTTCTTTTCGTTGCTCACGTCCAGCTCGGTCAGGATTCTCTTGTACAGCCAGACTTTCAATCGTTCGAGATTGTTGATGTCGGATGGTGTCATACCCAGAGTCACTCAACTTCATCTATTTTTTTTTTTTTTTTTTTTTTTAAAAAAAAAAAAAAAGAGAAAAAGAAATGGGTTCCAATATCAAAGCAAAGGGAGAGTCAGTATTGAATATCCACTCTAAATTTTAGATCCCTATCAGGATGTCAAGTCAAATCATCTTACCTCTTCTCCTCCGTTCACATAATACGAGTTGTGAGCTCCATTTGAACCGCCATTGACATGTGGTGGCTGTGAAGGAAGGTTCTTGGGTCGGAACTCTTGACTGTGTTGACGACTTCCTGCATTCACATATCGTCCACCACCATTTTGAGCATGGGCACCACCTCCATCGTTTCCATTTGCATGAGAATGGAAACCATTCGAAGAAGATCCTTTGCTTCCATTTTCACTTGTCCCATTGTTCATACTCGAGGTTGATCGAGCACTAGAATTGGATGGTCGAGGTCTCTCTCGACCTCCTCCACCGGAACCGTCATATGAATTGGGAGGCGGAGGAATTGGGATTGGCATGGGTATAGGGAGTGATGCCGTTGCCGGGGCCACGCGAACTGTGCCAAAGTCCCAAGCCTCGTCCTGTGCATCCTCAAATTTGCTAAAGCAAGGAACGAAAGAGTGAAGGTTAATTTTAGGAAACATAGAAAGTGAGGTCTAGTTGTGAAGAGTAAAGCTAGATATTGATTTACCTCTCAGATCCCTCATCATCCGATGTGTCACTCTCTTGTCCACCGCCCTCGGAAACCCATCGCTCGTGAATCTCTAGCAACTCTGTGAGGTACGATGATTTTTTTGCAGATCGGACAAAACGATGCTTCTGCAATTCCTTTGCTGTCGGACGCTATTATTAAAAATATGGTCATGAAAAAAAGAAAGAGAGTCAGAGAACCAAAAAAAAGCATCCGGGACTATAGTTCTAGAGCTGAAAGATCTTATCCTCCATTCAACTTACCATTGTTGGATCAAGTTGTAAACATGCTGCAACAAAATCTTTGAATGCCTTGGAGTAATTGCCTTCTAGGACGGGAGGCGTATTCTTGGGAATCAAAAACAATACCTTCATCGGATGCATATCCGAATAGGGAGGTTCTCCCTTGGCCATCTCAATGGCCGTGATTCCCAAAGACCAGATGTCGGCCTTGTGATCATATCCAGACTGCTTAATGACCTCGGGTGCCATCCAGAACTACAAACAGAGAATAAAAAAAAAAGGCAGCAAATAGTTAAACATCACCGTTTTTTGATCATGCGCCAGCGCATGAACCAAAAGAAGGGGGAAGAGGGAGAGGGAGGGGAAAAAGAGCAAATAGTTCCTGACTCTCTCGCTATAACCTCTCCCCCCCCCCTTGGCGCACTAGCACCTTATGTAACGGCGCTAGTCATGATTCTTACCGGTGTTCCGACAAAGGTGTTCTTTTTGGTCATGGTTGCTGTCAGCTGCATGAATCCAACACAAAGGCTTGAAAGGTTAGATATATGCATGAAACAATGATCGGTTGTTTGAGAACACACATTGGACTTTTTTTTTTCTTTTCTTTTGCTTTTTCTTTTTTACCTGTCCAGAAACTCCAAAATCTGCAAGCTTCACATCTCCGTCTGCAGTCAAGAGCACATTAGCAGCTATGATTTTCGCATGAATTGCGAAAGGAGAAAAAAGGGGGGAGGGGGAGAGAGAGCGCGGAGGAGGAGGAGGGAGATATGGGAGGACAAAAAAAAAAAAGTCAGCACATGTTGTGTAAAAAGAAAAAGGAGAGGGAAGAGGGGAGCACACATTATTGTTTCCCCTCTCCACCACCACTACTTTTCTTTTCTTTTCTTTTTTTTTCATCTTCTACGAGCACGAGAATTATTTCAAAGCTCTCAAGTGCCGATGGGGGTTGGGAAGGGGAGGTACTTCGGGACTGACGTAGACCTGTTTTTCTTTCCTTCGGGTTGACTACCCTTACCTTTGATGTCTTTATCGGGAATGTGGCCACGGGTAGTATGGCATTTAGCAGAATAGTGTTACGGTTTGTTAGTACTCAAAAAAGAACCCACGTAGCAAAAAGTGTACCTCGTCCACAGTTTCGGTAGTGGGGAATGTGCGAATGTGTGTTTGTGATTTTTTTTTTTTTTTTTTTTTCCAAGACTAACCTCGGTGGAGTTTGTCCTCGCCGTGCAGATATTCTAGACCTTTGAGAAGCTCGCGAACAATAATGGCAATGTAATCCTCTTTGAAGGCCGCTGCTTTCATCTACAAACAATAGAGTCAAAGAAAAAATTGTTAACCCTCCGATTAGGCGGATTCAGACCTTCTCTCTCTCTCTCTCTTTCATGGAAATAGCCATCAGCAAAAGTCAGGTCATTGTATTTGTGTGTGAGAGAGTAATGTTGTCAAGACTCTTGACATACCAGGTCTGAGCACGATCCTCCTGAGCAATACTCCATTATAATCCACAGATTCGCTCCTTTCAGGAACGAGGTATAATATCTATTATAATAATAAAAACGATATAAAAACAACAACAACAACAACGAGAGATAACAAATAAAGGCAAAAGGGCAATGAGTAAGCCAAACTCTTGACTGCGGCAGTTGTGCCAATGCATTGCTTCGCATCTCTTCCTCTCTCTCTCTCTTTCACGCATCCTATTGTAGGCTGTGACGACAGAGGTACCTGGTGACATAGGGAGAGTCGAGCTGCGAGAGAATGTTGATTTCCTGCTGGATGTCGTCAATCTCGTCTTCTGCATTTTCCAGGTCAATGATTTTGATAGCCACGGGCTTTCTTGTCTTTCGGTCAATGCTACAAATGTAAAAATGGTATGAATAGACTGGTGTTAGGATACGATGTTCAGAATAGGGTAGGTATACCTGTTTGGTTCCTGATGGTCATCATTGCCAAGCAAAGGGGTGGATGGGGGGGGGACCAAGGGCTTTTTTTTTTTTTTTTTTTTTTTTTTTTTGGACAAGTCTGAAAATAGCATCCCCGATGGGCCGATGGGTGGGAAGGAAGCCGATCAAAGCAAAGAAAGAACAAAGGCGGTGCAGGGCAGGGGCAGAGTAAGGACGGGGTAGAGAGACAGGGCAGACGACCAGACATTGAGTTTGGGGCAAGGCAAACTATTCCTTGCAGTTTTCCTTCGGGCCACTTGATGTCCGTGTCGACCATTGTGGGCTCAAGTGTTGCACTGTGCGTAGAGAGTCTCTTCAGGGGTTGGAGATGAGGAGGACTGATGATGGCAAGAGACAGAGGAGACTGCACACACACACACACACAGACGCACAACACACACGCACGCACGACACACATACACGCTCACTCACTCACTCACTCACGCACGCTTGACCATCTGATCATATTTCCTATTCCCGAATGTCACGGAGTTCCTTGGGGCACAGATGCTCACACATGCCACGCTACGCACATACACAAACATCCACTTCCACACCCACGCATGCACGCACTCATTCGCTCACTTCCTCACTCACTCCCTCACTCTCACTTTCACCCACAAACAAACCAAAGAGCGGAAAAAAAGAAAGAAAGAAAGAGAAATATCAAGATGATGAAGTGGAGGAAAAGAAAAAAAAAAACAACAACAAAAAAACTTGGGTCCAATGGATTGGTTGTGTTAGGAGTTGCCATGTCCTTCCAAGAGTTGGTGACACGGAGGAAGGACAAAAGGGTGGAAATGAATCTCTCTCTCTCTCTCATGTGCGTTCCTTTCCCTTCTTTTGAGCACAATCCATCGTCCTAAAACACATCTTTCACCATCTCTCTCTTTTTTTTTTTTTTTTTTTTTTTTTTTGCGACTTACCCTTTAAAGACCTCTCCAAACGAGCCCTTTCCTGCATTTCGTGTTCAGAATGACCGCAATTGGCGGAAGAGCATTGATTGAGGGCAAAGGAGCGCGAGAGATATATTGACATGGAAAGGCGGGAGGGTTATGACGCGTGCAAGTGTTGCCGCCAAACAAGATTGAAAGTCCAGTTGTGTGTGTGTGTGTTGTGGTTTGCAAAAAAGGAACAGGGTGTTAGAGCCAGCAAACGACGGGATACAACGAACGCGGGAGCAGGAGGACATGCAAGGGGAGAGGAGAGGCGGGAAAGAGCGAGAAAGTTGGGGTATTGCAGCAAAAAGAGGCAACGGATAAAGAGGAGGAGGAGGAGGAGGAGGGGATGAGATAGAGAAGGGAGATTGCAATCCAGTGGTCCCTTACCGACACGCTCGAGCTTCTCGTAGTAATCTTCAGGGTCGAGTTGAGTCGGGTTGCTCTATCCCAAGGTGTCAGCAAGCCCGAACCAGGGTTAGTTCATACCGAAGACACGAGTGAAGGGAAACAAAAGGAGAAGAAAGAGAGGGAGGGAGGGTCTAATAATCCCACAAGCAAAGCATTGACAATTGTACCATGCTGGAGACCAACGCTGTCGTGGGCGTGGAAGGGGAGGAGGGGCTTGGAGGGGCTTGGAGGGAACGAGAACGCGGTCAGGCCAAGGTCGTAGAGGCAAAGGGGAGGAGAGGGGGAGGGAGGGGAGAAGACACAGTTCTGTAGGACAAAGGTCGAGGTTTGGGTACAATGAAGAATGAAAGAGATGGAGAGATTCAAATGAGCAGGAATGGCAGGATGAAGATGCGGATGGGTTGGTCTGGAACGGAGGAAGAGAGAAAGTAAGGTGAGAGTGAGAGAGAGAGGACGGGCCTCTTTCTTTCTCTCTCTCTCTCGCCTTTTAAAAAGGACAAAGGGTAGGAGGTGTAAAAAGGGGCGCAGGTGCACGAACAACGTGGGTCAGATGGGGGACATCAGGGGGAAGACCGCCGATATAGAAGAGGACAGACCACGCCCATCGTCGCGCCATGCGCCGTGGCCATGTCAATGCTATCAAACGTTGCGCAGGGCCTGCTGTTGCCAGCCAGTCAGCCAGCCAGCCATGTCAAAATGCCTGCACGCGCTCCCTTGACTCTCTTCATTGCCCTTGCCCCTGTCGCGTTTGTCTAAATGTGCCGCTGCCTGCCTCACCAGAGATAGCCCAAACACATTAGCCAAACAGGAAAGCTCCAGAGTGGATGTGTGTGTAAGAAGAAGGAGAAAGGGGGGAGGAGAGAGAACTAGACAGTTCCTGCAAGGGCGCGTCCTGTTTGCCACTCGACTCATCACCCTGAGTGGGCTCGTTAAATGAAAAATAGAGTCCCATGGCTGCTTGGCACACACAGCTCATGACATGGTTGGGTCGATGCGCATAATCAGGACATGCATCATCATACCCTGCCCGCACTAATACGCAGGAGCGAGATCCAGGCTTGCGACTAGCCCGTTCAGGCCGCACAGAGTCCGTCATTTGAGCGTACTGACACCGAGGCAGTCCAGACAGGAGGTGAAAATCCTAGGCTGCTCGGCGCGCCATTTCTGCCCGCCTACGGCTCCACGTGTGGTCACTCCAGGCGCTGTTAGGGGTCCGATCCTGATTTCCTGGTCTCTCCTTGCTAGAGTTTTGTCATGGGAGACACAAACACGGCTCAAGTGGTCAGCAGGAATGGGGTCCAGGGTCTGCCTTGCCCTGCTTGAGGCATGACTGAGCCACTGGTAGCGACAGGGTTTCCCACATATTGCTTTTTGGCCTTGACCTTATCCTTTTTGCAGCCTTTACCCATTCCATTCCTTGCCACTTTTCTCTTTACCTTGTCCAACCCCATCGTTAACACTGCCACACCCACTCTACCCCCTCTCGTTCACTCCCAAACAACACCCTAGTTCTTCTCTACTGCTTCTATCGCATCCAACCACCTCCACTCACTCTTTCCTTGCAAGACTCCAGATCCAGCGGGATCAAGATAGCCCCTTTCCCAGATCCCATTGCCAGTAGCACATCGATTATCCCGCCATGAACCCAGGAGATTACACCTTCTTGTTTGCACTGGGCATGATATTTGCCTTTCTTGACTCGTATGGGATAGGTGCAAATGATGTCAGCAATAGTTTCTCGGCAGCAGTAGGCTCTAGGGCTCTTACGCTCAAACAGGCTGTCCTTATTGCCTCCGTTTGCGAGTTCCTCGGTGCCTTCCTCATGGGATCTTCTACCGCAGACACCATCAAGGGCGGCCTTATCGATGTCTCACTCTTTGCACTCGATCCCGCCCTACTTATGTTGGGTATGGTTTGTTCACTCGTCGGTTCCTCGACCTGGGTTCTTTTTGCCTCTTCGAGGGGATGGCCCGTTTCCACAACCCATGCGATTGTAGGCGCCATCACTGGTATTGGTATTGCCGGCTTCGGAGGCGGTGCCGTGAAATGGGCCGAGATCGGCAAGATTGTCGCGAGTTGGTTGGTTTCTCCAGTTTGTGCAGGCATTGTCACGGCTATTGTCTTCTTGACCACAAAGTTCTTTATCTTGAGACATGACGACTCGCTCAAGAGAGGTTTGCGAGCGATCCCATTCTACTTTGCGATTACCATTTTCATCAATGTGTTCTACATCGTTTTCAAGGGTTCACCAGGTCTGAACCTGTCCAAGATGCCAATTGGAGTTATCCTGGGGATCTCCTTTGGTGTTGCAGGGGTTGTGTTCCTCTGGTGTCAGTTCTTCCTAAAGCCGTACCTAAAGCGTAAGATTGAGAACGAAGAGAAGCTTTCGTGGCATCATGCCTTCTGGATTCCATTTGTAAAGCCCCGCCCGCCGACTCCAGTCAATACGGCCCCGACAGGTGTAGCGAGCCTGAGGGTGGATACAGGGCGTTCACTCAATGAAAAGCACCTAGACTCGTCCCCTCTCTCCCCAGACGGAATAAAAGTCAGAACGCTGGAGGAAGCCCTGCACGAGAAGGAGCTGCAGGACCGTCGTGGTTCGGTTGACAGTGGCCTGGCAGCTCTGGATGACACTCCACCCCCTTCTAGGACTAAGGCTCTTTGGAAGTATGTCAAGGCCAAGATAATGCACGGTGTTGATCAGGACATTCATGAGAGTACCGTAGAGGTTGAGCAGATCCATGACAATTCGACAAAGTACGATGGCAAGACCGAGCTGCTCTTTTGTACGCTCCAAGTGCTTACTTCTTGCTTTGCGTCGTTTGCACATGGATCGAACGACGTTGCCAACGCCATCGGTCCATTGACGACCATCTACTATATTTGGAAGCACGGAGCCGTTGATGTCTCTGGCAAATCTCCAATTCCTACCTGGATTTTGGCATACGGAGGAGTGGCGATTGATCTTGGTCTGCTGACCTATGGGTACAAGGTGATGGCAACGTTGGGCAACAAGATTACGTTCATGTCGCCGAGCAGAGGCTTCAGCGTCTCCTTGGCGACCTCTTTAACGGTGTTGACTTGTTCAAAGCTGGGATTGCCTGTCTCGACCACCCATTGTATCACTGGTGCCACGACTGCCGTAGGTCTGGCAGGCGGAGGAGGCTTGAAATCTGTCAATTGGAAGATGCTTGGCCTTGTAGCATCGTCCTGGGTCTTTACGCTCCCGGCAGCAGGTCTTGGTAAGTCAAGATGCAGGGTTTTCTTGTTTGTTTTATCTGAACAAAAAGGACCAAGACTTGAGAGAGAGAGAGAGAGAGAGGAAGCATGGCCATTAGATTTCACTAACCTTCTTTCCTTTTGGCTGTAGTCTCGGGCCTTTTGTTTGCCCTTATCATCTACTCGCCTCACAAGGCATGACCATGGTGTCTACCGGGGGGTACAGAAAGAGCAAAGCTGTTTGTAAATAAACTCTTCGATGCAGAGTGAGCCGTCGGCGGTTCTCTTCTTTTACCCTCCTTTCCCTCACTTCTTGGGACTAAGAGAGCTGTGTTCACAAGGCTCTCCTCGCTGTTGAGATTTGGCAGACGGGCGCTCGCTGCACCCGACTGTGCTAGGCTGGATACTTATCTGAGCCAGCGCGCAGGATCCAGTTCTGTGCTGGCTACTCGGCGGGCCCTTGATCGACGCCTCTCCGGCCCGTTCCAGAAGGAAGACGGGGCTCGACTGTCGCATGAAGATCGGAGAGAGAGAGAGAGAGAGAGAGAGAGAGAGGGTCTTTGGATGGTGGGATTTCCATTGCTTGGGGAGAGAAAGAAAGAGAGAGAAAGGCGCCCTGATTCGCGCGTGCTATGCGGGCATTGGATGCCCTGGCAATTTGGATTGGGCGAATAAGTAAATTGCATTCGCCAAAAGGGCGAAGTGCGACTGCAGGGCGGTGAGAGGTTCAAGAAAGAAAGAGGGAAGGAAGGAAGAGAGAGAGAAAGAAGAGAGAGAAAGAGAGAAAGGTACCCTAGCCCAACCCAGCAAGCCTCTCTGGTTGGCTGACCCGTTGTTCCTTTGTTCCTTGGGACCACTCTGCTGGCCAAGGCGCCTTTCTCTCTCTCTCTCTGTCTCTGTCTCTCTCTCTCTCTCACTCTCTCTCTCTCACTCTCTCTCACTCTCCCTCTTTCCTCTCTCTTATTCTGGTCCACTCCTCCTCCTCCTCCTCTTTCTTCTTCTTCTTCTCCTTCCTCTCTTTCCTCTTCTCCATCACTTGGATCATCTGATCCTCATCTGTCTTTGTGTCCACCATTCGCGATCCTTGCTCAATTCCTCTGCTGAGGATCCCACCACACTCATCTTCACATCCACCTCTGCCTCTACTTTTATTTTTATTTTTATTCTTCACTTTGGCATCTCTTTGTTCTCGCATTCACCCCTTGGACCCCTAATCAACTGGCTACTCTCGGTGCACATACCTTACTTTACCGTTGTACTGTGTGTCGCTGCACCAATAAGCCTAGCCAAGGTACCGACTTTTTTTACTTTTCTTTCCAGCTGCAACTCAGACCCAACATCGCCACACCTATCCCTCGGGCCAAAGACAGTCGGCCCAGGGCTTCCATCCTGCCACCACTGTCCTCGCATCTCCTTTCGAGCTCGAACCCCTTTTTCTCTTGGCTGGAGCGAGAGAGAGAGGCGAGAGAGAGAGGCATGGTCTGGGCGTTGGTTGTTCGAAGGGAGAGGAAGGGGGGTAGAGGAGGATGATCTCCCTCTGTGATATCACACGGACACGGACGCGCAGCCGACGTGCCTGTCTGTCTGGAGGACAACCGCACTACTCAACGCCAAACCCAACCATACTTAAACTCATACCATCCAAAGACACCGCTCTTTCTTTCTCTCTCTCTCTCTCTCTCCATCCATTTTTACCTCGCCAGTAAGAAACAGTGAAAGAGAAAAGAGTCGTCTCCATCACCCTTCTCCACCCAAATCGGAGGCTGTTACCGCCTCACGGGAATGGTCTCCGAAAAAAGACTTCCCTGCAGCTCCGCCTTAATGCCTAATTCCTGCCTTGCATTCTTGCTTACGCTTTCTCTCACCGTCGACCTTTTTTTTTCCTCCTTTGGTTGGACAAACTAGATACCCCTTACATAGCCCAAGGCTTTGGATCACCACCAAGCAATGTCAAGCCCTAACAACACCACAGCCCGTTCAAGGACGCAGAGCGCGAATGGCCGACCCGGCATCCTACCTCATAATCCTCCTAATCCTAATAGAACAGGACGCGGCCTTGCTCCAAGCCGCTCTGCAGCGAACATGTCAGCCAACAACTACCTCCTGCCACCAGGACAGCATAGCCAATCCTTTGGATCAAGCAATCAGCTCCAGCAGAGGGCTCAACCATCCCAACTCCATAACACAAGCAGCAGCAGTAGAGACAGCGGAGGGATGGGTGGATCTGGATACACATCAACAACGTACGCTGGTGGCAGCAACGAAGCAATGGTACCGTTGATGCCCATGAAGCAAAGCCCAACCCCACGTATGAGACCGGGTTCTGGACAGGAGAGGACCTTGCCACGGGTTCCAGGATCGGCACCAGTGTATTCTGGAACGGGAACAATAGTCGGAGACGGAGGCCCCCTTGGTACGCCAATACAGGGACAGATTCGGACATCGATCTCCAACAATAATATGCGACCGTTGCCCAACCCAGTGGAGGAAGCCCAGATGATTCGGCAACGATCACAGGCGCAGATGGTTCAGGGTCCAGGACAGGGATATCCACCAGGTGGTGTTTCGTTCACCATGCCAGCATCGACGCCAGCAGGCATCCAAATGAGAGCATCCTCGGATGGTGTCCATCCTTATTCAATGGGGTATGGGTCTCATCCGGCCATTATAGCTCAACAGAGTCAACCATTACTCCCAGTAGTACCACCCAGCTTTCCTCACTACAGTCCACCGCTCCAGAGTCCACCTACGCTTCATTTTGGACCAGCACCTGCAAAGCAGACACGGAGGTACAAGACGACCAAAAAAGTAACGTTGACGCAAGGTAACTTGGTTTTGGATTGTCCAGTCCCCACGAAACTATTGGATGTCTTGCCTCGGAAAATCGGTGATGAGTTCACGACAATGCGATACACGGCCGTAACGTGTGATCCGAACGAGTTTCCGAGTCAGAATTATACTTTGCGACCCAAGATGTTGGAGCGTGAGACGGAATTGTTTATTGTGATGACCATGTATAATGTAAGAGACTTTTTTGTTGTTGTTGTTGTTGGTGTTGCATTTTTCTCGTTCAAAGACTCATGAGACCTGGGTCTACTTATTTTTTTAATTATAGGAGGACGAAATCCTGTTCTGTAGGACTATGCATGGAGTGATGAAAAACATTTCTCATCTCTGTGCACGCGACCGATCCAAGACCTGGGGACCCGAGGGTTGGAAAAAGGTTGTGGTCTGTATTGTGGCCGATGGTCGATACAAATGCAGTCGAAGAGTCCTCAGTGTCTTGGCCATGATGGGAGTCTATCAGGAGGGCATTGCCAAGAACGTGGTCGGAGGCAAGGAGGTGGTCGCTCATTTGTATGAATACACAGCTCAGATCTCGATTGATCCTGATCTCAAGGTCAAGTCGGCCGATCGTAAGATCCCCCCGGTTCAGATTTTGTTCTGTCTCAAAGAACAGAACAAGAAAAAGCTCAACTCTCATCGGTGGTTTTTTAATGCGTTTGGACCTGTCCTGAAGCCGAATGTTTGTGTGCTCTTGGATGTGGGTACCAAACCAGGCAACACCTCGATCTATCACCTCTGGAAATCGTTTGATGTCAACAAGGATGTCGGTGGTGCCTGCGGTGAAATCTGTGCCATGACCGGAAAAGGATGCTCCAACTTGATCAACCCTCTTGTGGCGGCCCAAAACTTTGAGTACAAAATGTCGAATATTCTGGACAAGCCTATGGAATCCGTCTTTGGCTATATCTCTGTCTTGCCCGGTGCTTTCTCTGCATATCGATATGAGGCTCTGTTGAACGACCATAACGGGAACGGGCCATTGGCATCGTATTTCAAGGGAGAAAACCATGGAGGCGACATGGACAGCATCTTTTCGGCCAATATGTATCTCGCTGAGGATCGTATCCTGTGTTTCGAACTCGTGGCAAAGAGAGGAGGCCAGTGGCGGTTGAAATACGTTCGGTCCGCAATTGGAGAGACGGATGTTCCTCAGTCTGTGCCCGAGTTTATCTCACAGCGACGACGTTGGTTGAACGGTTCGTTCTTTGCGGCCATCTATGCTTTGACACATTCAGCTAATATTTGGCGATCAGATCACAACTTTATCCGAAAGTTGTGGTTCCACCTTGAATTTTTCTACAATCTTGTGAGCATTATCTTTTCATGGTTTGCACTGGTAAGTTCCTTACAGATTAAAGTTTTTTTTTTTTTTTTTTTTTAAAAAAGCAAGAGTTGGCGGTAAGTTTGCGCTAACCATCCTCCCTTTTCCCCCTCTATTCGATTTCTAGGGCAATATGTATCTTACTTTCTACTTCTTGGCCAGATCGCTCGCAAATCCAACGCTCGATCCCTTTGGAGACGGCTGGGGTGAAAGGGTTTACGACGTGATGCGTTACCTCTACATTTTCCTCATTTGCACACAGTTTATTTGCTCTATGGGGTAAGTGGGTGCGCCTGGAAGAAGAAGAAAAAAAATAGGTTGTCTGGAATCCAAAGATGGATGGCTGAAGATCCCTCTTTTCCTTGTCTTAAATGAGAGACCCCATTCTTAACCCTGGATAAAAAAAAACTCTTTTCTGTGCATATGATAGTAATCGACCACAAGGATCAAAAGCAACGTATACAATGTCAATGGTCGCGTTCGGATTGATTATGGGATATATGCTCTTTGCCGCAGGATTGATCACAATGCGGTCACTCCAGGCGGCCTTTTCCCAACTCGACATGTCAAACACAACGTTTGACGTGTTTGTAACTGTGGTCAAAAATGCGGCTTTCCGGGATATTGTCTTGTCATTGTTGTCAACCTATGGACTGTATATCTTGATGTCGATTCTGTATATGGATCCTTGGCATATGATCACAAGTTTTGTACAGTACATGTTCTTGATGCCAAGCTATGTTAATATCTTGAACGTGTACGCGTTCTGTAATACACACGATGTGAGGTAAGTTTAATTATTATTTTTTTCTTGGAAACAAAGATGTTCAGTGTATCTGGGGAAAGAAAAGGGGGAAAATTGTACTGACGATAGCCCATCTTTTCCTTTGCCTGAAAATAATAATAATAATAGTTGGGGAACCAAAGGAGACAACAAGCCTGCTCATGATCTTGGAGAGGCCAAGAAGAGTGATGGCCAAGTAGTCGAGGTCGAAGTTCCTATTACTTCCGCTGACATGTAAGTTACGCATTCGCTTCTGCACTTTTCTATTTTCGTTTTCTCAACTATTCAGCAATGCTCATTTTTTTTTTTTTTTTTTTTTTTTTTTTTTTTTTTTTTTTTTTGCTTCTCCCCTGACCGGATGGTGGTAATTCCTGCACATTAGTAACGAGGCCTATGACGATGCCATTGCAGAGTTGTCGCACAAGGTTCCTGAAGTTCACCAATCTAGGAGTGCAGCGACAAAGCAAGACGATTACTATCGTGCATTCAGAACAAGGCTTGTCATGGCTTGGATCGGCTCTAATGGTTTGCTGGTAGCACTGATCAGCTCCACGACCATTGAGACAAAGCTGACTATGAAGGTAAAAAAAAAAAAAAAAAATGGCGGCCTTGTAGGATCGTTTGGACAAGAATGTCAAAGAGGAAAAAAAAAAAAAAAAAGGGAAACGCAACGTTACTAAAGTCAATGAGTTCATCTCTTTTTCTTACACTAGAATGGATCCAATGGATATCTGGCAGCGATTATGTGGAGTGTGTTTGGGCTGTCACTCTTCCGATTCTTTGGAAGTATCATCTATCTCTTTTTTAGTATCTTTAGTCATTAGAACCATTTCTTTGAACCATTTTACGACCGTTTGTTATTTTCTTTTTGTTTTGTTTTGTTTTGCCTCAGGACTAGCCATCCCAGATGCCTTTTATCATTTACCATTACCATTTTATGGTAGTCTATATAGTCTCTTTTTTAGATTGATACCCAATATTCAGACCATGTCTTTGTCGACAGACTGGAGACTAGGACTATTTTTTTTTTCTACAACCGAATAATGAATGGAATGAGGAACAAAAAGACTTTTTCATATCAACCTCATAAAAGTGCTATCGAATGTTCTTTGATTTCAAAGTGAAGCCGGTTGAAATTTTTGGTCGATAGTTTTTCCAATATTGTTGTTGCTGTTGCTGTTGCTGTTGCTGTTGCTGTTGCTGTTGCTGTTGATGTATTTTTTTTTTTTTAGTACTTCAAGCATTGTGTCGTGGCGGGTTTGAGAGGGATAGAGTATTTTGAACAAAGCCGTTGAAGCACGTGCCATCTCTGACGTACAGCATCTCTTGGAGTTGTGGGGTGCAGATACAAAAAGCAAAAAAAAAAAAAAAAAAAAAAAAGACTGAAGCTGACTCTGCAAGTCTTTGACGACTTTTGAGTTGCTTCGATGGCAAAAAGCACAGCAGCAGCACTATATGTATATGTATTGGTGGGTGTAACCGAGCTCCATTGACATACGATCGAAAGCAGAGGTTGGAAAGAGGAGAGGGAGAGAGAGAGCGATTTCTACAATGTTCTTGATGGACTGTTGAAAAAAACTGGAAGCTTTAATAATAATAATAATAAAAAGTGTGGGTTGGAAGAAAGAGTCTCGGAATTCTTTTGTCTTCTCTCATATCTCGCTCTTTTTTTTTTTTTTTTTCATTTCATGAAAAAAAAAGGAATAACCGCCCTAGACCCATGGGCTCCAGATGACGACTCCTGGGGCGAACACCATAGGGCAGGGGAGGGGGAGGGGAGGAGAGGTGAACAGTGGTACTGATTCCAACTAATGCCAAATGAGTTTTATTGAACACCATGGTGGATCTCAGGATAAAATGACGGCCACGCCATTCACAAAGCATGAAGCCTCCTGACAATGTTTTCCACTGTGTCTTCGTCTAAACTCAAGTTGCGCATCAACTTGTTGTCGTTGTAGGCATAGATGGTAATGGCGGAACTGAGTCCAAGTTCGCTGAGGTCCTTCAGGTCGGCCGAGAAAAACTTGATATCTCCATATTCTTCGGCCAGTCTTTCGAAACTCTGGGATGTGCCATGACTGATCATGTAGGCTTTTCGGATAATAATGATTCTCTTTCCTCCAGAGCTGACAAAGTGGTTATACTCGTCGATGTTGTTTATCTCGGTAGACATTTCGTTTTTATGTGTCGAGTGTGTGAATGTAGGTTCGTTGTTGAAGGAGGTGGATAAGGATGACGAGGTGGAAGAGAGAAAAGAGGTGAGACGATCAGGGGCATGGAAGATAATAGATTTTGCCCGATGTTGGAAGGGAGGGGAGGGAGTCAGATGTGACGAGGGCAGCAGTGAGACGTTACACCAACAGATGCTGCAGTGACAACTTTTTTTTTTTTTTTTTTTTTTTTTTAAGTAGGGCGAGGGGCGGAGAGAGGGCGGAGGGCGGAGAAGGCGAAGAAAGGGTGGAGGAGAGAGAGTAGAGACTCAGTGTTCATTCACTGCACTCGAGAGAGATGGGTGAAAATTCGTCCGCCAAGCGCAAGCTAGGCGGCATGACGCACTAGGAGGCTCAAAGGCACTAAGCAACAAATTGTTATGATATGACTGCCGGCATGTGCTAGGGTCCTCATACGACAGCAAGATAACACCCATGCTAAAAGAGCATTGGAGTGAGGCCTGTAATGGCCAATAGTTCTAATGCGGATCAAATTGAAGTCCTTTCGTGGGGGTCTTTGCATTGTTCATCGACTTTGGAAACATCTCTAGCCTTCACTGCCACCGGAGTAGCTAGACTTTACTTATTCGCTAGGAGAGCATTTATGACTTCATAAAGGCTGTGCTATCGTCCTCGTGCTCGCCAAGGGGAGCTGTCTGTCCCTTCCGATGCATTATTGAATCTATCCACGCCTTTGCTTGTGTCAGAAAACAGGTCCCCAATATCATTTTGGCAGTGTCTGTTCAACTTTCTTGGGATAAATATAGAATTTCCCATAATACACCTCAAACATGGATAGTAGACGGAAACCCAAGGCTACAACCGGTCTCAAGCATCAAAGGTCAAAAAAAAAAGGTCAAGTCACGTCGATGCTTTCGCACCATCGCTCCTGACCCTTTGGCTAGCTTTGCTGTTTATCTGTTGGTTTTTGAACTAAAAGGTTGGAGGGTATGGTACAATATGGAGTACCTCTCAGTGTAGAGAGGGGGGGGGAGGGGAAGAGAAGAGAAGAATAACTAGGCGCCAAGCCTAATATTCCCAAATAATACAAAGAATAAAAAATATTGGTACAAAGAAAGGAAGGAACTATACAGGTAGGAGGGGACATTTCAAAGGGAGTGAGAGAAAAGTGTAGTGGACGAAACCCAGAGAGGCATAGTCCGGGGTGAAAGGGCGAACAAAGAAAAGCACTCCGTGGTCCGGACTTGGAAACTGGTACTCTTCCTGTCAATCCCAAGAGCCAACACCTCTCCTTTTCCAGCAGCTATTTTTCTTCGAGAGTGGTTGTAGTGTACAGCGCATGGGGGGGTTTGGTCAGGTTGCCAAGGATTGATACTGAGTAGCCTGACTCCCATGAACACGTTGTGGCTGTTGGCCGGATTGTGGATAGTGTTGGTATTGAGAATCTCGACACATGCTTGTGACGGAGACCTTTGGTCATAGAGTGGCGAGTTTTTTTTTTTTTTTTTTTTTTTTTTTTTTGTCAAGATTGTCGACAACATTGGTATTGAGAAGTCGAACGCTTAGTTGCGACGACGATCTTGCTAAAGATCGTCGATTGCATCAGTCCTGTGTGGTTTTCTAGGCCCATGGTCGCGGCGAGCATCTTTGATTATAGTGTGGCGAGCATCTTTGGGAAGGATGTGGTGAGTATCCTTGGTCAGATTGTTGGTAATGTTGATTGCGCTGGTCATAAATGGTTTGGGCCGTGAATGCTGAAACAACCTTTGGTCCGATTGTTGATAGCATTAGTCCTGAATGGATCTCTGACTTTGGCTGAGGCGGATTTCTTTGGTCAAATGGTGAGGAGGGACTTTGGTCCGATTGTTGATGATACTGGCTCTGATAATTTGTTTTTTCTCTTTGGCTTTTTGGTCAGGTCATTGATAGCGTTGGTCCTGTATGACTCTCTGACTTATGGCTTCTGGGGATATTTTTGGTCATGTTGGGGAGTATCTCTGGTGTCCATGGTATTGGTCTTGACGTTTTTTTTTTTTTTTTTTTTTTTTTTTTTGGCAGGCTGTGGATAGAGTTGGTCTTGCATTGCTTTCTGGCTTGTGGCTGTGGCGAATGACCTTGGTCTGATGGTGGAGAGGATCCTTTTGTTTGATTGTCAATAATACTGGCCTTGATAGTTGTTGCTTTTTTTCCCCTTGGCTTGAGGTGTCCATGAATAAGTCGTGGTTAGGTCCATGCTACGATATGTCGCAGTATAAAATACTGGCTCAAAGTGGAAGGGATATTAAAAAAAAGGGGGCGAGAGCAATAATGTACAGAAGGGGACTGCGAAAAGAGAAAGGGATTAAGCTGGTATAAAACAAATGGGGTAGACGAAAAGCAAAAAGCAAAAAGCAAAAAGCAAAAGCAAAGCGAAAAAGAAAAAGAAAAAGAAAATAAGAAAAGCAAAAAGCGAAAGAGAAGTGAAGTGGAAAAAAAAAATGAAACAAAAGCGAAAAAAGAGAATCAGATTGAAAAGGAGAACTCAAAGCTGGACAGGTTGATGTTTGCTTGGGGTCCAAAGAGGACAACGGGTCCACCACTCGACTCGGGATTGGCCTGCCGTTCTGCTTCGAGTGTGGTATCCTTTGGCGCTGGAGCAGATGGTGTAGGATGGGGCTCCTCCTCTGGCTCGGCTCTCGACCCTCCATGGACTGGACGACTTGGCGTACCTGCGCTATATCGCTCCGGGTCTTCCACGCGCTCACCAATAATAGTTGAGCCTCCAGCCTGGACAACACGAGGTTCGAATTCCTTGCCTTCCTTGAGACGTCTAGGGAGATCCCTCAAGTAATCCGCCAGGACCTTATTTCTAGCCTCCTCCTCCACTGTTGGACCGTCTTCAAAAAGGACCTTGCGTCCGTGAACAAACAGAGGGCGATCCTCAGGGTCGTCGAGATCTTCAACCGTTCCAGGAAATCGCGTCGATCGACTAGTAGTTGCAGCAGAAAACAAATATTACGGGTGCTGTTAGAATACTTATCAAGATTTTCTCTCTAAACCAATCATGCCAAAATGAGACCGTAGTTAACTTACCAGTAGTAGGCAATACTTTGGCTGGACTCATAAACCCGTGCTGCACGATCCTCTCGGGAGCTTGGACCTGCCATGAACGGGTTTGCTGGATCAAAGTATTGCTCTCTGGTGATATTCCTCTCGCGAAGATAGGGTCTGCCCATGTATGGATCGTCGGATGAAGCCCAGTCGTTGACGTTGCTCTGTGGCTCATTGTCCAATTCGTCCAAGCGATCAGATGAGTAGTCTCCCTCATATCCGTCCGAGAACTCGTCAATATTCTCGTCAAAGTACTCGCCAGCGTACTCGAGAGAATTCTCATCCCGTTCTCGGACGTCGTGGCGGTTCTCGTAAGAGTACGCTCGAGGGGGGATCTCTTCCAGTGACCCTTCATCGGAAAATTGATCGTCAAACTCAGTCGGGTCATAGGCCTGTGCGCTGGGGGGTCGGTTCTCCTTGTCACTGTCATTGTTCTCCGATCCAGCGTAGCACTCGTAGTGGGAGTCTACCCACTCGGGGCCAGACTGTGCGATGGGATGACGGGCTGCTACTACCTCTGCCGTATATCCGCGATCGATCGTTGGCGGGGAGTGAAGCTTAAGGCCGGAGCTAGCCACTGGCGTTGTCTCTCGAACTGGGGTAGTCCAGCCAGCAGCATCATCTGGTGAGTAGCGTTCTGAAGAGTCCAGCTCATCATTTTCGCTATCGTGTCCAGGATCTGCTCGCTCGAATCGAGAGGTCTTGTCCAATGCCTCGTTGCCCTCCTGAACGGCATCGGGTAGGTTGTCATCGGGATGCACCTCTTTCTCTGGGTCATCATTAGCACCGTGTTCGGGGTCTGTTCCGACGGTCTCCTTGGCGGCATCCTTTGAGACTTCCCTGGTAGTTTCCTTAATGACTTGGCCGTCTCCTTTGATGACCTCTTTGGTAATCTCTTTGATGACTTCGTTGGTGTCTCCTCTGATAACCTCCTTAGTGGTCTCTTTGATAATCTCGTTGGAGTCTCCTTTGCTGACCTCTTGAATAACCTCCGTCAGGACCTTTCTGGTTCCTCCACTGAAGACTTCTTGGGTGACCTCCTTGCGGACTTCCTTAGAGACTTCCTCGATAATTATCGTGCTCCCTTTGGTAATCTCTTTGGTAATTTCCTTGGTGGTCTCTTTGCAGACTTCTCTGATGACCTCTGTTGAATCGCCTCCGTCGGATATAGGGACTTCAGCCAAAGTTCCATGAGTATGACCGCCGCTTGCTTGGCACTCAGTACCAGCTTCCAGGCTCCTGTCCTTAGTAACTTGGTGTCCATCCGTATCAACCTTGAGTCGCTCATCGTCTGCTTCGTCCGACGCGTCCTCTCTCTCTTGGCTATGTCCGATTTTCGCTCGCTTGGGTACATGATGAATTGCGTCGTCCACAAAGTCAATCCCGGCAACATGCTTGCGAACAGTGGAATCATCTACATAATTGCCATTAAACCGATTAGTACAGAGAACAGTCTCATGATGAAACGGCTGACTCTTCAGTGTAGATTTCATCAATAATCAACTTACCCTGTGACTCCATTGAAGTTGACGCATCTCTCAACGTTGACTCGCCACCGCTTTCTGACGATGTCGCGTTGGTAGGAGAGGAGGCTCTGATGGATGCTGCATTGGCCGTGACAGTCGAAAGAGACGCGTCCGGCGATACCTCAGTATCTGACAATGCTCCGTTGGTAGATGCTTCACTCTTTCCTTTGTTATTGCTGATTATCTTGCGGTGAAATCTCCTCTTCTTGGAGATCTTGGCGTCTGGCAGGTTTGGGATTAGGTGCTTTCGATCATCAAATGCCTCATGGTGGGCATCTTCATCATGACGTTCTTGACTGGATGGCAGTGGCGGCGATGGGAGTGATGTCTGCAGGCGCCTTGAACGTCGAGGCTGATGGGAAGTCATTTGAATGATATCGCAGATTGGAAAAGGGCGTTGATGTGGATTTCTGATTGTCTGCTACTATTGTAACAGAGACTGTAGTGACACGAATTCGGTCTTTGACAAGCCCCTGATAGGTAAGGTCCTTTCAATCAGGCAAGCAGGATCGACTATGCTGGCAATCAGGAAATCAGGATCAACTGCGTTGGTAACTGGGACGGAAAGCGATTGATTATGAGAAACAGGGTTGTCGTTTTTTATGGTGGCAAAAAAAAAAAAAAAAAAAAAAAAGAAACTGACGAGCACCTGACAAATATCAGTAGGGGAAAAAATTTTCTACTCCGAGTTCAGAGTCGCGGTTCTATGAAGTGGAGCCGGTATGAGGACCATATTCCGACCCAACACTACACCCTTGGCCTCCAAGCATGTAAAAAGTGGTGAGAATGAGACTCTTCATGAACTTCGAGAACCCTGCTGTATCCCTTTCTGAAAGGCAATCTAGGTCGAGACTTTTCCAAAGCTACAGCTTCTTGCTGGTAATCCTTCTACCAAATTTGCGAATACGCGTTGTCTTAGACCCCACGCAGCGATTGTTTTCCCTCCATAATCAGACAAAGGTGCTGAGATGGGATACATAGTACAACGAGGAGTTGGTGGTCCTTCAAGCAATCCGACAGAGTAAGGGTCTGTCAATGCTGTGCTGTATCGTGTGCACCACCTGGTGCAAATGCTCGTGACTGGCTCATATCCGTTCCGAATTGAGGAATGTTCCCTCTGTCACAAAGGGGATACCGCCCAATCTTCTGTCCTACCAACAATTCGTTTCTCATCGGTCCATCAAGTGCCAGTTGATTCCTCGTATATTTACTCAGTTCTCGACTCGTTGCTCGCACGGAAGCCCAACGCAATCTCAGGACGGTGAGGCAACATGGGTTCTTACCCCGAATCTATAGATGGGGGCTCATTCGAACTCAGTTATAGGAGTCAGGTCGAGCAGAGGACTAGTCATCACTTGAATTCAGAAGATGAGAGTCATCCGCTATCCCAAAACCCATTTCACAATCGGAGAACTAACGAGGCAAGAGATAGTACTGATTCTCGAGCCTCTATCCGACAGTCAATACGAGGCGCTCCAGGACCAAATCCCAATCGCACCTGGCTCTCGTATTGGAAACGACCTTGGCAATCCCTGAATACCACATTCTTTAGCATCATTCATTATGACCGCCTCCGGTCTCGGCCTTCGTGGTGGTACTCAACCTCTCGTGAACCCATCTCGCCAGAGACACCATCCCAGTCCAGGCCAGCAAGAGCATTGTTTAGAGCTAGGATCCAGTTGATATCCTCAGTAACTGCAATACTCACCAGCAAGCGGCGCAAGACCTGGTTTCTCTTCCTGATCGTTACCTCGTTGCTGCTCACCATCCTCTCAGCTAACTATCTTTTGGGAAGACTTCACTACCCTAGTGATCTCTTCACCTCGGCACAACAACCAGATGGTGCCAAGCAAGAGGTCCTAGTCCCTGAGCCGATTGACAATGGTTCTGGATCAAGGCGCAACAGAAATAGAGGCAAAGGAAAAAAAAACAAACCGAGACCCAAGAACCCTTCAGGCGACAACCCAAATGATCAACATTCTACTGATTTGTCCGACCCGGAGACAAAGTTAGGGCTGCATCGAGGAAAGAATCCAGAGACGGGCTCTGACGAGTCATCAGAGAGTATCAACAAGGATGACCCCAATATTCGGATATGCAACCTGAACGACCTTGTCCATGGTCATTGGAGCTTTTCTGAAAATAATCAGTTATCAATCGATAATAGCCAAGGATTAAGCCCGGCTGACGACCAAAGTTGGACAGGATACGGGCCATTGGGATGTAAATCGCACATCTGGAATGAGCGATTTCTTTTGACTCCCAATGTCAACAGCTTGACTAATGCCCTTCCGCAATTAACAAGTGCATCCTTGTTGGATCGAAATCGAAAGTACGCGACACATGTGAAAGGTTTCAACTGGATCCTGGATCACAATCAAAGCAAAAATACGCAGGCTGGACAACAAAAGCCAATATGTCGACAACCCGAAATGGATGTTGGTGATTTCATTGAGGTCCTGAAGCGGTCACCGTTGGTGATGATTGGGGATAAATTCCTTGAGCAGGAGTTTCTCTCTCTCGAATGTATGGTGATGGGTCTACAGGACCAATTAATGAAGGACTATCGTTTGGAGCATCAAGAGGTCAAGGAAACAGATAACGAATCGATCGATCCGAAGATACTGGATTACCAAATTGAGTCCGAAATGCCTCCAACAGTGGAGCTCAAGATCGCCCCAGGACAAGGTGCTACAACTTCTGACTCACAAACTCCACCAGGAATATCTTCGCAATCGCCTCCACCAACTCCAAAAGCCCAATCTTCAGGTATCTATAGAAAGGCCAAGCCCGGTCGGATGAAATTCGTGGATAGAAACTCAAACTTGAGCTTGGCCACGTTTATTCGGTCGGATGTCCTCTGGGACTCGGAAATGTTTCCAACAGAGAATACCGACTTTAGTGGACTTCATCCGGACTGCAAACTAGTAGGACCAATTTTAATGTGCGAACCGCCGCCACGGCCACACGAGGCGAAGCTTATTGACAGATTAAGCACATCAAGTCATAAAGGATCTTTGTTCAGCTGGTGGATTGGAGATCAGGACCAACCGCCAGTCAAAAAAGAATCAAACATGGAAAAGGCTGAAGAGGACCAAGCTACGGACGAAAATACAGAGTTCTGGTTCGGCTCGGATCTAGAGCGCGACATCATCAATTTAGGGTGGGTGGATATGCTTCGTGAAGCTGTCAATGCGGAGGAAGGTGTATTCGTGGATTCGAAAGGCGCTCGAAGGGTTCCTCTGTTGGTGATCAGCAATGGAGCCTTCTGGGATTTTAACCCGCTCGACGCTCTGCTGTTGGATGAAGCTCTCATGTTAAGGCAACAGCAAAGTGGATTTAAAACTTGGACAAAGGCAGAGAAAGATCAGATCTTAAAGCTCCAGGATAATCGGAGGAAAATATTGCGACGCCGATACACAACCGCATTAACCCATATGCTCGAGTATATAAAGGCGACATATCCAGAGATGCGAGTAATAGTCCAGACAAGCGTGAGGCGACATCAAGACTGTGTAGCCACAGGATCCGCCAAGTCAAATGCTGCGGAGAAGGCCATCAGGGACGACCAGGACCGAGAAGCTGCGCTTCTGAATGAGCTAACTAGGGTAATACGCACAGCCCTCAAAGTCATTTCCAGCACACTGATGTAATATTTCGGAAGATTAACTTTTTTTTTCTGACGCTGGCCAACTCTCATTTCTCTAGGTTGTTGTGGCTAGGATGCAGGACCCACGGTACTCATTCTTGGATACGACCTTTCTGCGACTCTTTAATGACCCCTCCTCCAGTCCGAATAGGCGGTACTGTCGCCGCTTTATGATGCCTGGTAAGATTGACCGTACTTGTATTCTCGCTTTGAATCCTATTTTTTTTATATTTAAAAGGTACTTGACCACTAATCCTTACGAATAACTGTTTCTAGGACCGTTGGATACCCTTGTTCACCAATTATATGGTGAACTTTATAGATTGGGCTTGTAGAGTAGTGCGGGCTCTCCTGCGATAATAGATATGGAAAATAGTGATGCTGTCCCTGGGATGGAGAGGAATGGAGAAGCATGGTACGAAAGATGATTGTGATGCATTTGGGAGGGCAAAGACATTGTTCGATCTGTCATCCCCAGAGGTCCATTGGCCACTCAGGTGACGCATGAGCGTGTTGGCTGCCCCTTTTTTTCCTCCGTCCTGTGCCCCCTCTTTTCTGTTTTGAAGGGCTGCATGCCGCCGAGCGGATGACACTCACTCTTCTCTCTCTCTCTTCTCTCTCTTCTCTCTCTCCTTCACTTTCTCTCAGTGACCTGACCTTCTTTCCCTTCCGCACTTTCTCTCCTCTCTTTCTCCTCTCCTTTCTCTCTTTCGCCCACGAGCAAGAGCCTCGAGCTGGCGATCTCCTCTAACTAGCCAACCCTCTCAACCTTACCTCCAGCGCCTCTTGGGTCGAACTCTCTTTGTTCTTGACTCGTGCTGAGCACGATCGTCCTATCCGACATGGCTCCCAGTCACCGTCCCACTTCCGCCCCACGGCCGTCTCTGCCCCCATCCCGACAGCCTCTCGTGCAACAGCACCAGCCTTTCCCTTCCTCCGCCTCTTCTTTTTCCATGCGCCACTCAACATCTTCCTCTAGCCTCTTTGGCCCTGGTGACTCTACTCGCACACCCTTCGCTCCTCGGGGAAGTCGTGGGGCCGACGGTCAGACTCAGCCCTTGAGTATGGATCGTCGTTTTAGCCGAGATCAGGCTATGGGTTCATCCTTTGGTTCGTCCTTCGGCCAAAGTCCACGACAAGGCGCCACCTCATACAGCCCAGCAAAGACATATCCATCCAGTTCAGGGACTTGGGCGGGAGGAGGATCAGGAACTGGATCAGGAATGAGCCCTAGCTCTGGGACCAGAGGTCCTCAAGGACGGCCCAGGGCAGTTACAGTTCACGATCCTGCTCTATTCACCGAAAGCACCTCAGACCTCAATTCCCTTTACACACTCGATAATACCCCTGCGGCGACGTACGATTCTAGCGACCAGGATGAGGACTATTCTTACTTTGGTAGAGCAGGCGAAGACTATATGCTGAAGAGGAGACGGACTCGTTTAACGACGATGCTCTGCTGGCTCGACGCAGTATTGCTTGGCTGTTTTACTTTATTGGCGGGACTCCGGTATCCGGATGAAGGAGCATCAATACCATCCTCTACATGGTCATGGGATTGGAGTGGGATAGCTTGGCCGCTCACGGTCATGAGCCTTGTTCGCATCCTGGTGATGCTGTTCACAGTTCGCTATAGCCACGGGAACTACAACACAACCGTTATTTTTGTCTGTATGGTAGGTTCATTGGAAACAGACTAAGCGCAGCGCAGGTTTTTTTTTTTTTTTTTTTTTTGGTAAAAAAAAAAAAAAAAAAAAAAAAAAAGAGCTTATCGATTCTGACACAGGGATTACGTTGCCACCATCCCAACCCATAGGCCATCACATTACTCACCATCTTTGCGATCAACACAAATATCCAACACCACATCTCTATCAGTGCTACACTTGTTGGACAATATATCGTTTCCTTGGCCATGACCCAAACTCACTGGATAACCTATTCGGCCCATACACCCATGTCCGCAACCCTGGCATACGCGTACGACCCTTTACTTTCTGAGAGCATCACCTTTTCACGCGAGTCCAGATATATTGGAACATCGAATCTCCAAAGGAACACAGTTCTAAAGAGGGGAACATCCTATGGAACCATGGGTGCCGTTCAGGAACTAGACGAAGGGCAGGGAAACGAAGATGAAGAAGACGATGACCAAGAAGCATTCATCAAAGTGAATGTGGATATGAAGGCCGTCCGACAGCAACGATCACCGTATTTGTTCATGAGAGAACGGAGTGGTGAAGATGCACCCGAATCTAGCACTCAAGTCAACGACGCTGAAGATGGTGATGATGAAGAAGAAGAGGACCAGGACATGGAGGTGCTTCTCGCATTCCAAGATGCAAGGCGACAGCAGGTTTATGCGTTTTCACCAACAGCATCTTCAGGAGTGATCCCAACACGTTCAATGCTTTCCCCTCAAGCTTTACCTGGGGATTCAAGCGCAGTCAATCGAACCCCATTAGCGTGGGCATTCCAACCTAAAGGCTCATACTCAAGCTCGTATGACATGCGAATGGCTGCGGCGGGATCCGCGATAGGAGCAGTAGGAAACAGCGCTCCAGGTGGTCTGACGGTGGGATATCCAGCAAGAAAGCGGGTCAGCCAGTCGAATCTAAAGGGTAGCGCTCTTGGTCGGCGAACGTGGACGGGTGGCCATAGTATAATTTACTCCGGTATTTTTCTCGAGTCTTCTGATGACGATTCAGGATCAGAAGCAAAGGAGGATGGCGAAATCAGCGATGCTGCTGCGGATTCTTTTGATGAGAAAGAGGAACCATCCCTCTTAAAATCCGATACAGAAGAGCCCAATCCCGACGAGGATCCAAGAAACCTAGAGTTGCCACCAAGTCCAAGGGCTCGGAGTCCTGAAGAGATCCCAGTCCTGGAAGTTATCCCGACGGAGAGTCAGCCATGTGGTGCCTCAACCAGCCCTCAGCTGGACTCGGACGGTAATGAGCATACCGAATGCCAAGCACAACATCGCCAACTCGAGAAGGAAGTCACTACAGAGACACACGAAGAACGGCTGCGTCTGAAGGAAACTAAAAGGCGAACAATAATCCGCGAATACGCGATCCCAGGATCTGATGGAGCGGCGACAAATAGCAATACCGGCGTCACCGAAAGTGATACGACAGTAGTCTTGGATATCAACACAGCGGATTCTGAGAGTAACGATCAGAATATAAAAGTAGAGGTCATTGATATTAGTATGAGTGGCGAGCGTACACCTTCTCCCTTGGGTGTATCTAGCGAGGAGCCAGGAAAGAAGCCCACGGTTCAAGCCATAATTCCTGACGACTCTTTTCACAATACCGAGTCCTCCATAGAAGGTAACTATGGAGACATTCTATTTTGCAGCTTCCTAGATTTAGAAGAAACTATGACACTAAGTGGGACGGAGCATATTTCTTTGCAACCACTAGAAGATGAATCTCAAGATTGCAGACCAGAAAGGAGTACTGCGAGTGATGACTGCGAGGTTCAGGAAACAGACCATGAAACTCGGCTTGATGGACACCAAGGCCTGTCTACTGTGACATTTAATATCTCTTCAAGCAAGCAAATCACGGCTGTAATCTGCGAAGATGAAGACTGCGAGGAGCACCCTTTCCAGGAAGGTCCTGCAGCAGAGCTCGAGTCGGCTCTAGGGACAGGTGTTACCAAAGGAAATATTGTCCACCTGGATATCAAAGAGTCGTCAACCTCTGCAATGGAAAGAACAGGAGAAGGAATCAATGATTTTGAAGACGAGTCAGAACCAGGTACTCTCCTACCTCAGCAGCGAATTCGACCTGGCGAACTACCAGGGATCGATGACATTCCTTTGGAATGCGAACGCATCAGAGGTGAGCTGACCAAGGCGCATGAAGAGTCTCAAGAAAATGCTCCTGGATCAAGAGGTATCCGTCTTCGAGGACGAACCGAAAAGACAACCATGGCACTTGAAACGGACAAAAAGTTTGATCCCAACGACCCTTCTTCGATTCTAACAGGACCTGGAGTTATCATGAAACCAATAGAGCCTCACCGCGAAATCACCACTACGGAGGAAGGCGTGGATGATGAAGGGGGATATCGAAGGATTCACATTAGAGAGCGCATTGAGAAACTCACTGTTGAGGAAGACTGCAGTAGCGCCAGCTATAGTAGCGACAGTGATAGCGGCCCAGAAGGCATAATTCCTATTGGAGTTACTCGGCCAGGACGCAGATATTCTGGAGATGTTATTATGCCAGGAGGTGTTGTTGTTGTAGACGAGCGACCATTGCCATTACTACCAGGAATGAAACCGCTGCCTGGTGAATGGGTAGAGGTAGGGGGTCCCGACATGAGACCTGGCGTCGTTACATGGGGAGTGGCGGGCGATTATCCTGAAGACTATATCTATCCTGTTTCACGACCTCCATACTCGATTGCAGTAGGCCAAGGGCCAGACATTGAGATTGTGGATCCAATAGTGGCAATACCTGAGCCCATGATCGCCATTCCCCAGCCGACCATGGTCATCCCTGAACCGAGGGTCGTGATTCCAGAGCCAGCGGTGTATATTCCAGAGCCTACAGTATCCATCCCAGAGCCAACAATATCCATCCCAGAGCCAACAATCTATTTTCCAGAGCCTACAATATCCATCCCAGAGCCAATGATTACAATCCCACAACCTACGATTGTTCCCCCTCCACCTCAACCACAACCGCAGCGTGTGTCTGTTGCTCCTCCTCCTCGACCAATACTCCAACCACCTCCTCCGAGGGTCCTCCCGCCACCACAGCCTGTCCTTAATCCGCCTCAGAGACCAGTCCTCCGCCCTCCACCACAGCCTATCGTGGCTCCAGCTCCAGAGCCAGTGATTCAACTCCCACCTTCACCTGTCATTGCGCCTCCTATACATCCGGTTGTAGCTCCGATTGTAGCACCAGCTGTAGCACCAGTTGTTCAAGGAAACCGGGGAATAGCTGTGGCTGATGTTCACCCACTTGTAGCTCCTGGTCCTGTTCCTGCTGTCATTCCTAGAAATGGTGCATATGGTGCATATGGTGGCTATGGTGCATATGGCCACCATGGTTATGTCGGTCCTACTGGTTCTTTCGATGCTGCATCCATTGATGGACGATATTCAGTTGCCTCAATCTATGAGGATGAAGTATACTCCGTGGCATCTGTGTATGACGATAGGTCAGTTGTTTCTATCGATAGAAGGGGAATGATCCCAGTCTCAGTGCATGACAATGCAATGATGGGAATGCCCATGAATGACGCCGGCCCTTACTTGACACGTGGACAATACGGTCCCTATGGGCGCTCTCAAATAGTAGCTGCTGGACATGTTACAAGATCCCGTGAACCCGAAGATGAATACCACGACCAGTGGAGATACTCAGACCAGGATAGGGGACAGGTTGCTTACTATCAAAACCGCCATGTATCAAGAGGGTCAGATTCTCTAGAAGGAGCAACCGACATGGAAGAGCCGTCACTTTATGATGATAGGAGGCATAGTGACAGTGAGAGACTCATCCGAGCTCAGCACATGAACTGCGCGAGCAACATGAGTAGTTCGGATATACTCACGGAAGACCTTGTCAATAGCCGACCAGTATCTGGTAATTATTCCGAGGTAGCTAGTCAGGATCTTTCTTATCAAGAGGTTACTGTCAGCGAAGGACAACTTGAAATGAAGGAAATGGCGATCGAAACCTATTACGATACCACCAAATCACAATTCAAAGCTCGCGAGCAAAAGGAGCAGCTTTTGACGGAAATGGCCATGCGGATCAAATCAAACCAAGAGGATTTACGACAACAGCAAAAGCAGCAACAGCAGCATCATGGGGATCCTCGGGTAGTAGGAGATGCTCGAACATCGGGTGATGATATTTCCCAGCCAGCGGAGCCTTCCATGCACCGTCCGCAGACCCCAGTATCAGCGCTGTCGCTTTCCCTCAACACAACGAAACCTCATCAAGCGCCGCCAGTGTTTACTATTCCGAAGCCTCCGGCTAATCCGCCCCCAGTCCGTCTTCTCGCCAACAGGAATGTTGCTGCCTCGCTCGGGCCATCGCCTACGCTTGTGTTAGAAAGATTGCCGCTTGGTGGCCGTCGAGCTGGCATTGCTCCTTCATTCACCAAAGAGGACAATGCAAGCATTGCTAAAGCAGTGAAAGCGACCCCTCAGCTGAGTAGCAGTGCAGAGATGGTTGCTGCTGAAGATAAGAATTCAGAGGAGCCGATCCTGTCATCCTCGTCGTCCAATATAGAGACGATCATGTTACAGGCTCGGAGGTCCAAGGACGATGGTCCTGCAGTCAGTGCAACGAATGGCCACATTCTAAAATCATCTATAGAAGCGACTCCGCCCAAGCCTCGGCCTCTCATCTCACATTCGACAATGATGAACAGTACCTCTGGAGAGAACGACACGGGTATGCCTGGAAAGATTTCTACAGCTGCAGCTATCCAGCGCCTAAAGGAACGGCGAGACTCATTGAATGCTGCTATGATGTCTCATATAACAGCCAGCAAACCCGCAAAAAAGGCACGGAGACGACCACACTACCCAGCAATGAGCCGAGAGATGCTTCACCCCTCGCTTCTGAATGAAGGGATCCTTGCTTGCTGGAATAACGAATTTGGGAGTGCACTAGAAATTTTCAGTGAGCATAGTGCGACCTATCCAAGATGGAGTCTTGCAGCAGCAGAGGTAAGCATTAGTGACATTGTTGGTAATTTCAAGCGACATCACTCTCTATGGTAGGAGCAAAGAGCTAAATGTGGATGTACTCTAGGTCAATATCGTTCGACAGCTCATTAGCGGTCAACAAACTGAAGCCGACCCAGAATTGATTGAGTCTCTTCGACATTCAGAAAAAGTATCTTCTAAGGTTATAGAGCGGAAAACAGAGTTTGTAAGTTCCTGTGCATTGCATTGGATTCGGTAACATTGCAATGATTTGGAAGTGAGATTGCTGACTAGCCCTCTTTTGTTACCTTCGTTGCTCAGGAATCGAGTTATTTGAACTATCGAACTATTTGTAGTTCTGATGCAAGTTTAGCAACCGCAAATGATAACACCCTTCGACAAAACTACAAATGGGATTGTGAAATGGCATTTTATGACATGCTGTTGTATCGGAGCATTCTTCAGTTGACATCTGCCTCTGATACTAAAGGGGCTTTTTCTGACATCAAAGGCGGCTATCATTTGAGGCGTGCTTGGAGAGGGTATCAACGAATCAAGCAAGATATTGAGACAACCAAAGAGCGATACAAAAAACTAGAGGCACTGGCCAAGGCTCATGAAGATGGTATCCAAGATGTCGTTATACCTACATCGAACCCTTCCGACGAGCTATCCGGGACAAAGGATAAGAAACGGCCGACGCCTCTCTCCAAGACGACAACCATGCCAGTTCCAATTCCACTTGGATCTCCTACCGCTCGGAACCAAAAGTCAGCAACGTCGTCCAAGCATGCGTCCCCTTTGTCTACTTCACAATCCAATGAAGGATCAAGATGGTCGATTTTTGGTAGAAGGGCAAGCCTAAACTACACTTCAGTCCCCTCGTCCCCAGCCGATGTAACAGACGGTCAATCACGTCAGGAAAAGGACGACAAGACCAAGACAACATCGTGGTTTCTCCCGAGCAGTCCTTCATCTGCGGCTGGCAAAGGACTTGCTAGTACAATCCGAGAGAGAGCCAAAGCAGCGGAGGAATTCAAAACAGCTGTCAAAGTGCTTGATGATGTGGAGGACTACATGCTCTACGGCATTGGTTTATTTTATTTTATTGTTTCGATCGTTCCAAAGTCTGTCCTCCCTGCCCTCAAGGCGATCGGCCTACAATCGAACCATGAGCAAGCGATCAAGAACCTTGAAGCTGTTTTTGAGCGCAAGAATGGACGAGGTAATTGATTTTTTTTTTTTTTTTTTAGGATCGTTGACAGTTTCAAGAAAGTTGAAAATCCCTTTGCTGACCAAAAAAACTAATTTCTACTTTGTTTATCTCTGAATTGTCGTTTATAGCTCAATTTGCTGGACTGTTCCTTCTCATCAACTATCTATTCCTTCCGAGAGGTCTTGAAGATCCAGCGATCTCGCTTGGAAGAGCAGGTGCAATTTTAGAAGAATGCCTCAAGACTTCACCGTAAGTATTCCTCCCGGCAATAGAAGCTTTGTCTGAGTGAAGCGCAGATTATAACGTCCAATACGCAGAGGTTGGCCTTTTGGGACGACTCAAAAGATCAAAACGAACAAACTCTTGTTCTTGTTGTTACAGATGTCAGTCATTAATTTCATCCGAACTAATGAGCCTCGACTTCTTATTGAATGTGTCAACAGTAATAGCTCCAGCTTCCTGTTGATGGCATGCCATCATGCACGCAAGACCGGAAACATGATCCCTTCGGCTCTGAATCACATTACACGCGGTATCCAAACATGTGAGGCCGCTGGTATCCCATCGATCAACTACCGGTTTGAATTGGGTCTCACTTTCTTTATTCACCAAGAGTTTGGCAAGGCAGCTGATATCTTTGAGATCCTTTGGCGTCGCTATGTTGAGTTGTCGCCAGAAAAGGCGTGGAGTAATGGTGGACGTCGGAGAAAGGGTCGGAGTAGCAGTGTCGGACAGATACCCTTGACCACCGCGATTCTTGGAGGGGTGTCCTCTTCAAGCACAGGAAACGGCAATGCGGCAGCTCTAGGACAGCTTGAAGACATTGATGATGAGGAAGATGACTTTGAGTTGGCTCCTTTCTGTGGACTCTGTTTGATCGCCTGTAAATCCGTAATTCGTTTGGGCCAAGAGGGATACTTTGGGTATGGCCGTGATGGGTTCGGCACTCGACCCATGCCTACTGGAAGCAACAACAATAGTAGTACCAACCTCCCATGGGGATCTATGGAAGGTATTTTCAGGATGTCTGCTCCTGGGTCTAGTGCCCCTATCTCACAACAGCCCAATGTTTCCAAGGGACAGGATAACGACTTGTTAATAGAGGCTCAAGAGGTGTTGGCCATGATGACTCCGCTGGATCAATTTGCAACCCAGAAATCAATTGCCTCTAGCTCTGGCGGATCGATCTTTGAGCATGTTAGAGGAGCATCCAACCAGAGTGCTCGAACAACAAGAGAAGGAAGCATTGGAGAGCCCGGGGGTACCTTGGCTGGTCAAATCCATACGGCTCCTGCTCAATCCAAGGTAATTCATTTGATAAAAACAACATGGTTATATCCGACTTTCTTTTCTTTTCTTTTTTTTTTTTTTTTTTTTTTTTTTATTGGTGCTAACAATGGGAATGCACTTTATTCTTTCCATTCCTCCCAGCTGAACCGATTCAACAAGTTTGCGTGGAACCAATGTCAGAAGAGTCTTCAGAAAGGCCGCATCACGCCTTTCCTTCCACTCATCATTCTATACCTTCGACGTGATGTCGCCTATATGAAACCTGTGCTCCTTCGCAAGTTCCGCACTTTGATGGAAGCGATCTGGAAGGTAGCAGACCGCCTGCATTTTCATGTCTTTTACTCAATGTCTCTTTTTTATACTTGTCTAACCCGAATTCATATATTTGATTCATGCGAAATAGACGGTTCAACACGACGCAGATGCAGATACTCAGGCCATTTATCTGTTACTGAGTGCCGTGGTTCATAGACAGTTGTTGCCTGATGACTCGACCTTTGCCTATACTGCTCTGACAGACTGTTTGCTCCTTGAGTCACTCATCGAGACAGAGATGTGGGTCATTCCGTTTTGTCATTTTGAGGTTCGTATCCCCTTTGTATTGCGTCGATCTATGCCTCTATCCATGGACTTTGTTTGAATCCACGCAATACCTTGGAGAAAAGAAAAAAAGGACTGATTAGCAATCCATACCTTGGTACTGCTTTCATAGCTCGGAGAGTTGCTCTACAAAAAGCTGAATCTGCCACAAGCTGCGCTGGAGCAATTCCAATGGCTCGTCAAGGGCCCTGCAAAGGAGGTACAGCCTACTACTTCTGGTCTTTTTAACCCTGGAAATACCGGCTCAGCCAGCGGATCGGGTATGGGATCAGGAGTAGTGGGAGGTGGAGCCAACAGCGGCTTTAATCCACGGCTTTCTGTCTATGGAGGAGGGTTCCCGTCTGAGAGTGTCTCGAATCTTGTAGAGAGTGTAGCGGCTGCCGCTGCCGCAGCAGCCGCTGCGTCAGCTACCACTAATGACCCAGACATTGAAGGGCATTTCCATTTCAAGTCCACTTCATCGGCGCACCATCGTCTTAGTCAACTCTTTATTAACGGGCTGGGAGGCAACAATGGCACAGGAGCTTCGCCGACAACAGCACCACCAGTGGCCCCGCCCAACCCAATGACTTTTTATAACTCACGGTATAAAAAGTTTGAGTTTTCTCAAGCATTGAGACACCGGAGTACCATTTGTATGGATCAGATCCAAAGAGCGACCGCCTCTACATCTCTGGAGAATACGTCAACGACAACCGAGAAGACTAGAGGTAGTCGTAGTTCAACAATAGCAGTACCCGCCGAGAATGGAGCGACTGTCTCTTTCAACAGACGTGCTAGTGTCAGGGCAGATGCCACAGTCAACCATCGACAAAGAATTGGATTGGAATCCGAACCTGCCACTCCAACTAGTTATGCCGCTTTACCACAGGAATCATCTAATGCTCAGGATGAATACGTTGATATTCAAGACGTTCAATCTCAGGACTTTCAATCTCAGGACGTTCTTATGGGTGAAGCTTTAGATGGGTCGTTAAAAAGATCGTCCTCTATCATGTTGGTCACCGAGTCAGAGCCAAGGGACTCCACCCGAGGAGAAACAACAGGTACAAGCCCGCGGAGGAGAGAGGATACACGGAAATCTGCAAGGCTGTCATCATTCTCCATCACGACAGACCCGTTGAGTGAAGGAACTTATGACGCAGAAGACCAAGAGCCATTTAGTTTTGGGATGAGACAACGAGAAGAGTCAACGGTAGTCCAAATTGAAGTAGATGCGATGGATCAGCAGCCAAGAGACACGACAGGGACCACAGTGGCTAGGGATATCCATCTATTTGAAAAGGGTACAGAAATTGATTCAATGGTCAGTACTTCTAGTAGTAATCCATTGCAACACCGGACACTTCCTTCTGGGGTGTTGATCTCAAATGGCAAAAGTGCAAGACAAGAGAGTCATGCGAGTGCAGCAGCCCAGTCGGCGTTTAGTCAAGGATGGAGTACGATTACGTTGCCCAACATTTTGTCCGATGCTCAACGGAAACGAGGCAGTATTCAATGAACTTGATAAAAAAAAAATAATAAAAATAGAAAAAAGTTTTTAATGAAGAAATGAAGAACCGAGCCCATGGATACTGGGAACTGGGATGAGATCTAGTCTATTTCATCTGCTTTTGTTTTTTCTGTTCTTATTTTCGTGGATTACGCTTGGTTCGTTACGTGGGGTACTACCAAGGAGGCTGTTAATCCCCAAAGAAGCAGCGCAAGCCGAAGATCAGAACAAGTGAAATAAACAATAAATTGGTGTTGGTATTTTTCAGTTCATATTCAATTGCGAAAGTGATGGTGAAAATAGGTTCTACGACAAACCCAGAGTGTCACAAAGACTAGACGAAATAATACATAGAATAAAATCCTCTAAGAATGTAGGCTGAAGTGCCCTTACCTGAGGAGCTGCTCCCAGAGGACAGCCCTATGTATTCTCTATGTGATTTCTCTACTGCTGCCTTTTGCAAACCCACTACTGCTTCGTTCGATGAGATCTCAGAGCTTCTCTGCAGCAATATTCGAGATCAGAATGTATCGGTATGATGCTCTAAAAGTTCGTTAAAAGCATCCCGTATCCCCATTCGTCTCTGTAATCGAAGTTTTTCTGATTAAAAGAGGCCTGTATATGTCTCTGTGGCTTTCTTCCTGTCGCTCATGTGGAAGTGTTGATCAATGTTCTCAAAGGTAGTATGTTCTACACCAGGGGCTTTATCCAGAACCCAAACTAGATGAGTCATAGGTGCAAACAGTTCACTGAGAGGAAAGTGAAAAGAAAAGAAAAAAGAAATCTTTAGATCTGTGGCCTTACTCTCAGCCAATCTCTCTCTCTCTCTCTCCCTCCATCAGCGTTTTAATCATTCCACCTCCCCAAAATATGATTGTATGATATGCTTTTTACTCTTCAAACTTTTCCCGTAGTTTCTTTCTTCTCTGCAACCGAATTTCATCCGACTTGAATAGAGCTGAATAGACATCTCTGGACTGCTTCCTATCGCTAATGTTGAAGTGTTGAATAAAGCTCTTGAGACTGACATACCCTACACTAGGAACCTTATCCGAACCCAGCGTAAATGAGTAGGTGAAAATATTTCACTAAGGAGATACCCACAAAAACAAAAAACAAAAAAAAAGAAACTAGTCTTGCTCCACTCTATTCAAAAAGCTTTTCTTCGTCTACAAGGAACCATCGGCGTTGTAGCCACTTCCCCATTCGGCAGAACCCGTGAGTATCTGCTGAGAACAGAAGAAGCGGAACCACACACCGTTTGAGGCCAAGTCCGTTGACGTCGCAGCCATTTCCCCCTATTCAGCAGAGCCCAGAGGTGTATCTGCTGAGAATAGAAGTTGTGGCCACACATCACGTCATGTCTTTTTTACCTCTGTTCTGTTCTCTGTATCAACGTCCGAGGTGTGGCTATCGCCTTTAGACCCCTTTTACGGCGACTATAACAATATCTAGGAACAGGAAGTCGGCACTAATATCACTACCAATACGAAAAACCAGCATCAACTGAGGCTGCAGTCCTATCGCCTGGATCCGGAGCATTGTTTGATGGACATAGAGAGATCCTCTTAGAAGTCAATGAATCCACCCTTGAGCAGCCCTTCTCCCGCATTTGGGTGACTCTCACATCTTAAAACAGCGTCTACAGCGTTTTAATTTATCTCAAAGGGCAATACAGATACTCCTACAAACCCTACCCATCAATGCACCGGTACATAATACACAACGGTCCCCACAGCCAATGATTCATTATCGCCACTTCCAATACAGGCAATCAATGCTATAAGCACCAACATTAATCTTGCCACACAATACTACAACGACATCGACAATGAGAATGACGAAAGCGATCTTTTTTTTTATGCCACGAAACCTTGGAGCTTCTCGCTGACCTCTCACTGGCCATCCTATCAATACCTTGGAGAATGAAATCGCATCACACACTACATCTGCTGCAGAAATAAAGGAGAATAATCATAATGCAGTCGCCCCATCGGGACGATACGTTTCCTCCAACGAAGGAATGTATACGATACTTTGTTAGAGCCATGTATGGACATTCACCAACCGTCATTCGACTAGATGTTCATCTCGAGGGTCAACACAACATAATGCTATAGAAGTCATCCGAGGGGTATCCAGTATGGACAGGCCTTACAAAAGTGGAGGACCTATATTTGCCTCTCAGCCAACCATCTACGAGGGTACACTTGTTAGTCCTCTAAATTTGGGAAACAGAGACCAAAAGGGCCTTACAAAAGAGTGTAAATCGCATTGTGAATTCTTTTTTTTTTTTTTTTTTTTTTTTTTTGTAAGTGCGCCAACATACTTTTTCGATCTGGGCCAGAGCTCTGCCTCTTTGTTGGGCCACAACAACACTAGTCCATCCTTTGTCAGGGGGTGATTGAGGAGAGAGACAAAGAATGAGGGGATGATTTCAGGCAATCGTACGTTGAAGCATAATGTCGTGGTAACTTGTTTGTGGTAGTCAGGCGTTCATTTTTTTTTTTTTTGGACCCTTGATGCGGGCTTTTTCTCAAGGGAACGTTCAACTGATGCTTTTACGGTGTGTGAGTGAGAGGGGGTGAGAATGAGTGGGTGAAAGGGGGAAGTGAGTGAACTAAAGGAAGGGCTGGAGCAAGGTAGGACGGAGAGTGAGCGAAAGGGGAGAAATATAGAGAGTGAGGTGAGGCTGCAAAAGGGGTCGTTCAAAGACTAAAGTCCATTCAGAACTCTTTACTCCTTAGAAGGATGCAGTATCGAAGGATACAGTGTCAGATGTGGCAATTGAGGGTCAACAGGGATACTGAGAGCTAGGACATCGGGAAAGATCAAGTCGTCTTCCTCAAGCCTGTGTCGCTCTCGTGTTCGATCTCGACTGTTTGTTTGTGCGAAATGCATCAGGGAGTGCGAAAAAGCGAAAGCGACAAGAGCGACAAACTGGATACAAAAGATCAAGGGCGGTAGGATGTGAGGGCAAGGGGAAGTAGGGCAACGTCAAAGTTAAGGGACACCCAAAGCACGGCCTGTGGCAGTCGAGCGCTCTTGGTAACACTGCATTTGATGTCAGTTTCTTCAATCATATCTGCATCGACCCTGGACGTATTGTTAGTTGTTTAGTCTACCGTAGTACCGACAAGAGGACAGCAGCAGAAGTAATCAAGGAGTAATCAAGAATAGGTTTACTCACGAGCAGTTAGAGTCGCAGCATCCTATCATCCTTTTATTCCCTCCTTGGTTTTGATTCCCCCCTTCTCATTATACTATCTCTCTCAGGCATTTGGTAGACTACAACATTCCTTAGTCCTCTCTTTCTCCTTGGTTTTTGGTTTTTCCATTGTCTCCTCTCTCATGGGAGCCATTCAAATAGTCACATTAAGCACTTCAAATAGATATAAAGCACCCACAAATCTTGAGAATAAGCGAATTCCAGAAATCTTCAGTCCAACTGCATTCAATCATGATATTCATACAAAAGATAGCAATAATCTCCTGCTTGGCATTTGCTGGTAATTGATTTGTTTTTTTTTCCTAGGCTAAAAACTATAAGAAAGGACGCTTAATTAACACAAAGACTGCATATTGCACATGCTCCAATTCGGCTTTAATAGCAACTGTTATAGCTGATGTCTCACTTGTCAACTCAGTTGGATCTGTCGCATCCAACACTCAGGAATCACCATATGTCATTGCAGGTGCACAAGACATCGATTATTCACAAATGACCCGCTATAGAGCGTACGTTAACGCCTTAAGAGCTATGTATGGCACTCCCATACCTAGCCCTAGCAATCCTAGACCTAGCAAACCTAGACGAAGACGCAAAGGAAGACGCGGATGAAAACGCTGAGGATGAAGCAGACATTGACGAAGAGGGAAGCCTAGACATCATTGACGAAGATGGCGGAGTATTTAACTGCCTAGCATTCTAGATTTTTATCAACCGTCCAGAGTGTGATTACAACAATAAAGTTTAGATCCGAGTAATACCCTTCGATATCAGTTCTCTCAACCCTTGCTTCAATTGATTTCGAGTTCATCTCACATACAAGGTATTATACTGGAATAGTAGTAGCAAGCCTGGGGGGGGGGGCAGAGAGTGATTTACAAAGTCGTATCGAGGGAATGATGCAAAGTATGAGGAGGGCATAGAGAAATACATGCCTTCTTTAGGATACTATGGTGACAGGCATAACAAAGGGAACAAGCTCCCATGCCTCTTCTTGGGTTTGAACTCCTTGAGAAAAGGTGAGGAGAATAGGAGAGTAGAAATGATCAAGGTAGAGCAGGCTCTCTTTAAGTCATCTCTTTGTTGCTTTTTATTATTATTATTTCTTTATTGTGAAGATAGCTTTATTATGCAAAGGGGAGTGGATAGCCATTCTCAAGTGCAATTTGGTTGATCTTGGACCGGACCCATGCCTCGAACTCCGCAGGCGACAAGTTCAAGGGCACATCATGAGTGTCAGGCTGCTGACGCTTGAAGAGGGTGTTAGTCACCATGGGGTCGTTCGTAGTAGTCGTAGTAGTGGCAGTAGTGGCAGTGGTAGCAGTAGTAGCGGTAGTAGAAGTAGGAGTGGTTGTTGTTCCCATTGGACTAACAGTCGCCTCTGTCGATTGAGAAGAGGGAGTGGTCGTGGTCGTAATTGCAGTCGTAGTCGTCATATTTGTCGGCGAAGGAGGAGATCCAGATGGAGCCTGCCCGTTGATTTGGACAGCAAAGATAGCATCGACTGCCTGGTATTGGACATTACCAGCGTATCCGTCTGGACCTCCAACGGAGACAGCAATTATTGATCTGACGTCGAAAGGCACGTCTTGCTTCTTTCCTAGGATCAATCCCGGATTGGCGCCAAGAAACTTGAGGAGCAAGCCTGTAAAGCCAACCCCTGCTTCCGAGACCATTGTCACGGTTGGGGAGAGTGTCGAGCTCTTAGGAGGGATCGTGAAATTTGGAATAGCCTCATTGACATTGCCAAAGTTTTCATTCGACCAAATGACATTTGCTTGAATATACTTAATGGTCAATGGAGTATCAAATGGATTGTAAATCATGACTTGAACGGGTGTCCTGCGCGGATGGGTGATCTATACTCAACAAGACAGAATTGATTAGCAAATGAAAATTAAAATAGAGATTTCACTTCTTCTGTCCTCTTTTTACCTGCAGCATTTCGCTCAATTCAGGCTGAGCTGCGGAGCCGGCAACCATAAGTTTGTCCGTAATACCGGTAATCGGTGCTGATAACTTGACTGATTGCATGGCTTCCTGGAGAGATTCGACCTTAGTTGAATCGGGTCCACCTGCAATGTCCAATTGGAACTGAGCACCTGCAACATAGCCGCTCAAGAATGCATCTCGTACTGCTCCATCACTGGGTGCCAAATGGAACTCGGCTGGGAGTGTGTTGGCACCAGGAGCAATCACCATGTCCGACACAACTGCCTTGCCCATCAACACACCATGGTACGAAATGTCGAACGACACTTGACCAACCTTGACCGTCAATCCAGATGGGTTCTGAAGAACAACATTCTGCTTGATCACCAAGTAGTCAGGCGTGCCTCCTGCAACTGAGATGCCTGTGATCTGTGCTCCTCCCTTGTTCAGGTCCATGCCAACAAGTGTTGATGCCACATTGACAACAATTCCTGGGATCTTGACTTGACCAGCTGCTGTCTCGGCAACCGTATCGGCTGTACCAGACAAGAAGAACTGGATACCAGGTCCTGTGGTCAACACTCTGGAGAATGCATTGAATCGCTCATGTGCGCCACCATCGACATTCAACTCCACATTCTGGAACGCTGTCTTGAGGACTCCAGGACTGATGGTCTGAGCTGCTCCAAGAGGAATCTTGAGGTTGGCCACATTGCTTCCTTTGAGGCAACTGCATGTTCATGTCTTCGGCTACCTGAGTGATGCTGAGAGGGAACGAGAATGGGATCTTGAAAGTGGCCTCAATGTTGTCGGACGAAGTCATGATGTTATAAGGGTTACCACCTGTAAAGTCCAGCGAGAGTGTCTTCATGGTAATGCCCGTGATGATGTCCTGCTTGGGGAGAGCAGGGAGCGAGACATTCATGGTCAAGGATCCAAAGGCTGCACTCAACCAAGAGACAGGTCCACTAGGAGGAGTCACAGACTTGCCACGGACAATCAAGTTGGGAGATCCTCCATTGAGAGCCATGCGGAAGAGATCTCCGAGAGCTGCCAATCCTGATTCACTGGTCTGTCGTGTCAAAGTACCCTCCATGTTGATAGGCGAGAGAGTATCAGGCAACAACTTGAGACCGACAGTCTTGACAAAACCAACATCCTGACCCTGGAACACATTCGAGAACTCGACTGTTCCCAACTCAATACCGACATTCGAAGGATTAGGGAGAGTGGCAGAGAGAACAAGGTGAATACCATCGGGGTCGTTGGAGGGAAGATCATACTTCTGGATCTCGAGTCCTTGGAGTCCATTGAAACCCTTGAGAGTGACCGTCTTCTTCATGTTGATTCCAGGGATCGGAGCTCCCATTGCGATAATGGTCATGTTGGAAGCTTGGACTCCCCATTCGAACGACTCTGCCTTGAGAGAGTAGCCAACAAAGTCTCCCATGTTGGCGGCACTTGCCACATGGAAGGGGACATTGGTCAAGCCAAGAACAGCTCCAACATCAGCCTTGGCTGAGACCTGAGGCATACCAATCTGACCAATTGGGGATTCTGAGCCTCCATTCAACCAGTTGACAGCACATCCGCTTGGGAAGACAATCTCGGCATCGAATGGACCTGTGTTACCAATCAATCCGTTGATGTTGGTGGTAAAGTCAGTCTCAGCTGGACTGTTGATCATCACACTTGTGAAACTCAATGTAGCCTGGTCGACGATGGCTTGAGCAATGGGTTGACCGACAATAGGGAGGAGCTTCAAGATGGTGTCATCGGTGATAGTGGGGACTCCGTTCTGGGTCAAAAAGTCAACGAGGTAGGGTATTCGCCAACCTTGACTTCGACTGTCATGGCCACATCGACCTTGAGACCAGCCATGGCGGCCTTGACAAATGTAGGGAGATTGAATCCTGCAAATACCGAAGAGGAGATCTTGACAGTGGGGTCCTTGGCCATTTGTCCAAGAGCAATGATGGGTTCAGCATTCAGGTTGTTGACTTTAGCCTGGTCAATCATGAGACTGAGCAAAGAGTCGATCGACAAGTCCATTGTCAAAGGCAGTGGTTGAGAAGCCTGTTGAGTCATTCCAGCAACCGAGATAGTGGTCGAGGGGATGTCGATGACTCCCAACTGGCGACTGTTGTACTGGACAGTTGACTTGATGGAAGTGATTGTCAAACCAGGAACGAAAGGGTTGTTGATCGTGACCGTGGCCATGGCGATTCCGGTCTTGCCAGTGTCATCCAAGATGGTCAAGGCTGTGTTGACCAACAACTGAGCTGGGTTTCCAGGCATATCAGACTGCAACTGGATCTCCTTCAGACCAGCAGCCAGAGGAGGAATGGCCGAGGACGAAGCCGAGCCAAAGATGCTGACAGTGGCCACTTGGTTGGTCATGTACTTTTGCAAGAGTTCTTGACCTCCAGGGGTGCCTGTTGGAGTGAACAAGGCTCCGGCAGTGCGGAGGTTCTGACCAGGGACCAAGTTCAATGTGTCAAAGATGACAGTACCAACATTGTCACCTCCGTATTGCATCGCAAAGTTGACAGCTGCGTTTGGACCAGTTCCAGTGTTGATGGAGAGCTGACTAGGGTTGACCATGGTGAGATTGAGAGCAATCTGGAGACCCTCAGGAACACCACCAGTGACAGTCAAGCTGTTGATCACCGTAGGCTCGGTCTTGAGACCCTGAAGACCCGAGAGCGAAACATCCGACTTGAAGGGGATACCCACGATCTGGACAACTCCAATTGGAGTGTTGGCCACAGTGCCTGCAAACCCTGTCACTGTGAAAGCCTGACCTGAACCAACAGTGAGTTTGTTGACAAAGTCATCAAAATCAGCATGCGAGTCGGCATTGATGGCAAAAGGAGTAGGAGGAAGAGCAAAGTTGATGGCTGTGCCATTGGCATCCTTGGTCGTGACAGCTGGGCCCCACTGTGCAGCATTGAGGTTGGCCAGTTCCTTGTTGTTGTAGATAACAGTCATGTTGTTCTGGACCTGAGTGACATTCAAGGTGAAGCCGAAAGGCATCTCGAATCCAGCCACGACACCAGGAGAGGTAGCAAGAGGAGCATAAGGATCGGCATTTGTCCAATCCATTCCCATGGGACCGAGACTGATAGACTTGATGATGTTCAGAGGAGCAGGAGCCTGGAGAGGGACCTGGAGGACCATGGACTTGAGACCAGCCGAGAGCCAGCCAACCTCGTTCACGCCATCGGGCAAAACTGAGACACCTCTAGCATTTGTCTGTGAGATCTTGCCAGCAATGTAGGAAGAGAAAAGCTCGCTGGAGAACGAGAGAAGGGGAAAAGTGGAAAGTGGAGAGAGGGAAATGTTATTGGTCGGAACCTTAATCGAGATTAGAGTTGCCTCAGGGTCGAAAAAAAAAATGCCTTAAAAAAAATACATACCTCACAGTGGCAAGGTCTTCAGGCGTGGTCTGGGGGTTCATAGTGCCAGTCAGGTTCAAGATCGATTGCGAACCTCCCATCAAGGAAGCTCCTTCGGCCTTGACACGACCCAACTGAGTATTGTTGAAAGAGATGTCAAGGACAATGGTTCCCAGAGCAACACCGATAGGAGAGGGGTTGTTCATGGCGACATCAATCGCCAAGTTGATACCCTTTCCATCGGCTGCATCAGAAGGAAGGTCAAACTTGAGAATCTTGACCTCAGGGAACGAATTCATTCCTAATAGATCCAACAGAGAGAGGATGAGTATTGGGTACTGTGAAGAAGAGACCATACACTACTCTCTCTTTACAAGACCAAGTCACTTGTACTTGCCTTTGACCTCGAGTTCCTTGTTAAGTTTCAAGTCTTTCACGGTTCGACCGAGGGCAACAATGGTTACCTTTGACTTGAGAACCCAAGTGAACTTTTCATTGTTCATCTACACACATAGCAGAAATTTTTGAAAAAAAGGGGGTTGAAGAAGGGTTAGGCAATCGGGTTAGATCTAGACTCATGTTTGCTCCTGCGAGAGACAAACTTTATGAGCACCAGTTGAAGTTGAATGCGCAGGAGCGAGAGAGAGAGAGCAAGAAAAAAAAATTCAAGACACGACGACAAATGCTCCAAGAGCAGGGTTCGAATCGAATCCAGGCCCTCGCGCACTGGCATTTGGAAGGAGGGGGACTTCTCAAGCTGACTACGATCTCTTTATGGTTACTCCAACCTTCTCTATCCTTCGCCAATGAGCCCAGTGTTGCACTGTAAACATCCAAACAATTACACACGCGTCTAAAGATAAACCCATCCAACCAACCCATCCCTAAAACCTTGAGATTTCGAGTTTGTCACTTCAGCTCAAGGGGATGGCCAGAGAAGGATCGTTTGCAAAAGAGAGAGAAAAGAAGATGTAGTGAAAGTATGTCAAGGAGAAACGATCAATTCTTCTTGGCAGACCGTTACTGGAAAATGCTGTCATGTGTTCCCATCTCTCCACAAGAGCTAAGGATAAAGAGGATGAAAGGGGGTAGGGGGGACGAGGACGATCTGCGAAGCATAGCAGAGAGAATGATTCGGCCAAGTAGAAGGAACGAGTAAGGCCGAAGTACCAAAAGAAAAAAAAAAATACAGTCCAAATCGACCAAATGGACGAGGGCTCATTTCTGCCACGGACAAATAAGGACATGTATAGTGTAGGAAGAGAACAAGTCCGAAGAAGTCCGAGGAGAATTTTAAGGATGGTGGGGGAGAAAGGGACAAGTAGAAGAGCACCATGCAGTCCGATTGTTGGAGGGACACAGCGTGATCCGTCGGTAGGAGAGAGCCGGCAAGAGAGAAGAGAGAGGGAAAGAAAACAGTGAAGAGGGAGTCCGAAATTGGGGGTGCGACTGTATGTGTACAACAGCTGTGGATATGGGAGTGTTAAACTTACCATATCGGCAGAGAAACTACCAAAGGCTGCTGGGTCGTTGATCGCAAAGTTTTGTGTGGCAAGAAGTGCTCCCTTGCCTCCACTAGCCTTGGTGTCAGGCAAGGTCATCGAACCAAGCAACGCATTGTTGTAGTACACTTCGATCGGCTCAGGGAACTTGATTGTGGCCGAGAAGGGTCCTGTGTTGGTGAGATCACCATTCATGGCCATGATAAGACTCGAGTTGGTTGGGTCTGTGATCTGGATGGATTTGAAGGCCATGCCACTGTTGTCCAAGATCACCTGGGCAATCTTGGGCAAGATGACAAAGAGACCAATTGGGACAGCAACGGCGACGATAATCACAGTGAGGATGGCACAAAAGACCCAATACTTTTTGCGCTTGTAGAAGGGACGCGCTTTTGGCTTGTGCACTTCATCATATTCCTCAAACTCTTGATAATCTTCTTCACGCTCATCATAAGGGAGATCCTCGCCAGCAGGGCGAGAAGCTCCAGGTTGTGTCATGATGGGTAGCAGTTGTCTTGTATTGATGCGTATAAGAGAAGTAGGCGGAAACGAGCGGTGCTGCTGAGATGAGTGGAGGTATGTGAATTCGATGCGGGAAGGGAGGTTTGCGGTCGGGTGAGAGAGGTATATTCGTGTAGGAGAGGTATGGTCGTGTGGGAGAGGAATGATCGTGTGGAAGAGGAATGGGCGTAACCTATTGAGAAAGTAGAAAAGAGGCGGAAGAGATGCAGGAGGACACAAAGAGGAAGGGCAGACGACAGTAGCCGAGAAACCACAGGAAAAAAAAAAAAAGACGAGAACTCGGGAAAGGAAGGGTCGCTTTTATAATGCTTTGAAAAGAGAAAGGGTGAAGAGTAGGGCCTGTCGAGGAATGAAAGGAAAGAATAGCCAGGAGAAAAAAAATCACTCACTAGAACGCTCGATCATCTCGTTCTCAACAGTGGAGAAGTTGAGGGATGAAGTCCAATCGGAGTTGCCTCTTGGACAAACAACCAGCTCTTCCAAACCATCGGCTTGAGAGCCACACTCATCCCCTCCTCTCAGATTGAGTTGGCCATGCACACAGCTCACAACCCTCGTAACTCTGTCGGCCTGTTGTACAAGTGGCAAGTGCTCCTAGAGAGATCTTTTGCTAGAGACATTTCTCAGCCTCGGATCAGGAGGACAGGTCCCCACGAACCCCATTCTATTCAAGAATCGAGGATCAGGAACAGATGAAAACATCCTATACTCCAACCCTTTTGTTTGTTTTTAAGAGTGATTGTGAAATAGTCATGGTGGTAGTAACAGGCCTTTGTTTTTTTTAATAATAGTAGCCACGATAAATAATTATGTCGTAGGCAAAGAGAGAGGTTGGATGACTAGGTGGTGATACATGGTAGATGAAATAAAATTGGCATAGAAAAGTACACGCTTGCTAAATAGAACTCGAGGAGATGGAAAATCAAATAGGACTACAAAGAAGTATTCCCTTACTCTCTTTAGATGGAGTGTTTTTTAGGTCTTTTTTTTGTTTGAGCAAGAGAGAAGGGTAAATGGTCATGGCGGAGCAAACTCTTTTAGGTCATTGCTTTTCGTTTCTTATTTTTTTTCTTTAAAAAAATTGGGAAGACATCTTGCTTATGCATATGGAGGTGCCTGGCCATTTTCGACTGAAATCTGGTTCACTTTGGCTCGAATCCAGGCTTCAACCGTTGCTGGGGACAAGTCTGAAGGCGCATCACCAATGTTGGGCAATTGACGCTTGACAACCGTGTTAGTCTCCTTGGGCTTGGTTGAAGCCTCAGCAGTTGTGGTTGTTGTGGTAGCTGTAGCCTTGGTTGGTTCCTCAGCAACTGTTGTGGTCGTGGTCGTGGTCGTGCTAGCCTTGGTTGGCTCCTCGGAACCTGTTGGGACTGTGACCGTTGGGCTAGGAGTCAAGCTCGTTGGCTGAGCAGAGGTAGTAACTGTGGGCGCAGTCGTCGTGTTGGTCGACCCTCCAATCAAGGGGTTGTTAGCTGGAGGCTTGCCACCAATTTGGACACGGAAGACGGTAGCATCTTGCGAGTAGGCAACATTGCCACTGTATCCGTTGGGACCTCCAAGGACAGCAACAATAGTCGACTTGATGTTGAAGGGTACATCTGCGGCACCGCCAACGAGCAATTGAGGATAGGCGAGGATGAAGGGTGTGAGTGTGCCCATAAAGCCAAGACCAGCGGGCGAGACCATGGTGACGGTTGGGGAGAGTGCCGAACCCTTAGGGGGGATTGTGAAGCCCACCTCCTGGTCGACTACACCAAAGTCCATTCCCCTCCAGACAGTGCTTGCCTTCATGCTCTTGATATACAATGGAGTGTCGAATGGGTTGTAAATCATGACTTGGACCGGTGTCCTGCGCTCAGTAAAAGGCTATACGCAATAAGACAAGATAGAGCGAATTAGTAAAAGAAAAGATATCATACTTGCCTCCCCCTTTTTTCTGTCTTCTTTTCTTACCTGGAGCATGTTTCCAATGTCAGGCTGAGCGGCAGAGCCGGTAGCAATAAGCTTGTCCGTGATACCGGTAATCGGTGCTGATAGCTTGACTGATTGCATGGCTTCCTGGAGAGATTCGACCTTAGTTGAATCGGGTCCACCTGCAATGTCCAATTGGAACTGAGCACCTGCAACATAGCCGCTCAAGAATGCATCTCGTACTGCTCCATCACTGGGTGCCAAATGGAACTCGGCTGGGAGTGTGTTGGCACCAGGAGCAATCACCATGTCCGACACAACTGCCTTGCCCATCAACACACCATGGTACGAAATGTCGAACGACACTTGACCAACCTTGACCGTCAATCCAGATGGGTTCTGAAGAACAACATTCTGCTTGATCACCAAGTAGTCAGGCGTGCCTCCTGCAACTGAGATGCCTGTGATCTGTGCTCCTCCCTTGTTCAGGTCCATGCCAACAAGTGTTGATGCCACATTGACAACAATTCCTGGGATCTTGACTTGACCAGCTGCTGTCTCGGCAACCGTATCGGCTGTACCAGACAAGAAGAACTGGATACCAGGTCCTGTGGTCAACACTCTGGAGAATGCATTGAATCGCTCATGTGCGCCACCATCGACATTCAACTCCACATTCTGGAACGCTGTCTTGAGGACTCCAGGACTGATGGTCTGAGCTGCTCCAAGAGGAATCTTGAGGTTGGCCACATTGCTTCCTTGAGGCAACTGCATGTTCATGTCTTCGGCTACCTGAGTGATGCTGAGAGGGAACGAGAATGGGATCTTGAAAGTGGCCTCAATGTTGTCGGACGAAGTCATGATGTTATAAGGGTTACCACCTGTAAAGTCCAGCGAGAGTGTCTTCATGGTAATGCCCGTGATGATGTCCTGCTTGGGGAGAGCAGGGAGCGAGACATTCATGGTCAAGGATCCAAAGGCTGCACTCAACCAAGAGACAGGTCCACTAGGAGGAGTCACAGACTTGCCACGGACAATCAAGTTGGGAGATCCTCCATTGAGAGCCATGCGGAAGAGATCTCCGAGAGCTGCCAATCCTGATTCACTGGTCTGTCGTGTCAAAGTACCCTCCATGTTGATAGGCGAGAGAGTATCAGGCAACAACTTGAGACCGACAGTCTTGACAAAACCAACATCCTGACCCTGGAACACATTCGAGAACTCGACTGTTCCCAACTCAATACCGACATTCGAAGGATTAGGGAGAGTGGCAGAGAGAACAAGGTGAATACCATCGGGGTCGTTGGAGGGAAGATCATACTTCTGGATCTCGAGTCCTTGGAGTCCATTGAAACCCTTGAGAGTGACCGTCTTCTTCATGTTGATTCCAGGGATCGGAGCTCCCATTGCGATAATGGTCATGTTGGAAGCTTGGACTCCCCATTCGAACGACTCTGCCTTGAGAGAGTAGCCAACAAAGTCTCCCATGTTGGCGGCACTTGCCACATGGAAGGGGACATTGGTCAAGCCAAGAACAGCTCCAACATCAGCCTTGGCTGAGACCTGAGGCATACCAATCTGACCAATTGGGGATTCTGAGCCTCCATTCAACCAGTTGACAGCACATCCGCTTGGGAAGACAATCTCGGCATCGAATGGACCTGTGTTACCAATCAATCCGTTGATGTTGGTGGTAAAGTCAGTCTCAGCTGGACTGTTGATCATCACACTTGTGAAACTCAATGTAGCCTGGTCGACGATGGCTTGAGCAATGGGTTGACCGACAATAGGGAGGAGCTTCAAGATGGTGTCATCGGTGATAGTGGGGACTCCGTTCTGGGTCAAAGTCAACGAGGTAGGGTATTCGCCAACCTTGACTTCGACTGTCATGGCCACATCGACCTTGAGACCAGCCATGGCGGCCTTGACAAATGTAGGGAGATTGAATCCTGCAAATACCGAAGAGGAGATCTTGACAGTGGGGTCCTTGGCCATTTGTCCAAGAGCAATGATGGGTTCAGCATTCAGGTTGTTGACTTTAGCCTGGTCAATCATGAGACTGAGCAAAGAGTCGATCGACAAGTCCATTGTCAAAGGCAGTGGTTGAGAAGCCTGTTGAGTCATTCCAGCAACCGAGATAGTGGTCGAGGGATGTCGATGACTCCCAACTGGCGACTGTTGTACTGGACAGTTGACTTGATGGAAGTGATTGTCAAACCAGGAACGAAAGGGTTGTTGATCGTGACCGTGGCCATGGCGATTCCGGTCTTGCCAGTGTCATCCAAGATGGTCAAGGCTGTGTTGACCAACAACTGAGCTGGGTTTCCAGGCATATCAGACTGCAACTGGATCCCTTCAGACCAGCAGCCAGAGGAGGAATGGCCGAGGACGAAGCCGAGCCAAAGATGCTGACAGTGGCCACTTGGTTGGTCATGTACTTTTGCAAGAGTTCTTGACCTCCAGGGGTGCCTGTTGGAGTGAACAAGGCTCCGGCAGTGCGGAGGTTCTGACCAGGGACCAAGTTCAATGTGTCAAAGATGACAGTACCAACATTGTCACCTCCGTATTGCATCGCAAAGTTGACAGCTGCGTTTGGACCAGTTCCAGTGTTGATGGAGAGCTGACTAGGGTTGACCATGGTGAGATTGAGAGCAATCTGGAGACCCCCTCAGGAACACCACCAGTGACAGTCAAGCTGTTGATCACCGTAGGCTCGGTCTTGAGACCCTGAAGACCCGAGAGCGAAACATCCGACTTGAAGGGGATACCCACGATCTGGACAACTCCAATTGGAGTGTTGGCCACAGTGCCTGCAAACCCTGTCACTGTGAAAGCCTGACCTGAACCAACAGTGAGTTTGTTGACAAAGTCATCAAAATCAGCATGCGAGTCGGCATTGATGGCAAAAGGAGTAGGAGGAAGAGCAAAGTTGATGGCTGTGCCATTGGCATCCTTGGTCGTGACAGCTGGGCCCCACTGTGCAGCATTGAGGTTGGCCAGTTCCTTGTTGTTGTAGATAACAGTCATGTTGTTCTGGACCTGAGTGACATTCAAGGTGAAGCCGAAAGGCATCTCGAATCCAGCCACGACACCAGGAGAGGTAGCAAGAGGAGCATAAGGATCGGCATTTGTCCAATCCATTCCCATGGGACCGAGACTGATAGACTTGATGATGTTCAGAGGAGCAGGAGCCTGGAGAGGGACCTGGAGGACCATGGACTTGAGACCAGCCGAGAGCCAGCCAACCTCGTTCACGCCATCGGGCAAAACTGAGACACCTCTAGCATTTGTCTGTGAGATCTTGCCAGCAATGTAGGAAGAGAAAAGCTCGCTGGAGAACGAGAGAAGGGGAAAAGTGGAAAGTGGAGAGAGGGAAATGTTATTGGTCGGAACCTTAATCGAGATTAGAGTTGCCTCAGGGTCGAAAAAATGCCTTAAAAAAAATACATACCTCACAGTGGCAAGGTCTTCAGGCGTGGTCTGGGGGTTCATAGTGCCAGTCAGGTTCAAGATCGATTGCGAACCTCCCATCAAGGAAGCTCCTTCGGCCTTGACACGACCCAACTGAGTATTGTTGAAAGAGATGTCAAGGACAATGGTTCCCAGAGCAACACCGATAGGAGAGGGGTTGTTCATGGCGACATCGATCGCCAAGTTGATACCCTTTCCATCGGCTGCATCAGAAGGAAGGTCAAACTTGAGAATCTTGACCTCAGGGAACGCATTCATTCCTAATAGATCCAACAGAGCGAGGATGAGTATTAGATGTTGTGAAGAAGAGACCATACACTACTCTCTCTTTACAAGACCAAGTCACTTGTACTTGCCTTTGACCTCGAGTTCCTTGTTAAGTTTCAAGTCTTTCACGGTTCGACCGAGGGCAACAATGGTTACCTTTGACTTGAGAACCCAAGTGAACTTTTCATTGTTCATCTACACACATAGCGGAAGTTTAGAGAAGGAGGAGGATGGAGAGGATTAGGCAATTGAGTAACAGTTGGGGCTGGAAAGAGAAACGAGTGTGTGGGAGAAGGTAGGGGACAGAAATAAGATTCGGACCCTGCTCATGGAACATGTCATTTGTCTTGAACCATTTTTTTTTTTTTGTTCAAATCCCTCCGCCCCTTCCCTTGTCCACTTTTGTGCACCGGCAGGATTTGTCATTCTGAGCACCACGAGCTCTTGTTGTTTTTGCTGTTGTTGTTGATCCAACTTCTTCTTGTCCTCACCCATAGAACCCTGCATTTGAATTGTATATTCACGCGCGGCTTAACATAGCCTCATCCCAATCAACCAGACTTAGTCAAACTCGGGATGTGTTGGGAGGGGGATGTTGCTTCCGTATAGGAGAAGGAGGGAGAAGAGAGAAAAGAGAGAGTGTGCGTGTGTGCTTTTTCAAGGCTACGATAGCCCCATGGTGGAGAAAGACACTATAATGATAGAGAAATGTCGCCACAAATCTCGTATCTCTACAAGATATTATCGATGGGAAGAAACGAATCTGCAAAGTGCAAGAGCAAAAGAGAATAGGACGCAAGACCCGATCCTCACTAAAGGAACGAACCCGCCTTGGTGCCCAAAATATAAAACTCTTCTGACGAACAAGGGCTCTCGTCATCATGGACGAATAAGGACATGTGAAGTGGGCGTATTGGAGAAAAGGAGGAAGAGAGCAGGTCCGAGGAAGTGGATGGCGTTGGAGGGAAGAAATGGAGAGAGGAAGGGGCAAGTGGAGGAGCATGATGCAGCCCGATCGTTGGAAGGATAGAGCGTGATCCATCAATAGGAGGGGAAAGAGAGAGCATAGGCGAAAGAGCGAGAGCGATGAAAGTGTGAAAATACGTATGTGTGCAGCAGTAGTGGACATTGGAGTGTTGAGCTTACCATATCGGCGGAGAAACTACCAAAGGCTGCTGGGTCGTTGATCGCAAAGTTTTGTGTGGCAAGAAGTGCTCCCTTGCCTCCACTAGCCTTGGTGTCAGGCAAGGTCATCGAACCAAGCAATGCATTGTTGTAGTACACTTCGATCGGCTCAGGGAACTTGATTGTGGCCGAGAAGGGTCCTGTGTTGGTGAGATCACCATTCATGGCCATGATAAGACTCGAGTTGGTTGGGTCTGTGATCTGGATGGATTTGAAGGCCATGCCACTGTTGTCCAAGATCACCTGGGCAATCTTGGGCAAGATGACAAAGAGACCAATTGGGACAGCAACGGCGACGATAATCACAGTGAGGATGGCACAAAAGACCCAATACTTTTTGCGCTTGTAGAAGGGACGCGCTTTTGGCTTGTGCACTTCATCATATTCCTCAAACTCTTGATAATCTTCTTCGCGCTCATCATAAGGGAGATCCTCGCCAGAGTGGCGAGAAGCTCCAGGTTGTGTCATTTTAGAAGGGGGGTTGAATGGCGGGGAGGTTCTAGTGTATCGTTGCAGGCTGTGCGGTAAACCCTTGCTTCTTGTGTATAAGAGGGAGTCTAGGAGATGAAGGGAAATTTGTGGTGGTGTGTAAAGGAAAAGGTTGTAGCGGTCGTAAAGGAGAGGTATGGTCGTGCGAGAGAGGAATGGGTATAGCCCGGCAGAGGAAGAGCGTCAAGCGAGAAGATAGTTCTGCGACAGCTGGTTCTCTGGTCACGGAGAGATGGCGGTAGAGGAGGTAGAGGGTGAGGAGGAGGAAGAGGAGTGCGCGAGGGGATAGGGGCAGACGACAGTAGCCGAGACAGCACAGGAAAGAAAAGAAAAAAGAACCCGGCCAAGGCGCGGGCGAGGGAGGGCCACTTTTATAGTACTGTGGAGAGAAAGTGGATGAAGAAGAGCGCCTTGTGGAGGAATAAGAGGGGAAGAGGATATGCCTGTAAGCTAGTGGAGAGGGAAAAAAAACGCTCAAGAGTGCCCAGTCACCTTTCTGCGGTGGAGAAAGTGAGGGGCAGCTTGAAGCCCGGTCGGAGTTGTCTCTCGGACAAACGGCCAGCTCTCTGGACTAGCGTATAGACGAAGGTGAGAGCCACGCCCATTTCCCTTCCCCTCACAGCCTGAGAGGTCATGGGCCGCGCAGACAGTTCACGGTCCTCGAAACTCTGTCGGCCCGTTGTGCAAGTGGCAGGTGCACCCTGTAAAGCGAGAGACAGAGAGGGGGAGAAAGGGTTTGTGTATGTGCACTATGCAGGCCGGTATCCAAGTAAAGTAGAGAGCATTTGTACTAGTCAAAAGGTATTTGCTGTTTGATTGGCGTCCTGCGGCTTGCTCCACGACAGCGAGTTTATCGGACCAAAACACCGCCCCTCGCAGCAGACGAGTTGCTCTCTCTCTTTCAAGGCACACACAAACACACATGCACCCGCTTAAAGCTGTATTCGTGCAACCGCAAGTTTTATTACTATTATCGTCATTAGCATGCCTTCTGCCTGCATTCATGTGTAATCTTAAGCAGGACCTTCCTGTCGAACTCCAGTCATATGGGCAGTGAGTGCAGTTGGACTGAAATCCTGTAGAATTGGGTTGGGGCGAGTCTATCTATAGGACACGAGCTATTGCACGCTTCCGAGCTATGGTAAGGTGCCTGAAGGCTCCATTCCATCAAGACTGAGGGCGAATAAGAAAGAGAGAATACATACCGCCCTGAAGATGGACCCCCTCTCACTCTCGTGAGAGAACCTAAAAGGAACTTTTTGCCCGTGAATGTTTGACCCAATTTCCGCCCTAGATTGCCATTTGCTATGAATCTTCCGAGCCAAAAGGGAAGGACCCACTCACTGGCTCGTACTCTTCCCATGGCACTTCCTCCTCCCCTCGCCGCCACTTTTTTTTTCTGTTTTTCAGGAACAAGCTTGTCTTTGGGTCAACCACATACACACACGCAAGGAAGGAAAGAAGCAAACGGCTCCGTGTCGTCAAGGTGACCAAATGATTTGTGCATTCTCGGTTCGTCAACGTGTTTTCTTGTTAGCTTTGTGTTCATCTGGGACACTATGTTTTGAAAGAGACCGTCGTGGGTACCTATTCAGTTTGTATACTGGATAAGAAACTAGTGCTCCCTGGGTTAGCGTGGTCTCCATTGCCTCTTACTTTGTACAACCATTCCACACACACTTTTTTTTTTTTTTTTTTTTCTTGCTCCCCCCAAAGTCGCATTTCGACCACAAATAGGATCTTTCTTTCCATCCTTCTGCCAGCTGAGAGAGAAAGAGAGAGATAGATGGGGTCTGCCTTTTAGAGCTGCTGTGTCTAGTCAATAATTCGTGCACCCATTATCTTTCTTCACAAGGACGTGGTCGAGCTCTCCGGACGGGACACACATGCTCACCTCTGGCTCCTGATCGCTGATGCCCCGTGCTTTCTCTTGCGCTTACGCTCTTCAACATACACTCCAAATCTCCGCTCTTTCTTGCCACTGGTGTGGCGAACCCATAGTTTTTAGCTTTTGTGGGAGGCCTTTTGATGATCCAAAGGCTTCTTTTTTCTTTTTTTGTATTGCTATTGTAACTGTCGAGTTTGCGAGCGACTTGATTTTTCCCCTTTCCGAGTGATAAACTGGGAGAGATCCAAGTGACGGAGAGAGAGGAGGGAGAAAGGCAGTGATTGAAGGAAACGCAGTAACTACCTTTTGATCTGACCTTTATTTCTCCACGGTTCGCGCATCATCTCACTCTTTTTTTTTTTGTTTTTTTGGATGAGCCGTTTTGGCGCACAGTCGTGAGAACGAACATCCTTCGGCTCGTTTGCATGAGCATCCATCACCATTATCCTCCAAGTCCACAACTCGACCCAACTCCCCTCCCTCTCTCTCTCTCTCTCTCACTCTCTCTCTCTCTCTTTTTTTTTTTTTTTTTTTTTTTTTTTGCTCCAAAGTACTTTTCCTCCGCCCTCCTGCATCCAATTCCTATTTTTTTTTTCTGCTCACGTGTGTGCTGCTTGAGGTCTATCTCTCGCCGCTTCATGTTCACCTCTCAAAACCTGAATTGTGCTTTGACATTTCGTCCGAAAAGTATGTATGGTAGAAGTAGAAGAGAGCATCAATCCGAAATGCAAAACCCTTGGAAGCTCAACTCGTGCTTTTTTGTTTTTTGGACACGCAATGACCTCTCATGCAAAGAAAAAAAAAAAAAAAAATGCTCTGCCGAGGACGTTGCAAACTAATAAACCCATACCTCAAGGTGGAGGGTGAGAGGGGAGAACACACATGCGGGGGAGGTCCTGGTTAATTGTTATTTTTGTGTCCAACTTTGCAGTTTTATTGTCCAAAAAAAAAAAAAACGGATACTGCTTTGTCCCGTATTATGGTAGTTCTTTCTTTCATTATTCTGTGTTGTTTGCTCAAAAGGGGGAGGATAGGAGAGGTTCTTCAGGTGCTACAACATTTTCCTCCCTGACACTTTGTCTGATCCACCTACAAAATTTGAATGACAATCTCTCCGGTTCGAGCCCAAATACCCTCTCTCTCTTTTTTTTTTTTTCTTGTAGGCATATGTTGTACATGGACTTTGATGGGGTTTTCGGACCCCCTCCTCATATGTCCATCGATTAGGCACGAGCACAAACAAAAAAAAAAAAAAAAAAAAAAAAAATACACACACGAAAAATTCAAAAATGCTAGATTCTCTACAGTCTGTACGAGACCCGTTATCAAATCTCCGGCGCGAAAGGTATTGGATTTTCTCTCGCTTTAACTCAACAAGATGGGCTACATTGTAGTAAAGCTACTGCGTGTACATACATCTTCGGGTATGCGGACTTGGAATATGAGTGGAGAGAAAGAGATGCGAGAGAAAGCAAGACATGGGGGAGTCAAGAGGAGGGGAAAGAAGCGAGGCAGTTGTGGAGGCGAATACGTGCACTGACAAGGAAAAAATAAAACGAGGTATGGGAGAGAGAGAGAGAGAGAGCGAAAGACTGTGGAGTCACTGAAGGTGAGCTCTCTCTTAGAAGGAAGAGGATAGCCTAAAGTGAACTCCTTCAGCCCAACCAACACAGTCGGGTTTGTTGTCGTGGCAATAGATGGAGTTTCTTTCCTCTCTCCCCCCCCCCTTTTCTCTCTTCTCTCAGCTCTTGTTCCCCCCACACCCTACACGCTGTCTTCTTCGCTCGCATCATTCCAACGCCGCGATTGGGTAAGCTTCCCCTACTCTATAGAGAGGGGTTTTCATGGTGGCCCATCTTCTTCTAGAGAATCTCTTTCCTTTCTCTCTAGAACTCCCGAAGTATGCTTATTCATGCAATATGCAATGCATTACTCTACAACAGCTATCTGGAGTGTTATACAACTGGGGCGCATGGATAATGGATATTGAACCCAGCAGGTGAGATGGTTGGTGTGCATGTGGGTATAGCACTCCTCTTGTGCGCGCTATTATTTTATTTTCCTCAAACACTGCCACAAAGTCCAACACAACAGGGGACACATTCCTCTTTTACCCAAGTCGGCACCCTTCACATGCCCTTATCTCTCCCAGATATAGAGAGGGTGGAAAATTATACCCATGGGCTGTAGACAATTGAAGCCTGGAGCGAGCATATGCTCCATGACATATGTCAAGGTTGGTTCTTTTTTCCTCTTTCCCCTACCGCAGCTTGTCTACAACTCGTTGTTACCGTAACACACAATAATTGGTATTTTCGTACAGCCCAGGAGGGTGGAGAAAGAGAGCATATTCCGTTTTATCGTCTACAAACCTGATCACAGACCTTTGTTGTTGTTGATTTTTTTTTTGTTCTCTCTAACTGGATGCTATTTGCTCTTACTAAGAAACTCTGTTTGTCTATTTTCCCTGTTTTTATGCCTTCTTTTCTACGTGAGATATTTGTGGCACAAAATGAAGGCCGTGAATGGAGGTTCTCTTCTCCAAAAGAGTCGACAGGGAGTAGGGGCGTGGGTCATTCGGTGACACTTGTTAGAGGAGGGTGGGAGCGGGCGGAGGATCTTTGGCGCCTAGGCTTTTTTTTTTTTTATTTTATTTACAGGGTCGGAGGCGAAGCGAGGGAAAAGGGGGGGGGGAAGGCTAGAACAGGGCAAGACACTCCTAGGGAATAATCAAAGTTTTTGGCGCGCGGAGGAAAAAAAACAACTCTTTGCTCAGCCCTCTACTCCTCTTACAGATTTGTTTGTAGCCAAAGGCCAGACTTTAATATTTATGTATAAAAAAAAAAACTAGTTGAGGATGATATGTTCGTTCTACATGACAAAAAAAAGAAAATGCAATTCCATCTCCTGGAATCTAGCAGCGGGGGAGGGGCGAGACTGAGAGATGGAGAGATGAAGAGGAGAGGAAGGGTAAGGAAAGGAATGGAGAGTGGGAAGGAGGTAGAGAGACAGGTGGACGGATCCTGTCCAGTTGTTTATAGTGTTAGCCGTGTTGAGAAATACTTGACTAACGTTGCTGGAAGTTGCATCTCTGGTGTGATCTCTGAGTCGTCATCCACAGGCGTAACGCTCTCCATTTCGACATCTAGTAGACATTGTATAGAAAGCATCAAAACGTTAGCATGGAACACCTGAGAGGGAAAAAAAGAAAAAGAATGTTGTTGGCAAAAGAAGCTCCTCTCTCCCTCCTTCTCTTACCATTAGATTGTTCTTCTGACTCGTCCTTCTCAGCATCATCCTTCTGTCCTTCCAGAGTCTCCTCCTCAATCTCTTTCTTGATTGGGCTCATGAGCTGTGCCATAAAGGCCTCATAGAGTGTCGATAGAGGCGCCATAAGGTGTGCAGGTGTGTCAAACAAGGGATTCTGGACCAAGTTCCGCTTCGAAACCATGCCTCGTGTCGCATCGGGAGTCTTGCCCTCTTTGTTACTTCCCTTCTTCTTCTTCTTGTTTTGGGAATCTTCCTGCTGCTCAGACTTTCCAAGAGTGTCAGTCAACATTGTCTTGGGTTTGCTGGCCTCAATCGCTGCAGCCCTTGCCTTCTCAGCCTCCGCTTCAGCATCGGCCTTGAGCTCCTGGATCGAGCGACCTCCCAGAATCTCGAGGTTATCGCTATGGTTCATGATCAGAATAGGCTCCACGGATCCAGCCGCCTTCATTGAGGAGTCAGGCAAGAAAGTCACTGCACGTGTCTTCTTTCCAGTATCCTCCTTCAAAATTGGTGATGAGCTCGAAGGTGAGAACACAAGAACCTGGTGCTTTGTCTTGCCCGATGTAGGATCCAACTCGGAGCATGACACCACAAAGTTCGAATTGACACGACTGCATGCAAGGATTTCAGTCTTGACCTTGTAGTCCCAGGTGACAGTGCAGCTGAGCAAGTTCCACAAAAAGATGCGGTCCTTGGTAGCTGCGACCAAATAGGGCGTATCCTTCAAGAAGGTCAGATGGTTCACGGGTTGGTTATGAGGTGGGTGCACCAAAACTCCTTGGAGCGTGTTCAGGTTGGGGTTCCAAAGTGTGATGATATGACCATAGGCAATCGCAAGAATAGATCCGTCTGACGAAAAGGCAGCGCTGGTTGGGATCATATCGCGATAGAATCCGCTCGACCGACAGACCCAGGCACGATCTGCCTCGATACCACGACGTGCCTCACCCTGGTCCCTCAACTCCCAGATCTTGAAGGTACCATCCAACGATGTGGTGACGACCATGGGGGTACCGGTCAAGCGAGGATTGAAAATGCAAGAGGTGATCGGTTTGGTGTGAGGTCTGTCGACACGGGTGTTCAGGTTGTATGTTCGGGCATCGTCATCGTATTCCCAGAACTTGATGTACACCTCAGGGGTGGTCTCCTGGTCATCACGGCCATCGACCGTTGCCATCCAACGAGCAGAACTGTCGTTTGAGAAGGTGCAATGAGTCACGCTGGGTGGGATAATCTCCTTTTCATCTGTTCGAGAGACTGTGTTGCGAGGGGTGACTTCTAGTTCCATAATATGCTGTTCCTTGATAGGGTCATAGAACTGAAGCGTTCCTGGAAGTCCATTCAAAACGACATGCCCATTGCGAGGCTCGATCACCAAGCCGGTGTGCAACTGGTTGAAGATATTGCTGACATGGGCTAATTGGAGTAGGATCCATTGGGGCAACGGAGAGAAAGTGAATGGTTAGTATCATTCCGGCCCAAGGACGATATTTGTTCAATCTACGGTAACAAGGGAGTCAATATGCTAATTGCTTGGTTATGATCTTTCCCCATACAGAATTTGAGTCCCTGGATGGCAGTCTTCATTTTGAGATCCACACTGCGAATGACATTGATCGAGTTGTCGCGGTGTGAAAGCGCATAGAGCCGCTGATCTGGCGAGACAGTGATGTGCTTAATCTCTGATCCCAATCGAGGCAAGAACTGCTTATGGCCAGTGCTCAACTGCCAAATAACCAACACGGATTCCTCGCCTCCCGACAACAGGTACGTTCCATCGCTTGTAAAGGCCAAAGAAGACACCGCGTGAGCATGCCAGTGCATTGTCGTCGTGATGGGTCGCTCCTCATTCTCGCCAAAGCAATACCAGAGTGTGATCACACCCCGCTCGTTTCCGGTGGCGATACAGCCCTCGGTTGGGTGGAACTGCAGACAGGTAACCTTCTCTGGTACATAGTAGCACTTGAATCTGGATTTGTCCTTTTCTGTCACTGCTTTGTCATCTCCCATCCCGTATTCTCCGGCGATATGAATAACGTGCAACTTGTACCGTGCTGCCAAGACAAGGTACTCTCCATCTGGAGAGATTGCCAATCCTGAACATGCTCTTGTCTTGATCAGTCGTCGTTTCTTTTCATTAGGGTTCAAGGAATAGCGAAGCAAAACCGAGTTTTCCCTGACAACACCAGCTTTTTTTTTTCGACATATACATCATGAAAAAAAAAAAGAAGAAAGGCGAAAACAAAATGCGAAACTGTTAGATGGGCTTGTTCTTTGCAGATCCTCTCTTATTCGCCTACATCGAGTGATCTACTGAACCCCTCTTTCACTTACTCTTCTTGGACTGCAATACGTGTCTACCCTTGGATGACTTTTTGGTTGTCACGAAATAAATAACATCTGGGATACTCTCGTGTGCGACCATATGGGTGATGGGCACTCCAATGTGATGGGTATCGAGCAGAACCGAGTCGTTATAGTCCCAGACTTTGACCGTACCATCCAAAGAAGACGAATAGAGTTGAAGAGGGTTCTTTGGGTTGAGCATCACACAAGTGACATTGTCGGAGTGGCCACCTTCTTCGACCGAGGCCGAAAGTGTACGAACGACCTGACCAGTTTCGACACTAAGGATGCGAATCGTCTTGGAATCACATGTGAAAAAGTACTGAGAGTCGCCTGTGAAGACGACAGGGTAATCGGACAGCCTCATCGTGGAAACGCAAGTTTGCTGTGTACCGAGTTGTTAAAGGGACGTAGAGGAGACGTAGGGGAGGAAGAGGAGGAGCAAAGATAGGGGCAGAGACGACAGGCGGATGGAAAGTAATAAAAAGTTGAGAATGCAGGTCTGTCTACTGCAGGAGTGGAGATGCTTTTCACTTCGTTCAATGGCTCCAGTGGTTGGCCATGGGGGACACGCTCTTTAAAAAAAAATAACTTGTTGTGATGCTGGACAACCAAAAGGCAGTCAACATGTGGCTTAGTTTATTCACTGTAATCTGGCTGTCTGGTGGGGTGTGCGGCCTGGAACTCTTCGACCTGTCCAAGCGTATTGTTGATTCGCGACATGAGAGGGTAGACACTCATATCCAACCCAGCACTAAATATCAACACGAGTCAGAAGTTTGAGAGTTCTCGCGTTAGTCGTTTGTCAGGGACCCAGTGGTGGTTGGGGAGCAACCTGAGCTATTTTGAAAGACTTACCGGAGACCGTTGGTGTACTGAGGAACGAGGACAAGGTCAGCCATTGTAATGGAATCGCCAAAGGAATACTTTCCTGCAGTCTTTTCCAACATCGACTCGACAGCTTGCGTTGACCACAGAGAAGGAAATGCAGTAAGCGAACCATTCTCTCAATGAACTCGCGAGACATATTTACAAAGAAACACTCCACATGGCTAAAAAAAAAAAAAAAAAAAATGCTCTGCAGTTCAAGCCTACCTTGGAATCCTACAGTCATAAAATGGCGAGCCCATTCGTCCTGCTTTTCATTCCCGACATATCTCAAGACGCGCATGGCGGCAATCGGCTGAATATCCATAGCAATCGCAAGCGTCAGCGCGCGGACCTGAATGGGTAGGAGAGAGAGTACATGCGCGTGTTAACGGACAAGCAGTTTACAAAGATCCAAAAACTAGCTGATGCTCATGCCGTGAGAAATAGAGTCAATATGAGGACATGTTGTTGGTCACGCTTACTGTCTGTCTGTCCTCTGGGTCCTTTGGGAGAAGAGGAAATTGGTCTAGTTTGACCATGCAAAAAAAAAAACATGGGCGTAACGCTTAGTCCTCCGAGCGGCTGCGCAAAAAAAGCGATAAGGCCACTGGAGGCAGGAGATAGGCAGCACTGATAAAAGTTGCCCATGGATTACCTGGACGAGTCTCATCAAGATACTCGAGGATAGCAATCGACTCGATCATAATGTTGCCCTTCCCAATGTTGTCGATAAAGGCAGGAACCGCCCCAAACGGCTGGATCTTTTTATACTCTGGTGTTCTCTACATCCATAGATTCCAAGAGTTGAGAGGAGAATATAAGAGATATTGGTCTTTGTAATCGAGAGATGACAGGAGCTTAGGACTTACATTCTCCTCTTTCAAAAGGTTGATGGACCTTATTTCGAAAGGTACACCCTTGAGATGGAGGCCAAGTCGGACACGCCAGGCACAGGACGAGCGCCAGAAAGAGTAGAGCACGGCTTTGGTTTCAGGGGGAGACATGACTAATGGGACTTTGGGAAAAGCAAATACTTCAAGTGCACTTGAGGATTGAGGTCTTTAAGTGTAGCCCTGAAAGAATCGTGTCGTGGGAAGGTGAGAGAATTATGCAAGTCTCGAGATACTTGAGATGGGAACAAAGAGGCAAGAAGAGCAAAGGCATCAGCTAGTTTATATAGGACTCCCCTTTTTTTTTTTGTATCACTGTCAACAAGGCGGCGAGATATCAGAGAAACTTCATCTAGAATAGATATCCGCACCAGTAAACCTCTCCTCGCCTATTCGATGGTCACCAAACTCGCCTTTCCCAACCCCAGTCACCAGAGGTGTATCTTCCTTTGAATTTTACTTAAGACAAGCAGCCTAGTCTATGCTTTAAAAGTCAACTCAAGGATCTCCCGACGGACAAACGCTTGGACCGAAAAGACAACCTTGACATTAAATACTCCATCCTTCTCAATGAGTCGTCTGAACGAGAGAATATCTCCACCAACCCCAAAATAAAATGTCTTGGCTGCAACAAGACTAAGGAGAGAAAAGACAAAATAGAAAATGAGAATTCACGCAAAAGATTTTAGAGCACTTGGGATCAACAGAAACTCGTGGGGACTCAATCAGATAATACTTACGCCTTTCCGTCGCGCTTGAGAGAGTTCTTGATCGTGTTGTACAGTTTATGATGTGACTCCTCTGCATAGATCGTCTCACTCGTCAAGATCATATCATACTTGTCTGCATCGTTCTTAAAGTCGAGCAACTCGACTAATCCACCCCAATCTCCCATAAAGAATCTGGATTGGGCAGACACCTTTTGCAAGAGACGAGTACGATCTTCTTTTGAGGCTGGGAAATCAAGCTCAGAGCCAACAAAGTCGTCTTCTGTGTTCTCCTCAGGTTCGATTTCTTCCTCATCTTCTTCATCTTCCTCATCGCCAGCCTCATCAGCTTGATTCTTGGTCTTGTCAGCTTCGGCTTCCTTTTCGTCCTCCTCTTCATCTTCTTCTGCAGGGTGTTGATCTGGTCTCAAGTGAGTATTCAGGAGAACGTTGGGAAGAGTGACAAGCTTCAAGACCGAGTCGTTGTAATCCTGAAGATCGACCTGAACTGAGTCGGACTTTGTCAAGACATAGACTCCTGGCAGTGCTGAGCCGCATCCTAACTGATACACCGGCAGTCAAGAAGGTCAGTGGGAAAAGGTGAAGAAGGGGGAGGAGGGCAAGAAGAAGCATATAGTCATGAGTTTACACTTTCTTTTTCTTTTTTAAACTTCGCCGTCAAAGTTTGTCTTTTCCTTTCAAGCAAAGAATTGCAATTACCTCCAAGACCTTCTTGCCGTCATAACTCTCTTTTTGGTCCGCAAGGTATGCAACAAGGTCAATGGCACATTCCCATGTCTTGAGGCCTCCTTCATAAACACCCTTGACCAAATCGCTCGTCCCAGCGAGCGCCAGCATCTCTTGCCCGCCTGGTCCTGCCGTAGTGTTTTGTTGAGCTGTGCTTCCAGGAGCAGCGTTTTCAGTGTTCTCAGTGACATCAAGATCGTCGTCGTCCTGAGCCATCTGAAATTTGACATCATCCAAATTGCGTTTGTAGATTGTCACCACCTCCTTTTCTTTGCCGGTCGAGAGGTCCTTAGCAATAGCAGTTCCAGAGCCAGCTCCCTGTGTGAGTACTGGGATTTGCGCAAGCTCATAGTGAACAAGCTTGGGGAGACACTGGAAACAGGCCTTCGAGAGCAGGTCGAGCTGAGATGCAGGTACGAGACCCTTATCCAAAGCACCGGTAGATGATATCGTTTTGTCCGATGGTACTCCGGTAGTGGAGCCATCAGACACAGAGAGGGCCTCGAGAGGTCTGGAGAGCTCATCAGTAGCGATGTTGTCCTGATTTTCCTGATCCTCAGTCAAGGCTGGGTCATCCAATTCAAGGTCATCGGCCTATGAGATATATCACAGACGGTTGGAGGAATGTAATTTGTCAGAGACGGCGACGAAACAAAAGAAGATCCCAGTACTCCTGCTTACACAAATTACCCAGGTTTCCTCCCCACCAGTGCTTGCATACAGTAAAGTTAAACTTGAACATCCTGGTTGAAAGGTTAAGAGTGAGTGAGTGAAAGAGAGTGAAAGAGAAGAGAGAGGAGAAAGTGAATGTGACTAGGCTCTTCCCAGGCCAAGAAGGTCAGACAGTCAGGCAGTAAACAAATTTTGTGGCCACCAGCCACCGGGATCGTCCTCTTTCATACTCTCTTTTTTTTTACCTGTCCCCTCTCTCCACCTGTGGCACGGTCAAGATAGTCCCGAAGAGGTGCTCTTTCTTCCGCCTGCCCTGAATCTCTTTTGTTCTTGTTGCATCTTGCCAAGTCAGCTGAATTGCTTGTCTGGACCTTGTCTTCTTTCTCTCTCTCATTGCTACGTTCTATTCCACACATACACTCTCTTTTTCTATCTCTCTCTCGCTTTTCTTTTTTTTTCTTTTTTTTTTTTTTTTTTTTTCCTTTTTTTCTTTCAGTGTCTGGGCATCTTCCTTCTCCTTCCTTCCGTCCTTTCCAACATCGATCCTCTCGCTCCTACTCTCTTTCAGTCACGTATACCTCCATGTCCGTAGTCCGTAGAACACAGGCCCTCAAGGCCACTATCGGGTCATTGTCGCAGACCATCGCACGTAGACAGATCCAAGGTACCTTCGACCATCCCTCTCCAGTCACACGACCTATCAACATTTCTCGGAAAAAAGAACGAAGAACAGCATGGAGATCGCATGGAGATCACATAGGGCATTGAAAGTCATTTCACCCAGGACCTCGGATTCTCCGGAGAATACAGACAGGGTTGCTCATTGAAGATCGGCATCTATTACCGAATGGATGAAGAATGACCATCCCCCTTGCCTGCTTCTCAGTAGCCTTCATCCAACTTTTCTTTTTGATCGACACCTCATGTTGCACACGCTCTCTCTTTGACCCCGGCGGCCCTTTCTTCCCTTCTCTTTGTAACCGTTCGGACAGCACGCGGGACAAAGATTTCATTCTTATCGCGCTCTGCTCTGTCCTCTCCTGCTCTCGTGATCTCCTCCGTATGAGAACGTGTCTTCTCTTTCTCTTACTGACTTGATTCCACTTGTATTAACCAATGCCTTTGGGACCAAACGACCTTCTCTATTCCTTTGATCCCCATGTTAGCTCTGCCTGCTCGATTCGCTGTCTCTGCACGATCTTTCACCTCGACGCCAAACGCCTACAATGCCGCCGCTGCCGATGCACCACTAAAGTCCAACATTTCCACCTCTTCCTCCGCCATCGTCTCTTCGGTCAAGGACATGATCGTTAACGGCCACCGTATCGTTGCCGGCGCTGTCGTCTCTCGTCAGCCCATCATTCTCCGCGACTTGACTCCCTTTGAACAGGAATACTTCAACTACCAACGGAATCTCGAACGCAAAAATGCAGCTCCTTTTGCTTCAGAATTCTATTTCAAGAAGGGTTCCATGGCCGAGAAACAATGGAAACAAAAGGATGCTGAACGTGAATCAGCAGGTCTTTTCGCTGCCCCCTCAGCAGCCTCTGGTTCCGCTGAGGGATCATCAAATCAGGAGCTGGACGACGAAATGACGGAGGAGGATCGTGTGGCGGCATTGGAGGCCAAGGTCACGTTCAATGACCGGATCACGGAAGCGGATCATAAGAAGGACATGAAGTCGTTGGAGAGAGCATTGGCAAGGACACTTTACTTGATTGTGAAGAAGCCCAGAGAGCAACATGCTTGGCAATTCCCACAGGGCGGTGTCCATGTTGTCGAGAACTTGCAGGAGGTAAGACTTTTTCTTCACTTTTTATTACGAAAAAAAAAAAAAAAAAAAAAAAAAAAAGTGATTTCCGTGGTCTCGATATCCATCCTCAAGGAGAATGAACCAGATGGTGTAAAGCTGTGAACTCAAGAAAAAGTGGTACTGAATATGAAATGAAATGTTTGGATGGATAGGCTGCCGGTCGTGAGTTGAAGGAGGAGTGCGGATCAAACATGGATCTTTGGTTCGTTGGACGCGTGCCTATCGGCCACTATGCGTACTCTCATCCCAAGGGTACAATGAGCAAGGCTGACAACCCTGTTCCTGTGAAGGGTACTAAGGTAAAAATCATTGGAATTCCTTTTCTATCATGTCTCGGCCAAATGGAGCAACTGTTTCATCTTTGCTTTAGTCTGCTCTTACCCAGTATGGGAAAACGAATATTCATTTAACACTGCCAACTTTTTCTTTCTTTGTATCTAGGTCTTCTTCATGAAGGCACACATCTTTGCAGGACAGGCTCAGGTCGACAACCGCGAGATTGTGGATTTTGCATGGGTTACGAAAGAGGAGATGAAGGACTATGTCACGCCAGACTACTATGAGGCCGTCAAGGATATGTTGTCAGATCACTAAAATAATAACTGGGTAGACACCAAAGCATTTTCACGAGAGGAGAAAGTCGAATGAGAGGTGGAAGGAAGGGGGGATGTAGTAGAAAGGGGAGGAAGAGGGAAGACGGGGAAGAAGCTCATTTCATTATGGATCATTATCATTCTGTTCTTTTATTCATTTATTGTGTTATTCAAGGGGGGGGGGGGTTGAAGCTAGGGTATTTGTTTGTCCTTTCGTCTTGTTTTCTCGTTTCTCCCAGTCTAGAATTCAATAAAACAAAAAAGCAACACATCTGTATGCCATTCAAAAAACAAGGATAGGGGGGAGAGGGGGAGATGGCTTTCCTGATTAGAGACATGAAAAGAAAAAGATATCTCTCTCTCTCTCTCTCTCTCTCTCTCTCTCTCTCTCTCTCAAAATCTTGCTTTCAACAAAACCAGATTGAGAATGGAGTACCTCTATCGTGAAACGATCCCACAGCTGAGTGGTCTCTTGGACTTCCCAACCCTTCTTTTTTCATCATAGCAGTAAATGTCAGCAACCATATCAGGTAGCCATTCTACGGATCAAACAAAGACCGACTTGGCCATCCAGGCACGCTTCAAGACAATGTCGAGCAACATACCTTCCTACTCTCCCAGGAGCGACCTCAACAAAAAATCAAGTTTTGGATTGTAACAGAGAGCAATTATCAACAGACCTGTTGTCTCATTCTCCAAGTGTTCTAGAACATGAGACTAAATTTTGTCCCCTTGGCCGCCATCGAAAAAAAAAAAAAGGGTAAATGTGCTTATTCCCACTCTCTTTGACTACCATGTCTCTTTTAAACGATGTGATGATTAACAATGGATGGGGGGGGGGGAGGTTTAATGTGCAAACGTATATGGAAGGTCCCAATAGGCTATTATAGATGATTGATTTGGTTTTTTGTCGTCTTGTCGTCGTTTTTTCCTTTTCTTTTCTTTTCTTTTCATTCTTTTTTTTTTTTTCATTCAGAGGTCAATCTTCGTCTTTTTTATCTCGTTTTCTCTCCTCTTTATAGCAAACCGCAATCCCGGAGGTTGGTTTGGATGATAATGTCACTGACAGCTGCCATCACAAACTTGATCTGACTCGTGTCCGTCGCACATGTAAAATGAGCATAGATCTGCTTCGTATCCGACAAGTTCAGACTCACGAACCGGTTCAGGATATATTGGGAAGCTTGGTCATAGTCGTCTCCGCCTAAACACAAATGGACATTTGCAAAATAAAGAAAATGAATAATATGTTAGTTATCTCTCTTTCATTCTCTCAATCTCTCTTGTTCTCCCAACCACTCTCCTTTTCTTAAAAGAAAAAAATCCTTCTTACCTTCATAATCAGGGAAATACCGCTGCATGGGGGAGATGGGCAGCTTTTGCTTGAAACGATCCATCTTGTTCAAAAACAAGATAATGGATGTCTTGATGAACCACCTCGAATTACAAATCGAATCAAACAACGTCAAGGCCTCATGCATCCGGTTCACTGTCTCATCCTCCAACAACAATTGATCGTATTCTGAAATCGCCACCAAGAATACAATTGCTGTTACGTTCTCGAAGCAATGAATCCATTTCTTGCGCTCAGATCGTTGACCACCCACATCAAACATCTTGTAGGTCAGGTCTCCAATCACAAATGTTGTCTCGGTAATACCCGTGGTCTTGACACGCGACCGCAGGACATCTTGGTCTGTTGGAGTATAGCCTGATTTGGCAATTCTGCTGATCGAGTCAAAGTAGCTATTTTTTTTAAAAAAAAAAAAAAAAAAAAATGAAAGTGTTAATGTCTCGGAGGCTAGTGAGAGTGGAGGCGGTTCAAATTGTTTGAGCCATGGGCAGGTAAACTTACTATTGAGCAGAGTCATTCAATTGATATTCACGACTCCGTTGGAAAGCTTGCTGTACGTTTGGATCGAGCCATAGGTTCTGAATAGCAACTGCAACCTCATGTGGCATGTAATCGCCTTCGATTTGGATAGGCAGACTCAAGACAATGATGGCATAGTTGCGGTTGGCTTCATGGTACAAGGGAAGCTCCATGTTATCCATAGCCTCGAGAATGACACGCATACTAAGAATCAATACATAAGAGGATTGGAGATAAGTACCAAACAAAGATGGAACAAAGTGCTCTCTCATTCTGTCACCTCATGTCACCTTTCCTCCCTCTCCTGAGCGTGATGTGACTATTGCTAGTGCAGGTGAAAGCTCGATACCCCTGTCTGGTTCCATTGTTGGGTTCCCGCCTCTTCCACACACACAAATAAGAGAGAGAGAGAACCTTGTGCCCACATGCTGTCAATGTTTGTTACAGTTGCATGTCTTCAATATCTGGGGAAGAGAAAGGAGAAATGAGGGGAATGACACCACCCCAAAGGAAGGCTATTACCCCTCTTCTCTGTGGAACTCATTTGGAACCCAGCCGGGGCCTCGTGCTACCACAATATCACAATACACACGCACCCCTCTCCCCTTTCTTCCCTTGCACAAAGAAAAATAAATAAAATAATTGATGCATTATCGCTCACCACTACCCACTACTATCAGCACTACCACCACCAAATCTGTCGCTTGACCAACGGGTACGAACTCAAAAGAAAGGACTCCTGTTTTGTGTTTCATACTCCATCTCGGTGCGGTCTACCTCACTTGGTGAGGAGAGGAAAGGAGGAATAAAGAAAGGAGACATACCTTTGGACTGTGTTCGAAAAGATAATCTCCTTGAATGCCTCGCGCTCTTCCTTGGAATAGCCACCGTCATGGATCAGCTTCATTTGCTTCAAGATCGTTGACTTTCCTGACTCTCCCGCACCTGAAGGTTTATTATTTTTAATAGATAGCGAGTAAAAGAGTTAGTACTTGAGGTCTCATAATAGGTGGAGGTACATCGAAGAAGAAAAAGAGAAAGGAACTGGGACGACTGCGGTTTCAAATGATGAAGAAGGGGGGAGAGTGAGTGAGCAGACACTTACCGAGTAGCAGCATCTTAACCTCGTTGCGCATCTGGATACGATCACGTCGAAGCTGGCTTTCAATGTCTTCATGACGATTGCGGCCCTCCTTATCGTCCTGGCTCATACAGCAACCCATGGTTGAATTATTTGGTGTCTGCTGGTGTTAAGATGTTGATGAGGGTATAGATTGTTTGTTTGTTTGCTTGCTTGCTTTTTTTTTCTTCTTCTTCTTTTGCTCCAAGAGGATGGAAGAGTAGCCGAGTGCGATTGCTAAGATATTAAATGAGATTAAATGCACGTCTGATTAATATCACTTTCAGAGGTAAAGAAATCATTGGAGGGAGAGGGAGAGAGAGAGAGGGAAAGGATCGAACTGTTATAAATGAAAAGATTTTTTGTCGCGCAGTTAATTCGGGAAAAGCACGAGCAATCTATCAAATCATGCCCAACGGGATCTTTTGGCTCTGTGGCTCTTTTTTTTCTTTCTTTCTTTTTCTTTTTTCTTTTTCTCGCTGGTGAAAAAGTATCCAAGCCAGAGGATCTGCGAATAAATAATAATAAAAAAGAAAGAAAAGAAAATGCCAGGCACGAGAAAAGCGCCTGGAATTTACAGAAGCAAAAGGAAAGGAGGAGGTAAAAGCAAAAAATGTGTTTACACAAACGCGACTGTTGAAAAAGAGGGGAGAGGGAGGAGGAGATGTAGCTTTGAGGATTGTGTGCAGTAGACACGCAGCAGTTACTCGCACGGAAAAGAGGTTCCAGAGAGGCAGCGTCAAGGAATGACAGTAGAGACCCGCCGCTCTTTAGGAAAAACGTGTAAAAAAAAATAAAATAAAATAAAATAAAAAGGCACTGCTCCTTGCTGGCATGACGGTGCCCCCGGAGGAGAGCATACGCGCCTCTGGCATTGATAGTCAAAAGGACAAAAGCAAAGAAGGGGCTGCGGGGATAGCAAGGCCATGACGATGGTTGGCATGCAAGGCAATTGAACCGCTTATGGTCACGGCTAGTAAGTGAAGGTGTTTGGCAACAAGGGTTGCATATGCTTACAGCTGGATAGCAGATGTTCCTTTGTGGCAAGAGAGATGAAAGAGGGAAAAGACGGATAAAGGTTAGGGAGCTGAGAGAGGAATGGGATTGGAGAACGATTGAAGGGACGCGAACAAGGAAGCATGCAGGAAAGGAGAGACGCCAGGTCGGAGAAGAGGCAACGCAAAACAGGCTGAGGCTGAGGCGTAACAGAATAAATGGGACTGAGAAAGAAAGAAACAGGAGTTGCTCTCATCTCACCATTGAACAAGTGATAGAGAGAGAAGACGAGCTCGACGAGCTGCAGTCAAAAGGCGTGTGCAGAAGTGAGAAGGTGGTGACAACAAAAAAGGGGTGGGGGAGAGAAAGATGCGCTTGCTTGAGAGTGGTGTTGAAGAGATTGAGAGAGAGAGAGAGAAAGTGTGTGCGTACGAGGAGACATGACTGACGCAGATGTGCAAAGGAGAGAGAGAGAGAGAGAGAGAGAGAGAGAGAGAGTTGTTGGAGGGGAAGATAGAATAAGCATAACCCATGGGGGCACAAGAGAGAGAGAGAGAGAGAAAGAGAAGAGAAGAGAGAGAAGAGAGAGGAGAGGAGAGAAGGAGAGGAGAGAAAGAGGAGAGAGCGTGTGTGTGTGTGTGTGTGTGTGTGTGTGTGTGTCGATAGGCGGGTAAGTGAAGAAAAAAAAAGAAAGAGAGAGAGAGAGAGAGAGAGAGAGAGAGAGAGAGAGAGAGAGAGAGAGAGAGAGAGAAACGTCAATGGTTGGGTACTTGTTTAGGCGAGAGGACAGAACAACAGTGTTCGAGACATCTGATCAAATCATCAGCCACGTTCCAGTCCCTCTTTTTTCCTAACAACCATTGATCACTGAGACCAAAGAAGGTTAGGGAGAGTCCAAGAGAGACGATCGTCCCTTCCGTCTCTCCTTCCCCTTCTCCTTTCTCCCCTGGGCAATTAACTCTATTCGTCTTTCTTTTTCTCTTTCTCTTTCTCTTTCTCTCTCTCTCTCTCTCTCTCTCTCTCTCTCTCTCTCTCTCTCTCTCTCTTTCCTTCTGTTCGCTCTAGAAAAAGAAAGAGGCCCCTATTCCTCGTCTCTCTTCCTGTCTCTCTCTTTCTCTCTCCCCAATCGCATTACGAATGGCTAGAGGTGGGATAGAAAGGTAAACATGGCACGAGACGCAGATAGGGAGGCGTTACACTTGGCATCGATGGCACCTGAACTCCTAACCTATGCATCGAACCTCGAACCTCGAGCCTCAAGAAAGAAAGGTATGCAAACAATCCCAATCTCATTTCAGGCGGGAACGCCTGGAGAAGAGAGAGGGAGAGAGAGAGGGAGAAGAGGAAAAGCACATTTACATCCTCTTCCCTTCCACCCTTTGTTGTTGTTTTTTCTAGGATCTCAGATCCCAACGCAGTGCCTGCATCTTCTCCTTCGGGCCCACAAATGCAATCTCCTTTCTCTCATACTTCGATGGCGAAGCAAAGTGAACTGGAGCACGGACCGAGAAAGACAAGAAAGAGAGAGAGAGAGAGAGAGAGAGGAAAAATAAAAGGCCCTAACATCCAGAGAAAGGCGCGCAAAGGCAAAAGAAGGAGCTTGGTACGCCCATTCAAAACGCCCTACTAAACGCCGTGCATTCATGCGACTCAAAGAGGAGAGAGGAACCGGGCCCAAAAGACAATACAAATGCATCGACATCAACAATAACAATAACAAAAGGGCACAGGCAGAGGCACAGGCGCAAAAGGCACAGAGAAGATATCATCAAGGCACACAACACAGCCGTTCTGTGGGAGGAGAGAGTCCCTCTCCTCACTCTCTTTTCTCTCCGCCTCTCTTGTGTCCAAGTTTTTTGAGTGTGCACTAAGCAAATGCCATGATGTGTGTCATGCATGCGTGAGCAGTGCACAAGCAAATCGAAGGAGGAGAAAGGGGAGAAGGTGGTGGTGGTGGTGGGGAAAGAAAAAGAGAGGGGGTGGGGGTTGTGGTGAACGGACGAAGCGTTTTGGACACAACAACAGCAACAGGATGTTTTCTTCAACTGTGTAAAGGCGCCATTTTGCGCTTGGGGAGCAAGGGTCAAGCTGCGTCGCGATCGAGAACTGTAACTTCCACCAATCGCTACCCGACGCCAGCCCCCCGCCAGTACAATACTAGCTCATACCCGATAAACAAAAACAAAAAAGGGTTCGAGAACTGGCGAGAATGAGAGCGAGGTGTGCTTTGGAAGAGGTAGCTGAGCCGCGAAAGGGGAGTGGGGACAGGGCGGAGGCAGCCTGTACACACGTATACAAAACAAAAACACCCCGGCTCGATCGCCAGGATAGCCTCTTTGTGTCCCGCATCCTGCATCCTGCACGCAGAGTCTGTTACCGTGTGTGGAGCAATCTCCTAAAGCCCAAAGACAGAAGTGAGAGGGAGAGAGAGAGATCTGGATCTGGACCCCTTCCCCACTCATAACAACCGCACTGTCCTTTTTTCTATTTCCTGAACTCTCCCCCTAAGACCAAAGAGAATGCTTACCTTTTTGTCAGGCTCTTTCTTGGGCAATCGGTCGGTCGGTCGGTCGGTCGGTTGGTCGGTAGGTCGGAGCAGAGGGAAGAGGCGAACACTATTCGAGACAAGGGTAGTTTTGCGAAATAATAAACCCGAGCGAACAGAGCTTTAGTTAGCAAAGGTGTTTGTTTGTTCATATCTTTTCCCTGTGGGTTACCGACCGGAGTAGGGGTCTGAAGTAGTGGTAAGAAAGTAAGGGAGAGGGAGAGGGAGAGAGAGAGTGGTATGAAGCTAGGAAAGAGAGCACGCTTAGTCGGGGCAAGAGAAAGAGGGGGGGGAGGGTGCGAGGAGAAATACGGCACTAAAGATACCAGACGGGGTCGAGATATGCTCGAGAGAGCACCGTGGATGAAATATACCCCGACTGTTGCATGCTCTGCCTCTCTCTCTCTCTCTCTCTCTGCTTCCGCCTCTATCCTCTTCCTGCTGGTCGGCGTGGTTGCATGCCATATTTTAGCTTTGCCAACCTGCATCCCCTGTCTGTCTCTTATCCTGAATTGACCGCGGAGATGGCGATGGGGGCCAATGCCCCAACCGAAAGTGAAAGTGCAGAGGTGCAGGGGCGAAGAGCAGGGCCCATTTGATGTAGAGGAAGGAGAGGGTCCATGGCAAGATAGGCAGTCTGGAAGTGCTGGGATCGGCGCAGACTACTGAAGAGAAGGAGGGGCCGGTGGAAGGGAGGGGAGGTAAAAGGTAACAGGCAATGAACGGGGTTGGTTGGAGCCAGATGAGATGCAGAGTTGAGGGGAAATGGAGCCGAAGATGACGAAAACTACAATAGTGTGGGGGAAGAAGAGAGGAAGAGAGGACGAGAGAGGAAGAGAGAGAGGGAGAGAGGGAGGGAGGCGAGACACGGATGTAGCTTTGGCGGGTGGAGCATTACGTTTTAGATGTTACAATGAAATGGACAAAGCGTGTCTGTAAGGCGAATGCAAAGAGAGCAGGGCCTTGGGCTGGGGGAGAGGAGAGGGATCCGAGAGAGTTGCAGGTGCAGAGGGTGATAAAGATGGAGAGAGAGGGAAAATGGTGGGGGGGGTAGAGAAAGAAGAGAGAAAAAAAGAAAAAGAAAAAGAAAAAGAGAGAGAGAAAGAGAGATGGAGATGGCAAAGGCCAATGACTGATGAAGCACAAGGAGAAAGAGACCACGAAAAGGAGAGTGAAGAGTGAGTGAGGATGGCCGAGGCGGTACTGTGAGAGAGTGGGAGAGTGACTGACAGACTGGCTGCCTGGCTGTGTACAAGAGTGAATGAGTGAGAAACAGAGGGTGTGTGGTCCAGCCAGGCCAAGCGTCTCTGATGGGGCCACAGGGTGCGTCTCTGCCCTTGGACTCAAATTTCTCTCTCTCTCTCTCTCTCTCTCTCTCTCTCTCTCTGTCGCTGTTCTAAGGGATGCTGTCCTGCCTATCCCTACCAATTGGTATGATAACTTCCTCTATTTCCTTCCTTCCTTCCTTTCTTCCTGCTCTGCGCCCACTCTTTTCTTTGGCACCCCGAAAACACATGCTGTCTCGACTCGTGGATTACCAACAAGCGATGACAACAGCCAGGGCGGAGGGTTCGGGAAGCAACCAGGGTTGACCAGCCGCGTGGCAAATTCTAACAACCTAAGCATCCGCTTTATTAGTCGCTGACTGAAAACAAAAAAAAAAAAAAAAAAAAAAAAAAAAAGGGAAAAAAGTGCTCTCCAGGCCAAAAACAGATTACGATGACGGTCCTCGGGCGATCAAGGATGCGAGAGAAAAGCGAGAGAGAGAGAGAGAGAGAGAGAGAGAGAGAGTTGGAGATCCGTCCCATCACTCCCAGTGGTTGTCTCCCTCCGTCCCGAGAGAAATCCCAGGTGCTCCCAATTCATTTCTTAAAAGAGGTTTTTGTTGACATGATCCTCCGGCGTATTTCAGCAGACTTGGTGAGGTAGGAGACATGACAGAACAAAGCAAGTGCAAGAAGAGCGAATGAGCATCAGGAGAGCGGGAAACTTAGCCTGATGGAAAGGAAGCTGGATAAGACAAACAAAACTGAGTCCTTTTCGTCTTCACCCTCATCTCCCCTTCTACTCCCTCTCCTTTCCCTAATCACTTACCAACGAGTGTGTCCGACCGATGGTTGACTTGGTGGTCCGAGGATCCTCCTTCGGCGGATGGTGCAGAATGGCTCCTGGTCCTGATCCAAACTGGCTATTATAGCTCGAAAAACTCTCAATCGCTATAGAAGGAGCACCCATCTCGGCCATATCACGGGAATCGAGCGCGTTATCGCCATCGTTACCCTTATTGCTCTTTTCTGGTCCCGCTACTGCCATAGTTTCGATGGTAATGGACTGACGCTCAGCAATTAGTTCGGAGATGAGTGTAGGTTGGGTCAGTTCCACATTAGGTCCTGTCTGCAGGCGTGTGGCACTGTCATTCTGGACAGGAATGTCTTTGCCCTTGTCAAAGATGTCATCGCTCGAGAGTCCGGGGGTGCTGTTGTAATGCAGATGCAGACGGGAAGCAGTGCGGAAGGCGAATGAGCGGGCGAGATGCATCGCCTTGCACAGTACAAAACATCCTAGGGCCGAGACCAGGTAACCAAGGGTCAGGGGCGTGTAGACGAAGAGTGCCAAGCCAAGGACTGGCGCCAGACCGACGACGAGCGCAAGGATACAGAGTTGCTTAGATCGGAATAGAGAGAGAGAGAGAGAGAGAGAGAGAGAGAGAGAGAGAGAGAGAGAGAGAGAAATTGAGCGCAGAAAGTCAAGACGATCAGGGACACAGTCCATCAAGCCCAGGTGTGTGACAAAAAGGTGGCGCAACGGTTTGATTGTTGCACGATATTGCGCAGAGAATGTATTATTGCTCCTGCTCACGGGATAAGGCTGGGTCATGAAAATGGACCACATACACAGAGAGAGAGTGTGTGTGTGAGAAAGGGTACAGTGTACCGTGGTACATACTGGACACCTTTAAAGAAAAGGAGTTCATACAAACACATTATTCGCATACACTCACACACCCTATCCCCACTTGTTGGAATGAGCCTAGCAAATTTGCTCATCCACTCGAGTGAGAGTAAGTGAAGGAGAGAATGAGTGAATGAAAGAGAGCCCTCCTGTTGGGACCATCTGACCTACTGAATCCCCTCGACCACCCTTCTAGCCCTTGGCTCTCCTCTCTTTCTCTCTCCTCTCCTTCACTCTCTCTCCCGCTCTTGCTCCCGCTCAAATGAACGGATCGTACCAGGCTAGGCCTTCCTGCATGAGCACCAATCCTTCATTGGAGCTACATATTTTGGGGTGACTCCAAGTAGTACCCCCGTCTCTCTCTCCGATCATGCTTACCAGAATGGCCAAGCTACAGACAATGACCCAGACCAAAAAGACAAATATCGGGACTACAGAAATGACGCAGAGGAGGCCGCTCAACAGGAACCAGAGTCCGAGGCGATGCTCATATCGGCCACCGATGTGATTGTCCCGAACGTTGTCGAGAATGTCGTCTTGGTTTAGATGTGCTTTGAAGGACGAGGCCCCGGAAGAGGTCTCGCTGTTGCTGAGAGGAGTGAGGAAAGGATCCATGCTGGCAGCAGACAAAGACTGACTTTTGTTCTGTTTGCGGGATGCAATACAATGGCAAAGAGCAAGAAGAGGATATTCGCCAAAGCCTAATCGCCACCGTTTCAACAGCAAATGATGGCTCAGACTTTCTCACATACACTCAGTCAGGTGCTTTCACATCGATCAGGACTTGAGCACGATCATCCGCAGTATGTTGATCTGGGGTTCTCCCAGGGCACGTGCATTTGCACACAAACGGGCATGGACAGCTATTCGCCTTGCCGTTCGACACAACGCGCTCCTATAGGAACTATCTACAACATGATATCGATACCCGTCGACTAGACGTTCGACTCTCAGTGAATGGAAGCTGTTTCGATGAAGTGCAAGCCAATATTCATCTTTATGAGTCCACGATTTCGTCAACCCAAATCCTCTATGCCGATTTAGCTGTCTCTCTTCATTGTACCTGCCATCGGTGTGGTTGTATTTGTCCATTATACACGGCAACTATGACTGGTCAGTCATAGCAACAGTGGCATAGCTTTTTGAGGCGGTGGACTAACATTAAAGACGCAGATTGCATTTCATCTGGGGACATTGCTCCCTCTTTGGTCTCCAAATAAGGCGACATGCTGTAGCAAGGGTCTATTTGGCAGAATGGGAGCACAGTTCAAATCATATAGAAGGAAAAAAAAAACAGATGCAAGAACAAACCATCCCATGTCTTCGCGGCCCCACAAATTACTCAGACCTTCTCTGGTGCTAGCATTGTTCACCATTTAAGAGTTACTCGAACCCCCGTTTTCTTTCTCGATACATGTGGCACAGTGCTAGGCAGACGCTCCTTGCTGTTGCCTCGCATCCATGAATCCCCGCATGTCATGTCCTTTATAAGCAGCAACGAACTCACTGCACAGTTCAGTGTTTCTTGTCGAATGGAAATATGGTTCTCTGATCTACTGCTGGCTACTGTTGCTACTGTCGAATAGTATCGCTCGATAAAAAATTGACTCAATCCACCCTAAGCCTGCTATCTCCACCACGATTCCTAAAGGCTCTTTCAATCACCAACCCACTTCCATCTCGACATTCACGACCCAGATACGCTATTAAGCATGCGTATATCGGGTCAATTTAGAGGCTTGATTTTACTGCCTGGAGTAGAGACACTACTTTCGGAACTACACACATCCTAGTTCTCTGGCCTGCCTGGGGTTGCAAGATGCCATTGTCTAATACATAGCAAGTGTGACATTGAAGTTGATAAGAAATAAAACACTCCTCTTTGCCAGCACATGAGAGGCATCAGATAAGCAACAATGAGCAGAGAGGTGACATTTGAATGAACAAACAGCAAGAATGCATCATGCAGTGATGAGAGTGACTGTCGATTGCTCCATTACCTTTGAGAATAGCTCCATGCTAGAATAGATAAACCAGATGAGACGAGAAAGAGAACATGTGTTCACCAAGATGTGAGCAAGGGCAAGTGTAGATGTCCTAGTTTCCTAGACATTCATCATTATTTCCCGTCATGATTGCGCGTCTTATATTTCTGTGCGAACGAAGGACAATGGCATTCGTCCATTGAACCTGCTATTCTCCCTCTCTATTTCTCTATCTATCTGTATCTATCTCTCTCTCTCTCTCTTTTTTTTTTTTTTTTTTTTTTGCCAAAAAGGAAGCCATAACCGCAAGGAGGTCATCATAGACACAAATCCAAGAGATGGGGCCTAATTGGGACACCTTTTTTTTTTTTTTTAGTCGGGTCCACCTCCTGGCCAAGGAATGTCATTACTACCATCCGAAAAGCTGCTTCCCTCACAAGAGATTACCGTGTGGATGCCTCGACAAGGCGTCGACAACGACGACAATGAGGATAGCGACGAGAGAAAATCCGTCCCAGCCGGGGACAACGCTGGAGGGACCAGGGTTGTTAGACAGATCTGAGAGAACAAGAACAAAGGGGACACATTCAGGTCCGCACCATAGACAGGACAGGACAAGTACCTGACAGCGGAGGAAGAGGAGGAGGGGTGGGGGCGTGGCAAGGACAGGAGCGAGCAGGAACAGAGATGATACTGGGGCAAAAGGTGGGGGCAGAGGCAAGAGAGCGACTCATTACATTCGCAAACGAGAAAGAAGGAGGCCCAACGAGGGACCAAGGGCAGGGAGAGATCCCAAAAGGCGCAAAAAAGGGTGAGGGGCGCACCTCCAGTAGGACAGAGACGCAGGCAGAGACGCAGATAGAGACCGATGAAGAGAGAGAGAGAGAGAGAGAGAGAGAGAGAGAGAGAGAGAGAGAGAGAGAGAGAGAGAGAGATAGAGATAGACAGGAGACAGGAGACAGTGCGACCGAGTGCCGAGGATGTCAAGGCAAGGAGAAAGAGACAAAACCGTACACACGGGACTTGCCCAGAGTGCGACTTACGTCGGGCACAGAGTCAGGAAACGGCAGAGTCGCCAGGAAATTGTCCAGCAACAAAGGGAGCGATCTTTCTTTCGGGCGGGCGAGCGCTTCTCTTCTTCTTGGTCTCTTTTCTCTCTCTCTCTCTTTCTCTTTCCTACCTGTTCTTTCTTTCTTGGACCCCTGGCGCCCTCCGCCCGACTTCCTTCTTTTCCACATCGATTTTTCTTTTTGCCCGGGCTCTTGTCTCTCTCGTTCACCCTACCATTCACTTCCGATTCTTGCTTCGCTCTTTTTCTCCCTCTCCCTCTCCTTCATCCTCTCCGCCTCCATCCAGCCTACTTCTGCCCGACCTATCCTCAACGTGTTTGTCTTCCCGCCTCTTCCTTTCCACCCCCAACCAGAACACCCTTCCTCGACTCTAGTCTCTTCTCTCTCTTTTCTCCGCTTTCGCTCTCTGCGCACTCTGCACGACCGAGACGCCCGTGGACTGACGATGGCTCGTGCATCTCCTCTCACGATCGACATCCCTCCATCCACGCCTCACCCCCACAGCCTCTCGCACTCCCAACCACACCCTCTAGAATCCCCTACGGGTTACTACTCCAAGGACGAGAATCCTGCGTCCTATACTCGTTCAGGTACTCAGTATACGGGCTCGCCTTCCTCTACCCACTCTCCCATGATGACTCCACTGCCTTACCAGGCCCCCCAGGCATGGCCTGCACCCGTGGCCTCTGCGAAGGATGACCTCTTACTCGACAATGGCCGCCAGGAAAAGGACAGCGATATGCAAAAAAAGCTGGGCGCTTTCGAGTTCCCTACTGGGTATCAATCGTATCTCAACCACCCTTTCACACAGCTCCGTCAGCAGCGACTCCAAGAGCAACAGGTTCAGCAACAAGTTCAACAGGTTCAGCGGTCCAAAACCCAGAGCTATATCAACAAGTATCACAGCTACACCAACAGCAGCAAGAACACAATCCCTGTCTCGACTGGCTTCCGAACCAACGCAACCTCGACCAAGCCTTCAACTATGGCTGCCCTGTCAATGGTCGAGAACGAAAAGCGAAAGAGTGCAGGGTACAGTCCTGCTCAACATGGTCATCGAGACAGCCTGGCCTCGCCCCCACCGCCCCCTTATCGCTCGTCGGACCACGGAGGCGTTGCCGTGCCCCTCTCTGCCTCCGCTGCAACGACCCCCTCGCCTCATCACTTTTCTGTAGGCGCTCCAATGGGGATACTACCTGGACATGCGGCCTCCTCAACCAGGGAGCTCAAACGTCACTCGCTCCCGGCCTTTAGGACTAACGCCGCAGCAGCAGCAGGTCTTCAATGGCCTTCGGCCATGACCCATTCCATTGCGCGACCCAAGTTGGCGCGGACAATGCCGCCCCAGGCTATCCCCATCTTTGGTACGGGAAGTTCAATCGGCACGGAGGATGTAAAGACACCGACTACGCCTTCTCATGGAACACTTTTTACACCCCGGATGGGCAAATTTTTTCACGAAAAGGGTCTCGAATCAGATTCGCCCTTCAGCCATGGAAGTGTCTCGTCAGCTGGAACCAGGACGAGTGGTAGTGGAGCCAAGATTGGCTGGTTTGGTTTTGGAAAGAGTGCACGCGTTGCTCCTGCTGCTGCCGCGCCCTCAGTTCAGACTCAAGCCCAGACGATGGCCCAATTTCAATCCCAAAGCCAGGCTGCTGCCGCTGCTGCCGCAAGGGCTGTAGACACCTATCCAGGCTTTTGGAAAGATGCAAAGAGGCGTCAAACGCACTGGGTTTTTTATTCAGTCGGTACTATTGCCTTGGCCTCACTCATCTGCGTGTTTATGATGCCCGTTTTATCCATCTGGGTGGCCGTCTTGCCCGGGGTCATGACTCTAATCATGGGCGCCCAATACTTCGTAAGCATTTTTTTTTTATATTCCACTTTTTCTTCCTCTCCTCTGTGGTCTCCAATATATGCTGTGCATGCCCATCAACATGGACAGGTTACTCCCTTCCCTGCACCTTTCTTCCTCCCTCCTCCTTCCTCTCTTTCTCTTCTTCTTCCTCTTCCTCTACCGCCCCGTCCCCCCTGGATGGACCGTTCTCTCGGCAATACCGTCTCTCTTTCTCTCTTTGTATCTTTCTCTTCCTCTCTCCTCTCTTTCTCGATCACTTGTTTCTCGAGAAAGCTGAAAGAAAGGAAAAGCGAATGGTCTTTCTATTCTGCACGTGATTCTTGTGAGAAAGGGTTGTCCCCCTAGTTGAATGCTTTATTTAATCCATGGCAGACTAGTCTTTATTTTGTTTCACCCAAATTTGCTATGCTTTCTCTCTCGTTCCTGACTAGTTCGTGTTGATCCATTGGTCCACGTGTCTCATATCGTATAACCTTATCGCTATACCCCCCCAGGGTCACTCTTCTCTCTCCACATCCGTTGCTCTTCACTCACTTGTGTTCGGCTCTCTCTCCATATGCCTGACTAGGTCTACCGATGGCGTCGTCGCCAGTTCTATCAACGCCGAGGTCTGACCAAGACCAAGAAGTCTGTGCAGACCCCACCCGTTGCTACCGCCACGACCGCCCCTTCATCCCAACCCGTGCATCATTCTACAAGTTCCTCTCTCTTCTCCCTGTCCTTTGCAGGTTCGACCAAAAGTCAAATCAAAGGCGAGGACAGTGCAGGTACGGGTCGTGACGAGACAGATAGCAATGTTCATAGTCGAGTCTCGTCCACCTCCTTTTTGGAACCTCATCAACCTCCACCTGATGCTCAAAGCTCTCAATTCCAACATCGGTACTATGGTCCTACCTCTCCAGACCAGACTCGATCGACGGGTCGGATTGATGAGGAGAACGAGTCAGAGCCTTCTACGCCAAGATTGATGGGTATGCTTCAGAGACACGGGTCCATGTCTTCTTTGGCCTCATCCGAGACGGTCTCGTCCACCTCGACCTCGACCACGGCCTCGGACGACCATTGTCCTTTGGATGACCCAACTCTGCTCGATTCCTTTGCTCCTAGCTCAACTTCGGCTCAAGCTCAACAGCCTTTCCAGTCTTTGTCGTCTCGACCTTCGATGACCAATGGTTCATCTCGTGGAGTGACCATGCCACCTCCTCCTGCTTACATGTCCAAAAAGTGTGATCAGATGGTGGTTGTCACCAACATTCTCCACCACAACGGCCATGGTTCTGGGGGCCTGGGGGCCAACACCATCTCGACAGCCTTGCCTGAGATTGCTCCAATGGGTGATTTGATGTCTGAGTTGTCCATGGATTTTGGATCCTTCCAGTACTAAAGAAAGAGAAAGAAAGAAGAAAAGAGAATCTCCTTTCCCTTTCTTTCTCTTTTCTTTTTCTCCCTCCTCTTTTTGATATCGTGGCTGATTTTTGAGGTCAAATGCTGGTTTTGAGTATATCAGGATCAAAAAAAAAAAAAAAAAAAAAAAAAAGAAAAATAGAAAAACATCAGCAACAAGCTACCACCACAAATATGAATATTTGGGGTCCCATTGGTGGGATGGATACCTCTTTTTATTATCATTATTATTATTGCTTTTACTCATTTAGGAGAGAAAGGAGGAAAGAAGTTACCTCTTATCCTAGAGTATCTCAAATCGATATTTTTTTTTATCTTATCACCCACAACTTGCATGTCCATAGCTACTTTCTCCCGCTTTCTCTTTTCAGAAGACATTGAGAGGGTGTCTTGTGGCCTTCTCCTTTTTATCTCCCCTCATTCTTCCCGTCCTCTTTCCTCACCCAGGAGTCGCAGCGCGTTTCTCCAAAAACAATGTTTGTTTTTTTGAATAAGGAAAGGGAAGGGGCTAGCGGTCTTTCCGTTAGCCTCGTCTTTCTTTCACCCTTCCTCTCCCCCCTTATTTCTACCACCCGTAATTTAATATAACAATGCTTGCGTAGGTCATCTACTCTCTTTCTTTTTTATTTTCTCTCTCTCTCTTTTCGTAAACATCCTCCCAAATTGACCTTTTTGTGTATCCTATGGCAATTCAAATGATAAAAGACGTGCGAGCAGCATCTTCGTGAGCCAGGGAGAAGAGGTGGGGGAGGAGGGAGGGAAGTAAGCAGCGGCAGCAGTAGCAAAAACAGCAAAAACAGCAAAAAAAAGAAAAGAAAGAAAAAAAAAAAGAAAAAAAAAAGAAAAGCATTCACCCAAAGAAAGTAGAAAGCTAAGATAGAGGATTAGTAATCTTCAGTCAAAAGGAAAATAAGAAAAGAAATCTCCTCATGAAATATACGATAGTCTTCCAGACTATCTTTTTTTTTAATATAGAAATAAATATATATATCGTTATATTTTATCTATTACGATGAGGATTACTTTGTCTCTCCGCAGAGAGTAGAAGAAGAAAACCAACAATTCAGGAACGCTTATGCGATCAAGGCTCCAGCGGCAGCGACAGCAGTGAGAGCAACAATCGTCATGCCGCCCATCAACTTGTCAGCAGCACTCTTAGAGTCCGTGCCGTTCTTGTTGTTGACAACGGTTGGGTTGGTACCGTTGCCCTTGCCAGTGTTGGTGTTGTTGCCGGAGGGAGGAATGATACTGCCGCTCTGGTAGGGCGAAGCATCACCTTCGCAAGTACCAACGTGAGCAAAGTTGAGCTGGTGCTTCTGGCCCATGGGAATCAATTTCTTGGCAAGCGCAAGCTCCGCTGGCTTTGAATCGTGCTCAAGACAATAGAAGCCCTTGGTACCGGGAGCAGCAACGTATTTGTTAAGAGAAGTATTGAAGTGATTCAAGGCCATTGCTTCGGTGTAGCCCGACTTTGATCCAATGTCCCAGTCCTTGGTATCAAACTCGTCTCCGGTCCAGTCAACAACTTTGTATCCGAGTTTATTGAGGACGAAGCGGACACGGGCGTTGATATCACCGAATGGAGGACGCATGTACTTCAGACGGACACCGGTGGCCTCGAGGACAGCCTTCTCAGTCCACTTGATCTCGCCGACGATCTGCTCGTTAGAGAGCTTGTTCAAGGAAGAGTGAGACCAGGTGTGGGAGGCAAGATGGTGGCCTTCCTCAAGCTCACGCTTGACGATATCGGGGTACTGAATGACGTTACCACCGACCAAGAAGAAGGTTGCTTGGACCTTGTTGGTCTTGAGGAAGTCGAGAAGAGCTGGGGTCTGCAACGAAGGACCATCGTCAAAGGTCACGCCCCAGGTTTTGGCAAGGCCGCAAGCTTGGATATCGTCCCCTTTACATTGCTGGCATGTTCCAATGCAACTATTCGAATAGAAAGGACCAAGTCGGGTGTGTTAGTTGAACAATTGTGAGCAGATAATCCGCTATTAAGAGATCATGGTCATAAAAAAGGCGAACGCTGCTCGACGAGGAGATACTACATCCTTTCGACGAGGACGTGCTCGTCTAAGGACTACTCGAGCAGTGGAGCACAAAAAGAGTAAGCATAATACAAATATCACGCCGTGTAATCGATGCACTGGGTGTCGAGAGGGTGGGGGTACATGGGCCAGAACGAGGGCGAGGTAGATTTGACGAGAAAGGCATAGAGAAAAAGAGAGAGCGAGGAACAGGATGGCACTTCGAGTGGCGTCACTTGGAGTGGAGACGAGGATATAAAGAGGAAGGGAGGGAGAGCAGAGACAACAGAGAAAAAAACAACAAAAAACAACACTCGACTTACTCTCCTTCCTTGCCGGGTTGTGTACCGCAGTCCTGAGCAAGATTCACGGCGCCACTTGGGATATCGACATTTGGTGCACCTGTAAGATCAATCTCCTGTACTCGAAAAGGAGACAGGGATAAGAATGAAGGAGAAAAACGATGAGTTCCTGAGCAATTAATGCGGGCGACAATAAGTGGATGTAGTTCGTATGAATGGGCATAAACAGGTGGTGCAGAGCGTGAAGGAAAGACTGCAAGCGGATGAGTACCTTCAACCACTCCAGCACCTGGGGGTGCTTGGGATCGATGGGAGTGGCAATTTTTGGGTACTTGGAAGCGTCGATTTTGACCTGGACCTGGGCCTTGACGACAGCCAAGGACAGGGCGACGACTGTGAGGGAGAGGGTAGAGATCTTCATGGCTGGTGAATGGCCAGGAAGGAAAGAAAGTTGAGAGATAAGGTGTGTTTCGTTAAAAGAGAGGAATGGGCAAGAACGAATTCAAGCAGTGCGGTTGGCGGGAGAGAGAGGGAGAGAGAGGAGAAAGGAAGGGATACAGGGGAAAGGTGGGGTGGGTTGGGGGACGTTGGAGAGAAGACGGGTGGAGAAAGAAAGAGAGAAATAAAAAGGAAAAGAAGGGTGAGATGGCACCGCAGGTCGGTCTTTTTATGTGGATCGATGGACAGGCGTGGCTCAATTTGGACGACTGAGCGCGGAGCCTGTGGTGGCACTCTGTCGCAGTAGGGAACTGAGGGTACAGCTCGACTTGAGTGGATTAGGTAGGATTGGGCATTGGCGGCGTTCAAGCGGAGTGGGTTCCTCCTCATTCCCAGATGCATGAAAGGATTGGACAGAGATGATAGCCAAGAATGAAAGAGAGAGAGAGAGAGAGAGAGAGAGAGAGAGAGAGAAAGAAGCCATGGCTAGTTGTAGACTATCCCAGGAAAAGACAAGAGCAGACCCGGGAATAGTCTATTCTGCGCTGGCATTTACCAGGGAGAAGAGGGTTGACCTGAATGCCTCGCACCGTGGCAGGGGTAGACAGTTCTGTAGTCCATCGGGCTAATGGAGAGTTGGTAGAGAGAGAGAGAGACACACACGGCGGAAAGAAGGGGGATGTTCCTTCTATGCCTCTGCAACAATTAATCAGGGCAGCGTTAAGGTTGGCGCTTAATTTGCGAGAGAACGAGTGGGACCCCATTGGGCAGAAACACATGTGCGAATTTGCCTCGGGTAATGTCCCACTCACAAAAGCCATGTCCAAATTCAGAGAGAAGGGTAAACCGCAAATAAGTGCTCTCTTGCACTGCTCTCTCTCTTTCTTTCTCTCTCCTCCTCTCTTTCTCTCTTTCTCTTTCTCTCTTTCTCTTTTGGAGGAGAGTAAGAGGGGTAAAGAAATCCACCCACCGAGCATTACCAGTCATCGCACCGAGGCAAAAGAGAGAAAGAGAAATGGGGAGAGATGGCTGTCCCTGGCAAAGTAGAATGGACGATAGTTTAAAAAAAATAAGAAATAGGGGAGAATTCAGGGAACAGCCCAGATTGCGTAGAAGTGCAAATGGCAAAGCAGAGATACACACACATACAAGAGAGAAAGGAGGAGCCCTTTTTCTTTGTGCCCAAATCCAAATCGAGGGAAGAGACTCTATTTTTGCGCCCGGCGGGAGGAGAGGAGTCAAGCTGGACGGCACGAGTCTTTCTTTTTTGAGCGGTCCAGCGATCCAAATGGACTGTCGGTTACCACTGCGAGCCCGTTTTGTGCCCTGCTGGACAGAGCAGACAACCATCTACATGTACTCTCTCCTTCTCGCCTTCTCGCTTTCTCTCACTCTCTCTCACTCTCTCTCACTTTCTCTCTTCCACTCTCTCTTTCCTTCTCCCATAGTCGAAAGACATACAAATCCCCTTTCATAGGTGCGGGAGGAAGAGCAATCTTCTCTCTAGAAACTGAATGTTGTCCTCAGCCCCATCTTCCTGCTGTCCTCCCTTTCATCTAGACACACGCCTCACCCAAATCTGCAAAGCAAGGTGAACGTCCCTTGGGCCAGGCTTGTATCACACTCCATCGAGAGCGGAGGTTCGAGTCAAAGGCGTCTTCCTAGGACAAGTAGCTGAACGCAGGAGGGGTCGAAGGAGCGACTCTGTATTAATAGAATGTTGAACGGTAGAGCTGTACTCCCCACACGATACTCTCCTCCTCCCTCCACTCGCCTCCTTCACCACACACTTGTATCTCTTCTCTGTCCATGGCTTACCACACTACACGTCGTGGGAATCACCAGTGCCATGCTTCGACTCGATAACACAGAAGTATCGCCACACTCAGGCTCGCCTCGGTTTCGCCGTTCGGGCCCTCCGGAAGGGTGGACCACGTATCCCTCGATCCCCTAGCACAGGGAACGCATTTGGTAGAGTGGCGTTCAAGGCACTTCGTTTATTGATAGTCTAGGACGCCTTCTCCGAGGAACTTCAGAATCTACCCAAAAAAAAAAAAAAAAAAAAAAAAAAAGCCAACAGAAAAAGTCCAGCATGACGGTATCGCCGCCATTTTAGGACTTATGCACAAAGACAGAGAAGGCCCATCTCACAAGCCTCGCCGCCGGTAAATGTCTTTTTTTATGGCAGCATGGAATAGAGTGTCAATCTTTTTATCCATGCCCCGGGTGCCTTTGCTGGTATTTATCTATAACTTGAGAATACCGGTTTCTCCTTTTCAGACTGTGAGAGAAAGAGAAAGAAAGCGAGCAGGTGACATCTTTCCTGACCACTCTCCTAAGAAATGATTCTTCAAAAGGGGGGAGATAAGTCTACATTGTATCAAGACGCGTCTTGGTTCCTGTAGAAGCGAAGTGCTGCTTTAGTCTTGAGCTAAAAGTGGGAGTGGGGTGTATGACCGAGCCCTCCTGAAGGCACTGTAGGAACGAACAATACCTAATCTCGATCAACGACACACTCATCATCCCATTGCAGCTTTCGAAATCCGATGAACCAATCCATTAAGGGGTCTTGAGCATTGAAGACGAAGGCAGTGCCTGAGTCCTGAGGCAGGAGTCAGCCTTGATTCCAGGGAATCTGTCCATTCAAGAACTACAGCAGCGGGCAAAGAAAGAAAGGGAGCTATCAAGTGAGAGAGATTGACCAACACAAGCCATGTCAGTACCAGGATCCACATCTGTAGGCGCGTCGTTCGAATGCAGCCTTCTCGGCACCGTTCACCCAGGCCAGTTCCGGCACTTGTATGATCGACTCCTTGGCATTTGTGAACACGCCGCCCATGCCAAGATGTTTGAGCATGAGCTTCTCTTCACACCCGCAAGTAAGACCTCCCCCTCCACCACTTTGACAAAGACCAAAGGAGTAGCCCCAACAGGAAGAGGTGCCTCTATCACGAACAGCATCCCAATCCTTTTGAACTGGTCAGTCGTTTAAAACCTTCTTCTTTTTGTGCTGTGACCCCTCACGGATCCAACCAGTCCAGAGACCTGCATACGCCGCAAGGAATGACGAGGTCCATCTCCGTCTACGTGTCAAGCTAACGATGCTCGCCCAAGCAGACCAAGAGGACCCACAGCAACAGCACGATTCAATTCTGGAGAGTGCTAGGAAGCGTCTCAAGGGGGAGGACAAGTCATCGAATCCAGACCAACTTATGGATATCATGAACGGATCAAAATCAGATACCACAACAATGATGAGTAGTGGGGACACGGAAATGAAGGAACCTTCATCCATCGCCGCCAATGTCGGTCAAGAGGACAGTGATCCACTTGTTTCCACATCCTTATCAGAAACAATGACAAGCGCTGACCTGACCAAGATGAACGACCCGTCACTACAGCCACAGGAAGATGACGCAGCAAGACGACATGTCCGACCCAGGAATCTATTTGTGTCTCGACAATACCAATTATGTCAGTATGGACACCCAGAACCTGGAAGAAATGTTGTTGTCCGATCTGCCATTTTAGTCAAGATTCATGGTGACGCCCTCAGCTTCCTGTCCTTACTCGGATACGGGTAACGTTATCTTTCTTCTTCTTCTTCTTCTTCTTCTCCTTTGGTTTGTTTGCTTCTGCAGAAACTCCCTTTGGCCAGTATCTTGTGAGGCTTTATTGCCGAGTCGGAGACTAACTGTCCGCCATCCCCTCTCCCATCTTCTCCCTGGTATTATTTTTATCGTGCAATGGAATCGCTTCCTCTTTTTTGCGCCACATTGATATACATGCGCGAGGGAACAAAAATAATAATAATACTGAATTGAATATCTCTAGGATGGAAGAGGAATACGTTCGAAGGGGATACAGTTTTATGTACAACAATGTTTGCCGGATATCTGTCTTTCGCAAATACAAGGTACCAAAACGGTCTCTCTCTCTCTCTTTTTTTTTTTTTTTTTTTCGAAATTCCACGAAGAGTATTCACGAGAATCCTGTCCTTTCATAGGGGAAAAAAAAACCTATTGCTGGTCACTTTCTCCTCTTTCAGCCCTTCTTTGCCCAGAAATAATAACAGTATGTCTTTCTCTCTCTCTCTCTCCATCCTCACGCTTACTCTTAGCTCTCGAGACAGCATGATCCATTTTCTGCTATTGTGTCCGAGAATGAGACTATCAATAGCCCCGACTCTCCTTGGATGGTCGAGATTGCCTCTTGCTTCGTCTCACAAGAGAACGTCAACTCAATGTCGGAGGAAATTAATGCGGTCAGGAACCTACTCACAGGATCCGTGGTCTTTTAGAAACACTCATTCTCTTGCTCTTTCTCACGACCTTTTCTACCGAAAATTATACATGGCTGCAATCGAATGCATATCATTTCCCTTTGGTGAAAAAGAACACGAGAAGGGAGGAGGGAAGGACTAGCAATCATCTTTATTCTAGAATGGCAAAGAGACGGATAAAAAGAAGAAAAAAGTGCTACATGTCGATCAATGTTTCACAATAGTAGTTGTTTTACATGATAGTGCACATGCGTCCATCCTTTGCTCCCTTTCCTTTCCGCATCGCCTCTTCGACCTTGCCCTTGAGTCGCTTGCCTTCTATTCCCAACTCCCCAGGTCTCCGACTCGCCAATGTGAACCATTTCTGAGCATGCAATAAATCCTTTTTGGAAGGATCCCAGACATGCTTGGTCGCTGTCGGGTGATCTCCAGAAGACGTCTCAGACCCAGGGAAGGCCTGTTCTTGTGGTACTTCATCCTGAAAGAAATATGCGCCAAGACTCAACTGAGCCAATCCAAATCCTTGTTGAGCCGACATTTTCCAGTACTCGACCGCTAGAGCCTCGTTCTTGGGAACTCCCATCCCCACAAAATAGGCTCGACCTACATTATATTGAGCTTCGGGCAGTCCTTTGGAGGCAGCCTTTTGAAAGTGTTGAAACGATTTTTTCAAATCTGGCTTGTTCATCTTGAGTTCCAAGGACCCTAACATAAAATGGGCCTCCGCATGGGTTTTGTCCGTCGCATGTTTACTTTCGGTTGCGACCTGGAAACATAACTTGGCCTTGGACAGGTTATAGGCAAGTTCACCATTCAAGTACATTCGACCAAGCGCAAGCTGGGCATCAATCATCCCCATCTGAGCAGCTCGTAAATAATATTTCTCGGCTAGCTCAAAGTTTTTTTCTTCCCGTGCATAGATTCCAGCCATGGCCACCATAGCAGGCGGGAAACTGCCTGGGTGTTGAAGTCCCTTGTTGTTATTGGTCGCGAGGGCCTCCAAGATAGCACGAGCTTTGACTTTGTCTGCAGGGACACCCTTGGCTCCACGATAGAGCATCGCCGCATAGGAATAGTTGGAGATTGTATCTCCTTGATCCATAGAGAGTCTGAACAAATTTAATGCCAGAGGCGCGCCCACTATCCAAAGGGTGAAAAGAAGAGGGAGAGAGAGGTGTTAAATGACCACCTCTTTTCATTCCCCTTTTCCAGTGATACTAGAGATATAAGGAATCGCTCTTGAGCATGTTTACCTTTGGTGTACTGGAAACACCACTCTCCCAATAATGCTGGGCGGATGCCCTTCTTTTTGCATTCTATGGTATTCCAACCAGAGAACGGAAGGGAAGGGTGAGATCAGAGTACTAATTAAAGAAGCGAAAAATGATAACGATACCAAGGCATAAACTGGCCTCGAATAGAATTTTCCTGGCTATAGTTTTGTCTCATACAGACCTTTGAGAAGTTCTTGCTCCGCCTTGACACGCTTCGGGTCCTTCTCATCCAAAGGAAGTGCCTCAACAACGGGTGTGACTAACTGGATTATTTCATCTCTTGTCACTTTTAGGTTCTCAGCAGTCAAGCAGTGCTCCAGCATGCCTTCTGAAGGGACCATATCTAGAAATCCATCAGTAGCGACAACGACAAAGTCGAGCGGATGTAATTGGTAGCAAAAGAAGCTGCTCCGTCAACAAAATGCTTTTTTTTGATAGATATTCCTTAAATGTGACTCTCGAGATTCGCCGAATAAGGGACTTTTCAGTAGCATAAACTAAGGTAGACCGGCAGATAGTCTTTTCCATAAAAGACAAAAAAAAAAAAGTCAACTTACCATGTGCACTCAGTGATTGGAGATAGGCAGTGTTGTCCTTCTCCTCCAAGAGCGCCTTTTTATCCTCCAATCCGTCTTTTCTTGAATCTAATACAGCTCGAGACTGGATGTGATCCTTTTCCATCGTCTCCTCGAATGCTTGGAACAAGGAACTGACTGCTGGTGTCGCCATGGTTTTGGGGACAGGTACGATCTTTTCTCCATCTCGTCTGTAGACCACCTCGCCTTCCATCAGCTTTGGTGTTCCTTTAGTAGGACCAGTTGTGCGAGGTGATGAGGAAGTAGCACAGGTCAATGAGGTCGAAAAAGGTCTGGATGCTGGGGGTGGTGTTGCAAACGTCCTTATTGTGCCTGAAGACAGACCGGGAACCTGGTCGGTGCCCGAAACCAAGCTCGTGGCTCGGAAGCCATGGTTGTGCACAATGGTCGATGAAGCAGTGGTGGTGGCCGTTGAAGGAGACGCAAAAATGACATGAGTGCCTGGCCGAGCACGGCGATAATGTCTTCTTAAAGCAGGGCCTGAGGAACGCGTCCAAAGTGGGCGTCCATAGCGTGTTGTCGTAGACCGAGCACATGTGTGAGAACTAGTCTTGACATGGCCGATGCCATTCCGGACGGTTGGACCAATCGCTACCCCTTGAATCATTGATCCGATGAAGAGACTCCGAGAAAGTGGGTGAGTAAAGAGCCAGGAAAGATGAATGAGGTTGCCAAGGAAGTGGTGAATCGCCAGTTGGGCTAACGGATTACAAGTCACGAACACTTCATTCGCATTTAGAAATTTTGACATTAGACTCAGAGGGTTCGGGGACTCAGGAACCTTACAAACATTCTTGAGCCAGAAAGTGATACCTTTGGACTGAACGCACGGCAAATAAAGAGTGGTGGGATGCGATCAAAGACACTTGGCACCAGGAGAGTTAAAACTATTTGCAGTGTCGTTAGTGTCGCTGCAACGTATCACTTGTCACCAGCAGCAGATCTAGGAGACCCCGCTCTCAACAAATATAAAAGACACTAAGCGTGAATTGATGCATTGAGCACCAGAGAAAGGACTCAATTTTCGCTGTGCGGCACTGGCTCGTGGCTTTTTTTTTTTTTTTTTTTTTTTGCAGGACTGACCTTTGTGCCATGCTCACGTTGGCAAGAGCCACCAGAGCAATTAGACCCACGCTGCTATTCCGAAGCACAGGATGGCCACAATGAGAACATGGAGCCACATTCGGTGTCCTCAGCCTCTATACCTTCCCAAGGCGTATTATGCCTACCGCGGTCATTGGTTTGTTAGGTATCCCTTTCCTTTTTCACCTTGACCTTTCTTACGGTTGCAAACTGGCGCTATTACGAGCAGAGGTGGCGTCATGAAAATCATTACAGATGATATTTCCAAGGGATCTAGGGAGAACCAACCTTCGATTAGACATCTCCACAATTCTTCAGCCTACTAGATAATTTACAACATTTCAATTCTACGAACCCTGTTCAAACCCGAAAACGATTTTGATTTTGAGGAGCGATTTTGATAGGAGCAGATTGAGTTACGAAATGCTGAGCAGATTCTCTTTCTCTCTATCTATCTCTCTCACTTCTCTCCACTTGGTGGAAGACAGGCACCTCTTCTAGCTGAGGCATCATAAATCGCATGGCTATTGCTCTTTCATCCAAAAGCATTCTTAAAGAACTAGAAAAGACAGGGGGTGATAGTGTTGCAAATGAGTAAAAGTGTGATAAGAACTAGCAGCTTTTTTCTTTTTTTTTTTCTTTTCGGCAAACTAACAAATATTGAACTAGAAAGGAATAGAGAGCTGTACGCTCCCTGTTGAGATGGCAAGGGCGAGATGTGAGCACAACAATTAAGTGAGTCTTTGTAGCACGACCTCTGGTGAACCGGGGTTCTTTCTATTTGGCCAAAGTGAAGCTGAGTGCATCTGAGGAAGGAAGGGCACTGGGCGCGTGCCTTGCTTAGCTTCTTGTTTTGGAGAAGCGCAAAACCAAAGGTGGCAATCTTCTACTTTGTGCCAATGAGCCTGCAAGAAATGCAGAAGATCCCCAACCGATATTTCACCGACAATAATAATAATAAAAAAAACGCCAAATGCCTGGATGCGTACCTCCCTCGTCCTTCCCTGTCATACCTCACAGTAGTCTGGCAAATCTATCTTCACTTCTTCTCCTCCATCTCTCATCTCATCTCATCTCCTTCTCAACTCTGTTCATCTCATCGCATTCCGATCAGTCTTTGGTTTCAGGTATTCAAAAAAGTCTTGTGCAGACTAGCCAGTTAGTTACTTTGTTTCTTACACCCCTCTGACGGACACAGACTCTCTCTTCCTCTCATTCGGATATCCTTTTAACCTACGAGCACTTCTTTTTCATCAACCCACCCTTCTCCAGCACGCAGCACAGATGTCTGACCAACAATGAGATATAGTGCTAAGTCTCTTTACACCCTCTGTTTATTTCTGGTAGCCCTGTCGAGCCTCATCCTATCCACAAATGCTCAGACTGTGAATCCTGGGCCACCGCCATCGGCTTATTGTAAAAGTGGCTTCAACCGGACGAGTCTATTTATCCAAGATATACCACCCGGATCTAACGCGCTCTACCAGCTCGATCTCAGCGTAAACTGGACGACAGACAAACCAGTGTGGCGAACTTTGAAATCCCCAGGCCCTGATTTCGATGAAGGCAAATGGATCCTTCTACCTAATAACAAATTCCTTGTCCTGCGTGGAAGCGCCCTCTACCTAAGTGATGGTTTTGCTTCTTGGACCCAAGTACCAAACAATCTCAATCTTAATGGCGACGAGCAAATGATAGCAGCACCCACTGGAGCTGTGTATTTTCTTAGCAGCAAAGGTTCTAAAATGATACTATCTTTGGAAGATCCTTCGCCCATACCAATCCCATACTTTGACTCGCTGCTTATTGTATGGTCAAATACAATTAACGGAGGAGCATTGGTAGCGACTGTCTTAAATAGTTCTTTCCCGGTTAGCCTTTATATTCCTGAGAAGTTCTCTAGATTCTTGGGAAAGAACTCGGCATCTGCTTGGGAATGGCAGCCTGTGGTATGTCGTGGAGCCCTCTGCCTTCATCCTGTCTGGTTTTTTTTTTTTTTTTTTTCACAATTGCAAGTCACTGACAGTCATTACTCTATAGGAATTGGACGCGTATAGCCCTATCCCTAACAGTTGTATGATCAAAGGTACGATATTTTCACTTCAACTCTAAGAAACAGTGAGTATTCGATGATGGATCCAATGTGTTTTTACTTAACTAAGTCTTCTCGACTTTGACAGGTGTGGAAGGAGATAAGCTCTATTATTTTGGTGGAATGCGGACCGCGGGTTCGGTTTCAAGTGGCTTTGTTGAACTGGATATGAAAACAAGAACCAGTAGTGAACTTCCATATGCACCCGAGGGAAGAACCGATCCCGTGTGTGCAGCTACAAAACATTCCTTTATCGTGTGGGGTGGTAGGTTTAAACACCCGCAATACATGTTAGATTACTACAACTATGCTTTAGTGCTCGTAATTAACTGCTTCAACGGGTGGATTTACTGTAAGTCTAAGACGCAGAAGGACAACCCCGCACACCGACGTGGAGCTGGCGGATGTGACACCAATGGTATTTGACTTTGCAAGCAGAAAGTGGGCAAATAAGTTTGTTGCAGAGTACATTCCACCGCCGCCACTGCCGCCACTGCCGCCACCGCCGCCTCCTCTGCCTCCTTCAGCTTCAGACCCTTCATCTCCTCCTTCAAATGTTCCAGGTCCAGGAAATAGTACGAATAACAACAATAATAGAAACAAAAAGGGGAACAACTCACCAGACGATACAGATGATGATCAGCTTAATGTTGCTGCAATTGCTGGAGGGACTGCTGGAGCTGTGGTCTTGGTGGCCACCATTGCTCTCATCTTCTTTTTCAGGCGCCATCACAAGAAGGAACGAAAGCACGATGGTCTGGATTACTCGTCGTCTAGAGAGGATACCTCGAAGAGAGATCGTCGACAAGGACCACTACCGAGCGACGGAGAGAGAGACCTGAATCGCTGGAACGAATCTCGTTCACTCTTTCACGACGAGATGGAGCCATATCCATCCAACAGTCGATTGGATCGACACCACCAACAGCGGGATCATCGGGATGGAGAGGACTCACAGCACTGGATCCCAATGGCAGACCGAGACTCTGTTCCGGAACATGAATATTACAGCCGTAGTTCTAATGGTGGCACAGCCAAGAATGAGATGCAGGGTAGATCTCGAGAGAATAGACGTGGTCCTCAGGCGTGGCGGGACCCATCTCGGGAGCTTTCGTATAATAGATCTGAGAACCCACGAGGAAGGAACCCCCAACAAGGAGGCCATCAGTATTGGCGGACATCAGGAGTTCAACCAGCTCCAAGGAATCCTCAGTTTTGTAACTCGTCGTTCTTTCAATCACACGGGACCACTGTTTCTCCACAATCACAGTATGAACCTGTAGCACACCATGATTATCGGATGGAGACCACACCCTCTGGCGCCTTCCTTCCTGAAGAACCTCGGTATGTGAACGATCGACCAAGAAGGTAAATTACCGATAGCCCTCACATCCAGCACCCATTACCAAGCGGTCCGATTACACTTAATACAAGAGAAGGAGACGCTGGTAGAGAACCGAGTTTTACCCTGAGATCATATTTTTAAATTTACAGAAATCTCAGAGGTACAGAGTTGGTGACCATCTAATAATTACGCACATGGCCTCAACTAAAGACGAGGAGCATTTGAAACAGCTTTGAAGCGAGCAGGCTACATTTGCTCCATATAGTGTGTATGCTGGACCCAAAACCTTGCCACAGAGAATTGAGAAATCGCTCATAGAGGCCTTCAATCACAAGATTAGTGAGTTCTCATAGAGAACCTCGTCTGCTGCTTACATTTGTTAAACGGTTGACATTCTTTCCCTGCCACTTCCAACTGCTAGGCACTCTCATAGAAGCATAACAAACAAGCTTTAAGCGCCTGATGAAGTCGTCCTAGACCTATGGCTACACTCAAACAGATCAAATGATCGAAGAAAGTTGAATGATTTCCGCGACAAACTTAGCATTGTCGTAAATCCAATTCATGTTGAGTCTGGGGGGAATTATGCTAATGACATCGTTGCAGGGCCTGAGGATTCATGTATTCGAGGTTAGCGATACCATAGTATAAATCACTCCGGTTATTACTCTGACCATGCTGGTAGAAACTTGACCAGTTGGATTACTAGTGCTTTACTTGATTGAAATTTTCATGACACGATTCATAGTGTTTATCGGTGCAGACAGAATTTCTCAGCACGGATCTAGTCTTTTTTGCTAACACATTCAATTTTCCTACTCTCGGACCCTCGCCTGCACCTTGATTCAGTAGACTAGATTGGTTATCCAACTATCTCGATTTGTATTTAGCCTAGACAAGCCGATGTTCTCTACTATAACAGTACATTACTCAGAGGCAGGATACAACCAGCCAGCAAAACTGACTGCATTAGCGAGTCCTCATACATTATCTGAATGAAGTCTCGGAGCGCATCCTTCCAAGCTAGCTGGCTTTGTACATCACCAGGGACAGTTCTAGAATGCCAGAATTACGTTGTTCCACCAGTCAAACTTCAAAAACTAATATTTCCTTTTTTTCATCAACGCAAGCAGACTCGGATAGAGAACATCGTGACTGACAAAGGTAAATAATCCAATCAACCGTTGGATCAAAGACTTGCAGCGAAGTTCCTCCAAGGCGAATTCCAAAAGGTCAAGTGCTTCTTCCTTCTAGTTCACCTGCGCCAAGTCGTTCTGCGGGATATTGTTGCTCTCATTAAAACCATCGGGAACCCTCGATGCCAACATCATTTCCACAGGATATTTCATGGGTTTAATTTTATGTCGTCCTTGTTTGCAAAGCTAAAGATTGCTCTATGTGAAAAGATGTTCCCTGTGAGAATACTCATTTCAAGTAGTCTGGCTGTGAACCCACTTACCATCCAGCACGGTTTTATCGATATTTGTGAACGCTTTAGAGATGCTTTGAGGTATATCTTCAGCGGCCGAAGCACAATGTGGCTTGACAGGAGCGATTGCTTACGAGCAAGATCGCCTGAGAGACAACCCAGATGCCGTCGACAACAGATAGTCCACTGTAAACAATGCTATCTAGAGTAATATGGCTAAGCTTCACCAGGCCATCAGGCAGCTCTTGACTGCCGCATAGGATTTCCAATCTTCAGTAAGTATTGTCGTCACTGCAGCCACGACCATCTTCCTCATTCCCTACTTCTCCAGCCTCTCTACCTCTAGCTTCTCTATGTCCAGCGTTCCTACCTCGGCTACTCTGCCTACGACTAATTCAACTGTTCCCTTCTCTCTGGTTTGTGACTTGTATCCGTATTTTGGATATTGCCCTTGAAGAAGGAAGCGAAAGATCTCCATCTCGAATGGAAACCATCCTAATTCATCCTTCTCAGAATAACACGCCCAGACTCACATTCACGAAGCAATGGCATCGATGAGGGCAATATCGGCTTGCTCAGCTCGAGGCTCCATCTCTAGGACACCCTACTGGAGTCCATTTGTCTCCCTTGACTCGACCACGCTCACTTTTCGGCCCTGTCTCTGGAGGCAAAGCATCTCTCACCCAACACCCAAGAGAGCCATCACCACCACATCACCTCCTTGGAAAAGGCGTCAAGACCACTTGGACGCACAACTAGACCACTCAACAACAAGCGCTCGCCAGTGGACAGATTCTGTCAAAGAACCAGTCTTGTCCAAGACGACCACCTCTCTCCGGCGGTCTAGCCCTCGCCCAGTTCACAACAGATCATCCTTTGGCCATCGCCATCACCAGCCTGGTTTTCAGAGTCGACTCCAATTCCTCGAAGGAACCACGTCAGGCAACCGATCCAACCCTCACGATCGTGGTCAGTCTTCATCCCAGTATACCCCTACATCCGATATCAATATTACTCTTTCCAGAAAGAACACGACCACCAAAACTCTGTCCAAACGGTACCGACCAGGGTTCCAACCAGGCGATTTTATGTGTCCACAATGCGGAAGTCATAACTTTCGACCTCCAGAATACGATCTGGCTACCGTGTTCGAATCGTTGACGATGGAAAAAGGAGTCGGATACAATGAAGCCGAATCTAGCTCACATGCCTTGAGAGCGGGTTCCGATCAAGATCTTTCTGATTCAGCTCATGACACGGATATGGATCGGACCGGGACTACATCTACTCCGGTTTCTAGAAAACTTCAAAAGGGATTCCCTGAAGAACATGAAAGTAAAGGCCCATCCAAGTCCAAGTCACGTTTCGATCGACAACAACAACAGGAGCAACCACAGCGACTTTCCGGAACTTGGGAACGACGAAATCAAGCGCCTCGACGTCAGTATCCGATGGGAGCAGCGGCGCATTGTTTCGAGTGTGGGTTCGAGTCCTCGTACGAGATCCATCTTCCACCTGCACATACCTTTTCCGTCTCTTCTAGTCAAGAACCGTCTACAGCAACCTCGCCATCATCATCATCATCGCCATTATCAACGACAGAAGGAACGTTAATAACAGAAACAGCAAATGTAGAGCCAACGAATACCAAGGTTATTCGGCACGATCTACGTCTTGTCAAGCCTCGAGATTACATCTGTCCACAGTGTCAAACCGTCAACTTTAATAATCGGATCCATTGTGTTGGTTGTGGCTCCTTGAACCCTACTCTTGCTCAACGGATTAAACAAGGCGCCCGCTAAAGGAGCTTTCTCTCCACTCTTTCTTTGCAGTTTTTCTCTCATGACAAACATTGAGTTAGAAAGGAACAGAAGGCTGTATATTTTGATGCTTGATATGGACACAGCAGTTATGATTTCGACCTTGTACATGTACTTCCTGTTTCATTCTGTTTGTTTGGTTATGGTTATGGGTGACATGCATCAGGGGGGAGGGGGAGGAAGGGTTATTCTGGAGAACAAAACTAAGCAACAGAGCCCCAGCCAACCTGCAGGGCTTCGAGGATTAGAAAAAAAGAAAAAAAAGAAAAGACTGGCGGTCAGAGGGATACTCGGATGCCCGTTCTTCCTTGCTACACCTCACAGCCGTGTAGCAGGGTCGCCTTTACTTTCTTCCTCTTCTCATCTCATCTCCCTGCATCTCATCCATACATCTCCCTTTCAACTCTGTTCATCTCATCGCATTCCGATCAGTCTTTGGTTTCAGGTATTCAAAAGAGTCTTGTGCAGACTAGCCAATCGGTTACTTCTATCTTCCTCCCCTCTGACAGACACAGACTCTTTTAACCCCACATGTCCTCCTTTTTCGTCAACCCACCCTTCTCCAGTACGCAACACAAATGCCTGACCAACGATGAGATACAATGTCGAATCTCTTTGCGCCCCCTCTTTGCTTTTGGTGGCCCTGTCGAGTCTTATCCTATCCACAAATGCTCAGACTGCAGATCCTGGACCACCGCCAATGGCCCATATGGCATATGGTTCCAATCGGACGTGTCTGTATATCCAGGGCGGCGTCATCCGCGCTAACGAAACAAACTCCTTCAGCAACGATGTGCTCTACCAGCTCGATCTCAGCGTAAATTGGACGACAGACAAACCAGTGTGGCGAACTTTGAAATCTCCAGGCCCAAATCTCAGTCGAGGCAGTGGTCTCCTTCTACCAGATAACAGATTCCTTGTGGCGTTTGTAGACTCAAGTTTGCAGGTCCACCTCTATCTCTATGATGGCATTGGTTCTTGGACCCAAGCACCAAACAACCTCAAACTTAAAGGCGTAAAGTACATTGTAGCATCACCTGCTGGTGTTGTGTATCTCCTTGGCGGTGAAGACTCTGTGATGATACCATCTCTGGAAGACCCGAAACCCACTGTAATTCCAAGCCTTGGCTTTGATCTGATGCTTGCTTCTTGGACAAATGCAGTCAATGGAGGAACAGTGGTATCGGCATTCAACTCTGGTAGCTTCTTGGATATGAGGGCCGACTTTCAAATCTTGCGAAAGAACTCGACATCTGCTTGGGAATGGCAGCCTGTGGTATGTCTTGGAACCCCTCGCTTTTCTTTTTTGTTCTATTTCCTCTCCTTTCTTTCGCATTTGCAAGTCCTCAAGAGCTTTTGTTTGTGCCATTTCTCTATAGGAAATGGGTGGAGACATTTCGACTACGAAGCCTTTTAATGGCTGTTTTGTCAAAGGTACAACATTGTCACTCCAGCTCTGAGAATTGATGAGTATTCGATGATGGACTCGATGCATTTTTACTGAACCGAATCTTTTTCGGCTTTGACAGGGGTGGATGGAGAAAAGTTCTATTTCTATGGTGGAGCGACGGATGTGGATAAATATTCAACTAAATTTTCTGAGCTGGATATGAAATCAAGGACCTGGAAGGATCTACCAGATGCACCCGATGGAAGAGCCGGCATGGCGTGTGCAGCTACAAAACATTCCTTTATCGTGTGGGGTGGTATGTGTTTCCACTCGCAATACACGTTTGATTACTACGACTATGCTTTTGGTACTCTCAACTGACTGTACCTTTGGGCAAATGAATTATAGGAATCAACTTAAATGAGCATGGCCCGTTCGCCTCTACCAAAATGCTGGGCGTTACGCCACTGGTGTTTGACTTTGCAAAAGGAGAGTGGACAAATAAGTTTGTTGCAGAGAACATTCCACCACCACCTTCGTCACCATCTCCACCACCACCACCTCCTCCTCCTCCTTCAGACCCTTCATCTCCTCCTTCAAATGCTCCAGGTCTAGGAAATGGCACGAATAACAACAGCAATAGAAACAAAAATGAGGACGACTCACCAGACGATACAGATGATGATCAGCTTAATGTTGCTGCAATTGCTGGAGGGACTGCTGGAGCTGTGGTCTTGGTGGCCACCATTGCTCTCATCTTCTTTTTCAGGCGCCATCACAAGAAGGAACGAAAGCACGATGGTCTGGATTTCTCGTCGTCTAGAGAGGAAGCCCCGAAGAGAGATCGTCGACAAGGACCACTACCGAGTGACGGAGAGAGAGACCTGAATCGCTGGAACGAATCTCGTTCACTCTTTCACGACGAGATGGAGCCATATCCATCCAACAGTCGATTGGATCGACACCACCAACAGCGGGATCATCGGGATGGAGAGGACTCACAGCACTGGATCCCAATGGCAGACCGAGACTCTGTTCCGGAACATGAATATTACAGCCGTAGTTCTAATGGTGGCACAGCCAAGAATGAGATGCAGGGTAGATCTCTAGAGAATAGACGCGGTCCTCAAGAATGGCGGGTCCCATCCCGAGGGCCTTCGTATAATAGATCTGAGGGCCCACGAGGAAGGAACCCTCAACAAGGAGAGCAGGCCTACTGGCGGGTATCAGGAGTTCAACCAGTTCCAAGGAATCCTCAGCTTCGCAATTCGCCCCTCTTTCAACCACACGGGACCACTGTTTCTCCACAATCACAGTATGAACCTGTAGCACACCATGATTATCGGATGGAGACTACACCCTCTGGCGCCTTTCTTCCTGAAGAACCTCAGTATGCGAGCGATCGACCAAGAAGGCAAAAGACCAATAGTTCTAGAGGCCCACATCTATTTCCAAACGAATCAAGAATGTTTAGCACAAGAGATGGAGACATGACACTAGTAGAGGGTCGAGGTTTACCCTGATGTATTGTCTTTGCACAGACAAGAAGCTCGGAGGGACGGACTTGGCGACAATCTCATACTTAAGGTGAGAAGATTTTGTAACAGTTTTGAAACGAGCAGTCTTACATTGGTGCCAGATGGCGTGCACCAAGACCTCGCCACGGAAAATAGAGAAATCAATCACGGAGGGCCTTCAATCACAAGATCAGTGAATTCTCATAGAGTAATGAGGTGTTCGCGCTGCTTACATTTGTTTAAACAACTAGCACGTTTCCCCTCACCTTCAACTGCCAAGCGCAGAGGCACGGCAAACAAAGCTTTAAGAGCCCGATGAAGTCGACCTAGACTCCCTCCCCCCACGACTACACTCCAACAAATTAAAAGAATGACAAAAAGTTGAATGATCTCCGTGATAGACTTGGTATTGTCGTGGATTCACTTCAGGGTATCTGTCTGCAGTGTCAAAACTGTCAACTTTTGATAACCGGATCCATTGCGTTGGTTGTGGCTCCTCGAATCCCACTCTGGCTCCGTGGGACTACTCAAGATGCCCACTAAAGAAGACTCCTTTCCTTTCTTTTTCTTTTTCTTTCACTTTTTTCCTGTCCAATCCAATTTCAAACGAGTTCAGCTGAGAGGCAAAATGCTTTAATAAGATTTTTTTTTTTTTCTTTTTGGCGTGTGCGTGTGTAGGTGAGTAGATTAGTGTCCAAAAGAAATGTCCTATTTCTCTTTCAGCTAAAAAATAAAAGAAAGAGGGAAAGAGAATCAAAGAGAGAGAGGAGGGGTGGTTCATTCAAATAAGAAAAAGAGAGAGGTAGAGAGTCATTATTCATTCTACTTGACAATCGAAGTGGGTTTGGACTCGGGAGTCAAGGGAGGAAAGGAGACCAAAGCAGTTGTCGTTGAGGATGATGATGTCACTTCAGGACTGGAGATGGTCTCGACTGCCTCTGTGTCTGTAGACGAAGAAAGTGTCGAATCAGTCTTGGTCAATATGGGCTGTTGTTGTTGCTGTTCTGAAGAGAGCGTAGATTCGAGGTTGGCCTGTGGTTGCAGTTGTGGGTTCCGTGGAGCAGGGTGATCAGGGGAAGATTGCTTTACTTCTTCGGCAACAACCAATGTCACAATGGGTTTCTCCAAGGGTGGTTGCGTCTGCGGGCTCCGGTGCAGAACAGCTATAGGCTGATCTGTTTGTTGCTGCTGTTGCTGCTGTTGTTGCTGTTGTTGTTCTGGCTGTTGCTCTTGCTGCTGTTCTTGTTGCTGTTCTTGCTGCTGTTCTTGCTGTTGTCTTGGCTGTTGTGCCTCTACATGCTGTGAAAGAGACATCGACGGCTCCGAGGCCGCCGGTGCCACATCACGACTGGTAACCTCGGCGACCTGAATAACCACCTCAGGTACCGGCTTGACTGGAACTGGCGCAGTTGGACTTGCAGCCAACGGTGGCAATGGAGAAGGTGGCAAGACTGGTGGAGGAGATCTACGCACAGGTGTAGACGCTCCCGAAGGAGGGGTGCCCTGACGCTGCAGTGGCAGTGGTCCCTGAGCCAGAATTGGCGGTCCCATAAAAGAAGCTCGAGGAAGGGGTTGCGCTGGGTGTCCTGTAGGAGTAGGGTATGGCCCTTGATGCTGGCTGTAATAAACATATTGTCCATTCTCATCGTAATAACCATGCTCGTCATAGTACCCGTTCGGATCATAGTAATAGCCATTCTCGTCATAATAGCCTCCTTGTGGGTCAAAGTACTGTCCGTCATAAGCGTAGGCGCCACCAAATCCATACTGGGAATTCGTTCGTTGCGTTGGTGGCGTTGAGGATCGTACTGTCTTTGGCGGATGTCCAAAGGGTGGCATTGCCATTGGTAGACTACTGCCTGTTGGGTGGTGAGGCAATGGTGACACTGGTACACCTCGGCTAGTATCTGAAAAGGCGGACATGGATGGTGATGTAGGCAAAGGGGTCGAAGGACTAGTGGTTCTATCATTGTTGGTCAAGTCAATATGTTCCTGCGCTGCAACAGTGGTGGCGATTCCTGCTACCACCGGTGTCCCCGGTGCCTGTTCAATCCCTTGGACATCGTAATAAAAGCTTAGGGGGGCACCGTTGCTGACTCGACTTTGGCGACCAATACTACCATTGCTTCGGTTCCATGGCTGAGGGGGCATTGAGAGTGGGCGATGCAGATCCCCGGCGGGGCCTGCAAAGCTGGCGACGGGTCCAACTCGGGGACTCCGAAGAGGAGCTACACCTGCGCGCGCGGCATGGTAATTCTTTTCATCAAGATTAAGCGAGTCCATCTCTGTCGAGCGTTGTCGATCGATGCTCAGACCAACTCCGCTTCCACCTGCTCCATTCGTGGGCTCGAGCAAGACGCGTGAGGAAGAAGAAGAATTGCCCTGACTGTTATTACCGCGTACAGCTCCTGTTAAGACAAAGCTGGTCTCTGTTACCCTGGGGTTTCTTCCATTGTTGAGCTCCTCTCTTCCACGGTCATTGCCTCCACCACCGTTGCCACCGTTGCCACCGTTGCCGCTGCTGTTACCATTGCCACTGGCGCTGTTTCTTACTCGGATCCCTGTATGGACATTGGCCATGACAGGTCGCGAAAGGTCGGGTTCAGGGTATCCACGATAATATTTCCTACCCTTGTTCTGAAGAAATAGCATCCGTTTCTTTCGTTGTCTTAACAAGAAGAATCCACCAATGACCGAAGCCAAGAGAACTGCCAGAGAGCCGACGATAAGTCCAACAATGGCCCCGACTCCCATTCCATCATTGTCGATAGGTCGATTGATATTGCTAGCCGTTGGAATGATCGAACTTCGAGTGGTAGTGGTAGTAGTTGTGATTCTTGGTCGAGTGGTAGTCGTAATGGGGGGACGAAAACTCGTCGTTGGAGTGGTAAAAGTTGGGGTCGTGGTGAGAGGAGGAGGGGTAGTGATAATGGGAGGACGGAGCGTCGTCGAGATAGGCGGGCGAAACGTAGTCGTTGGCTTTACTGGCGGCTTGGTTGTGATCACAGATGTCCTGGACAGTGTCGTGGTGGGGAGCTTGGTAGTGCCGGACATGACTGTGAGGTTGAGAAAATATCAAAAAGGAGAGGAAAAGAGAGAGAGAGAGAGAGAGAGAGAGAGAGAGAGAGAGAGAGAGCGTTCGTCGCTGCGGCGGATTTGGGTCGTTAAAAGGGGGAAAGGGTGTACTCGTGCGCAATCTCTGACTCGTGTAGATGACTCCTTGTCCGTAGAATTCTCATTCCTCTTGCATTCGAATGGAGAGGACACGAGAGTAATGGAGATGAAAGATGGAGAAAGAAAGTAAAAGAGAGAGGGGGGGGGGCGAAGGTAGTGAGAAGGGGGTGGGAGTGAAGAGAAAGCACGGTAAAGAAAAGAAGACCCAGCACACTAGCGGAAAGGGCATGCATGGCAATTGGCGGGCGCATTATTGTTTCTCTCCGCCTCACTCACTCGTGGCCGTGTGCCCAACTGGGTCCGCAAGGCCCAACTTGGCCATGCGGCCAAAGCAGAGAGAGGATGTGGTGCGACATGCCGCCAACATAAGAGAGAGAGAGAGAGAGAGAGTTAGTGCTCAGAGTCTCTTTTTCGTGTCCTGTCTCAATAGAGAGCAACCACAAAGACTCGACAAGAGCCGACAAAATAGAGAACACAACCCAGAGTTCAATGAGCTGAAATGTTACCAAGAGAGTTGATGCCTCTTTGTTTCCATTCCCTCGCCTTTGTCCTCCTCAAGCTTTGCTCGCTGGGCTTTCGGGGGTCATTCTTTTTGCATTGTACACAAACAATTCCAGTACTATTTTTTTTTTCCACCTTGTTGCGTCCCCACACAAGGACCATTCCTCATTGTTGAGGCTGAAGCTATGGCGCAGAAGTCACTATTAAATGATTTCCAAACACACCTGGCTCAAGAGTCGATGGCGCTGACTGACGGAGAAAATTAAAAAAAAAAAAGCAGACACACGCCTCGGACACCACGTGTGTACGACCTAGTTTTTCGATTGCCACCATTTTCCAGGAACAACCTGTGAAGACGAGACCGTCGGTCGCGAAGGGTGACACGCGATTGACTCGAGACGAGAGAGTGAGAGAGCCTTGTTTGTTGCCTGTTGTTATTGTGATGATGGACAAGGCTCGAAAAAAAAAAAAAAAATTGTTTATAATCGTTATCTCGTGCTTTTACTAATTTTATAGGCCTTTCAGGTGCTCTGATATAGAACCTTCCCTAGAATAATCTCTAGTAGCAGTAGCCTCCAGTCGAGCTATAGAAGCGCTTGCAAAGAGTCTTGAACATGGCCTGGTCACCAGCGGCAATACCAAAGATGTGGTATCCGCCATCATTCCAGGCTTCCTTCCAGGATGAATAGCCATCCGAATAGACAGCTTCGGTGGCAGGGTCGTTACGCTTGGTTCCCTTCTTACAATAGCAGGACTTGGCCATAACCACATTGAGGAGCATGGCGAAAATGAGAATGATGATAGCGCTGTTGATCTTGGCCATGGCTGTAAAGTGTCTGTTGAAAAATTGGGTGGGAAGAAATGAAAACAGTCAGTTGGTAGGTCGAAAAAAGACTATAATGAAAAGGGAAGGGAGTGAGAGAGAGAGAAAAGGCTTGCCTTTTAGAGTCTTGTTGATTGGACTTGGTGGATAAAGAAGGGGATGATAGTGACCAAGTGGAGGCCTTTTATAGGTTTTAATTGTCCTCTCCTCCCCTTCGGAATGAAGTCCACCAAGTCTCTCCTTCTAGTCATCTCTCCCGACTTGGTTAGAGCCGAAAAAGAAATAGGCGCTAGACGTCTTCCAATCAGCAATGAGTGGAGCTATCAAAATGTCTGAAAGACGCGTCGGGGGGCTTCCGTGATAGCTGTACGTCTGCCGCCCATTTTTTCTTTCTTTCTTTCTGAGAAAGAAGTAGAGGTATTGGCTCCGATTTGTGTGATAAATCGCGCCGTCTTTCGCACGCCATCAACTCCCACGGAGAAAGATCGAGTCTCCTAACGATTTAGGTCCGCTTAGACGCTCTGAACAATCTGCAAACTATCTGATGCTGCAGGCTTTCTCAACGGATCCTTCCTCTCTCGTTTTTTTTTTTTTTTTTTTTTTTTTTTCCGCCAATTCGTAGAAGCCACTGGGGGGAGGACGCCGCGAGCGCTCAATAAGGACAAAAGGCGATGTGTCTGTGATCAATTTCTTGGCTCTTTGAATTCTTGACACTGCCACATTGTGCACGGCGCCCATTCTAGTCAATACCTCCAGCTAATAAGTTAGGTCCACACCTAGGTTTAGGACACGATCCATTTTTTTTTTTTTTTTTTTTTTTTGACTCCACCTTAAAACGGCACATCTTCTGCCCGGTACTTGATCCCAAGTAAACACACACTCCGACTTTCTTTTATATGTCCATCTCTCTTTTTTTCTCCTTTCCTTGTCTGCGCATCGAACGGCGCGCTAGCATTGCGCTGCATTAAGATGTATTAGCCCCCTTCTCTCCCTTCCCTCTCTCTCTCTCATTGATGACCCAAGCCTAAAGAGATGGGCATGGTATCTTTGCGGATACACCTTTCCCCCTTCCGCTCATCTAGGACCTGTTTCTTTTGGTCGAGAGACCACCTCCCACCTACTTTGCCTGGAAATGTAATGTTCAATATGAATGCAGCCGCAGCTAATGCATTATGCGCTCATTCGATCATTTCGGTCTATTGGGATAAGACAGGATCCTGAGCCAATCGAAGAGGCATCGCATTTTTTTTTTTTATCTTCGAGGGCTACTTGTCATCAGAGAGCGACTCTTTGGGAGAGGTGAAGGAAGGAAAGGAAAGGGGGAAAAAAAATGGACGCAGAGCTTCTCTGTCGAAGAAAGAAAAGAAATAAAGACGATCAAGAAGGGTCGTCTAGAAGGAAATGGGGAAAAATTATTAAAATATGCAGTGATTCGCTATCGGATAACGATTAACGCGTTTGGTGCAAGTCTTGGGAGTCACAAAGCTCAGTTGGAAGCTCTTGACTCCAGTTATTTGCTACTCTCCAGCCTTTTTTTTTTTTTTTCTTCTTCACAAAGTTATCACTTCCTTCACTTTGCCCAGCACCTTCGTTAAAGGCTGACAAGGGAAATTCTTCATTCTCTTCTGCTACCCCCCCTCCCCATCTTCTTCCTCATCTTCAGAGATAAGCAAGGCGCTTGGCGAACAAAAAAAAAAAAAAAAGATTACGAGTACTCGTGGCATTTCTTTTCTTTTATTGCGTATACTGTAGTAGTCATCAGATCATTTCATTTTTGTAAATGGGTATAAGCTGACAGAGAATAGGTGAGAAAGAGAAAGAAAATATACATGTATAAATCCCATTAAGCGCCGCTACTACCTGCTCCTCCTCCTCCTCCTCCTCCTCCTCCTCCTCCTCCTCCTCCTCCTCCTCCTCCTCCCTCCTCCACGTCTATAGGGACTCCTAGCATCTCCCATCGATGATGATCTAGTTCTGCACTCTCCCATTGATACTCGGACTCGGGATTCGTTACACTTGTCAAATTCGTCATTCGACTACTTGTTCGTTGATATGGACTCATACTTCTCGCTGCTGTCCCTGCCGCCGCCCCCGCTGTCAACATCGTTGCCGTGGTCGTGGGTCCAGAGGCGGCACCGATTCGGGAATCCTCCACTAGAGGAGGCTCTACATCATCCTCGGGCGTGATCCTGTACCTAGACGGCCCCAAAACCGTCAGCGAGGCCGTTCCCGTTGATGTCGGTGACCTTGGTGAGGAAGGTGGAGACGAGACGGAGGCTTGAGGGTGAAAGTAAAACGAACCCTGATGCTGTTGATGCGATGGTGATGAGGATTGTCCATACAGAGGTCTTGGGTATCCTCCAGGACTGGTTGGTGGGGATCGCGCCTGCGCACTTCGCATCGAATACGAGATCACAGACGAGGAGTCTGACGGCGATGGAGAAGGTGATGGCGAAGGGGAGGCCCGGATCGAAGACGCTCCCCTGTAGTGATAATGGGACTGGGAGCTAGCCACAGGGGCTGAAGACAAGGAGGACGTAGATCGGGTATACAGAGGGGATTGTGAGGGAAGCAATGGTTGCTGTCGCATTGGTGTGGGCGAAACAGTTGAGGGAATTAACGAGGCAGGAGGGTGCGTCACCTCACGGGCAGTGGCGATCGAGTCGATCGAGTCATAGTGGAGGAGCTGCTGGTTCAAGAACTGTTGCGGGCGTGGCTGTGGCTGTGGCTGTTGCTGCTGTTGCTGAGATTGGGGCTGGGACTGACTCGGTTGAGTCTGTTGACTCTGGTGCTGACGATGGTGTCGCGCATAGGAAGAAGATGATTGAATAAATACGTTACCATCTTCTTCCCAATCACCACCACGCCCCCCACTCCCACTAAAACTCGATTGTGGCACGGGTTGTTGCTGGGAAAATCCCTGTCCATATGCTGCCCTAGATTTGGTCTCATTCGGTCCCTGAGGCAGTCTCGAGGGTCCACTTTCAGGCACCTTGGACGACTGAGACTTTGTAGAAGACGACAGGGGCATGACTTGTGGTGAAGGTTCTGCAGATGTGTTGGCTGTAGTCGCTGTCATAGTCGTCGTGGTCGCCACTGACCATGCAGGTGATGCTGCTGGAACCATGGGCGGTGATGCAGCTGGGACTGCAGCTAACGTGGATGGAGTCCTCGCAGCATTCGACGCAGGACCCAATTTGGAAAGTCCCAACTCAAGCTCGGCTGTCGATTTAAAGTAGATGCTGTTCAGAGTATAGGGCTCCAATTCGGCCTGTTGGGAAGGGCCAGCCTCCTGCAGTGTTGGCCGAAATTCTTGCTTAGGATTCTGGACAGAACTCGTCTGGGTCTCAACGGTGCTTCCTTGACGCTGCTGCTGTTCCTTCTGGAGTTGCTCTAGTCGGTTCCTGCTATCCTTTTTGACCGCTGCTCGACGTTCGATCCATTCCTGTTGCACAGCCCTCTCCATTTCTTGCGAGGTCTGCTCATCCATCCTCTCTGGATGGAATTCTCTTGGGCTTGATCCAACGCTTCTGCAGTCGTTCCTGGCTGCCGTTTCTTCCTCATCATCACCATGGTCATCCACTCTATCCTCTCCAGAACCAAATGCACTCAGTCGCATACTATTCATCCTCGCCAATGATGTGTCCTTGGCGGAATGACCTCCACTGCTACCACTTGTACTGGTACCAGCACTGCCATGCCCGCAACTCGCTCGTTTCTTGATCGACCCACTCTGACGTCTTCCGGTGACATTACTATTACCACTACCATGAGGGCCGTTATTATTTCCTCCATGATTTCCACTGTTTCCTGGTTGGCCTACAGACGACAGTGCCGCAGAGACGACGATTGGACCAGACCCTTGCCCAGAATGACTCGAATAACTTGAATAAGCCCCTGCGGATTGCCGTGCTGACGAACCTACACCGAACGAGGATCCCATCGAATAGGCACTTGCCTGGCTTTTGCGTACATCATGTTCTTCCCCGCTGCTCAGAGTTCCCATCGTCCCCATCGAGGAGGCTTCTGTACCCGAGGATTTCTCTCCCCCTCCCCCTCCACCAGTCTTTTGTCGTGATGAACTCGAAGCTGCTCCACCGGCCGTATGAGACAGCTTTCGATCCAGAAAGGCGCCAACAGAGACTTCACCCGACGTATTGGTCACATCCGAGAGTTCTCCTGTCCAGGTACTGTAAACACTCAAACTCTCGGAGGGCATCATGAATGAATGTCGATCGATTTGCGGTTGCTGTTGGCGCTGTTGTTGCTGTTGTTGATGGTGGTGTTGTTGTTGATGACGATGGTGATCCTGTTCCAGGACGTGGGGCTGCATGATTGGTGTCGTAGAATCGTCCTTGAGATCATGGCTTGGATTTCGTCGGATAACACCAAAGCTATCTGTTGAGGCCATGCGCTGCTGTGACTGGAACTGGGTAGGAGGTTCTTGAAGGTACCCCAAGGTCGATGTCTGAGTCGGCGGTTGGAAGGCTGCCAAGGTTGTCGTTGCCTTCGTTGTTGTTGTCGTAGCAGATGGACCACGGCTGAAATGATCTGAGGACGGCGACAATGGCGACAACGGCGACAGTGGCGCCTCATCTAGTGGTCCAATAGATTGGCTGCTGTAATACTGGTCTTGCAGGTCTTGCTCACTTTGCTGTGGCTGCTGTGGCTGCTGCTGCTGTAACTGCTGCTGATGTTGCAATTGCTGCTGCTCTTCTTGTTCCTTTTGCCTTCGGAAACTACCCGCTCGGACAATAGCCCGGTACTGGTCTAAGACGTTCCCTCCCGAAAGGACACTTGTCTTGGTCTCTTGCCAGGCTGGCGTCAAGGGTCGAGGTAAAGTTGTTGCAGATAAGATTGTCGGAGACGCTGTCGATGTAGGCGATGCTGGCGATGGTGGAGTGGCGGCGCCTCCGAGTCTTGGTTCCTGAAGTAGCTTCAAAGGAACAGCCGCCAATGTAGACGAGGGACCTGCTCCGACCTTGGATTCAAAAGACTCGCGAGGTCGATAAGGACTTTTGGCAGGCGGTGACATGGGAGGGTGAGCAGTCCCTTGGGAATCCACGGTAATGACAGGAAGATTAGGCGCACTAGATAGGGACATTGAAGCAAGAGGGGGAGGAGGAAGGGGAGGGGGGGGAGCTCGAGTCGGTGGCGCAACCGTCTGGAGCAATTGAGCAGGTACAATGTGATCTCCATACAGTCGATTTGCCATCTCGATAAACTGTGGATCCATCACCGTTTCCATGGAACGTCTTGGACGAACGCCAGGAGGCGTAGTGGGTGTAGTAGGAGTGGTAGGTGATGTAGGCATACTATGTGGTCCCGGTCCTCCAGGCCTGTAAGAACTGGCAATCGTTGTAGGGATGGGAGGTGGAGGTACCCTGTATTTTTTAGAACCACCGGCTGTCGAAGCGTCTTGCTGTCCTTCTTCTCCGTCCAGATATCGTGTACCAGCAGAAGGATATGGGTCCGTAATCAAGAATCCAGTCTTGGTCGGCGACAGCTTGAGCTCATGTTGTTTTGGTAGATCCCGATTGGGTTCGTACGGCAAAGGTGGTGGTGAAGTAGGATTTGAGTGTTGTTCGAACGAGGGTTTGCGTATGCCAAAGTAATCGGATTCCATACCATCTCTAGAAGAACGCGATTTTTGGTATTGCTGCTGTTGAGCCGCCAAAGCTAGGGCTCCTGCATCAACTCTGGCCGTGACATTGGATCTTCGTTGTTGAGGTGAAGGTGGGTGGGAAGATGACTCGACTGTGTATCCTGATGGCGATGTATTCAAAGCAGTATTAGCGTTTGATTTTGTCCCTGCGCCTGAAGACTTTCTTCGAACGCTCTCGCTGCTCTTCCTAGCATTCATCACTTGTTGCGCACCCAGCACGGAACTAGTGCGGGCCCCATAAACTGGCGCCGGCATGACTGGAGGAGCGACTGCAGGTCGAGTCTGAGGAATCGGAGTGGAGGCAGATGTCACAGAACTGGAGGGATCAAGTGGGTTCTGACCAACGCTGGACCGATTGCTGCTCGTACTGTTTCTGGTTTTTAGGATTCCCGCTAAAGGAACAGCAGCAGGCTTGCCTGGAGATCCTGTAGGTTTGGAGCTGACTGGATGGTTTTCGGGTTGAATTAGAGATTCAACGATAGGCGATGGTTTGATGTTTGTAGCAAATGCTGCTGCCTTGTCACAACCCGCAATAGTGGCAAGAGTACCAGCAGTTATTGCGGCAAATGAGACGTCCTCAATACCCAATGATGGAATTGACGGGGATCGCTCAGGCACAACTGTTTGCTCAAGGCCCGCGATCAAGTCAGAACGATCCACATTATCGTGCTTGGCCAACCACTTTTTCATTAGTTCCACCTCAGTCCGATCTTCATAAAAATTGCTGGGGCTTCCAGAGTCTCGTCCTGACTTGTTGACAGTGAGTTGAGAGCGATTTTCTTCTGAAGTCTTGGAACCCTCAGAGGCCTGCTTACTTTGTGATCGCTCAGGAGTCAGGGATGACTTTCGCCCCTCAACCTCTGTGATGGAGGTGTCTTTATCACCTGAAGTCCTCATCATCTCAATAGATCCAGCCCCTTCCTCCTCAATGATAAGAGCCATTTCGTTTACCATGGCAGTGATAGACCCCATCCGCTCGCGCCTCATTGGCTCGTACCTCTGCTGAAGTGGATAGAGCTGACCAGTATCATGCTGACGAGAATTAGGGCTCGGATGAGAGGTCAAGCCATGCAGACTTGAATGATTCCCACTCTCAAGACCAGTCATCAACTCTCCTTCGAGATACATACTTTCTCGTATCCGTTTGGCGTCCTTGACAGTTCTCCTGACGCGTCTTTGGAACCGCGCGGCAGGATCATTTTCTGGTTTAGTGAGATTGTCAACTGAAGGGTAGAGCAAGAACATGGCCGCAGGATAGGTGAGAAGAACAATAGTATTCCAAAGCGCACCTAGAATGTCGTTGACTGCATGGGCCAGTACGGGTTCTTTCTCGGGGGCCACCAGTGTAAATTGGTACAAAACACCAAGGAGCAGAATAGCGACCATGCTTCCAATCAGCCAGTATACGCAGTAGATATAATAGGAGAGCTGAAGTGTTGTCGAGGTATCGCCTCCATCCGCATTCCTTGAGTCGCGTTCTAGTGCACGGAGTCGGAGCGAGGTCAAAGAGTAACTGAGGATAATGGCGAATCCTAGGATCAACATGATCAGGTCCGATGCCATGGAAGCTCGCTCCCACATGTCTGTACCAAACCCAACACCGACAAAAACAACGGGTGGCAGCACAAATACAAGACCGGCAAGACTCCAGTAGAGGTACATTTCGGTTTTGGACATAAAGTCACCTTCGTCGACCAAGGCCTCGACATGGTGGCACCAGTAGGTGTTGAGCAGGAATAAACACGCCATCAGACTGCATTGCGATACCCGCATCACGATCCTGAGGGCGAACAGATACTCTTGATCAAGATAGGAATAAAGTGCGATCGGCTTGATGGCCAGAATGTAATAAAGATTGGCCTCTTTGGGAAGAGAAACGCCACTGAGATCCCACGCAGAAGCCTTTGCCATGTCTCTGAACTCGACATTGATAGGGAAAGAGACATTGACAGGAGGCGAAGGTGGTTCATAATTGAATTTTGGTTTAGGACCCGGAAAGTATCCGGCCATGGATTGTTTGTACAATATCCTGGCAAGCATGGCGCTGTAGAGGACTATTAGTGTCAACGACATGACCGCCAGCCAAGTGACAATCGCTCTTGTGTTGAACCCAGGCTTGAATGAGGCAAAGCCACGAGTAGTCAGGACTCGAGCAACGATAAAGACCTAAAACGGATGAATAGACAGGGAGAGCGAGCAATAAAATAATAATAATAAAGGTACCCGAAGGCCCTTTGCGTTAGAGAATCAGCTGGCCACCAAAGCAGTAATAGAGATTGTGAGCGCATGCAGGTGCGCATGGTCTGATATCGAGCGAAGCCAGGGGTCACAACTTGGTATACAAATTCAAATACAAATACAAATACAAAGAAAAAAAAAAAAAAAAGAAAGAAAGAAAAAAAACGAACGATAGAAGGGACAGTTGGTCTGGCCCAACGCTGTGGCGGGGTCCACAGCACATGCACTTTTCAGCGCACGGATCTCTTTTCTCCCTGTGGAACTTGGCGGCCACACGTCCAGGAGAAAAGAAGAGAAAAAAAAAAAAAGGGCCAGGGCAAGGGCTAAAATCGCAGGAGAGAGAAGAAGGGTACGGTGTGGCAACAGACATCACGGGCAAAGGAGAGAGATGACCCCGTAGGGCAGTAAAAGCGCGCGGTTGGGCCACCCGCGCTTTCCCGACAGAGCAATGTAGGTAAGCAAAGGGCATAGGTATGGTGTCATGTTGGCTTTGTAATGGAAATAGCGTTCCTGAGGCAAGAGAGCAGCAATGGCAGCAGCAGTAGCGGCAGTGCAGCAGACGAGAGCATAGCAGATGGCCCAGGGACCTTTGCGCCAATCTCGGTAGCCATTTCTTGTCAAGGAAGAGAAAGAAAGAAGGAAGAGATGGAGGATGTGGCAAAAAGAGAGATGTCGTTGAAAGAGGAGGAGGATGAGGAGTACATGGATCTGAGAAAGGGGGGGGGGGAGTGAAGAGGAAAGGAAGGATCCATTGTGTATGGGCTGTGCTTTGGATGGGGCAAAGATATGGTGCATGTGCACGCGTTCGGGCCCGTCAGTGCAATTGAAAGTGAAGGCGAAGCAGTCGTGTGATGGGAAAGAGTAAGTTAAAAAGAGAAAGCATGAAGCAGTGGCGCACGTACCAACATGATGAAGCCGAACACGCCCGCATGGATGGCCTGTGATGGCGGGTCCTGCTCGAGAACTAACCGGGGGAGAGGATGAGTGGTTGATCAGTTAACCAAAGGAGCCAGTCGGAGGAAGAGGGTTGATCAGGAACAGGCTGTGGTGAGACGGAGACAGAGACTGGGTTGGAGAGAGAGGCTTACATAGTCGAATCATGGCAGGAGGTAGCTATTATGACCGAGAGTATCGGCAAGTCAGCCTGATCATGAAGGCCACAAAGGGAGTGAACAGGAAGAAGGAGAGAAAGAGATACAGAAAGAGGAAAGGAGAGGAGCACGAGAGACAGAGGGGAGAGAGGGAGAAAGAGAGAAAGAGAAAGAGAAAGAAGGACGGTGCACGTGCTGTTGTGAAAGGATGAATATGAATGCAAATGTATGGATCAAGACAAAGGAATGGGGCCAATGGAACTCGACGAGCAAGACTGTGCAGATGAGTATGGAAGAAAATGAGAAAAAGTAAGAGAGTGAAAGTGAGAGTGAGAGGAGTGGTGGTTGTCAACGCGAACTAAGTGTGGGTCGGCTGCGTCGATGGTCCGTTGGAAGAGAGCGAGAGAGCGAGAGAGCGAGAGAGAAAGAGAGAGAGAGATAGAGAGAGAGATAGAGGAGTCGGGCACAATAATAAATACATGTAAAAAGGGGGAGAGAGGAAGGGAGGCTTCACTCTCGACAAGAGAGGACACGGCTGTAAATCTCGGAGGAGGATGACAACCGCGAGAAGTGGGGATGGAATGGTGCGTTACAATTAGGATGAGTGGAGATGCAAGAGTAAGATGGACATGGCTGTCGAGGACAAGGGAGGGGGATCCGTGCTCCTGCAAGGGTCAAGAATGAAGATGAAAGAGAAGAAAGAGGATGGGATATGAAAAGGATGGAATGCAGGATGTCTATACAGGATCAACTGATCGACGAATGGAAGGAGGATGAGATGGAATGGGCAAGCAGGGTTGGAGCGGACAGGGGATAAAGAAAAGACGCTTCGATCACTTCTTGATAACTCAACGGTCAAAAGGCTTCGCACACGGCCACAGTCAGTCTGGTGCTCTTTCGGTCTCTCCTCTTCTCACCTCAGTCAGGTCAGGTCAGGTCAGGCCCGGCCAGGCCAGAGAAGAGTGCGAGACACATGAAATCAAAGAACTCTCCCCTGTTATCCGTTTGAGCACCCGCAGTTCCAGCCATACTCTCAGGGAAGACTGTGTGGTCTACGTGCAGACCTCATGGCCGAATCGAAAGATACACAGGACCAGAGAGATTGCAAAGGTGCAGGTGCGAGGTGAGCAGCAAGAAGAAAAAAAAAATAGAAAACGACGCAGGCTCACATCGCTTTGTAGCCGTTGTGCAGCAGGGGTGGAGCAGAGAGGCAAGACTCAGACAGGCACCATCGACTGGAAGCCGAGGCAGGCTATACCTCGCGAAGCAGAGAGCCAGTCCTTTCGGACGAAAACCATTGCGCGCTCAGGACAGGGGCGGGAACGGGCCCTGGAGAGGAGCCAGGGTCACATCGGAGAGAAGAGGAGCAATCGAAGAGTCTGCGGATGAGTCTGTGCAGAGCGACTCTCGGCTCCTTGTTTCTGTTTTCCCTCCCCGCGCCCGCACCAAGAGAGCGATACGCAAGTGCACATGGGGTCGATTAAACATATATACAGTGGCACCTAACGGCCATGGTCTACAGCCATATTGACACCAACATTGCCTACTAATACAAACCTTAACGCGGATACAAGGCTCCCAACGAATGTGCCACCATTGAGAGAGAGAGAGAGAGAGAGAGAGAGAGAGAGAGAGAGAGAGAGAGAGAGAGAGAGAGAGAGAGAGGACTGAAATAGCATGGGTAGCTGTTGTCCATGAAAAGGTGCTTATCATGGCAGTCTCGGCGAGCCCACAGCCTAGTCGGCAAGCAATGGTGTCGCGTTGGTCAATGGGGAGGAGACCAGAGGTCATCAGTCAGGCACCTCACTCCTCCCAGGCACGCCAAGGACCGAGGGAGAGACACGCTCCCTGTGCCAGCCAATCAGAAGGCTCGAGTGGGTGATAGCGCACGAGCCTCCTGATTGGGTTGTGGGGAGAGTGCAGTTGGTGAGAGAAAGGGAGGGAGGGGATGAACAACTGCATTCAAAAGTGCTAGATGCTTCTTCTCTACGTCCTTTCCTCCCATTATCCGCCATCTCGCTGCTGCTTGCAGACAGAATACACAAGGCTCAAAGGGGTTGGTGTTCAGAATGATCGTCTTAGACGGGGGGGTTTTTTTTATTTACTTATATTTACACGAGTGTGTACAAGACGAAGAAGAGTCGGTCGGGAAGAAGAAATGACAATAGAACCGGCTAGCTCCAAGCTCTCTGCTTTTTATCCTTGGCTAGCTCCACGGTGTTGACAAATTACACCCTCCCTATCATCTTCCTCCCCCTTTTTATCGCCCTCTTTTCTTCATCGGCATCGTTCTCTCTCTCTTTCTTCTACAACATCGACCATCTTCCAAAAAGAAAAAAAAAAGGAGGGACGAGCCCATCATTAGGCGGTGATCGTCGAAGATTGGGCACCGACAGGGTTTGACGTCTCGTTCTTTTTGCACTCCTTGCACATATTGCCCTCGCGAAGTCCCTTGGCGACAAAGACACACTTTTCACAGACAGGGTCGGAGCACTTTGCGCAGGTCATGAGATGCTCGCGATCACTGTTGCAGTTCTCGCAGATGGGTCCACAGCAGTACTCCTCGCGGCAAGAGTCGCAGACAACCTTGGGGCAACTAATGAAAGAGGTGGAGAATGCAACGAAAAGGCTGGTTAGTCACTGGAGTAGAACAAGGCAGAGTAGGTCTAGAAATATCAAGAAAGAATGAAGGAAGTAAAGGAGGAGGGGAGAGAGAGAGAGAAGGAAGAGGGGGCAGAGCAACTAACAGGAAGGCCAAATCCTGTGGGAAATTAATGCAAATGGAGCGAGAGCAAAGGGAAAGGGACGACGGATGGGGCACGAGACCAGACACAAACAGAAAGAATAAGTTCAGCTCTTGGTCATTCACGCCTTTCCTATTAGACTTCCGACCCCACACACTAACCACGTCGCCGCTGCGAGCACAGATAGTTGCCTGAGATATAGGAATAGTAGGGGAGGAGGCAAGGATAGGATGACATGACGGCGACACACTGGGACGAGGGGTTATTCCTACTCCTCGTCCACTGACAGTCTCAAGAGCGAGGTGAACAGTGTCGCGAACGTATTAATCGGTGTCCTGGGCTTGACCCGTGAGAACCGCATGTCTTTCTCCAGCCCGAGCCGATAGCGAGTGACCCGTCAAATATACAAGGGTGAATAGTACCATCCCAGTATAGCCAACAAGGAAAGCCTCGAAAGCACCATGACTGTGGTGGATCAATCGCGTGGGTAAGGGCAAGAGATAAAACAAAAGAAGAACAAGCGAATGGGAATACAATAGTCAAACGCTAGAGGGGTGAAGTGTTAACTTACAAGCGGCAGGCCTCCTTGTCACCCATGCTGTGACGACCACAAGCGCAGGCCTTCTTGGACAGGTCGACGGAAGCGCTTTTCTTACCCATGGCGAAATAGGGAATCTGAGTTCTTGTCCTGATAAGCTTGAGAAGCAGAAAGGTGTTTGCTCTTGGAATGGGCCCAGAGAAGAGAGTGTGGGAGGTGCTCGAGAGAGAGTGTGGGAACAGGAGTGATGGTGTGAGGAGGAGAGATGAAAAGAAAAGAAAAGAAAAGAGAGAGAAAGGGGCGAGAACTGACGACTGGCGACTTTTATGGGTGGGAAAATGGACTGACACAACAACATAAAACACAAATACACCATCAACAACAGCGTCTGTCCACCCGGCGCACTGTTCCAGTCCGCGCGCCAGGACAAAACGCTCGACCAGGGGCATGCGCACCACGCAACGTACGCACTCTTGCGCTTGCATGCGACTCTCCTTCCTCTGTCTTTGTCTTGTTGCTTGTCCTTTTTGCTTGTGCTCCCCCTCCCCGCATCGTCTTTGTTCTCCCCTTTGCAAAAGGTAGCCTGCATCGGTGGGCCCATCAAGGCAGCCCCAATTTATCGCCGGATGGTGTCTGAAGGATGCCTGGGGACTGGGTGGGAGGTTCTAGGAGCTCCAAGTGAGAAGTCATCTGACGAATCTGCGCCCATCCCCACTCTCTTTCGCCCTGTGGTCATTTCATTCTCGTGACCAGAGGTCTGTGCGCATCCTTCCCCAATGGAGCCAGATTCTCACTAGAGTCTTGCCATCCACCCAACTGTTGGGTCTGGACTGCCGCGTTTTGTTGGTGTTGCTCATCCTTGTTTGCCAGCATTGCTAAAATAATGTCGAGGAAGCATCAATACTGGGCGAGAAAGGCGATTTTCCTGATGGGACTCTAGTCCCTAGTCAATTGTCCTGGTAGGTGCTTTATGCACCCCACGAACCGAGTCGTTCCTCGAAGCAGACATCAAATAAGAGCCAAGGAAATTTGTACTCCAGTCTCCCAATTAGGACTCCCGTAGAATTATTATAATAGCGAAGAGGATTCGTTAGAGAGCAGTCTGTTAATAGGCAGTCCACTTGCAAATAGTTGGCTTTTGTACAAGAAAAGTTGTCGCCAGTTCCCTAATGCTGCTTTCAAAGTTGAGGTGCCAGGACTAGAGCTGGCAAGACTTAGTGTCGTGTACTGGTCTCGTGAGTGCAATGGAGTTTTTGCAAAGAGTTTAGTAGTTATGTCTTCTTCCCATAACACGAAGTTGAATACTGGTAGGGGCAGGAGCTAAGTCCTAGGAGAGGGACGCCTACAGGTATGGCGGGAAAGGAGCAGTGACCCACTACCGACCCTTTGCAAGGGTCTAAGAGGGAAGGCGAGGTTGTCCATGTCAGAGGCATGAGAATGCAAGAGGCATTTGGTCGCGTGGGTTGTGTGGGCAAAGCAGAGCTACTCTCGTCTCTTTTCAATTTTTCCTTTCACTTCCCAAATTTCAGTGGCTTTGCGTCCGTTGACCCGAGCACATTCCCTTTGATCGCGATGATGTCCCGAAGGAGCCAGAGGTCTAGGAAAACCAGAGTATTGCTTCCCCAGTCTAGCGATCCCATCTCATCATCAGCAGCAATCAACTCATCATGTCTCGCCCTGCTACCATCTTCACCGGCCTCCTAGTCTCGGGCGCTATCCTCTACCACTTCAGGACAGAACTCTCATCGGACATTCGCACTGTCCGTAGTCAGTTGAGTGACGTCCAGAACCGTCTCTCTGGATCGGTTCCTGGAAACAAGATCAGCGGTGTAAGGATGTCCAAATTGCTTTTATTTAGATAATAATGATTAGGGACTGGTAGATTTAGGGCTCTACTTTGAGCGGATGCTGAGCGCGTTTACAGGACTGCACCATGGGAGGCTCATCAGGACTGGAATGGATTCAGGGGAGTTCAACCGACTTGCTTCCTGGAAGCCGATAACATAATCTCGTCAGGAGTAGGACAAGTGCAAAATGGAGAGACGGACACGAACCGATCACTCTTCAACAAACGTATCTTATTGGAGTCTAGGTCTATGATGGGGCAAAGGGCTCTAGTTCTCTTTGTTTTTTTTTTTTTGTCGATACACCAGGGACAATAGACAGCGTGGATAAGGCCCTTTTTAAGTCTGGATAACTTGGTGCTTCAATACCAGGATATCCAAATGTCGCATTGTCTCTAGGGGCCAGGGTAGACAATTTGCCCTCTTCTCATCTACATGGGGCTTCTCTTTGCTGTTTAATCCTAAGTCATCTTTTCCTTATTTTATTTTATTTAGGTCCTTACTTCACATCCTACTGCCTCGATCCTTGAAAAGCCCAAGGAGTTGTTGGAGGAGTCTAGCACCTATATCCAGAATCGCATTGTACCCTCCGTGAAGGATACTTGGAACTCTCACCTGATTGATCTCGCTCAAAATGTGAATGAGCTCGACTCTGAAAAGATCCAGAAGCTCGCCAAGGAGGCTAAGGACAAGTGGCTGTAAACGAGCGTGAAAAAAAAAAAAAAAAAAAAAAAAAAGAAAGAAAGAAGAAAAAAAGAACGAAAGAAAGCAAGAAAGCAAGAACTCAGAGCCGAGTTGTCAGGAGAAAAAAAAAAAGAGAAAAAGATCATATCAAGCCTGCAGTCGATAGTCTCTACCACCACTCCTCTCTATTCGCCCACCCTCATCATCAAGCCCTATACAAATACATATGAAATACAATACCTCCCATGGATAATGGCAGCCCTTTTTTTTTTTTTTTTTTTTTTTTTTTTCCTCACTACTTGTCGGATGGCAATTGATTGGACAGTACCTTTCATACGAGTGGTAGAACAGGATGTTAGATTGGTGCCTGAAGTGGAAGCGTCCCACCACTTTTTTATGACTAAAAAAGAAAAAAAGAAAAAAAAAAAAGCCACTCGCCAAGGCGCGTGAGTTTCCCCATCCATCCTCTCCGCGCTCACTTTCTTCCCACACTTGACTTTTGTTCAACGGCCTTCTTTCTCTTTCTTGTTGTTCGCTTCTTTTACCCATTTTCGCTAGACTCTTCAGGACGTTGCCCATTTGTTGTTTTTTTTTTCCCCTATCTGTCGATCCAGGAAAGACAAAATTAATAGAATATGACTTCAGCTCAAAATCGCACTGTTGCTGTTGTGGGTGCAGGACCCGTCGGAGCTCTGACGGCCGTTTATTTTGCCAACCGCGGATGGAACGTCCATGTCTACGAGGCACGCCCAGGTAACAAATCTCATCTTCTTTTCATCTAATTTCTTTTTTCTTTGCTCCATCTCATCCCATTCTCATCATGAACCGGGAAGGAGACGCAGGAAGAGAGCGCCATTTCATGGACATGACTGAATGGACGGAGTTGGTCGGATTGTCGGACCGGAGAGGATCAGTAGAATATGGACTGTGCTTTTTGCTCGTCCATCCAATCCATGAATGAGGGAGTGCGAAGCATACACTGCCCTCTCATACAGCCCAAATCAGAGCTGGACCTCTTTCCCCTCTTTCCCCTGAACTCATGTCTCTCTTCTTTCTCCAAAACAGACATGCGTCTCCCCGAGAACAAGGCCAAGATCCAGAATCGATCTATTAATCTTGCTCTGTCCACTCGTGGTTTGACGGCTCTCAAGAGAACAGGCCTGGCGTTGGATGAGCTCATCATGAAGTCTGGACTGCCAATGCGTGGTCGAATGCTCCATATCGGAAGGGAGGGCTCCCTAATCAGCCAAGACTATGGTGTCTTTGGAGAGGTAACTTGTCTACAAAAGAAGGAAATCCGCATTATATTCACCACCCACTTGAGCCTCCGGGCTGATTTTCTTTTTTTTCTTCTACATTCTCTAACCGTGGGAGGGTATGTGTGTGAATTGGGGCACAACGTTTATTTAGTGCATCAACTCGGTGGATCGAGCCAAATTGAACGAGGACCTGATCACGGCCGCGGACAAACTGCCCAATGTGCAATTTTCTTTCAACCTCGGACTCAAGAAGGCAAACCTTGATAAGGGATCTATGCAACTAGAGAACAAGTGAGTTTCCGATTTGTGTCTTCTCATTTTTATGGCTACCATATTCCACCCTGGAGGTCAATGACAACCTCCTTGTCCCTCTCCGTGTTAACAAAATGCAATATCCTTTGTTTGGTGGGAAAGAAGTTTTTGTCTAACCAAAATATATGTGGAAAAGAAACGTGATGGGAAAAAATACGCTAATTCACCAGTCTCTATATTTTTTTATTTTTGGGGATACCAAATCTAAAACTAGGATGACAGGCGAGATTACCACAGCCAAGGCCGATCTAATTGTTGGATGCGATGGCGCCTTTTCTGCTGTCCGAAACTCGTTGATGCGCCATGTCAGGTATGTTTTATCACCGATTTCTTAAAGGAGAGGAAGAAAGAAAGAAAGAAAGAAAGAAAGAAAAAAAGACGGCACATTTAACAGCTACGTTTCTCTCTCTCTCTCTCTCTGTGTGTGTGTGCGTGTGTGTGCGTGTATGCGTGCGTGTTTGCTGAAATCATTTTCTTTTCTTTTTCTTTTTTAGATTGGACTTTTCGCAAGAGTACATCCCTCATGGTTACTGTGAGCTGACGATTCCCGCCAAGACTGGTGCCAACGGAGAGGCCGAGTTTGCGATGGATCCCAATCATCTCCACATCTGGCCTCGACACAAGTTTATGATGATTGCTCTTCCTAATCCTGTAAAGAGATCTTTTTTTCCTTTACCGCTTCACTTGCTCCATATGTCAATAACTGCATCTTCTCCCTTTCTTTTCACTCATCTTCTCAATTATTGATGGTCTAACATGGCGAATATCTTGTGGGGAATGGTAAAAAAAAAAAATTACCCATCTAGGACAAGTCCTTTACGGTGACGCTATTCATGCCCTTTGCCAATTTTGAACGGATCCGTAATGAGGCTGACCTCTTAAAGTTCTTTGATGAGTACTTTACGGATGCTGTTGAATTGATGGGCAAGGATGTCTTGGTTAGGGATTACTTCAAGAACCCCAAGGGATCTCTTGTCATGATCAAGGTAAATCATCATCCTCCCCCCTCCGGATAACGAAAGCTCTGAGCGGACAAAACTCTTAGGCGTTCAGAAAGAATATAGTCGAAAGATACTTGTTAACTGTGACTCTTTTTTCTCTCCTTCTCTCCCTTACTCTACCCTGGAAACTCTAGGCAAACCCTTACCACTTCAAGAACCGTTGCATCGTGCTTGGTGATGCGGCGCACAGCATGGTCCCATTCTACGGTCAAGGCATGAACTGTGGTTTTGAGGACGTACGGATCTTGGATGAATTGTTGACCGAGTTTGGAGTCAAGGCTGCGTTGGATGAAGCGAATGATAGTGCACTCACCCAGGCTCTTCAGGCCTATACTGACCGCCGTGCCAAGGATATCAAGGCGATCTGTGAGCTGGCATTGTATAACTACACTGAGATGCGTCATGGTGTGACCTCACCCTTGTATTTGGCTAGAAAGAAGGTCGAGAGCTGGCTTCATCTTTTGGTCCCTACCAAGGTGATTCCGCTCTACACCATGGTCTCATTCTCGAACCGACCCTACTCGGAAGCTTACTCTCGGCATCACAGCCAAGGATGGTGGTTGGGCGTGGCGAGCACGGCCTTGGGACTCGGAACAGCTGCTGGATTGGTTTTCGCTGGATGGACCCAACGCCGTCGATTGGGCGAGACAAGGGATTTATTGAAGGCCGCCATGGTCTCTGCTGCCAGCTCAGCTCAGAAGCTTATCCAGTAATTTGGGAAGAGCTGTTTTCTTTGAGGAACGCTTTTGACCAACGAATCTGTGTAAATAACAATAATAAAATAAAAAACAAAAAATCACCACTATCGTTGTTGTTGTCATCGTGTTGTTCAATTAGAAGTAGATGATTGTGTGTATAACCTTTTTAACTACTAGAGGCCAAAAGGAAACTCTGACGGATATATTCTTTGGGAAATGCCGTTTGCATAGGCATGTATGTACAGCCTGCACGGGAAAGACGGCTCTCCTTTCCCTGGGAAGCTTTGGGCGGAGCCTGTTGTTATGATGCTGTGTCCCCTAGTCGGGGGAAAGAAATTTTGTGGTTTGAGACCCTAAGCAGTGTGTACCTGCCAGCCAACTCTTTTTTTTTTTTCTCATCATGTTTGATACCCATGCTCCGGGTCCCCTCCAAGTCTTGTGGCTCGAGGACCAAAAAGAGATGCATGCGATACATGCATCTTTGTACTGCTCTTTTTTTTTTCTGTGCAATGTCGTTTTTGGCAAGGACTACGCAGCGATCCCACACGTGAGGTACAGTAACTGACTTTTTTCTCTTTGCGGCATTTTATGCTTTGACCTGGCTCCCTACTCTGGGTTCAATGACGACAGTAGGGGCGGACAGTTTATCCAGTGTGCTTTAAGGAGAGAGCAGCAGGAAAAGGGACGGAGCTTTTAGTATCTCTTGGACTTGTGGACAAAAGAGAAAGTAAGGAAGGAGAGGAGAGGGGAAAAGATGCGAGAGCCAGGGACTAGGGGATAAGGGAGAGGAGGAGGGAGGAAGAAAAGAGGAGGACAATAGGGAGAGGGGAGGGGGGGGAGGCAAAAAAAATGCGAACGAGCGAGCTTACTTTGAACCCTTTCAACATAGTCTGGGTGTCCGCAAACTGGAAGAGGAGGACCATGGATAACGAGCGAAGAAAGCTAGATGGTTTTTTTTTTTACCTCCTACCTCTCCATTCCGCCTTTGCATCCCCCTCCTCTGCTCTCCTCCCCCCATTGGACTCCGTCCCAAACTTTCCAAGAAAGGGAGAGAGAGAGAGAGAGAGAGAAAAAGTCATTCATGACTGAAAGCCAAGAGTTAGTCCTTGGCCAGTAGCTAAAAAGTTCGCAGTTCAAGAACCGCTCAGCACAAGAATGGTACTTTCTCTTTTATTCTCCCTCTCACATAACTTTCCAGTTACAAGCGGACTTTTTGAGGAAAAAACACGATTACTCACACGAGGAGCAAACCAAACCATTGGTCTTTGGTGCAGTTGTTTTAAAATATCCTGTGAAAAAAAGTCTTTAATGCCAGGGGTTAAGTGGAATGCTGGTTGGTTGGTTGGTTACATGCGTATGTGTATGTCTATGTAGCGAATGGAGAATAGGGAAGGGGGAAGGGGAGTGGATCTATACAATTGTGGGCGCGTAGACCTGGATGCTATATACATTAAGGTGACGGGATAGGAGTGAATGAGGAGAACGAAGGACATTTTTTAAAGGACGCCAGCAGCAAGCTCGGCTGCTGCCGCGGCTCCACCAAACTTGGAAGCTGGCGATGGCGAGGGAAGAGTAACAGAAACCACAACAGGTTGGATCTCCATCTCCTCCTCTTCCAACTCGTCTTGCTCCATGAACGAAGCAACGATCAATTCACGCTCAGAACCGTTGTCTTCAGCCTCGTCTTGGATCAAATCGAAGTCTTCGTATTCCTCAGGAATCAGATCCTTGTCATGGACACCATTGTCCTCGAGCCAGTCTCGGCTCGTGGCCTTCAGGGCCTCGATCGCGAGAGTAAGGCGACGCTGGTGATGTTGCTGTTCTTGCTGTTGCTGTTGGTGGCGTTGAAGGAGACGAATACGAGTCTGGTTCTCTAGGTCGATGGTACGAACGTGCTCATCGTACTCGTTGGTCTCGATGGGTCGTCGGCGACCATTGTCCTCATCTTCCTCTTCCTCTTCAAGAGCCTGACCCTCGATGGTGTCGTCGTCGTCGGGTCTCAGGAGCCCGTCGAACTCTGTGTCGAGAAGCTCGTTACCCATATCGTCGTCCTCTTCATCAAGGACCATGTGGCTCGAGAGGTGAGACTTAGGAAGGCGCTTGCCAGCATTGGCAGTTGTGGTGGTAACAACAATATGCTGTTTGATCTGAATGCGTCCTGTGGGGACATATGAGTCGGCGCTGTGGTCGTTTTGTGTAGGGAGGCGGATGGGTGCAGCCTCTGCCGTGGAGGCAGCCAAGAGGAGGGCAGCAAAAGTCAAGACGATCGATCGCTTCAGGACCATGTTGTATGGTGTATGTGTTGAGTCGATGAGTGGAGTTGAGGAGGAGAGAGGAGAGGAGCTCGAAAAGAGAAAGGGAGCAAGTGAGAGAGAGAGAGAGAGAAAGGGTGAGAGAGAAATAGAGAGAAAGGGTGAGAGAGAAATAGAGAGAAAGCGGTCGAGAGTGAAGATGGCGTGAACAGCCAACACAAGTGGGGAAAGTCGGTATTTATATGGGTTGGACAGCACCCGTCTGTGTAAGTGCAGCTGAGTATTATATGCGCCCATTGCGCCCCTCGACGGCAGACCAATCAAGCGGCGTGTGCGTCCCGCGCTTGCCGCTTCCCCTGGCCGTATCACATCTCAGCCAGACAGACACACATGGGGGGAACCACACCTCATTTTCCGTCCTTTTGACAGCGGACACGGAAAACACAAAATGCAATATTGAACAGGCGTCATGGGCAACTCCCAGCCTTCCCCATGTTATCCTCATTCACACATTGGCAAGTGAAAGGTGTGTAATAGTAGGGCCCCGTCTAGAGAGACCACCGCTTGCTGCCAGCACTCCCCTCTTCTTTGCACTCTGCATTCATCCACATGCTTTATGCAAAAAAAAAAAAAAAAAAAAAAAACCAAGAGAGAGGGGGAAAAGGCAGCCGCTGTAGACAGAGAGCAATTCGGTCACAGGCTGGTCCTGGCTCTGGCTCTGGCTCTGGCTGTGGCTCTTACTCCAGTCCATAAATACACTCCAAATCTTTACCCCAGTTGCTCACTCTCAGACTCTTGATAAAAAAAAGACTTGGTGGGGGAGAGGCATCTAGTGGCTGCCTGGCATAGTGGTAATTTTGAAGTAGTTTCGCCCGAGTCGGATTGATGATAAGAAGGTATTGCACATGGCTAGCAGCTATCTGTACTTTTGAACCCTCTTCATCCTTTTTGCCGAAATTGCCGTAACTCGGCGTGATCTTTTTTTTTATGCGCCTCCTCTTCCCTTCCCCTCCTATCCACGGCAAGCAGGTGTTCCAAGGCATTGGCCGTTAAAGAACGCATATAAGGTTTATAATTCTGACACGGCCCACAACATTCGATAAATTACTTCATCCCTCCTTCTCATGCTAGGTACTGATGGAAGTTATGGGTCCCTTTGCCTGTGTGTATCAACCTATGCATAAGCAAAGCTTCTATTCAGGCAAACCCTCTCCCCTCCTTTCATCTACACTATATCAGAGGAGACAGTAAAAGTACAGCCAAGCGCTTAGCACTACATTCCCGAACACTGTTGCCGTCTTTGTTCAAAGAAGGCAACAGGCAATTTTGCTCTTTTCTCGCCGATGTAAAGTACATGGATTCTCTACCCTCTCTCCTGTTAGGCCGTGATCCCACCAAGTTGACCTTATTTGGACCTGCGTCATTGTCGGTGAGCAAGGGCTGTAGAGGAGGGCTGGGCGGATCAAGCTATTTGTCCGACGCTTTCCACCTCCAGCCCTCCACCTCCCAACCCCTTCTTACCGCGCGAGATTGTGTTGTAAATTGTCAATAACCCGGGTGAGGGTGGGAAGGAAAGGGATAGAGAGTTGCAGGAACGAAAGATCTAGTCAGATGAGTGTGCCAGCATTGTTGTCCTGGTGTGTGGAAGTCAAGACGGGCACGGGCAGCAACCTCGAGAGTGACTGATGGGAGGAGGAAGATGCAATTTAGGATGAGTTTGAAACAGCGGTCCAATATGCAATATTTCGCAATTTATCATTTATTCCTCCCACCCCTCTCCTAGGGCTTACTCAACCCGACCCTGTCCGTCTGGGCTGTGTTCTCAGTGGTCGCATCTCTTACGCCTGACGCCTACCCTCCCTCTGCTCCGTCCTTGTCTGAGGCCTGTGTCATCGCACACCGAGGACAATGAAGAGGTGCTCGCCGCTTCCCAGTTTGAGGCGTTGTGTTCGGGATGTGTCCAATGGCTGGCTGGGCCCTCCCAGCCCGAAAGCTGGGCGCTCTCAAAACGTGGACAAGCCCATTTGAGCACATTGGTGCTGGTGAGGCCATGGACCTACTGCTTGACATATTTGGTAGTTTGCTGCACACGCACTCTCCCATTGGGCTCAGATCAAGAGCATGCATTGTCCTTCCTCCATGCCCGGACCACTCTCATCCTGAATGGAATAATGAGAACATTTAGATGGAAGAAAGAAAAAAAAACTTTTGCTGGCTACATTCTCTCCAGAGGATCCAATCCCAAGAGGCGCATGCCATTGCCAAGAGTGACTCGAGCAGCCCACAGGAGCAACAATCGGGCCTCGGCCAATTCCTTCCGACCCGCCTCAGCAGTCGACTTGACCTGTAAAACCTGGTTCGCACTGCTGATTGCGTGCGACAGTCCAAATAGATAGTTGACAACCATAGATGGCTCCAGTGTTTGAAGGGCGCTTAACGTCATCTCAGGATAGATAGAAATCATATTGGCCAGCTCGAACGCCTCCGGCTCCGTCAGCAAATCTGTGTTCGCCTCCTTGTTCAGCCTAGTACCTGATCGACTCTCGATTCTAGATGCGAGGCGCAGGGGCGAAGAAGGAATGTTAAAGGGCCGAGAAAAGAAAAGAAACGAAACGAAAGAAAGAAAAAAAAAGGAAACGGAGCTGTTTCTAGGTCGTTTTGCAAAGCGTCCGAGACAATTCTTACCCACAGAGTCGCGCATGAGCGTATTGAAGATAAATACCAGTGTTGCCAGTCGATTCTGTCATGCGCTTCCAGCTAAACTCATATCCCTTGCTACTTCGTGCTTGGAAATCTTGGATCACAACAGCCGAAATACCTAGCATGTCTGCCACAGACTCCACTCCCTTGGCATCGTTCTCTTGCTCATGTGACTGGTCACTGTTGTCGGGGGACAGGAATTGTTCTTTGATGGCCTCAAATTTGGAGTCGTTTTCCTTCATCTTTTCGAGCATTGTGCTCTGTGCAGTATCCAAAATATCTTCCAAAAAGACAGCATTGCCCCTTCGAGTGGACATTCCTTGGACCTTACCAAATGAAACATGTTGAAGGGCATGACTCCAATGTGGGAGCTCTGTGTTGGCTGCAGCCTCTTCTGCAAAGGCAAGCTCCATGATTTTGAATAGTCGCTTCAGATGCAGGGTCTGGTCATCTCCAATCATGTAAAGATGTCGATCAAATTTGTAGAGCTCCGTCCTTTGTAGACATGCAGCCACATCCCTCGTCAGGTAGAGGGTCGTTCCGTCTGCTCGACGGAGAGCACAGACACCCAATCCATGTTCAGTCAAATCCACCACCCATGCACCATCCTCCTGCTCCTTTAACAGACCCTTGTCTCGTAGTAACTGATAAGCCTGAGGCACCCACCGAGCGCTTTCCGACTCTCCTGAGTAGACATCAAACTCAATTCCGAGACGCTTATACATGATCTTGTAGAAATCGATTGAGAGAGACCGGAACTCGCGCCAAAGGTTGAGCACCGAGGGGTCACCTTCTTCCATTTGTTTAAAGTATTGATTAGCCAATTTGTCCACTGCTGGGCTTTCTGTCACATCCTTATTGATCCTGACATAGACATCGAAAAGATGTTTGATGGGATCTTCCTGTAACTTTTTCCGGTCTCCGTATCGATCGAATCCAACGGCCATTAGACCTGAGAGAGAGATCGAAAGAGAGGGATTATGAGCAAGGGGACACTGCCTGATGCATTTTTTTTCTAACTGCAACGCGATATCTTTTAATCGTTTGACCTTACCGTATTGTTTTCCCCAGTCGCCAAGATAGTTAATTCCAATGACCTGGTACCCATATCCTCTCAGTAGTCTAGTGACAAAATTTCCCAATATAGTGCCTCGTAAATGACCTCCATGAAAGGGTTTTGCAATATTGGGTGAGCTATAATCCATCGCAATGACTTGGTTCTTGCCCACGGAGAGGTCCATTCCATAACCAAGGCCTTCCATCCTCTGCAATTCAACAGTTGTAAGGGAGGAAGGTCGAGAGGGCCCAGTTTGTTGTTTTAGGTCTTGCATTCTCTGCAAGAAAAGGCGATCTTTGGCTGTCTGTGCCTGAACAACATCCTGGATCGTCTCACGAAGGTACTGTGGTTCATCGACTGTAAAGTTGATAAACTGTCCAAGGGGTGTGACAGATCGGATAGGTCCACTGATATCAAACTATGGGTGTAAATCAAACAAAAATACCCTTTGAGCGACTTGTTCATTTTTGTTTTTAGACACAGGTCCAATGACTACTGACGGACACCACCACTACCCTATAGTTACCTCCTGTTGAACCCGCTCCAGTAGTTTGGACCGAGCCTCCTGAATTGACACACTGCCTTCTGTTTGAGACCTGTCCGACTTGCCCTTCTTTTTTAACTCCTTTGGGGAATTAATCCCATCCTTAGCGCCTGATGCAGGTCTGGGCGAATTAGGTAGCAATCTCGGGAGAGGGATCGCAAATGTACCATGACCTTTGAGTTTTGGACGATCGATCGCCTTATAGATCACCTCGACATCGCCCCCAGTGATCTTTGAGAGCTGGCTCGCAATCACATTTCGGAATCGTGTCGAGGCCATCGAATCTTTGAACCAGATGGGGGGGAAGAGGGGTGTAGGGAGAGGCTGGCACCTTCTTTGCGTTTCAACTCGCGTTTTGGTCCCTATTCCCTTTTCTAAGAAAGAAAGGTACCCGGTGGATTCACCACACAACAAAGAACCAGATTAACAGTCACTTTTTTTTTTTTTGAAACAGGCCTATTCACGAGTGGAGTGAATGAAAACTACACATCAAAAGGTGCTCTGTCTGCTAGAATTTTGTCAGCCAAGTTAACCTCCGTTGGCGGTTTGATGACATCCGGCGAACCAACAGCGGTCCTCATATCTCTAGTCCCGAGACAGTCAAGAAAGTCTCTCTTGGATCGAGAGCTGGCGGGAACCAGGGATATAAGGGGCGGTGACATATTTAGTGCGCCCATTTGTCCTAAATCCTTGTGAGCATGATTTTTTTATTCTCGCATTAACAGTCGCCCTCCTATAGGACTTTTTTACATAGTAAGCTCCTAGAAAAAGTCAGGGTTGCAGGGAGGAGTGAGAAGAATAGTCAGTCATCGTGCATGATGCATATAAGGTAGCCCATATCCCAAGAGCTCAGGAATGAAATAGGATGGGGAGTGTGTCCGCTGAATATAAGATATGCTCTTGTCTGGAAATCAAAGACTTACCATGATGGCGTTGACAATGTCATTGTTGTTGGCCTTCAAGGCCTTGACAGCCTTGGAGCGGGAGGTGTTGGCCTGGGCCATGACGAGCTCGATATCTTTGGAGTCAACACCCTCCTCATCGACCTCCTCATCATCATCCTCGGCAGCAGGGGCAGCGGCAGCCTCGGCATCCTCGGGGGTCTCAGAATCCTTGAGGACATCCTGAGCAGCCTGGAGCTGGGACTGCAAAGCATTGAGATCCTCCTCCTTGGCCTCTCCAAAGACGATGTGGGTATCCGAGATGGTGGATCTGTAGACATCGGGCATCGTAATGGCAGTGATGGGCTGGCCCGAGCGGCGGATGGTGACGCGAGTGATGCCGGTAACCTTCTTGAGGCCGACCTTGTTCAAGGCCTTGCGGGCCTTCTCCTCGGCGCGAGAGATAACACGGGTGGAGGAGACAACAGTGTCGTCAAGCTCCTCGAAGGCAGCGGTCTTGTTCTCAATGTCAGTCCTAGTAGGGGGGTAAGTATGTGGGGTAGAGAGTACACAGCAGAGTTAGGATTTGCTCTTTCGGGCGTAGTTCTCTGAGGGATAAGTCGGACCCATCCTCGTCTCCTTCTCCTGGCTATCAATAGGTATAATGGAAGGCATTCTTTGTAGTTCCGCTTCATAGGTTTATCCAAGGCTGAAGTGATTGCAGAGAAGAGGATGCACTGGATCAGCGCAACCAGAAGATGGTAGGTATGTCTGGAGGATTTCAGATCAATGTACTGCCTGCTCGCAAGATGGAGAAATGCATCAGCAAGCTCTTTTGCGTCGAATCGACCGGTCATGTCCTTGGTTGAGCCCCAGTCTAACGTCCGATCAGGGGTATGCCTTCACACGATCCTGAGATCTCAAACTCTTTTTTTTTTTTTTTTTTTTTTTTTTTTTGAGATCTCTCCAGACTCCTGTGTGATCGAGGGTGATGGTAGCGAGTCTCGGCATCGTCGGTTCTGGACGAATGACATGCAGAGTGGAGGGTCAGCAGAATAGCAACACAGCCATCCTGCCTCGACCTTCCTCTAGAAGTCGCTTATCCTTACATTATGAATACTGTCGATGGAAGGTGGAAAGATGGATGGGCATGGATCTTTTTAGTGTTTTTGTAAAAAAAAATAGGGCTACCCAGGGCGAGCACCAGGAGCAGTGGCTGCAAAGCCACATGTCTGTCAGGTGGAGAAGAACAAAATCGCAAGTGCTACATCTTACCAGCCAGACGGGACCAGGTTGTGCGACATGAGCCTGCAGATGCATGTCATCAGTCCATCCTTCTGCTCCTGCTCCTTCTCCTCCTCCTTGGAATGCATTCTCCTTGAACACGCTCGCCACTGATCTACCCTGGGTCTCTTTCTCTCTCTTTCTCTCTCCCCTGGGCAGGAATTGGACGATTCCTGCAAAGTTGACAAACCGAGCTACCACAGCTGTAGTGTATTCGCAGAAGTACTCCTCTTGCGCTGTCCCTGAGAAATGCGTCTGCCGACCCCGCCTCTCTCTGTGTCTCTCTCCCCCTCGTTTGCAGACCTTTTGGCCCTTGGGCAATGCACCCATGGGTGATATATAAATTGAGGTTGTCTCCTCGTCCAAAGGCTCTTTTCTCTTTTTCTCTCTTTCTTTGTTCCTCTCCCGTCCCGTCCGTGTCTCTCCTCGTCCGCTCGTCTCACGCCTCGCTCCCCAAAGTCCTCTCGTTGCTTCGTTCGATTGCTGCTCCTTTCATTCCCATTGACGACTGTAACGTCTTGCTATTTGATTCATTTGCTCACCCGTCCATTCCCTCACTCCACCCCTCTCTCCCTTTCGCATTCACTCTTCTTCTGCCGTCTGCCTGGTCCTGCTCGACAACCTGTTGCCGTCCGTCCAGTCCATCCCCACCTGTGCTCTTTCTCACCTCTTTCCTCGCCGTCTTCCTCGACACGCGTCAAGAGGGTCCCTGAGCCTGTGTCTTCCCCATCCTTGGAAGGAAACTGTGGAACCATCGTTTGCTGCCAGTGCTCCCGGACAGAGTGCCCTTGCTCTCCTTTCTTCTCTGCTTCTCTTCTTCTTTGCCCCTGTGTGATCTCTTTTGCGTTTTCTCGTCCAGAGTTCCCGCGTTACCCGGCTTCCTTTTCTTTCTCTCCTCCCTTTCCTCTTCATCCCATCCCAGGGCCTGTCTTCACGCCCTACCCTGCCCTGCCCTACCCTGTCTCTCTTTTCCTTCTTTTCTTCCTCCACGACCCCGCCTTGTGCGCTCTTTATTGCTCGTTTTACTTTCTGCACGTCTATTATCGCCCATTGCATCTTACGAGACAAGGAAGAGACCATCCTACTTGCACTAGAACAGCCCCGACCATATACCCTTTTCCGAGCCCACTGCCCACTCTCCTCCCACGCGCACCAACGTACATTCCCTTGACTATCACCTTGACATTCCTCTTCTCCTTCTTTCTCCTTGAGACCCAGGTCTGTCTTTTCCCGAGTGATCCTTTTACCTTTTGAGAGTGCAGAGTGCCAACGATTAAGTGATACCCTTTCTACACGAACTCCAAACGAAGAAAAAAAAAAAAGAAAGAAAAGAAAAAAAAAGAGAACAAAGAACAAAACAAACAAAAAAAAATTCCCCATCTCTACGAACATTCATATTCTACGAACCATCTAACCCGAGCAAGAACGAACCCGAACGAACCCGAACGAACGAACGAACGAACGAACGAACGAAAGAACGAAAGAACGAAAGAACGAACAAAAACAAAAGCAGAAAAACGAACCTCCCGAACGAACCGAACGATCATCCCGTAACGCATTATGACGACCAAGCAGCTTGAGATGTCCTTTGACGCCATGTCACTCCGAGGCGAGACTGGGCCTGCGTCGCCTATTGACGCCGGACATCATTCGCACGCACACTCGCTTCCACCGCATCACCACCATCAACAGCATCACCATCACCATCAGGGGCAACAGTATCACCAACCGCAGCATCAGCGTCGGTACTCCCAGTACAGCACTGAGCGTGGTCCCGCTAGTCCCCTGACGCGCAAGCCGACCAATGGCAGTATGAATGGCGGTGGCTATGCCTCGCAGCGCAACAGCATGGGTATGGCTATGAACACGAACCAGAGCCTGAACAACAAGAGACAGTCGTCGAACCGTATGTCGCTGGCCAGCGTGGTAAGAATAACCGGATGGAATGAGTGAATGGAATGAGCAACAACAGATGCAGCGATTCAGAAAGAGAGCGTGTGTGTGCGGGAGCGAGTGTGTATGCGTGTATGTGTGGAGTGATTGAGAGACAGAGAGAGAAAGGATGGTCAAGTGCAAGGAGACGGTCTGTCTATCGCCTGGAGGCGAGCCATGCATGTCTGCGCGAGTGCGGGACAAGGAGGGGGGGCGAGGAAGGGAGCAAGACGGGGGGGCATGCGAGATGATGTGCATGAAGGGTAAAAGGTCAAGCTATTGCAACTTTGGGGGGGGGGGAAGAGAAAGAGAGAAAGAGAGAGAGAGAGGCCCCATGAAGAGTAGGTGCCCTACTCTTTTCCTTCCCTTTCCTCTCCTCCTTTGCACCTCCTTTCTACGTTCTGCTCCCGCACAGCTCTGCTTCGCCGTCTGTGTGTCTTGTCAACAAGAGTGGGGACCTCGGTACGGCACCGTGCTCTACACCATGTCCTGCAAGCAATTGCAATGACCCTGCCGCATGGCGTACACAGAAACATACACACACAGCAAAAATGGAGAGCAGCCTGGAGGGCAATCCTGCAGTGGAGATGGGAGTGATGGTGGATTGGGGTGACTGGGAGGCACGAATATCCTCTCGCTTGTGACACCCTTTCCGCCTTTTCGTTCTTCTTGACCCGGACACTTGCAGCAGAGAGAGGTCATCTGTGCTGCTTGCTTGATCTCTTTGCAGGAAGGAAGAGGAAGAGGCGAGAGAAGAACTAAATATACTACAGCCAATCTATCAGTCCATCCCCCGCTTTCCAGCCTATCCCAGGACTGCTCTTTCCCTTCAGCTTTTTTTTTTCCCTTTCCCTTTCCCTTGTCCCTTTTCCCGCTGGGTGGCGAACGACGACGACATTGATATTCTCGTTGCCTGCTTTGCCTCCTTGTCACCCTCGCCCCCAACAATGGCTACATTTTCCTGCCTGCACGTGCACCATACCTTTCTCTCTCTAACTCCCTATGTACGTATCTCTTTCCTACCACTCCAACCACCATAGAACTGGAGCCCACCCCAAGCCTCGCCTATTCAGTCGCCTGTGCTGCAGCAGGATCCTCGCCAGCAGCAGTACTATCAGCACCAGGCTTACACTTACCAGCCCATGATGCAGCCAGGACCCGTGCTTGGTCAGTTCCAGCCTCAGCCCTACACCCAGCCACCTCAGCACGGCATGCCGATCTCGCAGCCACCCCAGCAGGACGAGCATGTGGACACGATCCCGACTGCGATCGTGATCAAAAACATTCCTTTTGCTATCAAGCGCGAATCGCTTCTCGCAATCCTCGACAATCTTGACATCCCAAAGCCGTATGCGTTCAACTACCATTTCGACAATGGCATCTTTCGTGGTCTTGCCTTTGCCAACTATCGCACAGCCGAGGAGACCGATCTGGTCTTTAATGCTGTCAATGGATTGGAGGTTCAAGGCCGAAAGCTCCGTGTTGAGTTCAAAAAGGTTATGCCAGCGGCTGAACAAGAGAAGCGAGAACAGGAAAAGGCTGCTGCTGCTTTGGCGGCCCAGGAGGTTATGAAACGACGTGAAATGGACATGTTTGAGGCGCAGCTTCAGGAACAGCAACAACAGGACCGACAACGAGAACTTATGGAGTTGCAGAACCGCGAGTTTGAGAGGACGAGGAATCGATCCTCGACCACTCTGCTCGAGAGACGAGATTCAGGACGCAGCCTCTTGGATCGAGAAGATTCCTCATGTAAGGCAGAATGACCAATATGCGCATAATCAGAGAGAGTGTGTGTGCGTGTGCGAGAAAAAGCGAAGGACTGCAAAGGGCTTGCATAGCATGAAGGATTGGCATGAAAGGGGACACATCTCAGCATTCCACTAACATGCACAATGTACTCTCTCTGCATTTCCTGCTTCTTCTTTTTCATATGTCTTTTGACCCTGACATGTAGCTTCCCTGACCCAATTGAATCTGAATGACGGAGAGACCCTTGCCTTTTATGACCGCCTGCTCATGTTCCGGGGCGACACGACCAAAGATGACATGCACTTCCCCGAGAACCTGAGCGCACGACAACGCCGAATCCTCCAACTCATTGCCGACAAACTGTCGCTTTACTATTATACCGAGGGCGAGGGTCACCTCCGTCGCTTGATCATCATGAAGACACCTCCACCCAACGCGGGCCATGAAGGCTCTACCGGCTATTCCTCAGGAGCAGCGACCCCCACAAGGGTAAGTTCTCTCTCTCTCTCTTTATGGGTTAAGGGATGCCAGTATCCAACATTTCGTTTGTCCAACTATGTCCTGACTTTTTTCATTTTCTACAACATGACGTGCCACCTTGAAACGTTAGCAACGACCCATGTCGTATGCTGGTCGCAGCACCCTGCGTTCCGAGAGCCCGATCCATAAGATGAAGGGTATATCCACAGATATCACCTCTTCATCCGCCTCTGTTACGACCTATTCTTCGACCACACGCTCGACCGGGTCGGCCTCGCCGACTCGATCTCTGTACAGAAAATCCATGGTCTTTGACGCACCCACGGCGACGGCCAGCGGTAATGCCATCTACCCGATTCGGCAGCCCAAGGGACCGGAGCCTGGCAAGGTCTTTACCATCCGAGAGATGAAGCAGCTGCGTGATGCCACGATGATCAAACCTGTGCAGGCGTTCTACTAAGGGATGGATAGAACTATAGCCTAACCAACACATCCTCTTTTTTTTCGCTCTCTTTTTTCTCTCACTTTTCTCTTCCTCTTCTTCCAAAAGGGAGGTGAAAGAGGAGTGATGGAGACTAAGAATGGGAAATTGGAAAGGATGCCTGTTGGGATGCACATGAGAAGGATCACAAAGATGGCTTAGTCTGGCATCACGACACTTCAACTCGCCCCCCAGACCACTGAGGAGAAAGAGAGAGAGAGAGAGAGAGAGAGAGAGAGAATGGGCTTGACCCAGTCTTGGCAATGATGGAAAGCTGCGTTCCTGTTGTGTTAACCCTGCCGCCCCCCCTTCGTCAACCAACAGGAACATAGATTTTGTTTGAAACCCCACCCCCCAGCGCTCTTGCGTTAACCCCATCTGGTTCCTTTCTTTTTTCTTTTTTGTTATTTTTTATTTCTGTAGCGCTAGTGCATTTCTACCTTTTTTTTTTTCTTGGTCTATTTTTTCTATATATTTTTTTCTTGAGCTTGAGCTTGAAGTCTCTACATCAGGGCATGGACAACAAACGACAGCCAGAACAAAGAAAGGAACCAGCATCTAAAAGATGAGAATGATCCTCAATTCCTATGAGAGTCTACTCTATTTTTGTCTAAATAAAAAATCCTTAGCGGTTTTTTTTTTTCTGTTTACACGCATTCCACATACCAAGGAACAAGGGGGAGTGGAGGAAGATGAGGAGGAGGAAGAGAGCGCTCTGCGTGTTCAATACCCCTAGTTTAGATTGAGCAAAAGAAGACGCGTCGACTACTGCGTTGGAAGAGCGATCTTTCGACCGATGAAAAAAAAAAAAAAAAAAAATGGACATCCCTAAAACAAAACAAAACAAAAAAAAAAAAAAAAAAAGGTACGGTCATTGAAAAATGGTATGCATGCTCTTCTCGCTCTCTCACTCTCCTTCACATACATACACTCTCTCCCTCTCATTCCCACATTTATTTCTCTCTCATTCACTCGTTCAAGAGGTTGACTTTAATTGCTCGTCCCTCTTGACCCTATTCTTATTTGTGAGGGACGGAGATTTGGGACGGATCTGATGACAAACACGTAAACCAGTTTGTCCGCACACGGTGCACTACTTAAAAAAGGGCCGTTCGCACCACATGAGCGGACACCACAGGCCAAGGATGGAGGAGGAAGAGGGAAAAGGAGATGTGGGACGGAGAGCCAAACCTTATGGATCAAAGCTGCAAACAGCTTGTAGAACGCTCTTCGATTGGAAGGGAACGAAGAGGAAGAGGAGAGTAAAGACCAAGGACTCACTCCCTTTCCCTCCCACCTTCTTCATTCGCCGCCATGCCTTACATCCTCTAAAAAAGACAAGTTTCAAGGAATGGAGATGGAACGCCCAAAGTCCCTCCGTCATAGTGCTTCGCTTGAGTCTGGGGACATGCATGAAATGACAAACCTGTTTCTTTAAAGGGCTTATGTTGTTGGATCTACCGAAGGGCTTTTTTTTTTTCTTTTTCTTTTTTTTCTTTCTTATTTGGATCGGCTTTTGATGGTACCTCTTCGTTGGGTCGAGGACTTGCCATGGGGGCCGAGTGCTGGGCTTTCTGAACGAGCTAGTCCACATACCCTCATCATGCTTTCATTAGTACCTCATCAGTAATGTCGAGCAGGTTCTTCCTGTCTGCTTTTCCTCTTCATTTCCCGTTTGTTATATCTTTTTTTTTTTTTTTTTTTTTTGCCCTTCTTCATTTATTGTCTACGATAAGAATGCATGGACGCCATCACTGTTATTGACCCATCATACTGACTCTGCTGAAACGTTACCATCTCAAATACATAGATAATTTCTTGTCGTTATTGTTTGTTAGAAAGAAAAAAAAAACAATCAAATATGCGGCGACAAAACATCAACAAAAAGGAAAAGAGAGAAAGAAAGGGCTCTGGTGCCGGTCCATGAGAATGGACAGGAGTGCGATAACCATATATGATGAGAGTTTTTTTTTTTGTCTGTTTGCTTGATTACCCTCAAAAACAACAACAACGGAGATGATGATGCATCTCCGAGCGTGCGAACAAGCTTTCGGATAAGGATAAAGTTGTTTTGACAAAATGCGAGGACCGTGGTTGTATTGGGCTAAGAGGTCTTGGCGTGGCATGTTATTCTCCCTGGTAAACCTGTTATTTGAAACTGGGTCAATGTCCGAGCAAAGGGTCCAAGGAAAGAGGCGAACCAGAGCGCAACGCGATCAAGAGATTCGGCTATTCTCTACTACAAATATTGAGTGATAAAAACCAGTAAAAGGACAAATGGCAATAAGAACATGCTTGAAAAAAGGGAGAAGACAGGAGAGTGAACCATGACGAACAATAAAAAAAACAAGAAAACGTTGCTGTCGACCCGCGCCAGGGGCACGCATGGAACATGGGCGCATAGGAAACGCAAGTCAAGGGAGTGGAGAAAGTATACAAGTATGTAAAGAGACATAGAGTTAAAGAGGGGAGAGAGCGAATGAGCGAATGAGCATGAGCCCTTCCCTCCTACCCTTGTGCTGTTATACAAAGCAGTGATCGGACGTGGAATTCGTGAGGGTGCTATGGTTTGTGCTGTCTGCGCTACACTTTCTGGGTCCACATCGCTACAGACCTGGCTATTGCCACATAAAATGTCCCCGACCTTGTCAGTGAGCAAACGAACAAGTACTGTGCAATAGACTAACCGGAAACTTGCAAACAAAAAAAGGTGTCCTGGTAGAGACTATAAAAGGTCGCAGAAAAGCCCAGTTCCTTCACTTCCTTTCTCTTTATCACTCAACGTCTTTCTGCCTTTCTTGGTCATCCTTTCTCCACATCTCACTCTCCCTACATATTGACATCCTTCCTTTTCCGAGCAACCTCGGCTTCTCAATTCTCCGTCATCTCTCAGATCTAAACTCTTTTATGCAACTCTGGCAACTGGTATGTGTCTTTTTAATCCGTCACTTCTCTGTGCATATCATCGTTCAGCCCCCTTCTCATCTTTTGCATACCTGTGCGAACATTTTCCGCATTTTACCACGGACTTTTTGTTATCAGAACCAGCCCCTTATTTTTGTGCTAACAGCTCTGCGAAAAACGCCAGATTGCCTCTTTCTTTTAATCACCCTCACCCTCAGCAGCTACCCTTTTCCTCTGCGACCCTTTCCACTCAACTCTTTCTTCGCAACAATCTGATTCAATGCTGGGACTCGTCTCCAACTCTTCCTCAGGACCTACCGCTGTTGAGCTGCTCAAGTATGCATTGCCTTTCGGTGTCGGTCTTGCCTCGGCTGCCTATTTGACCTTCAAGATCACCTTAACCGAAGGCTACAGCACCGACAAGGTAATATTTTAGTCCAAAGATATTCATCAAATATACCCATGTTCCTCAGGACTGACCATAACACTTCGCTTTCCTTTTACCATATTGGTCTTGTGTGCTGTGAAACACTGATCCAACTATAGTCGATTCCAATCGTCCGAATCCGTCCCGGCGACGCAACGCACGACAAGGAGTTCAATGAAGACTCGGACGCGTTTCTGACCCGATGTGAAAAGGTCTATGGTCCAGTCTTTAACCTTTCCATTTTTGGTCAAAAGTTGACTGTTGTCTCTGCTCCCATCGCGCGTGAAGTCTTCATGTCGGATGGATTCAGTTTCACAGACGCATTGGATGATGTCTCCGGGGTGATGACGTTTATGATGAGCTTTGTCAAGTCGAATCGCTTTGATGATAACAAAATGATTCATGAAATCATTCGTGAGAACTTGACTCCCAACCTGCCTTTGTTCACTCCTCGAATCGTGAGCCACCTCATCAGTAATGTCGAAAGAGATCTTGGCCACTGCGACAACAAACTGATCAAGTCTCCCATTCTTATTATTCAGAATATGATTGCTCAAGCGAGTAAGTGTCGCGTCATCCCATGATAGCTGGGTATACTTCTTTAACTGCCTCCATTGATCATATCTTTGCTCTCATTAAGCTCAAATGCACACAGAGCTGGCGTTGATATAGTCATTGCATTCTCTCCCTTCCTTTTGGTAACCGGTGACCTCTTTTTCCTCCCACTAATAACCACATGTTCACCAATAGTGGCTGATGTGTTCATGGGCGCCGAAATCGCCAAGGATCCTGAAGTCTTGCAGACGTTCATCGATGCCGCCTATGACTTTGGCAAGGTTGTCAACAGCGGTAATAACAGAAACATTTGGAAGAACGTCTCGATCAAATTCAAGTACGGTACCGGCGTCAGTCCCATGATGAAGCACGTTCACGTCCTCGTTCGAGCTGCCACCCCTGTCGTCCTCGAACGTCGTCGTCAAGAAACCGAAGCGACTGAGAAGGGACTCGAGTGGGAAAGACCTATGGATGTCCTCCAAAAGTTGTTGGACTCATATGACCGATATAACTTTGTGGATTTGGAGGACATTTGTGGACAGATATTGACCCTGATTTTGGCCTCGGTTCACACTACAACCGACACTTCCACCAACCTGCTTTACTATCTTGCCTGTTTCCCTGAACACGCGCAGACGCTCTATGAGGAGCAGCAACGAATTCTGGATGAACAAACCCAAGAACGCGAGGTCCTGAGACAGAAAAAGCTCGATGCCGGTGAGGTCTCGTCCATGAAGGACTTTTTGGGTACCGAGTTGGACCCCGTGCATGACCGTGACCTGACCGCACCAACAGTCAAGAAGTTGGTGTATATGGATTCATTTGTTCGAGAGATCTTCCGGTATAGAGTTGACCATCTGTCCTTGATCCACTCTGCACGCGAGAGCATGATGCTTTCGAACGGAATGGTCATCTCAAAAGGTGCCAAGGTGATTGTCAATATCCGATCCTGCCACATGAACCCTGACCAAGTCGATGAGGCTCTAGAGTTTAGACCTTGGCGCTTTGTTGGAAAGTCCAAGGCAGCGACCAAAGCATCCTCGGACTACCTACCCTTTGGCATGGGAAAGTAAGTGCCATTTTTTTTAAAAAATTATTATTATTATTATTATTATTGCTGTTAAAAAAGAAAAAGTGGTTCTTGGTGCGCATCCTAAATTACTGCTTGTCTAACCGAGATCTTGTTTATTGTTTATTTCAATGCTAGGCATGCATGCCCAGGACGTTTCTTGGCTATCCAGGAACTCAAGACAGTCGGAGCCATGATGGTGGCGAGATATTCTAGGCTCGAGATGGAAAAGCCTGAGGACAGATTGAGGGCCCTTCATTCTCGAATTGGTGACCCAGTTGACTCGGGTCTTTACTTCACCAGCCGCGCTTAAGAAGCGTACATACCGTTATATATCACCCATTGCTAAGAACCTGGAGGCATTTTTAAAAAAAATGCTAAGAGGAGGCAACTTGTAGTATTAATTCAGAACTCATTCATGGCCAGGTAATACTGGCCTCATTTTGCTGGATCTCCCTCTTATTCCCATACCTGAGTACTTTGGCATATGAAGAGTCTTGTACTCTCAATGTCTGAATGACCAGTATGTGATTGTACATAGCAATAATAAACATCGTTTTCGACCTGAAATTGTGGAGTTTGAGGTGAAAAGTATCTGGATGCTTCTTGGACGGATGGCATTACTTCCACCACCATTGTCGACTTTGAGAGCTCTATCGCCCTTGATTGTCATGACTTGAAGCACAAATGCCTGACAAGGACTTGTGCGGAGCATCTCTCTCTCTCCCCCCCCCCTAAAAGTAGAAGTGATGTGAGAAAAACACGTCCCTCATTCCAAGCTTGTTTAGCAGCTCAGAGCAACTCATAAATCAATCCACGGACCGTTTTAAAGGAAGGGGAAAGCTTTGCACGACATATTCTAAAGAAAAAAATCAACCGTGCACCTCTTTGCCTTCTCTAGACAATCATAGACAAACTCCATGATTCTGGAGTAGCAAAAAAAAAAAAAAAAAAAAAAAGGTGGGGTGATTCAGAAAAAAGGAAGAGACTGAGCGAGTGTCTTCTCTATCGAAAGGGTCCGTTTGCTCGGCGCACGATTTGGAGATAATGCTTGAGCGGTTTGTGTTCTTTGCTCCTCCTCCAGCCCCAATCAGTCCAATGCTCATATTTTCTCTCTATTTCTTTGGCGGTGCAAGCTTACTCCCGACAGACCCCCCTTCCCTTTCCCCAAGCCCTTTCGTAGCCTTGGCATTTTATCTCTATTCCGGGATCAGTCAGCTTTCCAGATTTTCCATCTTCAGGCAGCGCAATCTACAAAGTGCTGGTGTGGTCTTTTAGAAAGAAAGGGATTTACTCAATTGCATGACACCCAAAGAACCGGTTTTCGTGTAGAAACCTAGCCAAAGCCGCTTTTTTTTTTTTTTTTTTTTTTTTTTTTTCGAATTTCTTTGCAAGGTTTTTCCACCTTCACATCCCCACAACACCGGAAATAAAAGAGATATCAGGTGGTCAAAAACAAGGCAAGTAAGAGTACAAGAGTTAGAGAGTAGGAGGGAAAGAAGTTGGGAGATGAAAGGCTGTTTTGGTTAGAGACCTCGACTGCGGATGTTTGTTTGCTTTGTGGGCTGTACCGACTTTTCCTTTGCTTTTTTCTCGGGAGCCAAGACCGAGATTGGTGTATTTAAAACCGGGGCTTTGGCAGCTCTTTCTTATTATACTCTCGAACCAGCCTCTCGAAAAAAAAAAAAAAAAAAAAAAAAAGAAATAGTGCTTAAGCTACAGCAGATATCGCTCATCGTTCATTGTTCAAAGCAACCCCCTCTTGCCCTTTTACCTTCTTTCTCATTTCGCCTTTTAAAAAGCGCCCGAGAATCTACAGGCATTGCCAGTGATTGGGATGGTTACCGAGACAACAGTACCCGTTGGGGCCGTGCTAAAGAATCTATCGACTTCGAGCATGGTAAGGCCAAGAGACACGATCGAACAACCTCCGCCGCATTGCAAATGAAGCGTTCGATTTTACGTTTAACTTCTCCAAACTCTCTTATTCGATTCTCTCTCTCTCTCTTTCATCCCTAGATTCGCAGTCGTTTGGAATTACTGGTCGCGGTGGCAGTGGCAATAGTTCCAGTGACCTTATTGACACTTATGTGGAAGGAAGGGGACCAATTCAGCACTGATAAGGTACCAGTCAAAGTATCCCTTCGTCTGTCGCAGTCACCGAAGCATATTTGCTTCCAAAACCGACAAAAGGGAAGTGGACTCGTTTTGGTCTTGAACGCCGTCAACTAGGCACCTACTCATCGTACCTCATCTATTTTTCTCTCTTTCTACCTTTGCAAAAAAAGTCTATTCCAAGAGTTCGGATCCGCAAGGGTGACACAACCCATGATGCAGAGTACCAAGAGGACCAGGACGCGTTCCTTCTCCAGTGCGAAGAAGAGTACGGCCCTGTCTTCAACTGCCTCGTCAACAATCAACGACTGACCGTCATCTCCACTCCGAAACTCGTCCGCGAGATCTTTATGAATGAAGACTTCAGCTTTGGAGATGCTTCCGAAGAACTCTTGGGGTTCCAAACCTTTATCTCGTCCATGGTCAAGTCGCATAAGGATGATGACAACCGGTTTCTGCACTCGATCATTCGTGATAACCTGACGCCCAATCTGCCACTTTTTTCGCCAAGAGTCACTCAGCAGATTGAATGGGCGATTGAAAGAGAAATTGGAAAAGGCACTCCAGATGACCCCAAGCTCATTAAGGCACCAGGCTCGATCATGTTGGAAATGATTGCTAGTACCAGTAAGTCTCCTGCCTTTTTTAAACTTTATTTCCTCTCGAGAAAGTAAGCAAAAGAGACGCCCAAGGCTCCTTGACAGGCTCATTTCCACTGATTACGACTTGTTTTACCACTATTACCACTATTACCACTCCTACTAAAAAAAAAAAAAGTGGCCAATGTCTTTTTGGGACCCGAGATTGCCAAAGATCCAAAAGTACTGATGACCTTCAAGACTGCGGCCTATGATTTCGGTCAGCTCTTGGGTACAACCTCTAGCAAGAACTTTTGGCTAAAGATCCAAAACCGGCTCAAGTATGGGACCCCAATTAATCCAATGCTGAAGCACATCAAGACCCTTGTCCAGGCAACAGAGCCCATTATCTTAGAACGACGTCAACAAGAGGCCCATGCTGTAGAGCAGGGACTTGAATGGACTGACCGACCTTTGGATATTTTGCAACAGCTATTGGATAAGAATGATATCAATCAACTAACGGATCTGGAGGATGTTTGTGGACATATCCTGATCCTGGTCTTAGCTTCCGTCCATACCACAACCGATGCATCAACTAGTATGCTTTATTACCTTGCAGCATTCCCAGAATGTATCAAGGTCCTCTACCAAGAACAGCTCGAGGTTCTTGAGCAACAAGCCCTTGAACGTGAACAAGAACGACAATGTCTACTCACCTCCGGAGAGTTTAGAACTATGGGTGACTTTATTGGAACGGATTTGGACCCGAGTCTGGACCACACGTTGTCGAGCAAGGCGATCAAGAGGCTTGTCCACATGGATTCGTTCATCCGAGAGATCTTTCGATACAAGACAGACCGGATTGCCCTAAGACATCGTGCCCGTACCGACATTAGGTTGTCGAATGGCATGATCATCTCCAAGGGTTCCAAAGTTGTCGTCAATCTACGATCCATACACCAGAGTGCTGACCACGGAGAAGATTTGACCGAATTCCGACCCTGGCGAAATGTGGGTCGGTCAAAGGCAGCAACCAAATCTACCAGCGAATACCTGCCCTTTGGTCTTGGAAAGTAATCTCTCTCTCTCTCTCTCTCTCTCTCTCTCTCTCTCTCTCTCTCTCTCTCTCTCTCTCTCTCTCTCTCTCATGTTTGTTCCGTCTCATGTAAGGCTGTTCAAGAACCCGGGGTACTTATTCCTGCTACCTCCTTCCTCGACTTTTCTTCCCCCTCCCGGGGAATCTCTTTCCTAGACACGCCTGTCCTGGTCGATTTCTGGCTATTCATGAACTCAAGACAATCGGTGCCATCATCGTGTCCAAGTACTCAAAGCTGAAGCTGGAGGTTGAGGACTCTTCCTTGTGTAGAAAATCACTTTTCCGGCGCATCGGCAGTTCAGTCCAGACAGGGCTGTTCTTTATCAGTCGAGAGTAAATAGGAAAGGATAAAGGAAGGGTCAAGGAAAATACATCGGAAGGGCAAAAAGAAAATGGAAAAAAAAAAATCGCGCAGGTCCCCTCTCCATTTCATTTTGTAAATTCTACTCCATCACATTCGCCCTGCTTCTAGAACCTGAGGTTCACAAGGGGCACCCAGTCATCCGACGGGTGTGCCAATAACAATAACGATAAAAGCCCTAAATGGGCTTTAAACCGCTCAATTGGAGAAAACTGTTGCTCCTAAGGGGAGAAGAGATAGACAAGAGAAAGAAGAAAGGAAGGATGGCAGTATCAGCTCTGACCAGACCCTCTGAGTAGTCCAAAAGTCCCAAAGTTCTCACTTCTCTCGCTTACTCGTACTTGGCAATCCTCTGGGCTTTTTTTTTTATGCCTCCGGGTCTTCCAGACCCGAGTCCTTTTGCGACGATGGCGGGTTTGTGCAGTCTCAGGCCAGTTCTTGAGGGGTACCTTTGGGGTTTATCCGACATTTCAAGACTGGAGAGAGGTTGTGGGCTGTGGGGGAGAGGAAATTGATTTCTAACAAAAACGGAAATCGGTGGTCAGATGGATTTGGTATTTGCTTCGGCGTATAAGAAGGCAAAGTCAAGAGCCTTCATCTCTCTTTTTTTTTTTTTTCTCAGCTGTCCACTCTCTATTCCAGCCATCTCTCTTTTTCTCAACTGTCCACTCTCTACTTCAGCTCTCTCTCATCCACTTTCTCTCTCCACACCTCTCTCACAAGTCAAGACACACTATCATGTTTGGTTTCGGATCTCACGAAGACGCTCACAGCCAGATTTACGGCGGTGGCAGACACGAATCCTCCTGGTCACACGAGCTCATTGCCGGCGCCGCTGCCTTCGAAGCCATGAGAGCTTATGAGAACAAGAATGGAGGAAGTCATAGTCTCACCAAGGAAATCCTCGTTGGCTTGGCTGGAGCCGAGGCCGACAAGCTTTTCGAGACAAAGGTATATATAAAAAAAACGAGTGAATCGGAGAAGTTCTGATCGCTCTATGGAATACCTTGAGATGTATGGAAGAGAGAAATAGAGAGAGAGAGAGAGACTCTAACTCTACGAAAGAGTTACTGATGCCCATATACTAACGCTTTCTTTATTCTTTCTCCCCTTTCTCCCCTTTCTTTAATTGTCTCAGGGTCTCGACTATTTGGATCGCCAGACAGCAAAGCGTGAGGCTGAAAAGCACGCCGAGATCCTCTATGACAGCAGATATGCATAATCACAATAACTGACCAAGTCTCCTTATATTGGAAAGATGCTAGAGAGCCCCCATCCTGACAATTCTTTGTCAACCCTGTAAATGGGAGGTGTTAAGTCTGTCTACTCTAGTCGTCAGTCGCAAACAGACAAACAAAAAGTGTGAATAAATCCTCCCAAGATATCCTTGCAAAAAGAAGGGCCAGAGAAAGAAGGGAAACTAATGGAAAGTGCGACGACAAATCAAAGGGTTGACCCATCGAATAGCAGATGACAATGTTTTTTTTTTTTTTTTCCCTTCCTCACAGCTCCCATGCCACTTAAAGAAGCCCGGTCCATATTTGTACCGGAATCCTAGAGTCAATTGATACAATGTAATCCCTATTCCCTTTGTGTCCATCAATAGGTAAATATTATACATTGAAAAGGGAGGGGGGGGGACATCTCTAGTCTTTCGCTACAGATCTTGGACAAGTTACTTGTCTCCAACAGATGAACTTAGTTGGCTCCTTCATCTCTCAACAACAACAACAACAACAACAACAACAACAAAAGCTAAGGTAGCCTAAACAATTGGGTATGCGCCCTCAAGACTTGACCTCATACACATTCGACATGGACTCGAGCGTTGTAGAGCGCTGATCCAGATGCTGAGCAAAAAACTCCATCATGGGCTTCCACCCAACCTTGTTGAGACAAAGAGAATAGGAAGTTACTGGTTAGTCAGGGATACAATATAGAAAAGAGGTTTAAAACGAGTTGAAGTGACCAGAGTCTCATTGATACCTCATTGTTGGGTATGCCATGGCCCGCGCCGTCAACAATATGTTGCTGCACCCGATTCCGGCCAAAAGTGCGCTGAATATACTTGAACTAGAGTGGAGGAGGGAAAAGAGGAGGGCAGGACAAAGTTGTTTGCTAAGAAACTGGGGATTTCCTTCATATGGGAATGGAGTATTCCTCCTCTTCACACACGCCATCTCTCATTTGCAAGAGCCAGTCCCAATTACCTTATCCTTGGCCACTGAGAGAGAGATAGTATCATCCTTACTCCCCTGTACAACTAACACCTCGGTATGGAGTGAATTCAGTGCCGGAGGATCGTTTTGTGTCTCTTCCATAAAGTAACCTGAAATCGTCAACACCGCCCGCAAATCAAATCCTCCAAATGCCGCCAAATCCAAAGCAATCTGGCCTCCTTGAGAAAAGCCAAAGAGAATAATATTGCGACTCTTGAAACCACAATGATCGATACAGTGTTGGATAAACTTGATGAGGTTGGGACGGACAAGCTGCTTGATTTGAAGTATCCGCTCTGGACTATCTGGTCCCAGCACTATTGCAAAGACAAAGGCAGGTCATTGGGGAAGGAAGGGGAGAGTTCAAAGGATTAGAGTCTAGAAGAGCAACAAAAAAAAAAAAAAAAAAAAAAAAAGCAAAAACTTACACTCTCCGTTCAAAAGATTAAAGGACGGGTACCATTGCCATCCTTCCTGCTCCAAATACGGGACCGGTGTCGGGGCCTGGATACAACAAGTCGCCGTCTGAGGGAGTTGGAGTGCTCGAGCTAGGTCGACAAACGAAGGCTCGATTCTGTCACCCAATCCATGGAAAAAGATCACCAGGCTCTCATCCACACCGTCCGAAGAAGACTCATAATGAAATTTGAGCTTCGTGCTGGAGGCCTTGGGAGCAGGCTTACGGAAATCGGTAGTGGGGGTTGAAGGCTGAAGGTGGACAGGTTGGCTAGGATCGGGAAGTGTGGGAGTTTCGGGGACAGGAGGGGATGTCGGTGTTTCCTTCGTTGGCGTGGCTGCCACTTCAGAACTACTTGCCTTGTCGTCGTCGTCTTTGTCGTTGTTCAAAGGTTTGGTAGCTGCGGGTGTGCAGGCAATCTTGTGAGTTCTCCAATCCTTCTTTTGACATTCCAGTGAACAGTAATGCACCATCTTGCAACGAGAGCATCGGGTTATGGAAGGTGTTCTGCACACCGCACAGAGTGTCTTTCCTCCAACGGTCGCCATTTTGGAGAGAGAATGTGAACTGATGTGAAAAGGGTCAATGTCCTCCTCCGCGCACAGCAATGTCGCGCGCTCATTGTCCTTTTTTGCGTGGCTTGTTCTGAAAAAAAAAAAAAAAAAAAAATGCAGGTCGAGATACTGGTGCTTTGCCCGAAGCATGTCTCTCCCTCTCCTACCTAGGCATTCTCCACAGACAGAAAAAGAGTGACCTACTTCTATTAACGATTTCATCCGCAATGACAAGGTAAGAAATGAAATGCCCTTCGCCTTTGTAGAAGCTCGAGACCCCTTTGGACAAGCAGCCACTCCACTTAGTTCTTGTTGATCCTTCGGGATCTCGTCAGACATGCAGGTAGATATGAGAGGGGAAAGGTTTTTTTATTGTAACTACAAACAGAGGAGAGAGGTAAAAATACAATGGCTACTTGTTCGCTTCATCATTTTCGCCTTGCATTCAGATGCAAAAAGCTATAGAGATACTACTTGACATCTAGCTCGTAAGATTGGCGAATGATAAACGCTGCAACATCGCTGTCGGACCAGTACTGCATATGAACTAGAGAGTTTGAGAAAATGCCAAAGTTAGCAACATCCGAGAAAGTACAGCAAAAGGTCAAACATAATCCTTTCAGTCTCCCCAATCACTTTACCTGAAAGCGCAGAAAGGTATGCATTCTCAAAGACACCTTCCTGAAGACACCAATCGACGCGTCCTGTCCTGTTCAGAGCCTTCACCTTGGCCTTGTTGGCAACTTTACTTTGTTCCGGATTAAGTCGTGGTGAGGCCGTCGAGGAATTCGATCCTGTCCCCTCTACATGATCATCGCCAAAGGTTGTGCTAGTCTCTGTATCACTAGCTGATCCAGAGTTACCACCGTTCTCCAGATGTTGTTGTTTGCTGCTGTGGATCATGGCGGCATTCGCCACAGGATTGGTTCTAAATCCTAATGCTCGAGTAAACATCGAGGTTGTGATGCCGAGCTTGACCGACTCGATCATCGTATTGGCCTTGTTTGCCAAGTCATTACTGAAATCCTGGATTCCAATGTGAAGTCCCTTGAGTCCTCCTTTATGATATGGGATCAAAGCTGGCCTAGTCTTGGTTCCGAAGGCGCGTGAAATGAGTGGCTAATAGAAATAAGGAACAAGTCAGCATATATATTTAAATTGCAAATAATAAAGAGATGGTCTGCAATAAACAATAGGGATGAGTGAAACCTACTTCAATCCGGTGTGCTACAGCATCAGATCGATGGAAGATGTTGTACAGATTCTCGACAGCCGGTCGGACACAAGGCGCCGTACCCGATTCCGCAGAGATGTTAGATTCGGATAGACGTGCGCCAATCTTACATCCTTTAAGAAGAAGAAACAATCCAATAGGACTACCGAGAGCAAAAAAGTTGGTCACATCAAAGTCCAGCTTCACAGGGTTGATGGCAGCTTGGTCAAAGGAAAAAAATTTCTCAAAGACTGGAGAGGACGGGACAGGCTGGAACTGATGTGAACTAAAAGGCTGATGGTTCAAAATATCCAAAGCAAGCAGTGAACCCAGGGAGTGACCCAGGATTGAGACCTTGCCTCCACGACGAATAAAGTCTGGATTATGTGCGATAAACTTTTTGTAAACCCTATTAAGCTCCAGTGTTACGACCTCCATCATTTTGCGCTTATAATTGGGCGTCATGTAAAGTAGCACTAATTGATGGAATAGATGAATGAAAATAGAAGCTGTGAGTTAGAATGGCCTAGTTTTTTTTTTTTTTTTTTTTTTTTTTTTTTTTTTTTTCATTTCTTGGCGAAACTGCCACAGTCACCATACCATCCATTAGAACATCAGACACGAGCATTCGGATCGTAGGTACTCCATCTAGCATGATATCGTCCATTGTTGGGCACCCCTCCTCTGGCTCGGGTGTGCCGAGATCTCTTTGCAGTTCCACGTCATCGGTCGCCATTCCAAACACAATCTGGCGTCTCCACTCGACTGGCAGCACCTGTACACCAGAACCCGTCGGCAAAGAGTGAGGATGCTTTGAGGCATTCGATCCTCTCCTCTTAGAAGTACTATCCTTGTCCTTATCCGTCGTTCCCGTGTCCTTGGGTGGTGCGTTGTTTGTTGCTGGGGGAGCAAATGTAGCTGCTGTGGTCTTGATTGTCCTTCGGAGAACATTGACGTCGTGGATAAAGTTAATGGCCTCCATCCTGTCTCCGAGCTTTTGACCAACTCCGTGAATGACAAGGACTAGATGATCAATAGTTCGCTCCTCATTCTCCTCTTCATTCTCATAGTCATCGATTTCGTGAGCTTCTTGGATGGTATCCTTTTCTTCTTCTGTCAGTCGCTTTGTCTTTTGCTTGAGCGTCTGAGCGGTCTCTCTCCGCTTTTGTGCCTCCGGATTCTCTTTCTTTTTGGTCTCAGTGCCATCTTTTTTCTTTTGTGCCGCCTCCTCAGAGGCCTTTTTCGAGTCAAAGTTTTCGACCTCGTCATAGCCTCGAATAAGTCGCACGCCTCCTGCAGTCGAACTCCAGACCTTCGTAAAGATTGCCTTGGCTACGTTGCTAGTTGCGTCGTCACTATATATAAAAAAAAAACGAGTTTTTCCTTTTCAGTTAGACCAGGTTTCACCGAAGAATGCCAAGGCACCAATAAGCCCTTCCCAAGATAAATAGTTACCTCAATAGCCAAGCCTGATGAGATCCGGTGAATAGCACATATTGATTTAAGTACTTTCCAAGAAGTGCCCAGCGTTTCTCTGGTCTGTCTTCGATGATCTCCTTTCCAGATGCATCCAATACTGGAGGTGGTGGCGCAACCCAAGGGCGGTGCTTGCTACACGAGCCAAATTGAGCATAGAGAATGAAGGTGAATCATGTTAGTAGTCTTGCTTCATGATGCATCTCTAGCGAAAGAAATGAAAGGCAGAGAAATAAAACAATACACACTTACTTGTAGCCATATTCGATCTGTTGAGAGAGATTCACCTCGCATGGAACAAACTTTCCATCCAACTGCAGGAACCAGACCGCACGCCGGACTTCGTAGGTTGCACCAGCCCAGTAGACCTAGATTGCACAGCAATTAATAGTTACCCGTGTGAGTGGAATGGAGATGGAGTGGAGGAAGGGAAAGGGAATGAGAGCCCGATAACAAAAAAAAAAAATCCACGGATGCAGGTGTACGAGAGGGAAGGTGATATCATTCCGGCGTAAAAAAAAAACCAAATGGCAAAAAGGCGAGAATTCAGGGCCAAAGAAAAAAAGATAAGGACTTACTGGTCGGATCTCCATCCTCTGAATGTTTACTTCAAAGAGAAAGTCCTCGTTCACGAGCACAGTAGAGGCCTCCTCTTCCCACTCGTCTGAGCTGCCAGGGCCGGAGGACAATGACGATGGCTGGACGGGGCTTGACGTGCTATGCAAACCCTCTACTTGTTTGCTTTGGGTAGGAACAAGGGGATAATGCCGAGACAATGCATCATCGGGTGATAGATTCTCATGACTGGATCCATCTTCATGTTGTAAATGCTGGGCATTCGGATGAGGGTGAGACTTCTGAAGATAAGCTCGTTCTAGAGTATTCGAGTCACGGATGCTGAAAGGAACCCAGCTGGTGGCAGGCTTCCTGGGAGTCTTGGCTAAGTTCTTCTTTTCGTTGGGCTTGGTCAAGGGCGAGTCCACAGCATGGAACCAGCGGATCTACATTTGCATTTTGGAGTGAAAAAAGGAATGGTTCGTCAGGAATCATGTTAGACGTGATCCTAATTAGGCTGGAGAGGGGAGGAGGGTCCGTGTCCCCTCGCGTACAGGAACACTGCAGCTGCAAAAAAAAAAAAAAAAAAAAAAAAAAAAGGACACATGATTCCTGAAGTCTTCTTACAGGCAGAGGAGGACATTCCTCTTCTTCGCATTCCTCAGGCTGCTTCATTAGGCTAGATTCGCCCAACAGTACAGCGGCGTCTTTCTCTGCTGGAACAACCAATTCGTCTTTGGACGAACTCGGAGGCGAGGATGGTGGGGATGATGACATTGGCTGGCGGATTGTTAAGAATGTGAGAAAACAGCAAGTGGTCTAGAACGAGTAACAGTGAGAAAGAGAGAGTGAGGGTATGTGAGAAAGAGTGTGTGAGAGAGAGAAAGAGAGAGAAGGAGAGAATGAATGAAGGCGTGGAGTAAGGATGGAAATGGGACAGATGTGTGGTGAGAGAAGAAGAACAAAAAAGAATTCAATGCGGCATTTCCCAGAGGTAGAAAGAGAGCAAAGTTATTGGAGTCACCTCATCCTCCTCCCCCATTTCGTGGACCTCCTCGTGCCGCTGTGCAACCCTTTGCCTCCGCTGCAGTGCCACGTGTCGCCCTCCATCTTTGCCACCCGTACCTGAACAAGAACAAAAGCTCTACGCTCTCCATCTGCTCAGCATCCTTGGCAGCCGGCCACTCGGCATCCAGCCACTTGGCAACCGGCCACTTGGCAGCCGGCTACTCGGCAACCAGCATCTCGTCCAACCGGTATTTCGGCTCGCTCGCCTAATGTTGCGCATGGTTTATTTCGTTTTTCTTCAGCGAACGGCTGCTGTGGAAAGGGTCAACGCTCCCTCTAATGTTGTCCTCGCATACCCTGAGTGGTCACCGCCACTCTCTCTTCTGTAGTCTCTGCCACGGCCATGTTCTACTGCCGAAACTACACCACGATTGGCATTAACAGGTAGGCTATGGGACCCTGGGAGTATGGGTATTGTTGGAGCTGGATATTGAATTGAATGTTGTCCCTTCCGCACCAAAATACGCTTCCAGTGCTGTACTTTGCCCTCGAGCCAACGGCCGATAATGTTCCGTGTTGCCCTCTTTGGATCTAAAAAGTTCATGCTGCATTCAAATAAAAGTCCTCGAAGATATCTCGGGCCACTCCCTCCTGTACTTTTGGGTAGTTTTGGAGGTACCGTTGCAACACTAAGAGTAGTCGTACTTTCAACCTGACTATTCACATGGGCTTCAGGGCTTGCACCGGTTTGCCCTGACGGCCTCGGAGATTCTAGAAGCGAGGTTGGGCCAGATACAGATGAGTGGGGTTTGTCGTCGATGTCCACCCCCTGAATGCTTCCTATGGACGTGTTCGTTTGCTCATTAGCTGATACTCGAGCCACCTTCCATCCCTGCATCTCTAGCGGCAATTGATCCGGTCGTCCATGTGGATAATTATTATCAGCAGACTTGTAGCTTTTCAGACCGACTGCGGGTACACTGGGACTCAGTTGCTCGTTCTCCGCCTGGTAGTACAAGGTCCAAGGGTACCCTGGCATAAAGGAATACTTTGTACCATCGACTTTTCGGACCCCACTCTTCCGAATGTTTAAAGGGCAGGTCTTGTCGAGAAAATTCCTTGTCCCTTGATATGCCTTTTCATCTCTGGTCCTCTTACTTGTGGCTGCCTGCGAAGGTGTCATTGTGTTGAAGGATTGGTAAGACATGGCCCCGACAGCCCCCATGTCATTGGGTATTGTTTCAAGGGCGCCAGTACCTGGCGCTGCATCCTGCGCTAACAATGCTGGAGGCATCCACGTATGAGATATCCCTGTCTCAAAGTCATCCGTCATTACATCAGGTGTGTATTTGGGTGATTTTGTAGATCTTGTCTGGAGTTTTGCTGTAGTACGGTTCGAGACGGAGTATATCCGTCCATCTTCTGAACTATGGACTTGATCAGTGCCAATTTTACGATTAGTTGACTTGACCCCAATCTCCTCCAACTGCGGGCTTTGCAACGCGAGTCCACATCGGAACCGGAACTGATGGTCCTGAACGGCCGGTCGAAAGACAACCCGGTCCCGACAAAGGTCAAAGTGGTCAAACTCGAAACGGACACAGACTCGCCTGACATATTCCTGGTAGAGGAAGAGGCGTATCGTTTTTGTAGCCATAGCACAGACGAGTGTAGATGCGACGAGCGACCGCATGAAGACTGATGTGTTGTAGAGACTAAAAATGTCGACAAGGTCTAGTTGATGAACTACAAATCCCCATATCTCTGTCGGAAGCAGGTCCTGAAACTGAACCATGCAACGAGAATGGTCGAGGTCGGCTGTATCTTTGGACATGGTACGCGAAATAAAAAAACTTGAACTTCGACGAGCACGATAAAAGGGTCGTGCAGAAGCAGCGGCTATAGTTGTGTCTTTTCGCTGGCGGATGCGTCTTTCTTTGGAAGCCCGATTAAATGCAAAAATGGTCGCAGTGTCATTGTTGTTAATAGACAGAGGCATTGGTGAGCAATTGATATGTGCTTTCTGATAGAGTGTTAAAGAAAGAAGAATGGCAGGGAGAAGATAGAGATGGTAGAGGATTTGAAATTCGGCGAGAAAGGGAGAACAAGATGTTGAATAATGGGACAGGAAAGTGAAGAAGGGCCAAAAGTGCATTTACCCAACCGCCGCCTTTTATATGTAGCGTGAGTTCTCCGAAAAAGGAACGGGTATGCATCTCCATTATGGACACAAACTCTTACCCACACAGACACACATCTCACTCACGCAACTTTAATATCCTCTTTGATTGTCGCCTTCTCTTGCTAAAAAGCCGACTTCTTCCTTGACGACTACCAGCTTCGACATTCACTTAGTCTTCTCTCAATAACTTTCATCCTCTTCGCATGAAAGCTGCACAAAACCTGAGTCGAGCATTTGTGAACGGAGGATGGAGTCTCCCCCAACACACTTTCAATTCCCATGTTTCTTGGTGTATGCGTTTCATTTCATCGCCCTGTCCTGCGCGGTCCCCGTCCCTTGCTCCTCCAGAATCCTCGGTAAATATGGAGAAAAGTCTGGCCCGAACAAAGGTCTGCACTTTGACCTCGCGACTCACTCTTGTTGTTTTCTCATGCAGATTAGGCACACGCACCGTCATTCTGGGATATGAGTGGACGAACTAAGACCAAAAAAGGTTTATGTGACTGAGAATCTTTCTGCGCGTGCACTGTGGGACAAGAAGGCTTCCAGGGAAGGAGGAAAGCGGGCTATTGAGCCATCGCTGAACCCTAGCACCACTGCTGAACAGACGACTGGAAAGAATAAAAGAATACCATGGTGGCCATGACTCTCTTCGCTAGGAGTGCAGCTGTTCAATATCTGAGCGAACAAGCGAAGAATGTGAGGAGCATGGCGTTTTATAAAAACTGGTGGCAAGAAAGGTCATGGCGGAAGCAATTTTCAGCACTGGCGGTGCATTTAGGTATGAGAATTGCTGGAAAAGTATTTCGCATGGAGGAGGGAAGGCCGAATTGCAATTTGATGTGGGTTGGAGATGGCCTGAAATGGATCCATTACTTTAATGTTTCGTAAGTCTGTGGTGGCCCTGGCCAAAGGCCGAGTTCAATAAGGTGATCAGGTAGAAAGACTGTCCGTCTGTCTGTCTGTCTGTCCGTCATAAAAAAAAAAGTCACAGCGACGCGTGTGCTTCCACGCACGCCTAAACACTAACTCATCTTATTTCTTCAAACGCCAGCAATACTTCAGGACCCTTTGAACACCACCATCAGGAACAAGAACACATCTAAACCATGGAAGCCGAGACTACATCCACAATCCCAAGATTCGCATCAACTCTCCTCATTGCGTTTCCAGACGTGTTGATGGCGGGACCTCGGATCCTACTTTCTGCAGACACTCAAAAGGCAACATCGAATACAAACACTTTCATCACGGCATGGGATCACTTTTGTACTCCACTCCCCAAGAAAAGAGCCAAGTCATCAGCACCCCTGGGGACTATCGACACTTCAGGAAAAATCCAATACTCAACAGTGCATCTTGCAGACGATTCTAGTATTGGACTACTGACAGTCCAAGTAGCACCTCCAACAACCGAGCAGGCGTCCAGTCTATGTGAGGCCATTGTGAACCATTCCAAAGCCTCGGGCACCTCGCGGGTAATCCTTATCGCATCCTCAAATGTTACGCCAGCTGCAGGAACAAGAGTAGGCGTGAACCCCTTGTCGCAGACTACGTATCAGCTTCAGATTAGCGAGAGTAAGTTGACATGTTAATTCCAAAAGGACGAGTAGGTGAGATATCGAAATATTCTCAAACTCATGATGTGGCTATCGGACATTTATCTAGGCGAACAACTGAACATTCCAGTGCTGCCTACGAACGTAATCTTGGGTGACCATATCTTGAATACGTTCCTGGCACTCTTAACGTTTTCCCGCCTCTCGACCACTGCCTTGGTCCATCCGGCCAAGAAAGGAACCAGTTTGAAAGAAACCAAGGTAACCCCTGTGCCCTTGCTCAATTTAAAGTCTGAAGAACCAGACACTGTCAACCCGATGTATGAGAGTGGCCGCCTAAGATATTTTCTTTTTGTTTTTATGACATTTTCTAGACAATTCTTGACAACCTGGTCTCAGCCCTATCTCAAATGTCTATTGGGGGTCGCACGAATGCTATGGGGCAGTTTTTTTCAGCGGAAGCAGCTTTCCGATTCAATATCTCTGTAAAAGACGAAGAGAGTAGTGTTGAGCACCTTATGTATTTGTGAATTAAAGCGGCTACAGTCGAGAAAGCCTTTTTTGAGTGCCCAGGTCCTGCTTTAAGAGCCATGAAGTTAATTAGTGGCAAATGCTGTAGCTCAACAAGGAGACATTCAGATAGAGTGGCGCAGCGACACATCCTCAGGATGTATTAAGGATCATCGGCGAACTCTCCCTGAGAGACTTCCCTAAAATGGCATCACAGTTTTAGACCAACAATCTTGAAAGTATTACTTGTCGATATCCACTGCAGGCCGCCTCATTGTTTGCTGAAGACGAATCTACTGCACCTCACTTTCCTTGGCTGGTCGCTCCTTTTCTCCTGTTATGACTGCTTCTCCTCGGCCAGGGCGAAAGACGGAGGCAAAGGAGGCCTGACCAGTAAGAGAACGAGAACAGGCCAAGGGAATCTCGAGACTGTCCCGACGGCGGAATGTCCACAAGGGTCTTACGTGGGACTGGGCTCTGCTGCGACTCTGCGATAGCGGGCAGACGCGCGACAGTATGGTGTCCGACGACTGTCAAGGCATCCTTGCCAGAACGAGCTTCGCACGTGCCCTTGGGCGATTCATGTTCTTTATTTCCACCTCTGTTTCCTCAATCGCGCAATCGCGCATCCTATCCATTCTCCCCTCCTCTCCAGCTAATCCATCGATTTTGCATCGCACCCAGACTCTGGCGCATCGCCCCTTCCCGCCCACGGCCGTCTACCACTTGCCATTTGTCATTGATCATTCGCCTTACCGCTGCAACGCACTTTTGCTTGTGCTACTCCCATCGGATCTCCATCAGTGCCCACAACCGCATTCGCTACCATACTTCTCCAACCTCATTTGCTTCGGCCATCAGTTTTTCCCGTGCCACTCTCCAGAGTCCCGCCCTTGAGCGCTCCCATCCGCCATGACTCTGCTTAAGCTGCCGATCGCTTCACCACCCATTCCTCCCTCTTCACATCCCTCTGCCTCTTCAGTCTCCTCGCTTCCTGCACACTTCCCGGGCCCCCAGTCCATCAACCGCGCTAATGCACCATTGCAGCTTCAGCAGCAACGACTAGCACTCCAACTGCAGCAGCAACAGGCACAACTGCAGCTCCAGCACATTCACCGTCAACGACGATATCAGCTTGAAGGCCAACAACTACAACAACAGCAGCAGCAACAGCAGCAGCAACAGCAGCAGCAACAACAGCAGCAAAAGCAACAGCAGCAACAGCAACAGCAACAACAGCAGCAATCTCATCAATCCCAGCAGCCCCATCAAGCATACTCTTTGCACCACACGCAGATTGCGGACACAGTGTCGGCCTCCTCAATAGCTCAGGAGCTATTTGTACCTTCTCCTCTCCCCCCTTCTACTCCTGAAGACTCTCTCTTCTCGAGCGCTCCTCGTCCTCCTATACATCAGACTAACCTGCAGCAACCCCCAACCCCAACCCCTTCCCAGCCTCCAATTGTATCAGTGCCCCAGTCTCTCGCACCAACATCTTCCGCAGAGCCATCCATCATTTCGGGCAACACTTTAATCAACACGTTTCATAACAGTAACCCCGGCTCACATTATCTCCTCCAGACCTCAGGGGTAACGACTACAGCCATGAATATCTTGACCATGCCTTCGGTTCCACTTCACCAACATTCTGTCTTTTCTACCAACCCTTTGCTCATTCAGCAACCACTTCACTCAACATCTTTAATATCGGACCAACAGCAACAGCACCATCAACAGCAGCAACTTCAACAACTTCAACAGCAACAGCGATTATTACAAACTGCAGACAACAATGATTCACTCTTTCAGTCCATCAAATACGAACCTGGGCAGCTTTCGTCGGTGCAGGCGCCACCGCCGAGCACGAGGATGAGCGTCGACCAGTTTGTTTCCAGTACGACCGACCTCTTGAACACCACAGCTCCCGATCACCCATCTGTAAGAGCAACAGGGTATTCAGTGAATGACTGGATCACGTCGGAGAGCATGGCGTTGGATAGATCATTGACCCTTTCTAGATCAGGAGCAGGGACTGGTAAGTGAAGCTGAAGGGAATATTCTTTTTACCTTCTTGCACCAAAGGAAAAAAAAAAGAAAGAAAAAACTAAAAAACTAAAAAAAATGTGTTTGTGCGCGGGATGAAATGCGCGATCGCCCACACAGCTTTAGACGTCGACAGCCTCCGACGCGCATCTCTCCCGCAGAGACTAACAGGAAACAGCGGCAGCGGCAGCAATGGAAGTAATAACGGCAGCAATAGCAGCGAAAGCGTTTGGGCGCCAAGTACTATCAGCGAGGTGCGAATTCTTCATTTCTGCGAAAGAGCGAAACTTAGATTATTTGGCTATAATGTTTTTTTTCTTGGGGGGGGACTTGCGCTCAATTGAATGGGACGTCTCCCTCTCTCCCAGTCTCTCTCTCTCTCTTTCTCTCTTCTCTCCTCTCTCTTCTCTTCTCTCTTCTCTTCTCTCTCTCTCTCTCTCTCTCTCTCTCTCTCTCTCATCATCCTTCACTACCATCACCCTCCCCCCATACATGTACCTTCTTACATACTCTTCACGCACCAACCTCAGAGTACTCAACTCTACCTTCCCCACCTCCTTCACAATTGGATATTAACACCAACTTTTCCCTGTCTCTGACTCTCGCTCGCCCTCTCTTTCCCATTTTGTCCTTTCTACGCCCAACAAACCGTGGCCCTTTATGCCTACGCTGCTCGCTATGGCTATAAAGACCTATGACTCTCTGTCTGGATATACTCTAGATGCCCGAATCATGCAGAAGAAAGACCAAATGGAGGAGCTATGCACCTCTGGAGCAGTTATCCCTGCTCCTAATGTTGAAGAAGTCAGGACGGGTCAGCAGTTCCTGATCAAACTTCAACTCTCACAGCCTGGTGTCGTCCCATCCTCTACAAAATTCCCTACGGTGCGCGTCGAGCGACGCGAGGCTATCAGCACTGCAGGAGAACCTCGTGCCGAGCCAGAACCTTTGACTCTCCAGATTATCGTTCATCTCGTCAAAAGTGGTCAGATCCGTAAAGGCGCCTGTGCCAAATGCTGCCATAAGGTAATCTCAAAAGCAAAAGAAATGGAAAGAATATGAAACTCCCCACAACCCAACCCAAGTTTGAGTTGTTGTAACATTTTTGGACTAGGTCGTGTTCATCGATAAGGCCTGGTCCCAACGTCCATACTCGGACGAAATTACTTAACTAATCTCTGTTACTGACTCTTTGAATTTTAACTTGTATATTCTTGGTTTTTTCCTCTTGGGGGGGGGGTACTCTATAGTATGGACCAACATCACCTATTCTGGTTCTCTTGGACCCATTATCGCCCTCTGCGACGGATCCATCCTCGTATGCACACCTGGACACCTCAAACGGCTCGGTGACCATTTTGGCCAAAGTTCTCTGTTCATCCACAGATCATGGTGAAAGAGGCAACAAAGATCGCTACCGGTTTGAATTCCGTCTGCGACGAACGAGCTCGATGTGTGGACAAATGAAGCAAGAAGGTAGCCCAGTTGGTTTTGGCAAGAAGGCTGAGGATGGCGAAATAGTCGCTTCATGTATTACTATGCCTATCATGTGCTCTGGACACCACAAGGCTAAGAAGGCCTACCCCAATCAGAGGGCATCCAAAGTCACTAAGGAAGATGGCGGACCTGTACCTAAAACAAAAACCATTAAGCGTCATAAGAGTATTTCCAACTCTTTGACGCCATTGCAAGGCCCCAACATGTCGACCTCAGATCAATCTGAAATGTTTCTTCGCTCAGGGTCAATATCAAGCAATTCCAACTACCCTTCGCCTTTCCCCTATATTCAAGACACAGCCTCAAACATTTCCATGATGTCCAACTTTGGAGATGATCAATCGAGTGAGGCAGACGCCGGCAACAGTAGCGGCATCCAACTTCAATCCTCAACAGCGGACTTGTTTTCTGGACAAGATCATCAATCATCAAATAATTCGGTGCCAAGGGTCTTTGAAATCCGACCCGACCATGGCCCGATTCGCAAGACCACAGATGTTGTCCTTCGCGGTCTGTTCTTTAGAGATGGGATGGTCCCGTACTTTGGTTGTTTCCCCGCCCAAGATATCATCGTTGAGACCTCTACACTTATCGTTTGTAAGGCACCAGAGAGCCCCCTTCCTGGAACAGTCCCTATTTCAATTTATGATAGCAATGGCGCCAGCTTTGCAGATCTCGGTCAGTTTACCTACACGGACGACTCGGAGACAGAACTCTTGATTCTACAGCTTCAACTCCGAATGGCACATCGTGCACTAGAATATTTGCACACTCAAGCGACTGGTCAGAGAGGAAGTGCGACCGATATCTTGCGTGGAATTCCTGGGTTATCCCCATCATCACCATACTCAGGCGGCTCTTCGTTCAGTGGGGGGAACACAATGGCGTTTATGGATGGACTGGAGAGTGATGATTCAGAACAACCCATGTTAACACTTGAGCAAGTCGAGAACGGTATTCTAAACACATTGGAACTTTTGCCTGCAGAGGTGGACATCTCAATCCAGATCAGGAACCAAGGCAATCTACTCCACCTGAGTATTTTGTTAGGATTCAGTCGCCTAGCATTGCGCCTCATCGAGGCTGGATGTGATCTCGAGGCTCTGGATGCCTGGGGTATGACGCCTCTTATGTATGCTGTCCTTCAGGGCAATGAGATGATCGTCAGAGAGCTTGTCCTCGGTAAGTTATGACCTCCATTCCCGTAGAAGAATCTTGATACCCAACCATATTAGTCTAACCTCTACTCGTTTTTATACTCCTCATGTGTCTTTTTTCTAGCTGGTGCGTCATCATCAGGTGCAAGAACCCCACGCGACTTCTACGCTTATCTGCCTCGACCCGTCGTACCGACAGTCACAGTCATTGGCTATCTCACCATCAGCTGTACCCGCTACTCGCATGTCTCTCGCTCCAGTATCCCTGCCGCGACAGATAGAAGCCTCCATGTTGTACAAACTATCTATAGCGAAATGTCCGACTTTTCAGAAGATGATGGCGAAAAGGATGGTAGTGAACCAACGACTAATCTAGCGGCTCCGTCATCAACAAGCGCTTCAGAGATTTCTGTCCCAGTTGCATCAGCATCTACCATGGCACCAGAGACTCCTCCGACAATGGTAGCTAATGCTCCAACATCTCAATCTCCTCGACTTTCTTCATCAGCACATAGTGGCGAGAGTAGAGTGAATGAGAATGATCCAGTGATGTTGGCTCGCTTAGCGGAAGCTATTCAGAGGGTTCATGTGAATCAGGACATGGCACCATTGGATCAACAGGATCTTCCACCTATGCAAACTATAGGATCCGATGGTAGTATTATTGTCAACAATAAGGTTCTCAAGGGAGACGAAATCCGCCGAGGCATCATACCTGAAGGAAGCGCAGACACCACCTCATCCACAACCGAGAGAAAAGAGTCTGGATATCATAGCGGAGTTTACTCCGAGGTTCAAGATAGACTTCTTCACTTGAACCGAGCCCCACTCCCATCCAAGGACCTTGAGATGAAAGCTATCTTTCACAAACCAGCGTCCATGATGCCAAAAGTACCAAGTTCAACTGTAGTGCCAGAGAATTTGTTCCGAACTGGAGATTCCTTCTCGATCGAGATCCGACTGGCAACAACAGCTCTGGGGGGTGAAGGAAATTCAGGACCAGAATTGCCTCTTCCAAAGGAATTCGTTGGCATCCGGTTCCCACATGAGATGGTGAAACGAACAAGCGGCAACCCATTCTCGACGTTTGACGAGATGACGTATAACTTGAGGACATATATTGAGTTAGGAAGGCCAGAGGATGGTAGCTCTGCTTCTTCTTCCTCATCCTCTTATAGACCGTCGTCGTCATCATCATCATCGCCTTGTACTCACCTGCTAGATGGCCGTGAGCCTTCAGTCCATGGAGACGGCGTGGACTTGAAGAGCGCATGTAAATCGTGCTCCTTATTCTTGCATGAACGCAAGAAACTATCACCCACAAGAATCTCGCAAGAAGACCCAACGATCTATCCGATTTTGCAGTTCCATTTGCCTACGGCATCCATTGCCAATATTGGGCAGCAGCAACAGCCGACTCTATTACCTCTGGAGGATAACCCATCTGCACATCGACCTGGCGGGGTGGTTGAGCTAAAGGATGGTCGGCTGACGGTAAAGGCGAGGGTGAATTGCTCAAGTCTGCATAATTTGATTCAACGTGAGAAGGCTCGACGAACAGCCGAGCGAAGGGAAAGACAGCAAGAACAGCAACAAGCACAGTTGGCATCGACTATCGCATCGTCCTCATCAACGATGCCACCTTCCTCTTCCTCATCCACTTCAGACAAGGGCAAGATGCCACTGGACATGTCGGATCTTCAAGACCCGGGATTCGTCTTTACATTCGAATTGGTTCATCCAGTCTTGAACACGGTAGTAGCACGTTGCGAGGCAGGTCCGATCCTCTTCCAGAGCTATTCCCGAGGAAGAAGCTGAAGTGATTTTTAATCGATACCTATTGTTTGTGCGATTTCCTTGTTCTTTTTTCTTTTTTTCTTTTTTTGCTAGCATTCTATTGATATAAAATAATAATAATAAAAAAGGCCATTAATCTGAACATCGCGGATGTTTTATCCTCATTTACCTATTGAACTATGATTGAACTGTTGATTATACCCAGACTTTTTTTTTTTTTCACCCCTTCGCCCAGAAACTTTTTACTAACAAACGGATTATTGCTTCGGAGCGGAATAGAGCTATTTAAATCAGTAGAAACCGGTATGTTGAACCGACGACCGGTTTTCCACAGTTGGATCAATACACCTTCTTTGACCAGCGAACCATTTTTCCTCTCAAACTCCCTCCCCTCCCTCCCTCCGCTCTCTCCCAAAATTTTTTTTTTTTTTTTCGGCTGACGATGATTAACCTATCAATGACCGGTCGGGTTGATTTTTGATGAATGGGCGCAGAGTGGAGACTTTTGCGCAACAGTGTCTAGGCTCTAAATAACCGTATTCAAATTAACCGACTTTCACTACTACTTTTCAAAAAAGCACTAATGATTAACTGGCTCCTTTCATTTTGCGAGACCAATTGACTAGAACCCGAAACTAAAGCAAAGAGCTGAAGAGTTGAGAGGTAGAAGGTAGAATGAGAAGATGAGAAGGGTTAAAAAAAAAAAAAAAAAAAAAAAAAAAAAAAAAAAAGTGGGAAAGAGGATAAGGGGGTGATACAAGTTTTGAGTTCCATCATAGACTTTGTGGATTGAACCATTACGAGAGCCATTAAAGAATCGTTTGAGAAACCCTTCCTCTCCTCCATGTATGCTTTTAACTTCGAAAGGGCGATTACCGGTTGGTCGGTCAATAGGCGCAAACGTGGCACGCTTATTGGTTCTTGCAGCTATCTTTCTCTCTTGCTGTGATCACAAGTCATGGTCAAGGGATGAGAGGGAAAAATAGACTCGTAGAATCAACCTGGTCAGGTTGATCCGATTATACCACCGCCATTGCTTATCTGGTTAAAGTCCAAGAAAATTAAAAAAAAGAACAGGTTTCCTCCAGAGGTTCTGAACCCTGTCCATCTTCAAACAACTCAAACTCCAACCATGCCAAAAATCATCCTAGGGTATTGAGTTCTCTTCGTTCATTCTTCTCTTGCCCTCAAACAGTCTTTACCCGATTCAAAGTTCGAACCACTTACAAGAGTGTACTTTACTCAATATATGGTGAATAGAACCATGACGTTTGGCCTGGAGTCTTCCGACTCTGCCAGCACAGCCGTCCGTGTTCGAGGGATCGAGGATACGAGACCTTACCTCGAACTATTCTCTGCTCGCGGACACATTGAGCTTGACACGGCAAGGATGTATTGCCAAGGTGATACAGAAAAGGTAAGGGCTCTGTAATCTAAAAAGTGAAACGACAAGTCTTTTCATCTTCAGTCTTCGCGATTTGGAGAATGTTTCTTCTCACTTACTTATGAGCATACCATTGTTGACTTTTAGGTTCTGGGGGCATTACCAAAAGACCATCTAAAGATATCCACCAAGGTCTGGCCCACTAATCCACAAGGGCATGGAGCTATGAACGTCAAGAAGACCCTTCGTGCGTCACTAGCAGCCTTGAATACCAACAGGGTCGATATTTTTTACCTTCATGCTCCAGACTACACAACTCCTTTTGAGGAGACTCTCAAGGCAGTAGATGAACTCTACCAAGAGGGGCACTTTGAGAGAGTAAGTTCGCTGTGTGTGTGTTAGGGCATTGGTTTTGAGTCGCTATCGCTTGGACCTGCTTAAGCAATAGGAGGTATTCTAAGCGTCGCCACACTAATGCCTGCTTGTCCGATTTCCTGTCTTTGAGCATGTAGTTTGGGCTGTCCAACTATAGTGCCTGGCAGGTGACCCTTATTCATCAAATTTGCAAGCAAAATGGGTACATCATCCCAACTGTCTATCAAGGCCTGGTAAATCAAATATATCCCGATATCGACTAGAAAGCGGGGTAGCTCGATGTAACTTGAATTCTAACGAGTGTGTATGTGAAATCCCCGATCTACACGCTAAACAACCCACTTTTTTTTTCCCCCCTTTCTTTTATTTTATTTTGTTTTTAGTATAACGCGATTACTCGAGATGTGTGCCGAGAACTGCTCCCTTGCCTCAGGAGTCTTAACATGGCCTTCTATGCCTACAACCCAATCGTGTGTATCTTTTTTTACTGTTTTTTTTTTTTTTTTTTTTTTGGCTCTTACTTTGTATTTTGAGTGCTGGAGGTTTGGGAGATTGGGAATCCAATAGTCTTCCATATTCATTCATCAATATCTTCACAACAACCTAGGCCGGAGGTATCCTCTCCGGAAAATATACTTTTGAGACTGAAGAAGGGAATGCAAGTGACTTTGGTCGCTTTGACGCCAAGGTACATAAAACCCAAGCCTATGGACTTGTATTCTTCTCTTCGGTCTATTATTTAGCGGTATCCAAGTTGCTAACAGATTGTGTCATGCTGGTCTTCTTCTTGGTTGAGTATAGACGGTATTTGGACACCTGTAAGTCTTGAACAATTGCAGCTGAAAGTTCAAGAGGCGAATATTGGTAATTATGATTGCTTGATTGACCATTCCTCTGCCTCTGAGTAGCTACCGTAGGCGGTACGGGAGCACGCAACACGCTGAGGCTATAAGGAAGCTCATCCTCATCGCGGCAGAGAATAACCTGACCCTGCTAGAGGCTTCACTTCGATGGATTTTTCACCACGCTGGCCTAGGGTTGGAGGACGGAATCATCATCGGAGCGTCGTCTCTCGATCAACTAGAGAGGAACATGGATATTCTCAAAGAAGGGCCATTGCCTCAGACAATGGTCCTGGCCTTTGATGATGCCTGGGAATACACAAAGAACTGGGTGATCCCGTACTTTTGGCCTGACCCAGCGAAAGTGGGTGCCTAGGAGAAGGGAAAGGGGAAAATAAAAATATGTGTGGCTTTTGTTGTGTAGATCTCCTTCCTTGGCTTCGCCTTTTTTTTTTTTTTTTTTTTGCTCAGTGCTCAAGCATCATCTCGCATCCCTAGAACAATGGCCACTCCCGATCAGACAGCCTCGGCCGCACCAGCAGCACCAACCCCTACCCCAGCTCCAGCAGTACCCGAGACTAAGGATGCTCACCAGTCATCGAATCCGTTCCTGAGCGCCGACGATGTGAACGATCATGCTATTCATCTCGTGGTCGATACTTCGCCATTCCTTCGAGGAGGTGCCCAGAAACTCCGCATCCTTGGAGATAACTTTTATACTATCCCCGAGGTTCTGAACGAAATCAGGGATCGACAGGCTCGTCAGGACTTGGCTATGCTTCCCTTTGACATCCAGGTGATCAACCCGAACGAGTCTTCTGTGCGCGCAGGTAACGGTCAACTCTTGGAACAACCAATGCAACACACCACTACCCCTGACCCTCTCCTTCAAGGTGGAACTCTTCATAAAAAAGGAATTGGACAAAAGGAGCAATGATAGCGCACTACCTTTCCAAGGATTAGAATGGCCTCTATCTCTCTCTCTCTCTCTCTCTCTCTCTCTAGTTAAACATCTACTGACTTTTTCTTTCTTGTCCCCCTCATTTCATGACAGTTGCGGCTTTTGCCAAGAAAACAGGAGATTATGCCGTCCTCTCAGCAACAGATCTTCGAGTCCTGGCCTTAACCTATCAACTCGAGATGGAGAAGTGTGGAGCTAAACGTATCCGAACAGAGCCCATTCGTCCCAATGTCCAGAGCGGATCCAAGTCCTCAGCACAACAGGCTCCACAAAAATCCAACAGAAGAAGAAAGAATGCTGCCATGGAGATCACTGGAGAGTTTGAAGGCGAGACTGCCGAGTCCACCACTGGCAAGGAAGAAGGTACTCCTGAGAAGGAGGCGAACAAGGAAACTGACCAGAGTGGAGCTACAGTTCTGGAAGAAGGATCCGATAGCGAGGATGATGCGGAGGATGAGGTCTTGGATGAGCAAGAAATCGCAGCCGTCACTCAAGCGTTGGATAAGCTTTCTGCGGCTGATCAAAAGAACACATCGGATGAAGCCAGCAGCTCCAACACACAGAATGAAGCGCAGGATCCAGAGCAAAGCACTGAGAATGCTGAAGGTGAACAAGGAGAAGGCGATGACAGTGACGGAGAATGGATCACACCCGAGAATGTGAAGAAAATCAAGCGCCATGGAACATTGAAGCCCAAGAAGAAGACGCGTAAGGCAATGAAGATGCAGGTTGCCTGTATGACTGCTGATTTCGCCATGCAGAACGTCCTGCTCCAGATGGGTCTTAATCTCTTGTCATCGGATGGTCTCCGTATCTCCAAGATCAAGAGCTGGGTCCTGCGTTGTCATACCTGCACAAAGTAAGTCACTTTCCTCATCTCTCTAAATATTGCGAGAGAAAGAGAGAGAGAGAGAGAGAGAGAATATGAATGACTTTTAGAGGCGATAGAATGTTCTCAAATACCTGGTAGTATGGAAGACTAATATGATCTACATTTTCTTCATGGTGACAAATATTGTATCGTTCTAGGGTGACCTCTGATATGGACAAGCAGTTCTGCCCCAGCTGTGGAAGTGCAACATTGATGCGTACATCGACTAGCACAGACCAGAATGGCAATGTGAGATACTATCTGAAAAAGAACATGGTGTACAACCTCCGCGGCACCAAATACTCGATCCCAACACCTAAGGGAGGACGGAGAAACAACGATCTTATTTTGCGTGAGGATCAAAGAGAATATGAACTTGCCAAGAACTTCCAAAGACGTCAAAGGAATATCGATGCATTCGACCCAGATTATGTCCCTCGACTCTTGGAGGGTCAAATCGACACTCGAAACCCCTATGGTGCACCAATCATTGGTTATGGAAAGCGTAACCCCAATGCGGTCAAAAAGAACCAGACTCTTAGGAGGAGACGCTAAGAGAGGACACCAGAATAGCATTCTTTTTTCTTCTGCATCAACGCCTTTTCATACTTTTTTCTCTCATTCATTCATCATGCCAAATACAGACTACAAAATGCTGACCAATGAATTAGCCACGGTGCGGATCCTTTAATTTTTAAAAAAAAAAAAAAAAAAAAAATGCGAAAAGAACACTAAGAGAAGAGAATGGGGAGATCTAAAAATGAAAGTCTAGCATAAAATGAGGGGAAAGGGGAGAGGGGTATATTTGTCTTTACTCTTAAACTACATAGCACTGGCCTGGACAGGGTTTGGGCCACAGGAACAGAAACTATTCACTAATTCTTCAATTCCTTGTCGCATTTTGTCCGCTTCCTCCTTCAGGACCATACTTGAGGTTGAATGTTCTGCATCCACTTCCAAAGCTTTGCGTCTTAGGGATTCGAACTGACGGTTAACTTTGCTAGGCAACGTCAGGAACAACGTGCTAGGAGAACTGATCAGGAACAACGTTCCAAAGACCAACGCTCCTTCGTGTTGCAACTTGGCAAGTCGCGCCTCTTTGCTATTGGCGTTTTTGCTGCTGTCCACTTGCGAAGGAAATGCGGAAGAGACAAGCGAATAAAGCTCTGTCGCTCGGATCGACTCGATCAACTCAGTCGTATCCCGAAGACGATGTGCTTGCTGCTGGCTCACCCAGAACGCATATTCATGTGGAATCCCTTGAAGAACTACAGAGATCATATGACGAAGCGTCTGTGGGTTCTCTTGTTGGACACGGCTAGGAAGATCTTTGCAAAAGGTCTGTGCCAAAGACGTCCAGCTCAGCTTTTTGTCTGGGACCTGAGTGTTGGTCGGGTCTGATCCTGCGGTCGACTTGCAGTTAGTGGCTGGGGTAGGGGTCGTTGACATGGATACAGTGCTTGCCTGAGCACTAGTGGTCGCACCAGCATTATTAGTGGGTGTGCTTTGAGCGAGCGAATCTGTATTTAGAGCTGGCTTGTTGGCGATGTTGGTCACATCGAGAAGGTTGTTTCCACTCTGTGATTTTTTGATTTTGCAAAGAGAAATGGCAGGCTGGTCCTTGTTAGCTGAGAGGAGAAAGTAGCCTCGAGAAGTTCCCGTCTCGACATCGACAGGGTAGAGAGCCTTCCAGAGCTCTCTAACAGAGACAAAGTAGGATGGGTACTTGTATCTAGCGGTATCAAGAATCAAGACCTTTTCTGCGCCAGGGACATATCCTCCGATTGGGCTATAACATTTCATGAATAGACAATACGATTGGGATGGTCAGTCCATGTTGCACACTTAGAAAGAAAGAAAGAAAGAAAGGGAGAGAGAAGGTTTGAGTCGAGTGTTTTGGGGAGAGCTATTACTCACCTGAAATGACCATCTCCTGTTTGACCGAGTGATTTCCTCGAGAAAGAAACAACCATGTGGATATCATCGCGACTGCAAACCATTTCAAGGTCCTTTTTGAACTGTTCTAGCGTGACTTGGTTTGCACGGCGGACTTGAACGTCGCAGTGGCATTTACTCAGACAGGCAAACTGAGCAAAAGTGATGCCCTTCGTCTTGACTTGTTCTGTTGGCGCACAGCACTCGAGGAGCTCGTCACTGTACCATCTCCAGGCCCCTTTCCACTGGCGCTGCGGGTCAACCTCCAATGAGTTCAGGACCATTGCAAGGGAACTGGGACCACAAAAAGCTGGCTCGCTCTGAGTTGTAAAATTTCCTACTAGGGAAAAGTAGCCTTCGCCTAAAAAAAAAAAAAAAAAAAAAAAAAAAAAAAAAAAAAAAAAAAAAAAAAAAAAAAAAAAAGGGACAGGGACAGGGGACAGGGGACAGGAGGTGGACGATTAGTTCTCATTTGCTCATTCGTTCCACTGAAGACGTCAGGGTAAATGATAGAGTTGTTAGAAGGAACATACCATATCCAGACTCGATCATTTCTCGAAAAAGCTGCTTCCCCTCAGGGCTTGTAAAGCTGATGAGGTGTTCAGGCAACTTTCGACGATAAAATGACTTTTTTGGACCAAGACTCTCGCATGAGGGCTTCTTTATAGGCTGAGCAGAGAGTCCAGTGGGGTCGTAGAGGAATGGTAATGGATTGACTGGGGGGATTTTGGAGGAGGAAGATGTAATGGAAGCTGTGGCAGCAGCCAGGTTAGGTTCTATCGATGGAGAGGACTTGACATGAGCTGTTGTCTTTGGGGAAGAAGAGACTGTGGAGACATTGGATGGTGGCGAGAGGCTATGCCTAGTCGATCTATGTGTCGAGGAGAACATAGCAGACGAAGTGTAGGAGGAGGGTAGCCGCCTGGGACGGACGCCTTTAGGGTATGCAGCCAGTGGGATGAATGAGCGAAGCATGCTGTTGCTAGACTTGGCAATGGAGGTGATCATGATGCAGTGCGAGGTCATGTGTGTGTGGAGTTTGTCGTAAGACCCAGGAAGAATACGGTCTCAACGGGCTTGTAAAAAAAAATGGGACTCGCTCTGAAGTGAGCAAAGAGTGGCTTGCTGCACTCTACCCTATCTGGCGAGCGAGGATCTGATAAGGATCCAAGACCGCAAAGAGAGTGAGTTTGACCACTCAAGACCTCGAGTCCACGGGGTTGACTCTCGCATCATCGGGAGGCGTTGGTGCTCAGCTTTCTTTTTTTATTCAGTCGTGCTCTTCTGAGCACTTTTCCTCCCTCACCTTTTAGGTCCTGACTGGAATAGTATATCTTCTCTCACACGAGGAAGATGAGTTGAATGCGCAGTCGCAACATTCCGTCGTTTCCATCATCCCTCTGCTCTCTACTACATGCTACAATGTCCACTCTTGCCAACACAGGACCACTCGCCATCCTTCAGAATCTTCAAACGTAAACCCATAGTCGTCCCAGTATGGGTTCACTGATTTCACAGGGGCGTACCCATGCTCCTCCATTCGTGCTTTTCTCGCCTCAACTTCGGTCTTGTCTTTAAGATAGAGGACCAACAGATTGTCCTGTGTTGGGGCACGGACATTCTCGATCTCACTTGAGTGTTCGCTGTGCGCCCCTCCTGCAGAATCACTGTGCTGGTACGTAAACTCAAGATGCCATGGTGCTGGGCTTCCAGGAACACTGGGTGGCGGAGCGAGGATTCGGCCGTCGAATCCACGGTGGTTATCGAAAGAAGCAATCAATGTGAGACCCAAAGCAGATTGATAAAAGTGCATTGCCGTAGAAAGAGATGCAGTGGGTCGAGCGAAGCGTAAGATCGGAACTTCGCGTAAGATGGGGGTCGTGGGAAGAGACATGGCTGGGAAATTTCGGACGAGAAGAGAAGAGCGTGCGAATTCAGAACGACAGACAGGAGTTGATGGGCTTTTATTGCGCAGACGTTTGCCACAAATGACTCCCTGCAAAGAGAACTTTTCCTACTCCGGAGTGGTGTCTTGAAAAGGTGACACAGATCCTCGAGTCCCTGCCCCGCCTTCTGAGAACGATGCCTGGCTTGCTCCTGTCGTGTTATACGACGGCAATCCTTGCTTCTCATGCGACCTCTCCTGACCTAAATATTTTCCAGGAACCTCAGTTCGCTTTGATTGTTGCTGAGTCGGCTGAGTTTGAGAGGGAGTGAGTGAGGATGACTGGAGCTGCTGCTGAGAGGGCTGTTGTTGGTCTGGCTTTGGGGATGGCTCCTGTTCAGCTTCTTTGCTTGGCGGAGGCTTCATCATAAAATTGGCATCCTCTTGAACTCCCCGCAAGCTCGGGTTGGCCAGTAGCTCTGTCATTGCGAAGACATATTTGCGAAGAGCGCGTGTCATCTCAAAGAAATAACCAAGGCCACTAGGATCCTCCATTTCAGTCAGCCTGTCGTAGACGTGCTTTTTGTGATAGAGTGGTCACACATGGTTAGTAGAGAGAGAATGATCAAGCTCCTTGTAAAATGCACTAGCTCACTTCCGCTGTGCAATGAACGAGTACCTGTGGTTTTACGCTTCCTTGAACGTCAGCATTCTTGTTGTGAATATAAATACAGTCATAGTAGAATCGTTTACTTGCGTACAATGCATCGATGACCTGTTGTAAAGACACTGCTTAGGTTGGACACTGTAAAATTGTTGACTCGCCCCTCTTGCTTTAAATGAGGATCTCAACTTACCTCGGGATCTGGAAATGTTGGAGTAACATCGGACCTCGTGTAAATCAGGATAAGTCGCGTTATGGATCCATCGTCGGCGTCCATGTCTGAGTGGCTCAAGCTAGATGGGTGAAGGCATAAATAGAGTGGTTTGATAAGAAGCAATACTCTCTCTCTTTGCCAGACTCGCGACGCCGCCTTTGCCAATGTCTTCTTACATTTCCTTGAAAACAGTTGTACTGTCTGGGAAAGAAAAAGAAAAAGAAAAAAAAAGCAATCAGTATAGTTCATGTCAGTCCGGTGTTCAATGGCGAGTAGTTGAGGAGCTATAGCTCTGTTTTTTTTTTTTTTTTCTACTTGCCACATGAAGTAAATTTCCCCATTGTATAAAGCTCGTCGATGGCATGCGAAAGCAGGACAGTATCATGGGTGAAGTCCATATGCTATTACATTCAGAAAATAAAAGAAGGAAAGAAAGAAAAAGAAAAGGCGTCAAGGTTCAGCATAGGAACGATCCTGTTCACTTCTTTTGGCGACAGCACCCATACCCAAACAGCCACTTGGCCAAGGATCATCAAGGCATATTCATGACCCGCATTCCAACTGGATTTCTTCTCGATAAACCACTTTAAGAGCTGCTTTGTCCTGTTGATTCTCGACTCACTAAAAACAAAAAAAAAGAAAGGAAAAGGCAAGTTATTACTCATGTCAGGCACGCTTGCTGGCCAAGGACCGCAGGGTTTATGAGGTTCCATGCATACTTTGTCTTCTCTCCAATGTAAAAGCACTCGTCCATGGAGACATCCAAATCAATGCAAAACACCTGACATTCGGCCAAGGCGTCAAGTTGTGTGCATTCATGAAGGAACATGGCAAAGAGTCAGTATCCAGAGCTCCACAGGGCGCCATGAGGCCGTTTGGGTTTATCTCCAAATGAGGTCTAATTACAATCTTCTCCTTCTTCAATGTTGATAGCTTCTGAGTCTTGAGTTTGTCCATTGTGTGTTTGTGGAAACTGGTTGTCAACTCCAACATGGCTGTTGGATGAACAAAGAGCAAAGGCAGCCCAGCCCAGCCCAGCCCACCCACTCTCACATAAGAAATCACGTGTATCAAGCCAAAAGCATCTGTAGCGGTTTTGACAATGGCTCCTAGGTGCAACAATCCGCTGAGTGTAGATTTGGAGACCTGATAGTTTGGTCATGCTAGAACCAGCTATGCTGGCAATCTTATCAATCTATAGCTTCATGGGCCTTAACTATTTCCAGCCCACTTCGAACGATACTATGCGAGTCCACTGTTAAGTCTACATGGGCACAGAGCATAGACGATTCAAGTACCTTCTTAACATTTGTAAAAGCTTTTAACTTGATATTTGCACATTCCAGCCTCTTCTGTCGTATCTGATCGCTTTTTTAGTTTACTGTTTCTAACAAACGCGATCGTCTAGGTGATGATTCCCTGAGGGACCTGGTATTTCGTAACTATACTCTGGGGTGTCTTAAGAGATCTCAAATAGAATAAGGATGTTGTGGATTTCTACAGCAATTGAAAGGATTTACGAACATTCATGATTTCAGATAAGTCATGTATATTTAATGGCTCTTTCTTGCTAATGACTGATTCCAGAATCATCTCATTGGGGGGTCGCTTATGGGCTTCTTTCACTTCCCCAGTACATAGGCCTAAGTCTGCTGTGTCCTTCTCCGATAGAGAAAGTGTGTTTGGACATGACGACTCAGGTGATCTTGTGAATCTCAAGTTTATAGTCGGCACTGCTGCTCTCCTAGTTCTTGAGTTGGAAGGAGATGATGCTATCCTCAGCCGCCAAGTATCGCTCGCTGAGACTGAAGCCACAGCCGAAGTTGGAGTTGGAGTTGAAGCTAAATTTGGAGTAGATAGCTCGCCTACAGGGTCTTTTCCTGTTAGCCTCGATAGCTTTGTAAGACCAGGGTTCGTCGTGTCAGTGGGAGGTCTACGGTTATTGAGTTGAGGAATCATTCTGGTTACGACTATTTTAAAGTAAGAATGAAGATGCAGTGCTTAGGAAAATTTAAACATTTGGACGATAGTCCAGCGAAATTTGAATAGCTGCAGAGCCGTCTCAGGGGCTGTTGACGACTGTCGAAAAAAAGATTTTGTCGTACCAGTGATCCGCTATAGTTTGGGCTTTGGAGCTGATCTGAAGGAGTCTACGAGCAATTTGGGATCCCTTCCAGATTCGAGAGTAAAGGATACTTACCCCGAGGCGGTATCCCCACGGGCGGCTTTCGACCCTTCCCTGCTGTACACAAACTCGGAGAGTTCAAGGAGGTGCGAAAACATAAGAAAATAGAATTTTTGTAGCTGCTTTTGCGCTATATCTTTCAAAAGGTAATAAAGGCTTTCACCACCAGAGCTAGCGCCTTGCTTCTAGCCGAGAAGACTTTAGTGATCTATCTAGATCTTCGAAGTGCCTGCCACAGCTTTAGACTTAGATACTATCAGTGCCTTATCCGCGGCCATGCAGCTGGGCCCAACATATTCTCTCGCTCCAGTAGTAGCACCCACAACTACGGTGCCAATTGCCCCATCCACCCAAATCTTCCAGAGCGTGAAAACTAAGCAGATGGCTCTACCAGCCGATCTCTAAACTCCGTGATCAGTGGAGATCGTCTCCAAAGAGGGACCTCACTACAAAGCCGTTCTGTATGCTGGAATCACACTCAAATCGCGACGTAAAAATAGTGATTCTAACGCAGGAATGTCCAGTTCAAGCCTGCTTCTTTTTATATAAAAAAATGACCCTCTAATATGTTGCTGGGAGGACGGGTCGATCCAATTGTGTTCAGTCAAGAAGCTGGACCTCCTACAAGAACGCTGATCAAGCCTAGATCTTGTGGGGTGTTGCATGGAAAGGCGACCAGATTCCGCGCACACTCTCCGTTGTTGAGATGACAGGCTTTTTGTAGTGCTTCATCTTGTTACCAGCCGAGTTCTTCAAAAGCGCAACCTTCTCGACAATATCCGAAGGCTGCATGTTGCGCACACAGATGACCTTATCCTTGCCGTTGACTATCAAAAATTGAAAATATGAGGCAGAGTCAAGGCGGGTTAACTAATGGCCCAACATCCCCCTACATGTCGATACGGTTTTTGGTAGTTCCCAGAAAGCTTACGATAAAGTCCACGGACGACGGGATGCTTGGAGGGTCTTGGGGTGACGATAACCTCAACATGAGGGTGCTCCTTTGCAAATGTGAAGAGGTCGTTCTTGAGATATTCACTATGGTGCGATCGAGGTGATAAGCATTTGTAAGAATGACAATGACGTTTAGAAACAAGCCAACCAAGGTGTGGAGAGGCTTCCGAGAGTTTGAGAGTGTCTGCTGATTCCAGGAACCAGGCAAAAGGCTCTAGTATTAACCACATCCAGTGGATACTCTTAATTCTGGTAAAGTGGTAATTTGAGGCATCATAAAGTGAGAGGTTCATTCCTGAAGACTCATGATTTTCCTGTCAGTTCAATTTCCCAAGCAAAGAAATGCCTTCCGAAGCTCCATGGTTTAGCTATCCTGAATCGATTGAGGCCGAGCTCGGAGTTGTCTGAGGGTTTAGTAAAAAATACTAACATCATTCCGCGGGAGCTTCCGCTGCGCTCGCAGTAGTGGAACACGATGCGCCGGCATTGTGGAACAAAGGCACCAACACCGTTCTTAAGCACTGGGTGGATCATTGACGACATGCTGGACGAGGAATGGGTTGATCATTCAAGCTCCGTGTTTACTGGATATACTTGAGGCTTGACCTCTCTCCGTCTCTCTCTTGTGTGACTGCAAAATTTAAAGGATCCCTGGATCGCCATGCAGTTTTCACTTGGAGTTCTAGGACCTCGGGCCACTCGAGCTCCTCCAGCTGGTATAACTATACTACGTTTCGCATTGTAGTCACAGCTTCGAGAGCTCCGTATTGATTCTTGGAGATTAACCGGTGAACCAGCCTCTGTCACAACTTTGAAGTACCTGGATTTGTTGACACAATCACGCATTAAAATATTACTAAGAGTCAGCTTGTGGTTCCTGCCTCGATACCAGATGCAAACATGATCACGAGTGCCTCTTGGTGAATCAAATAATACGTGTGGTAGTCGCTAGTCTTTGAGCTTGCAAGAGTGCTGGTAGCATCTAAAACTGCACCAATACAGACCATACGAGAATCTGAGCATGGTTCCCACCTCTTTCTTTGATCAATGCTTTCAAGCTTTCAAATTGTATTATGAGTTGGATCATTAGCTGTTTAAATGTCTCATGCTTTCTCCTCAGGGCTATGGCTTTTGTTTTCTAGGATCTTGGCCACCTTGAATACCATCTCTTCATCACCATACTGAGCCATAACCTGTAGACCAACTGGGTAACCATCCTTCTTACTATATCCAAATGGCACGCTCATAGCAGGAAGGCCTGCCAAACTGGCTGGAATTGTAAGAATGTCATCTAAATAGGCTGAGATAGGGTCTGATCCACTTCCACTACATTCCGTAAGCTTGGGGGCTGTAGTGACAGCACAGGGAGTGATAAGGGCATGAACACGGGTGGGGTCTTGAGAGCCTGTAGATCCGGTAATGGCATTGGGTTGAGCGAACACGTTGTCAAAGTCATTACGCACCATTCGCCTAATCTTTTGAGCTCTCAAAAAATAGTTGTCAAACGACCTAGTGACATTTATAGTTCGCGATTAGAGAAAACGTTAAGGATATGGACTAGACACAGGCAAGGACATGAATCAACAGAGAAAGCATGCTCGGAATAGTACCCTGACGTGAGAACATAAGTTCCCAAGAGAATTCGACGTTTGACTTCAACACCAAATCCTTCGCTCCTCGTGTGTGCATAGAGTGCCTCTTTGGCATCCTTTTCTGAGCTCTTTCGGCCTAGAAACAAAAGATCAATACAGAAGTGTCAACAATGCTGAATATCTAGAATCGAATGTACATTCACATGCTAGGACCTACCGTAGCGAACACCATCGTATTTCTGAAGGTTGCTTGAAGCCTCTGCTGTAGCAATTGTGAAATATGCGCCAACGGAGACATTGGTATTAGGTAACGAGACAGGAATCACTGTGGCGCCAGCACTCTCTAGTGTCTTGATTCCTGACTTCCAAAGGGCTACGGTAGCGTCCGAAAGCTCTGCAACATGGAATTCCTGGGGCACGCCAATCCTAATGCCTGTCAAAGGCTTGTCAGTGGGCTGACGATCGGGATAATGCGATTGCGACAGAGCTTTTGTAATGCGATGTCGCTGTTCCTGAGTGAGACAGGTTGAATCCTTGGGATCCTCTTGCGAGATAATATCTATGAGAAAGGCGGTACGACATGCCTCAGTAACCATTCTTTGCTACTAGCTTATTTGTTCAGTGGATGTGATTGAGACATACCAAAAACCAGCTTAGTATCCTCTACAGATTGTGCAAGAATTCCGACAGTATCCAACGAGCTTGCATAGGAAACCAGACCCCAGCGGGAAACTTTTCCATATGATGGCTTGAATCCCACAACGCCGCAGTATGACGCTGGTAGTCTTACGGAACCTCCTGTATCAGATCCTAAAGCCCTAATGATCCATGTTGGTATACAATGAGTTTTCTAGACCAAGGTTATGCAATTGATGTCGACAGAATTGGTAAACAAAGCTTACGCGAAGCACATTTTGCTGGCGACGGCAGCAGCACTTCCGCCAGAACTTCCGCCAGGGGATCGATCATCCGCTTTGTTAATTGAATCAATAGGGCGACCAATGACGTTCCATGGGTTTTTAGCTGGCCCTGAATCCGAGAACACATTGTATGATCTAGACGCGGATGAAATCAATTTTAGTGGCACTGGAAAACACGCCGGTAACAATAGGGGATTTAGCGCGTATCTGCCCTGGCATACCCCATTCCAAACTCGTCCATGTTCACTTTCCCTCCCGTGATCGCTCCAGCCTTTTGAAGAAGCTCAACAGCCGTTGCTGTATATGGCGCCTCAAAATCTATGAAAAGGGAAGTTTAAAGTTTGGCACCACAAAAGATGTCAGTAAGAAGCTGGTTGGAGGACAAACCATTCTCACTCTTTGAATGACTTGTGAAGCATACTCTGAAGCATGGCGGATCCGCAGGTCGTTCGCAAGTCCGTTGTACAAAAGTTCATTTTGTATCCGAACAATGCACCGTCGATCGGGCTTATAGGTTGGCCTATGTCGGCAAGCGTTGATATCAGAACTTCTAGAATGGCTACTAAAGAGACACTATTGCAAGGATCAGAAGTGTCCAGAGCGAAGAATCAATATGTACCGAGTTCCCATCGATGCGTTGCCTCCTTTGCTTGCTCTTCGACTTTAGCCGGATCTGCAAGGTCTACGAATGCGTTAATGTAACTGTTGTACTCTGCAATGTTCTCAAGTGATGCCTTGGCTGCTGACAAGGGTGTGACAGACTGATGATTGCAAAGATTGCAGTTAGATTCCAGTGCCAGCTACAGCTCTTGCATCACGACGCAGTTATCCCCCAAGACCATTCAAGAAGCAATTACCTCGTTGAAAACTTGAGAGCATGAGGCACTGTGGTGAAGTGCTACATGCCTCTTGATCCCAGTGTTAGGTCTCAAGACAGACTGATGTCGTCTGATCAAAGGGTTGAAAAACGATCGCGTGCTCATTGATGGCTATTGTCGGGCGTAGAAGAGGACTTCCTCCTTCAGTAGTGTTCTCTTAATCAACATCCCGCTTTGGTAATTGGAAGCCTCTACAATTTGAAATCCCCCAAAAGACCTGAAAAGCAGGCACAAGGCTACAACAAATTCTTTAGATGCCATATTGATACATTTATTAAACAGCAGCAACCTTGCTTCCCGCCTTGAGAAGATCTAAGAAACTTGTCTTTGTCATACTTGCAACTATAGTCCCCGTGGTAGATCAGATAGATCGGAAAAAAGAAAACAACCATGAGTCTCCAGATAAAACCATCTTTGACAAGCTTAATTCAAACTTACAGATCTTACCATTCTCTTTTGCGTTTGCAGAGGCACCAAGTCCCCGCCCTGGCATGTCCTCGCCTGCCTTCTGCTGGGCCTTGATTGCGTTAAACAATTGGACAACTAAACAATCCAAGAATAAAAGCCATATCAGTGACCCATAATAGCTTTGTCTTGACAAGTTACTCGCACTATCTGTCTCCTACGCATCTGCTCTTCCTGACTACTTACCTCCACGAGTTGCAACCTTGCGCAATTTCTTTTCGTATTCCATACCAGTGTAATCTGGCTTTACACGGTCCTTATGCTCAAGACGCTTCCTCTCGCTGGCGAGTGCTTTCCTTGCCTTTGCCTCAACTCTCTCTTCTTCTAGTTTGCGCTCGGCACCTCGTGATTTGGCAAGAATTGGTGTACCTGCATCGACTTTGCGTAATGTGGCTCCCAAAATCTTGGACATTGTCTCAGCCATGCTTTCTTCTGTAGCCTTCTTTGGTGCCTCTATAGGGGTGATGAAAAGAGATTCCATGCATTGATTAGATCCTTTACTATACTGAACTCCTTGGCGGAAATAAGTTGGACTCTGACCATAACATATTCGTAGCCCTTACTGCTCTTCTGTGCTGATGTGACTCCCTCAAGGTCGTCGTCGTCGTCTGAGGCCTCTGCAGAACTCTCATCTTCTTCGTCGTCACTGGCAGCATCAGAACCTCCTTCGTCGTCTCCCAGATCATCGTCATCACTGTCCTTCTTTCCCCCACGAGCTGTCTTTTTGTCGCTAGGCTTCTTTTCCTGTCCACGGATTTTCAGAATTCCTTTAGGTTGGCCAGGGGCGTTAGTTCCTGGTCGAGATTGGCGCGTGGCTGCTGTCTTTACAACCTTGGCCTCTGCTGACTTGGCGCCAGTTGCCTGCTTCTTTGTGCTTCCTGCGCGCAAATTTCTTGTGTCTGCTGATCTCTTCATGGCTCAATGGATGCTAGATGTCTAACGAAACTAATGCTTGCCAGAAGCTCAAAAAAAAAAAAAGAAAAAGAAAAAGAAAAAGAGGCTTTGCGCAACATTGTTCTGTATTTTCAAAGCCACTAGTGAATCCAGCAGTCCCTGGAGCATCTTTTCTGCACCAAAGTCTAACCTACAGGCGATTCCGCCATGGTGATACACGCTCTGAATGCCAGGACCTGGTGTGTGATGCTACATATCTCTATATTGATTTTCATGTCACTCGTCAGACGAACCTGCGCCCACTTGTCATTGCCGCCTTTCCAACCTTGCCTCTGTGAAGAGTGAGATATCCATATTGGAGAGAATATCTACAAATATACCCTGGTGCCATCAGACTATGTCTTCTTCATCCGTCTCAGTCGTATTCTGAGCTCCCTATTATGCCTGCTCTTTACCACCTATCCTCTTCTATATTGCATTCACTGCCTTCATCAGCATAACGCCGCTGCTGATGCTTGCGTCACTGTAGTCTATTCATACCGCGTCACCTATCATAGGGATACGCCATCCTCTCCTTCATGATAGTAGTGTATCCTTCCTGATGTTCCGCCTTTCTCCCTCACAACTCCTCCCACCCACACCTTCTCACATCTGCGCATTTGCGACACACCTTCTCGTACCCTAACAACTAGTACTCACTCCATCAGATCAAGCTCTAATCCAACCCTTTGTTATTTCATGCGCTTTAATGGAGTAGTGAATGCCATGGTAACTAAATTTTGGACTAGATTGAAATGGTTTTGAAAATATTGAATCCTGTGGCGGCTGTCGAGATAACACATCCTGGGATTTGGCGGTGCCAGTGCAATTCCTTAATATCTTGCTGACCCTGATGCACAAACATGAGCTGGGGTGGAACCTCTACGCCTGCCTCGGTAACAATTGGCCTTTGAGCAGAACCGCCGTTCAGCGACTCTTCTGCGTCGTGTTCGACTGAGAAATCCCAGAGGGTAATTTGATCGTCCGCTCCTGCAACTGCCAATACAGACTCGTCTGTTGGATGCCATTCGATAGATGTAATAGGAGCCTGGTGCCACTTGAAGGTTGCAATAGGGGTTGGGTTGGCAGCTCCCTGTGAGAGCTGGCGCAAGTCCCAAACGCTGAACACTCCATCGTCCGAGCCTGATGCCAACATATAGGGCAATTTCCTGCAATGTTCAGAAAGTCTGTATTAGTATCAAAGTAACATGGCCTCTTACACGAGTAAGCGCTATACCTTCCAGCTGACTCCACTTTACCTGTTCCAGCTAATAACGTTGACATCCGAGGTGTGGACCTTAGCCGTCAAACCAGCCTTCTTCTTTGAGCGAATATCCCAAATCCTGACGGTCTGATCAGCAGAGCAGGAGGCAAAGACTCCCTTTTCTGAGGGCGACCACTGAAGATCCTCGATGGAGCTCTGGTGTCCCACAAAGGGAACTCTATCAGGAGTGGCAGCTCCTGTGTTGAAATCCAAGGAAGTGAGATAGATCTTGCCATTCAAATCACCTGTCAACAGCCTTCCAGGTACGGTTTCTGACCAGTCCATGGCGAAACCTTCGCATCGTCCATGAGACTCAATGGTATAATGAGGCTTCTTTGATGATTCGGCCACTTGGAATCCCGGTTGATCAAGAGCTTTCAGGTGGGGCCGCAGATCCCAGATATGAACTTTGCCTGTATCAGCCCAAGTAGCTGCGATCTGCTGGTCACGCTGAGGCGCGGCCTAAGGTAAGAACACTCCCAAAGTTAGACGCGGATTGTCTCAGCTGAATGTTAAGCAACAATGTTGAGTGGTGATGGGCGAAATACATACCCTAATGCGGTTTACTCCTCCATTGTGCTTCAGCGACTTGTATTCCAAGATAGGGTCCTCATCTACATCGTCGTTGTCGCTGTCGTCGTCGCTGTCGTTACCATCATCGTGCTTGGTCTTGGCCAATTGGCTCATCTTCATGACCAAGACTTCGTTATTTTGGCTGACATCTGCTTGCGTTCCTGTGACAACATAGGCAGTTGCAGGGAAGGTACAACGCTCGTCTCCCAACTGATCCCAGAGAACGTCGAAACTCAAGCATGGCCACTTGACGTTCATACTGTGGAGCATCTCGTATGCCGACTGATCGGCCTCCAAGACCTCGTCCTTTCCTAGAGCCTGGCCGGGTAGATAGACCTTAACGTCCTTGTCCTCTCCGTCATTATCGTCCATTTCCATGTTCTGGTCCATCTCCATATCTAGAGTCAACAATAAACGATGTAGTTGGTTAGCAAAAGCTCAGGCACCATAATATAGAGCCCAACCATGACAATAAAGACAATGGGGGGGGGGAGATATCACAGTCAAAGGAACTTCAAAGGACGTGTTCCCACAGTAGGCTGAGTAGTTTTTACAAAAGTGGGTTTTGGCTTACCTTCTCCATCGTTCTCAACAATCACCTCCTGATCGCTCTCGACCTCATCTTCCCAGGGATCTTCGAATTCACCCATGCCCTCGTCATCTTCAATGGTATTTCGGCCTGCTACGTTGAAGGCCGACTTGGCCTCACGCATGTCCTCATCATTATCCTGGAGTCTCTTAGACATGGTTATTAACTTGTAGCTGAAGGAGCTGTAAAGTGTGGTAAAAAAAAAAAAAAAAAAAAAAAAAAGAGGCTCTATCCTCTATCGAACACACCAAAAAAAAAGAAAAGAAAAAAAATCAAAATAGTGACGGCTCTTCAGTTAACCTGTTCTTAGCTGGTATCCATGTTCCATGGACGAACTCTTCAAGGCATGCTCTCCATGTTAAGTAAATGCCATCAAGTGAGAGGATTGGATACTCGCTCAGAGAGAAGATTAGACACAACGTTTTTATCATTAGAAGCAGCTTTGTCCGCTATTCCTCAGCCATGCTGGCATGGCTCAAGTCCTAGCGGCAGACGCCTCTTAAAAGTATATCTCACTCGGTCTCATCATAGCGAGTATGGCTCTAAATGAAGCCAAAATATTCTCACAGGTTCTTCGCGGGACTCTGTGGTTAATATAGATGCCCAGATGTTCCCTGTTCGCTACTTTACTAACCTTGGGTAGTCGTCAACGGTCTGAAGAAATGAAGATTCAGGTCGGTTGAGACGAACAAAAACCAAGAGAGACATGAATGGAAACCAAGCCACCCTCGCAAAGGGGGGGAGAGGGGACACTTCTTGCCACTCGCCTCCGATCCATTGTTCCTCCACCCTTTCTGCAAGGACAAAAGTCGACCCTCTCAGCACATCACCATGGACTTCTCTCAATTCAACGATGCCGAGCGCAACCATCTCCAGCGCGTTATGGAGCAGAAGCAGGTACAGGGATTGATTGCTTCCACAGCTTCATGTCACCCAACCACACCACACGCGAGATCTCGGGTCTCTCCCCCTCCCCCATCGTTTCGTATGGGTAGGGCTCGTCATTCGGAACAAGAGCTGCTTACACAAACTTCCTTCTTGTGATATAGATGAAGGACTTCTTGAAGCTCTACAGTGGATTGGTCGAGCGTTGCTTCAACGACTGTGTTAACGACTTCACCTCCAAGACCTTGAGCTCGAAGGAGGCAAGTACCTTGTCCTGTTTACTTTCTAATAGCATACTTGAGCTATGGTAGCTACCCCTCTCATAAGAGGCATTACCTAACTCTACAAGGAATCTGTCGTTTTATGAACTAATGGTTTCTTTCCGTATTTATTTTTTTTTTAGGATGGCTGCGTACAAAAGTGCGCCGATAAGTTCTTGAAGCACTCAGAAAGAGTTGGTCAGCGTTTCGCCGAGGCCAATGCCGAGATGATGGGGGGCCCCAAGTAATCTGATTTTTTTTTCATTAGTTGAAGCAGGACTGGATCTCAATGATCTTGAGGACTTCGTGTAATTAAGTCGTTCGATACTCTCTGAAGAGCCAATACAGCCATACACCTTTTTTTATGACGTAGAAAGTCAACTTCGCATCATGTCAAGCAATTCGCGTAGATCGGTTTTTTTGAGCCCACCTCTAGTGGAAGTATAGATAATGTGCCACATCTCTAGGCCACAATTATTCATGGATGCTGTGGGGTCCGCGAAAGTGATTCGATATCACAACTTGTGTAAAGGATCCTTGGCAAGAGTTCTCCTCAAATTACGAAAGTCTGATTAAGAGACATTATTTTCTTCGACCGTGAATATCCGAGACCATCCATACTTGGAAGACTTTAAGTCCAGGATGCGAATAAGACCGCAGAAAGAAGCTCATAGGAGTCCCAACCCGATCTCGTTCCAACAAATAACAACACCTAGCTCTTCAAATCGGGAAACTACTTATCCTGCAAAAGCATCCTACTATCGCGAGTTTTTCTTTTTTTCCTTTTTCTTTTTTTTTAAATCGACTGACCTTAATCTAATGCTTATCGAGTGAACAGTAAGCAAAAAGACAGGATCGTTTATTGGAGGGAGGGCTCTCTGCAGAAAACCCGCATACATGCTAGATATAATTCAAAAGCGACATGGGAACCACAGATCATTTTGAGAAACTGACGCCTACTGCCGGATTTGATGATAGCGGATTCTGGCCTCGGTTCCCTCGTCGATCGAATTTGTGGATTTGCCAAAACTCTCGGCTCCAATAATTCAGCCAAAGCAATCTCGCATCTGTGAGAGTGACTCTCTCTCCCTTCATCATTTGGAAAGTTGAGATAAGCTTGGGAGCAGTGTGGCGCACGGTTACTTCGCTTGCAATGTTTCACACCTTGGTTGTCTCATGGACATTGTGGCATAATTGGACTTACAAGTATCAACATAAGAGTTCGACAGAATAAAGGTGAAAAAGAAGTTAGTGAGAAAGACATGCCTGGACACAATTTACAAAACTATAATACAAGCTAGGTCTGAGGCGAACAGACATGCCCCTCGGATAAGGCGCTTCATTCGTAGTCAAGTAGTCTCTGCGACACGAGAGGCGCAGTCGAATAGTCCAAGTTGGGTCAAATCTTTTGCCTAAGTAGGTAATTGTAATCGTAAATCGTCTTGGGAGCAGGACAGGGAGCAGGGGAGGTAATTTAAGGAGATCACCAGCATCGTGGTTAGGGAGACCGAGGCATCTCTCGCAGTGAAGACATGGTACACACACGAACATCATATAGCTCTTGGATTTCGAGAAACCAGTAACCCCCTCATGTTCAGTACGCTTGGCTGCCGTTAGGTCAGTTTTCCCTGGCTTAGATCTTCGCTTATACATCCCTCTTTCTCTCTAATCTGGTACTGTACTCCTATCTCAGCCCTCACATCCTTGATCTATCCTGCCCACTGTCCTTCTCTATCATCTCTCAACCTCCCCCATTTTCCTTATTATATCCCTGTAATCTGTCGTTTCTCTCCTCCCTGTCTCCCTTTGTCCTCTCACCTACTGTACTCCTGTAGAATCCCTGGCAATCTCTCTGCTTGCAAGCCAGACTAGGCTACACCAAGCTTGAGATGAACACTCTATCCATGGTATCCTTTGAAGGAGAAAACAGGGCCGACATCGAAGGATCAAAAAGCAACGTCGCTATGAACACTTGGCTGTTCGACTTGGGATCTATGGTGGGAGGTTCATATCAGAGGAACAGTGCCTTGGGCACGTGTACCCCATAGTACTTACGTTAGATCTAGCTTCCCGTGCGACAGGAAGCGGAATAAAATGCTCAGCGTCCCTGGACCGAGTATCCAGGCATGTCTTTTTCTCACCGACTCCCTCTCGCTACCTCTCTATTATTGCTATGCTTCCTATGTCGGGGCGTCTCCTCGAGGAAAGCTCACTCACATCACAGCTGCTACAAGTTAGTCTCCTTTCTGCCACAAATTCCCCGCCTCCTGGCATAAGTAAGAATGGAAGAAAAGATGGTGGTTGGGACATGCACCCGCACCCCTGAACTCTGTTGGGGGGGAAATCTCTTCACCTTCGCCCTCGCCTTTGCCTTCACCTTTGCCCTCGCCTTCATAGTCTCAACCGTTTACAACCATCTTCATATAAAAGGGTGTCGTGCCTATCCAGTGTCCTGTACGATACACATCTGATATGCCCCAAACATCCATCCTGCAGCAGCGCTCTTCACGTTCGTAACATCTACCGCAAATCCCATTTCAAGGACCATTGCGAGGGCCCGTTGCAAGGACCCTCCAAGAGTCATCATAATCTCTCTCTTCTGCTGCTACAGACGCCTATCAAGAACGCCCACCCCACGTACTCTAGCGCATTCTTGGCCAGGCCCATGTAAGTCTACATGGCTAGACTTGCACGACTATGCTTATGTGTAGTAATGTATACCCAGTGTTAGACTTCCTCAGAAACAATGGCCATAGATATCGACCAATTTTACGAGTGTGAATACGCCATCTTTCTATGTGGCAATGCTGGTGTTGGCAAGAGCACACTGTTGAACACGCTTGGTGCAGAGTTTGTAGCTGGATTCTCCTTTGGCGAAGGACTGACGAAGGATGTATCGCACTGCACAGTCCTCATCGAGAATGACCTTGTTTTGTTAATCGATGCACCTGGGCTGTATGAGGCATCGAAGGAAATCACTCAGCAGAATGCGAAGGAGATTCAAAAGGCGTTTGGTTTCAACTTGCCATATAAGATTGCATTTGTTGTAACATCCAACGGAGGACGATGGCTGTCACAGGACATTGCGATTATTGACAAAGTGTTGAACTCCGTCAAGGAATCGGATGAATCTCCAATTGAGAACATACTCATCATCAACCAGATCCAGAGAGAACACTGGGATTATTATATGAACGAGGACATGTTGGAAATGATGGTACAGAAACTGGCTGCAGCTTCCGAAACTAAGCCAAAGTTCACGACGACTCTATGCCTTCCCTGTATTCCGAACCCATCAGAAAATGAGATGTTGAGGGAAAAGCTGCTGAGTGCGTTCAAGATGAGACTGCAATATCATATCAAGATTGTCAAGGACATCGAAGCGGACCCGGATGACTTGAAGTTCTACGAGAAGGTGCTAATCATTATACTCTCCCCGATTTGGGGGCCTATATTTGGAGTGTGCGCGGCATACTCATCCATCAAGAACAAGATTCTTTATGATGACTGGGAGCCATTTGTTTGCTAAGCTGGTGCAAAACACAGACTGCATCCTCCTTCTCTATCTCGCGGATGGGTCTTGCTTTTTTTTTTTTTTTTTTTTTTTTTGTCGGGTACTTTATTTAGCCTCGACGATGAGGTGTGCTTGTTATGTGAGCCACTCGAGATTTTTGCATTAGTATAGGATAAGAGTCTACTTAGGAGGGGGCATAATTCTAACTCTACATTGCGAGGTATTCAATTTGACCAAACCAATTCAGTGAGTAAAAAAAGTTCTCTTTTTCTGTTCCCACACGTTCTCATGCCCCTTCTCCATCCAAAGTTATGACCAACAACATTAAGAAAAGAATCCACCTCACTCTTCAACAGAAGATCCAGTTTTAAGAAAAGTTTGATGAATTAAAGGAGTCAAACTCTTTCAGCTCCGCATCGTCTATCATCAAGCAACTCAATACACCAGATGTTGCACGTAGGATAATTGCTGAACGTGTCAAGTTGACGAAGCAAACAGAAGGCGTTCAGTCCTCTGTCCTGGAGAGTGCTACTCGAATGGTCAAGAGACCGATGGCATCCCTAGAAGCAATACTCCTTCAATGGATTGAACAATGTTATGTCGAGGGTGCCGCGAGCTTTTTAGGATCGTCTAACTTTAGAGATACATTCATATTCTTACTCTCACATTCACAGCCTTTCTTTAGGCATCGCTGTTACTGATGCCCACATCCAAGGAACGGCCATTGTAATCTGCCCAGAACTGAAGGAGCTTTACATCCAGAGCCTACCCAGAGAATTCTCATTCACAAATGGGTGGCTAGATAAGTTTAAGAAAGACTCGGGGTTGAAACAGCACTTCGGACACAGAGAGAGTGGTGGTGTCGACCTCGAAAAGATAAAAGCGCCTCTTGAGTCAATTCGACAACAACTCCAAGCTTATCCCATTGACAACATATATAACTGCGATGAGACAGGCCTGTACCTTTGGGCCATAGCTAATAAGACCATTCACTCAGAGAAGACAAAGGGACGGAAAGTTGTAGGTCTGCCCGGGTTACCATTCTTTTTTTGCTCCAATGCGTCGGGGACAGACAAGCGAAAGGTTTTTGTGATGAGTATGTCTGGTCCTGAGTTCATCCTAAGACCTGTGTACGCTCCTTCATTTTCTCATTTTCTCATTTTCTCATTTTTTTTTTTTTTTTTTTTTAGGCAAGACTCGACCTCGATCCCTCTAGAAAAAAGTAAGCTCACCATGATGGACTCAAACTTTGGAGATTCAGGATACATGTATGCTACACTCTTCTATAACTGGCTGACACAGTTGGATGAGGATATGAGAAGCCAAACCCGAAGCATTGACTTACTCATTGACAACGCGGGGTGCTAATAGGGAGGTGATGCGATTGGCCAACCAACATTAAAATCATAATGCATGGGCTGTAGTCAGTCCCCGAATGCATTCGACACTGTTTTGCACATGTTCTCTCCATTCTCACAGAATACAAGGAGAAGCTGAAGAGCACTGTGGTCGCGTCAGCCCTTGACTATGTTGAGCAAGTTCAAGAATAGCTCAAGAAAAAGTATTCTGGCATAGATATCACCAAGCAAAAAAAAAAAAAAAAAAAAAACCATGCAGTCCTAAACTACGTCAAGATGTATGCATCAAGTGGACCTTCTGGCCTTCTCACAGAGTGTATGGACACAGTTCTGTCCAAGCTCGAATGTTGCCGTGTCTTTGTTAGACGACCAGAATCCGATTTCGAAGAAGAGCAACCATTGTCAACCCCTGTTCCTCAAGATTCTGATTAGTAACGACACACTATCGCACACATACTACTGTCCAACTACAGGATACAGGATATGAGAGAACTCACCATTGAGGATTTTTAGAAGTATACATACCAAAGCGTCTCATAATCAATGTCACATTGGCGGCGTTGTCAGCGGTGATGGATATTATCTTTTTTTGTAGACCAAACTCTTCGGCGATGGTGAGGAATGAGCTCAGAAGTAACTCTGAAGTGCGTGATCTATGGAGTGCTTCGAACCCAATCACGACTTCTCTGTGGATCCAATTTCAGTCTATCCAGCGTGCAATAATACCAAGAAAGGACTTGAAGTAATCGTCTGTCCAGCCATCCAAGGTCAAGGCAACTTTGGGCACGCTCTTTAGAGTATCGCTGTTGCAAGCTTTGAGTTCTTTATACTCGTCGTTTATCTAATTACAATAGAAAGAAAGAAAGAAAGAAAGAAAGAAAGAAAAGAAAACTCTGTTAGTGAGCGCTGTACTCTAATCGACAATAAGCTCTACTGCGATGCATCTCGGGTCCAGAGTGATAAAGGTACCTTCCTCCTGAGGGTGTTTTCAGACGGAAGCCGGATAAAAACTTTCGAAGGCGTGCCATTGGCAAGATCAAGCATGTGCTGGAGACAGGGATTCCTGATCAAGCGAAAAGGTGACTTGCTGGTAATAAAGGACTTGATGTATGCGTCTTCGAAACTCTTTTTGGACCGCGGATCAGCAGAGCGTTTGATGCCTCTAAGAACCGCGCTGTCCATCGGTCCTTGGCGTGGCTAAAAGGCAGGGTTGCTGAAAATAGTTTAATCCAAGAATGATCATCCTGAAGATGCTTAACAATGTTCCCTGTTGACCCATCTTTGTTGCTGTAAATGACTTTGCAGCCTGGATGAAGACTAGTGATTTTGTATGCCTTCGCACTGCCATCAGTATTCAAGATTGGATCCTTTCTCGCCCAATTGTTAATAAATACCCAACTCCGGGACTTGCCATGAGGCTTTTCTTGTGCGGGACCGTTGAGTATGGCGAATGTAAGTGTTGACGCGGAACTGGCAGAGTTCGGTGTAAAATAATCCCAAGCATTGGGGAGAGAACCTCTACCTCTCAATTGGTCTCTCTGTACTTGCTTTCCTTTACCCTTTCCTATTCTTGCGCCCTGGGCCGACAACGCTGGCGAAGGAAGATCCACACCAGAGATATCGGCGTAGTGCCCGCCATCTTCATCGGTGTCGCTCAGCAGCTATTGGAGATGAGAAGAATATTAGACACTTTTCCGAGTTCCTTCAAGTTAAGACAATACTATTTTCTTAGAAGATTCAAATTTATTACATCATAAAGTGGTGTGGAAGATTGCTGGCTGAACTGGCTCAATGATAGAGTGGAAGCTTGGCTGAGTGCATGACTGTTGTTGTTGGATGATAGGCTCGAGAAGTGAATGTTGGTGTTGGAAAAGTAGTGAGTAATTGAACGTTGATGAGAGAGTGACAGAACGAGCCCTTGAATAAATGAATGAGTGAGTGATGAACGCGTAGAGGAGTTAACAAGGTTTTGTGATCAAAACTGTCGTAAGGAAGGATGCGGAGAGAAGAGTGTCCAAGGCTATTTCTTTTTTTTTTTTTTTTTTTTAAAAAAAAAAAAAAGGATTACAGTACATTAGTCGAGTATTTGGGTATGATACGTTCGTGTCCTTTACATCCGCTGGATTCAAAGCGGTGTACTCTAAGATCATTTGATCTTTTTCTGTTCACAGGGACCAAGTTAGCTGCCACCAATATCATTCCTTTCAAGGAACTCTTCAAGGGAGGATATTAGGGAGAAAGTCTCTTGTCAGTGATATTCTCCTTTCACGACAGGTACTCCGACTCGCTCTGTCTTCTATCGTGTGTATCAACTTCCCTTTGAAAACAATAGAGCTGCCTCACCAGCACTACCTCTGGACAAATCCAATGTTTAGGTTCTCAAGATCAATGAAAAACATAGAAAAAAAAGGGAAAGGGAAAGGGGAGAGGACTAGAAGAAAATACTATTAGTCCACGATACCCAGCCCTCAAGTCAAAGTATTATGCAATTGCCCTTTTTGGTCACGATGCAAAACTGAGTATAGTTCCACAACCTTTCGCTCCAGTCTTCAGTGCATACAATCTAAAGGATGACAAATTTTTATACCGCGCCATATCGGTACCGTTAAAAAAATAAAAAAATAAAAATAACGCCCGAACTCTTTCTTGATAAATGTCACGATGGACTCGTCGACTTTGTGATGTCGGTTGAAAGGAGTGGAGACAAAACCTTCAAATGCTTCTCGAGATCCCTGTTGTTCAGGTTTTAAATAAAGATTTGAGTGTCTGAGAAAAGGGATAATATCACTCCACTTCTCTGATCTCCTCTATAGTAGATCCGCACAAGGCAGGAAAAGGAACCTTGCAGAATATCAACTATGGCACGGTTGGCACGAGTAGGCATTAGATAGTTTTATCTTTCGGACTGGTGAGGGAATGTTAGAAAGGATATATACTTCACCTTGAGTAGGGTAATTTACGAAAATAATAGTATATCCATTTCGCCTGACAAATAGGAGCGACTCAGCGCCTTTTGCCCCCTTTAGACAGGGGTTCACTAAAGTGGAAAAAACCACTTTCAGCAGGGCTGTTGATTTATGACACTGAAAACCCACTAGTGTCGCATTGCTGAGGTTGAAAAATGAAAAGAAGCCAAAGGAACCACTGTAACGGTGCACTCTTTGACCCATTGCGATCAGTACTCTACCATTCACCCTCCTCATCCTCCTCATTATCCTCCTCTTCATCCTCCTCCTCCTCCTCCTCATCGCAAAAAGAGGCTAATGACTTGAGCATGTAGTCATCGCTCATCCTGGAAGACAGCAGCTCTTTTATTTCTAAAGCAAGGTAGTCCAAGTGAGGTCAGGGGGTACCCAGGCACTGACTGTGCAATGCAGCCTATTCTTAACAGATATATCTTTGGTTTGTATTATGGACAGGGTTTTTTGCTCAGTGCCTGCTGAGTCTGTCGGAGGATGTGGTCTACCGTACAGTGGACCTATTCACCCGAAGACGAAGAGCTTTGCTTACCGGGTAACTGAGCTCCACTAGCCAGTCAGAATCGTCTTTTCTCCCTCGAGGAGGCTCTCTGCCTCGATGGATATTTTTTGCTCCAGGCGCTCGCACAGGAAAGGCTCCGGGGTAAGAGATGTGTTCGCCATATAAAAGGTTCTGCTCTGCCGTTTCTTTGTTCGACACGCACTGGTTTTTTCGTTGTTCACAGAACCACCAAGAGTCCCCTTCCAATACCTGCCCACTCCCCCCCAACTCACCCGCCCTTTCACGCCTCCCTGACTTCAATCCCTGTCCCCATCCCCTGTCCCTGCTTCCACACTTCATCCCTCTAGAACTCTCCTCTATCCCCTAATACCCTTCAAAATGAAAGCCATCACCCTTCTCTCTCTCTCTGCCATCGTTCTCGCCTCTCTCCAGGGAGTCACCCCAGCCCAGGTGACCAAATGCACCACGCCTGGCTACGCCGCTTTGACAATTGACGATGGCCCTGGAAACCACGGCGAGAAGCTCTTGGGAATCCTCGCCAGGAAGAACGTTAAGGCTACCTTCTATCTCATGTAAGGCACTAGCAGTCTAGTCATGACAGAAAATTCGTACCCTTCAGACCACTAAGTATGTCAAGGGCCATAACTGACTCCACTTCGCCTCCCATTCCCCCTGTACCTGAATCAGTGGCAACAAGATCAAAGGAAACAGTGCCATTGTGAAGAAGTACTATGATGCTGGCCACATGCTTGCCTCGCACACATTTACCCACGACAACCTGGACAAAATGAGTGAAGCGGAGATCAAGACACAGGTTCAAAGCACCTCCGATGCCATTTTCGAGGTAGCCGGCGTCCGCCCAGCCCATCTTCGTGCTCCCGAGGGTAGATGCGCAGATGCTTGTATGAAGGTTATGGATAGCCTTGGCCTTACCGTTGGTTACTGGACCCTTGATACCGATGACTGGAGACAAACAAACGGAGGACTTTCGGATGCGGTGAAGGGTGCTGAATCTCTGAAGCCTATCATTAAAGGTGTTGCCGATGGCGACCCCAAGTCGAGTTCGTTCATCATCCTTCAGCATGAGCTCCTTTCTCACTCGATCGATCCATTGGTCGAGGGTATTATTGATACTGTCCAGAAGGCTGGCTATCAGCTCGTCACCATGGATGTTTGCACTGGAAAGAGCGCCTACTTGAATGGAGCCCCTCCTGTCACTCCCCCCACCACTGAGCCTGTTCCTCCTACCACTCCCCCAACAACCAACCCTGGCACCAACCCCGGCACCAACCCTGGTACTAACCCTGGCACCAACCCTGGTACCAACCCTGGCACCAACCCTGGTACCAACCCTGGCACCAACCCTGGCACCAACCCTGGCGGCGCCAACAACAACACCGTCGTTAGCCCACCTTCCGGTTCTGTCACCCAGACTCCCCCTACTGTTACCGGTTCTCCCTCTAACAACACCGCTGGTAACAAGACCGCCGATAGCGGAGCCGGTGCCCTCAAGGCCGGTGCCTGGGCTATTGGTTTGATGGCCACTCTTGGATATGCGATGCTCTAAAAAAGCACTGCCTCCCTCTTTCTCATAGAGTACGTAGTAGAAAATTTAAACTAAAAGCCAAGGAAGTCGACTTATCACCACACTTGAGCCCACAAAGGTGTTGTTTTTTTAGGTACTTGAGCCTCTCCCAGGTCATCCACATGCTCCGAGTCCCGAAGCATTCGGTGAATCGATTGGAGGAGGAGGAGAATATTTTCTCTTGAAAGCTCTTTGGAGGAGGGAGGGAGGGGCTTTGCACAAAATGAGCATTTCTACAGTTTTTTTGAGAGTGCTCTGTTTCTGGTGTGAGCAACATCTCCCGGGGAAAGCGGAGGGAGAGAGAGAGAAAGAAAGAGAGAGGAAGATGGAGAGAAAGAGTCTTAGATATCCTCGGGAAAAAGAGTCTTGGACGAGAGAGGAAAAGAATACCTGCGAGTTGGACACTTGCATAAAAAAAAAAGGTTCAATGGTCGCCTGCGTGATTTTTTTTTTTTTTGGTGCTCCCATGAGGAAGGCGTAAAAAAAAGGCTACTTTTCTGAATCTTGGCATTCACCAAGAACAAGTTGTAGCCGAGGTTGCCCTAAATGTCGTTGCTTGTCGAGATACTACAGGGTCCTTTTGTGTATACTAGCTACACTTTTCTTTGAACTTGGACCATAAAAAAAAAGGATAGAGGGCAAGAGACTCCACTGTTTTGTTTGTTTGTTTGTTTGTATGTATGTATGTCTGTCTGTCTGTCTGTCTGTCTGTCTGTCTGTTTGTCTGTCTGTCTTTTTTTTTTTTTTGGTTTTCTGCTTCTTTGTGCCTCTCAAATCTACTTTCCTTTCATTCCCCGCCTGAGTGCCCTGGGTACCTCTTTTTTCTTTTTTGGAGTCGTATCTTGACTTCTCCTTTTGTGGCGTTGTCTCATTGTCTGTGCGAAACAGATATCTAATGAGGAGGAGACACGAACAAGGATTTCAGAAGGAAAGAAGATTGGCTTTCGCTTTCTCCGTAATTTTTTTTTTACAGCATGAGTCCGTTTCTACTTCCTGCATCATCTTCTGCTGGAGATGGTGACCTCTGCCAGTTGAGCAAAAAAAAAAAAAAAAAAAAATGAAGGAAGGAAGGAAGGAAGGAAGGAAGGAAGCAACGCCTCATCCTTGGCAACCTTTGAATAATGCTCACTTCAGGAACGGGCATTGGGGCTCCTCCCTTTTCAGAATAGTGGGACGATGTAATTGGTGGAAATGTGAGAGGGACGAGGATCTTGTCCCAGAAGAGTGTACCCTTTCGGACATGACACCTTTCTAGTCATGATCCTACTCTAAACTGCTGTGCTCCTGGATTCATGTGGGGGCAGTAAACGGGATCTAGGACAGCACCGTGACTTTGTCACGTATTCCGCTTCCACTTAAACACCTGCGACAGGTCTCCACATGGAAAATAGGTAAGCATCGCTCGAAACCTTTTTTGGGCTGTTCCTTTTGAATGAAAGTCAAGCAGGCCTGTTGCTCCCCCGAAAAGGTAACTAAAAAGAATGGCTTGGGTCCTTTCTTCTCACCTCGTCCGCTCTTTGGCCTGTTCGTATGCTTTGACTATTGAATCCTTTTTGCTCCATGGATCTGGCTCAATACTCTTCAAGCCCGACGCCTTTGCCAGACTCTCATTATGTCAGAGAAGAAATTATCGAATCAACAGAGATTAGAATGGTTCTCGACATTTGTTATGCGGTATTCAGCTTGTTCGTGCCTTACCTCTCATCCCTTTCCAATAATGCTTGACCGTCTTGCTTGGTCAAATGTTTTGATAAAAAGACCATCGAAGGACTGGTATCTGCGAGTGACTGGGACTAGTAAAGAATGACAACGCTGGTTTTGCCTCGGTCACGAATTGAAAGGCATGATAGACTGCTATGACTTATTCTTTTCTGGGTAGTAAGCAAAAAAAAAAAAAAAAAAAAAAAACGCTGGTAGACACATGCAAGGGAAGATGAGGAAAAGCCAGCGCGATTCATTCAGCCTATTCCCGGAAGGACAGGGTATCTTGGCATATCCAGTTGACAAAGCCAAAAGGACAAAGGTAAACAGAGTGAGGGCCTAACAGGAAGCAAAATGCGCAAAGGCGCTTGGCCGAGGAGGGGAGAGACAGAGACTGTACGCCCACAAATCTTGCAGAACTCCTCACTCACCACCCCACTGTACGGCTTTCTATGGCATCATAGCTTCGGGGGGTTCTCAGAGACCGTTCAAGCTCGAGGAGTTGACTTCGAGTCATTGATCTTGTAGGCCCATACTATTTAGAAAAAAAAGTTCTCGGCAAGTTTGTGGTACCTTCATGTTGGCTATCTCATCCCTTCGGCACATTGAACGATGGCGATGCGGAGCAGCGGACGTCCCTACATTTGGTGTTATTGTATTCGGTCAGAGTGCATTGCTCCCATCACCTCATTCTCCCCTGGTTCTGCCGAAAAAAGGGGGACCATTCATGCGTTGGAGTGTTCATCACCGGACTGTTGAGATGGAGAAAACAAACGTCTCGGCTTCCTGGAAATGACCAGGCTTTCAGCAATACGTCAATTGTTCTATCTCCAGACACTGTAGACGGGACTTGAAAGGAGGGAAAGATGGATTATCACGAAGGATGCTGAGAGAGAGAAAAGTTTACGGCTGGGGACAGGTGAAAAAAAAAAAAAAAAAAGAGTTCACTCAGGCCGTGTAACCCCACTAGAGATGACATACCCTCTCAATGTCATCGTACAGGAAAGAAACAAAAAAGGTAAGGGTCGTTCAGGAACCAATGGGCACGGCATCGGGGTTGCCATACGAGCATACCTCCACTATCCTTTAACACTATGCAAACTTGCTTTGCCACCATTCCTTACTCTCTGATCAAGGTGATGATGCTTCCACAAAGGACACAAGGCAGGTATTGGACCTCACATGGAACCATCATTTCCAAATATCAATTGACATCATACTGCATTCAAAAGCTTGTATTGTTCTTCTACACTTTAATGCATGTCCTTCATTTTTTTTTTTTTTTTTACTATGTATCCGACTGTACGATGTATAGAATCACCTCCTATAATGCTGTTTTCTTTTTCTTTTTTTTCTTTTCCTCATTGTCCAAAAGAAATGTTCTAGGCATCCCTATCAAGACTCCTTTGACCACTTGGTCGCCTAGACTTTTTGATCGGAACATTTGGGTCGCCCTTGTGTTGACTCTCGTAATGACGTCGGAGCGCGTCCACTCTCGAGAAACTCTCTCCCGTAGTATGGCGGCAGATCACACAGGGGTAAGGTTTCTCGCCCGTATGAATCCTCTGATGACGCTCCAAATCCGCGACGAGTCGGAAAGTTTGACGACAAACATTGCAAGCATGTTCCTTAATACCCAAATGGATATCACGATGGACTTTGAGATTCGAGGGTCGAGTCAACTCGAGTGAACAAATATCGCATTTGTACAACATCCTTCGGTGGGGCGTGGATTGATGATGGTTGGACAAGGATGAGCCATGACGTTGTGCGCGAGGGGTGGTCTTTCCCGCTTTTGCGCGTACGAGCTTGACCTTTGCTTTCATGGCAACGGTGGTCGGGGTGGAGGCGGGGGCGATAACTGGGATAGAACGGGTTGGGTCTTGGGGCGCCTGTGAGGAAGAAAAGGAAGCGTGCCAAGCGGAGATCGAGGATGAGCACGAGGACGAGACGGGCAAGAACAGTGCCTCGGAATTGGACCCGCGGGACATGGTTGCCGCGGGCGAAGCTCGCGATGGGTCAGTGCACGGCGTCGTCGTCAGGGTAATCGAGTCGTCTGTCAAAAATGGTTGGCTCAGTGTGTGGTACGAGGACAAGGCCGTGGCTGTCAATGTGGAAAGTGCCAAATCTTGAAGACCAAGTGTCTGCGTTTCTGTCTCGATCGTGGGTGAGTAAGCCTGATTGAAAAAGTCCATTTCAAGGAGCGAGGCAAGATCGGAGGGTCTAGGGTTGGCGATTGCACTCCATGAAGGCTCAAGGGAGCTCGCACAAGGAGGAGCAAGTGGAGTGGCAGCCCAATAATTGCATTGAGGTACAATCTGTTCTTGTTGAAACTGGAGTTGGTGCTGAGGAGCAGAGGTTGGTTCGATTGAGGAAGAGATAATTCCTGACAGCGACTGTGAGATATGAGTTGTGCCGACCAGAGCATTCATTGATGAAGAACCAAAAGTTGGTATCGTTGTTGGGTATGGCAATGAAAATGAAGGGGGGGACAGTTCTGGGTTTCCAGAGAGATGAAGGTCTTCTAAGATGTTTGAGATCTGAGGCGACCGGTCTGTTGCTGTAGCTGTGGCCGAAATCTCACCATCGATACTGTCGAGCCCATAGAGCATTGATGCTGGGGACGCGAAGGAATCAACAGCGCTATAGTCAGAAAATTCCGAGTCCGAGTCGAGGAGTGAGGATGGAGACAGGTCAGGCCGAGGTTGGCTGAATATGACGAGCTCTTCGTTCGTGATAAAGCTGAAGCAATCCATCTTGGATGAGCTAGCTTCCTTCGCTTCGGAGTGCTTTTGTGTGTAATTGCGGCCAGGCTGTGACATGGTGTAAGAGAGAGTAAGGACGGAGGGGAGGGAGTGTCGATGTGAACGTGAGGGAGAGAGTAGAGACGAGTCAGGAATTAGGTGCAAAGATGAAGAGTAGTGGTGAGTTTAAATACAGAAGTTTAAACGAGAGTAAGTGAGAGCAAGAGAGAGAGAGAGAGAGAGAGAAAAGTGTGTGAGAGGGCTTTATGTGTGGATGTGTGAATGAGATGCGAGCTTCTTTCGGAGGGCTATGCGAGGCATATTTATACAAATGTGATTGTGTGGCAGACGGCAGTGCCCCTCTCCCTCTCTCCTTCTCTCCCTCTCTCCTCCTTTCCCTCCTCACTGAAAAAAAAGAGCAAAATTGACGGACCGTGTGTGTGTGTGTGTATGTGTGTACAGCTTGTGTGACAGTCCGTTGCTACTAGGTTATCCTCGCAATGTTCTGGAAAAGGAGGATGCGGCTCGGCGGATTATCGGGCGGATCAAGACAGTCCTTCCCATGCATTGGCCATGGTGGCCGGTTCCTGATGACAAGCACGCACAGATATGGCAGACAGGAAGAAGAGGAGGGAAAAGGTACGGAAAAAGAGAAGAGTAGACAATTAGAAATTATCTTCAATGGCATTTGTCTATCTCTCCATCTCTCCCTCTGTATCTTTCTGGCGGACATCCGTGAAGTCGATCCATGTCCAAGTCCAACTAATTTTGGCAAGAAGCTACCTGTTCCGGAAGGACCATGACCCCAATGGAGACACGTTACCCTGCTCCTGAGAAAAGTGAGCAGATGATGCGATGACCCAATTGCTGTGTAGAGAGAAAGAAGGAAAAAAAAAAGAAAAGAAAGAAAGAAAGAAAGAAGAAAACTGAGAGAGGATCCCTTCACTGATACAGCTTCTAGAATGAGAGCAAAGGGGAAAAGGTTTTTGTCTTTCCTGCCCCTTTTCCATTAGCCACGCTGCTCCGCCCCCTTCTCTCCTTGTACCTTGGCTATCAGTTTCCCCGAAACTCCAAAATGTGTGGCGGTGACGACCATCTGAGTTCAGAACAACAGGAAGCTTGAGAAAATCGATTGGGAAGGGCGCTATGACCGCAAATGTAACAATGGGGCTGAGGGGAGAAGGGAGGCGGTGAGAGAACAGATGTTGCTCTCAATCCAATGGAAGGACAAAATGTTCTGGAAGACCTGCATCATGCAATGGCTGAGTCGACGCTCCCTTTTCTCCCATTCTCCCTCCCGTGGTAGATTGCACATCCATATCCACACACACACATCCACACACACAGTCACACACAGTATCCGATTTTTTTTTTATCATAAGAAAAATAATTGCTTTAAGCTACTTTGAGTGGCTGCCGCTGGTGCTGCTTTCGCTAGTGCCATCACTCTTGCCATTTTTGTTACCGTTCGTGCTGAGACTCGTCTTAGCTGCACCGTAGGCCTTCTTCCACAAGTTGTCCTTTGCGAGCTCATCGGTATCTTTGTCAGACGATGAGCGACCCTTCCTCCGGATGGCCTCGAAAAAGTGTGTCTGCATCAACACCTGGCTCGTTGCTCCTTCCCAGCGCATCCGTGCAGTGCTCACAAGTGGTTGATGCTCTTCGGACGGAATCCGGATAATCGCTCGAAGTGGCAAAAGTCTCAGGAACAAGCCCACAGGTAGCGAGAGTGATCCAATCAAGACTGTCAATAACCACTGTTCAGCATTCAACGGGACCGTCTTGAATGCCTGTCCTCCAAACTGCACAATCAAGAACTGGCCCAACACAACAATCACTTGCACAATAATGAAGATCTTGTTATGGCTGAGGTTCTTGAAGACGTTGAGCGAATCATCAATGCGACGGCAGTTCAATTCGTTAAACACCTGAAGGAAGACAAATGCGTTGAAAATCATCGTGCGGAGGACCTTGAGATTGGCAGGAGAAAGCGAGCCATCAGGCGACTCTAGGTGGAAGAGCTGGGCACCGTATTTGAGCAGAGCGAGGTTGATACAAATCTGGAAAATAGCTTGTCCGAGGATCATCTTCCACATGCTACAGTTAATCAAAGGTGCGTTCTTGGAAGTAGGGAAGCGCTTCAGGACGTCGGCACTTGGTGGTTCAGTAGCAAGAGCAAGTGCGGCAAGCGTATCCATGATCAAGTTCACCCAGAGCAACTGAACAGCCGAGAGCACCGATTGGTTGTCTTCCGAGGCAACTGCAGAGATAAAGGAAAGGATGACAGCAGTGATGTTGACCGTCAACTGGAACTGAAGGAACTTTCGGACAGAGTCATTCACGGCACGACCCCACATCAAAGACTTAAGAATGCTGCTAAAGTTGTCATCCATGAGTACAATGGCCGATGCTTCCTTAGCGACTTCAGTTCCTGTGATTCCCATCGAGAAACCAACGTCGGCCATCTTGAGAGCTGGCCCATCGTTAGTTCCATCTCCTGTGACAGCGACAACTTCTCCCAATTCCTGAAGTCGGCGCACGACAATTGTCTTATCTGTAGGCGAACTACGAGCCAAAACTTGGAGACGCTTCACAGCCTCGGTTTGATCCGCCTTGGAGAGAGCTCTGAATTCAGGACCTGTCATAGCCAATCCACCTTTAATAAGGATTCCAGCATTCTTGGCAATCGCTCTTGCTGTCTGGATATTATCACCTGTAATCATTCGAACAGTGACACCAGCCTTGGCAAACTTTTGAACACTCTCCACGACACCAGGGCGCAATGGATCCTGAATACCGACAACACCCAGGCAGACCAGCTTTGCATCAGGTGCCTCCTCGCCATTAAACTTTTTAAACTCACTGCTGGAAACGTCACAGTAGCCGAGAGCAATAGTCCTGAGAGCGCTGTCAGCATATTTGCTGATGATCTGGTCAAGTTTGCCACGAGCACTCTCATCCAGAGGTTTGATAACGCCTTCCGAGTCGACATAATGCGTGCACCTCTTGAGAACAATTTCGGATGCGCCCTTGACATGAAGTCTGTAGGGATCCTTGCCTTGGGGTACTTGAACAACGCAGGACATGGTCTTTTTAGCGGAGCTAAAGGGATACATTTTGACAACCTTGACATCAGCGCGAATGCTGCTATAAGAGTAGCCGAGCAACTTGATAAATCCAAGTAGAGCAGACTCTGTCTTTGATCCAATAAAGGCAAGGTTGCCCTTCTCATCCCTGTCTTCAAAGGCAGTCGAGTTGACGGCAATGCCCTCGACAATGATTTGGACAACGTGGTCGGGGGCCTCGGTCTTCCAGGTCTTGGATCCCTCGACAGTGCCAAAGGAGAGAAGAGAGAGAGTACCCTCGACTACAGTCATCTTGTTTTGAGTCAGAGTTCCAGTCTTGTCGGAGCAAACCGTAGTTGCGTTGCCCATTGTTTCGCAAGCAGAGAGGACACGAACAAGGTTGTTGTCGTTCAACATCTGAGTTGTAGCATAGGCCAGAGCCAAAGTAACAGCCATCGGGAGACCCTCAGGGACGGCAACGACGACAATGGTAATAGCCTGAATAACAATCTTGACAATATCAGAGAACACGTCGGCACCCGATGGGAAGGGACGTTCGGAAATCATGTTCTGAACGACATATTTGACCAATAGGGTAGCTAACATGGCCACTGCAGCTGCCATACCAAGTTTCGCAATGGACTCTGCCAAGCTATCGAGCTTGATCTGCAGTGGAGTGGCCTCGGGAGCCGTCTCACGCATTGCCATCATTGTCTTGCCAAAGAACGAGTTGGGACCGACGGCCGTGACCAGCATGGTGCCTGTTCCGTCGAGAACCTTGGAGCCTGAGATGACGTAACAGCGCCTCTCAGTATCCTTCTTTAGTGCATCGGACTCTCCTGTGGCGCTGCTTTCATCGCATTTGATGTTGTGACTGGTAAGGACGATTCCATCCACAGGCAAAAGATCACCAGGCTCCATAAACATTATATCACCGACTTGGATTTCCCTGACGTTGACCTCCTGTTCACGGCCATCGCGCAACAGTTTGATGCAACGGTCGTCCTTTTTCGCGTTCAGCTTGCGGAATTGTTTTTCTTTTTCATAGTCGTTAATGGCATTAGTGAAGACCACAGCCGCGACAGCGACAAGGATAGCCACGCCTTCGATCCAGCCGACACGGGGCTCATCCTCGGGATGATGGGGTCCGAAGTCTTCATAGATACTGACACCTAGAGAGACGACCGCGGCGACGCTCAATAGAACTAAAAAAAAAAAAAAGAGAGAGAGAGAGAGAGAGAGAGAGCACAAAGCCAAGAATGATGTGGTTTCCCCAAATTAACCCCAGCCTGGTTAGTGATGGTTGATCGGGGCTTGGCTAATCTGTTTTCGAGAAAAGATGAAAAGAAAAGAAAAAGCGCGCAGCCAAAGCATGCTTTGTTTTCAAGAGCCGCATCGAACGCAAGCCCCTTACAATCCCCAGTTCATTATTATGTGAATGGGGATACAAACTTACTCAGCGTGCGATCATCGTATGCCCTTTTGACAAGGGTGAAGAACGAGGCGCTCTCAACAGTCGGTAGAACCTTTGTTGCCGAAATGGGATAGAGGCATTAATGGGAGGTGTTGGTCAGTTAATTGAATAGACAGCCCGATGGACAGTGCCACTCTCTCGCTTCGATCCACCTCTTTCTCTCTCCCTCTCTCTCGCTTTGCGATCCACGAGTATGGTCCATCATCTTAGGAAATAAAGGGTCTCACTATGCGGAGTGGTTGCGATTGGGCCCTTTGTCGAGACTTTGCGAAACACACACACACACATACACAAATATGCGAGAAACCGAGAGGAAGGGGGCCGAGAGCAGGCCGAAAAGATTTTTGCTCCCCACCCCCGACTGACCGAACGCACATGCCCTCCCCCCCATCTTCTTCGACCACATCTCTTTGTGCACCACATCCGCACTCACACAAAAACCCACTTACGTTTCGGCCAAAGACGCGCGAACGTGCGGCAAACTTTGGTTGGTCAGAGTGTCCTACTGAATGGTCATCGGCCTCGTCCGTCTGTAGACCAACCTTGGGGTCTACTCGGAGTCCCTGACAGATCTTGTCAGCACCACCCAGTTCTTGAGGGAGCTTTGGGTTGGTAGGATCGGTCAATGGAGCAAGGTCTGCGACAGAGAAAGCGAACCCATGGTGCTGTGGTTCGGCGCTTGACTCCCTGTCGGAATGGTGATGATGACCGTGGCCTGCATGGCTGTTCTGAGGAAGCAGCGGCTCGCGTGAAGACGAATTTCGGGACATTTTGTGCAGCAGCTCAGAGAAGAAGAGTCTGCAGCGAGGCAGAATAAAAGTCGCAGTAGAGTGGAAGAAGGGGTCAAGTTTTGGCGTTGGAAACTCTGGATAAAGTGAAAAAGAGAAAGAGAGAGAGAGAGAGAGAGAAAGAAAGAGAAGGAGGTAGAGAAAGAAAGATCGTAACAGGCGTAAAAGAAATTTTCCGTGAGGTCGTTGTGATCTTGCAAGGATTATATTCCCTGACAAGAAGAAAAATCGTAACAATGGTCCGCGGTGGGGGGGGGGACACGCAGGTGTTGGGTGTGGAAAACGAGTGAAGTGTGTTCGCCGCTGGGTTGGTGGTAGATCGGAGGGGAAGGAGAAGGAAGGAGGGAGGCGAGGGCAGAAAAGTGGAGAAAGAGAAGAGATGAAAAGCGGCGAAGAGTGGCGAAGAAGAAAGTGTGAGAAGACACTCACACACAAACACACAAAAAAAGGCTTTATTTCTGAATGCTCTCTCGAATGTCACTTTTTTTCATGCTCTCTCTCTTTTTAAAAAATCACTCCCCCACTCTGTGAGGTGCAGGTTCACACACTCCCGTCCCCTCTCTCTTCCCCGGTTTACCGATCCACCCCTGCATCATCACTGTTGCTTTCTAGGCTAGCCTTGTTCAGATGTTCCTCTTGCTATGTCCTCATGTTCTTCCAGTCAGTCATTGAGGAGACCAGCAACGTGCCCACTGATGGCCAAAGCACGTCAGACGATGGTGGTGAAAGAGGGGGGGATGAGTAGGCGCTCAAGGTAGCACGTAAAAATATCCTAATGCGAGCCTGATTGAGCCTCGTTGAGGCGAATGTTCCATGGAACCTCGAGTGAGATAACATCACTGATCAAACTCCTCGCAACACGCAATTCACCCGAGATTGCCCCCTCAGGAGTTTTGGACTAATGCGCCACGATGACCTGGAGCTCTTCCTCCCCCTCCTCTTTCACATTCACTCTGTTTGCTCTCCTATGTCTGCCGAGCAGGCCCCCCTCCCAGCTCCCCCTCCCTCGGCTCCTATGCAGGCTGCTCATTCGCACCACCAACGGTTGTCCTCGCTGCTCAGCTCTCTATTCTCGGTATTATTGGAAAATGATTAATAAAAAGGAGGGTATGTACGAGAGGAGAGAGACAGAGACCACTGAAACCGAGAACAGGATTTCACAAAATTGCAAAGTCGACACAGACAGGCCCCATGCTCTCACTCTCTTTGACACAGCCTTACTTTTGGACTTTTGGGAAACCTCGCGCAGCGGCACGCCGTTTTTCTCTCTTCGGATCTTTTTCTTTCTCAGCCTTCATGCTCCACCGTCGCATACAAATACAACAATTCAGTAAAAAAGACTCTTCTCTATGTTCTATTTGTCCCTCTGACTAGTCTTGGGTGGTTGTACGGAGAGTCGAAGAGACTGTCTGGACACAAACTCAATTGACCAGAGGCGGGCTGAGCAGCCACCGCCCCTCCTTTCTTCTACCGGTTCAGCATTACCGCCACCGCGATCAGGCCGCCAACAACTGCACCACCAAGTGTGCTCACCAAAAAGTCTGTCCTCGTCGCAGTAACCTCCTCTTCACCATCTCTCAAGATCTTTGAGAGCCGATTTTCTTTGCGGGCCTCCAGTATGCTATTCACATGGGCCATCTCAGACCAGCCCTGGCTTTTAGATCCATGAGTACCCTCAAGATTGGTGGCCCAGCCCTCGCCCATATCGACTGTACTAGTAATCTCCTCAGGAACAAAGAGAATAGTACCATCTTCCGCCACAACATAGTCCACCTCAGACGCTTTGCTCTTTTCATCTAAAGCCGCCTCCTCGACAGCGCTTTGAGCTTGTTGAAGCACGGCATTCTCGATGCGGCAAAGCCTCTCTTCCTGACGCTCTGCGCTCTGTATCATCTTGGACAGCAGCTCTTCGCCACCAAGAAGCGCCGCTCCAATGGAGATTGGTTTTGAAGGTGCATCATCTCGAGCCTTTGTGTCATCACTTTTTGACACAGCAATAGCAGGGACGACAGCAGCAGCTGGATGGGCTGCGCTTGAGACTTTTTCAGGTAAAATGCCTCGCTCTGTCAAATCTTGGACAAGCTCCTCATACCTCTCGACTTGCTTTCGTCTTCTCCGTGGCTCGACAAAAGCCTGGACGATCAAAAAGGCCATGACGTTGACTCCGATAAGCCCCCAAGTGCCATATGTGCTGGCTGCCCGAATCTTGTCACTCCAGACTTGCTCTTCGTGGTAGCGCTCCATGATCACTCTAGTTAGCATGCGTGATCTCTCCTCAACATCCTCCTCCGCATGTCGGTATTCATTCTTGGCCCTCAACTCGGCCTGTTCATTGGCGTGCTCTGAACGGTACAGGTCCGTAAACCGAATCACATCGTCAGGTGACCAAAGATGCTTTCGTTGCAAGAGATCATTTATGGCCTTTTGAGTATCAGACCTGGTTCCAATAGCATCTTCGTATGCTTGCTTTGACTGGATTAGCTTGATACGTGCTTGATCCAGACGGTCACCTATTACCGAAGGGAGTGACCATGAATTAGCCTAGCTCGTCTTCAAAAGATGGTGCATCGTCTATCCGCAGTATCTTCAGCGAGCTGGCTGCATCGTACGCACCATGAGTGATAACCTTCTGCTTCAGTTCATTAATGGTATTGTATCCAGTAAAGTTATTGAGATGTTCTGACAGCTGTGCCACTGTATCCCTGTAATCCTTTCTCTTGACAGACTCTGAGAGTTGGCGAAGGTTATCAGGCAGGACGGATCGGATATACTCTGTTGATGACTCCAGTGATCTCTTATATGGCAAAAGGCGAGCCTTGAACTGTTCCAATGGGTCCGCATCACTCTGAGCCAAACTCGAAATCTTCTCTCCCTCTCCTTTAGATACCCATTCGTGGTTGTGAGTGACTTTAGGATCGGTAGCTGAAGGGGGCTTTGATAAAGTGACTCCTGTATCCATGCTACCATCTTGAACGATAGTCTTGAATGAGTCGCTACCAGCAGACTCTACACTCATTGCCTTGCTTGCAGTGTTCAATGGCTGAGCTGAATCCTTTTGCTCCGTTGCGTTTACCCTAGTAGATTGACTAGTATTCGATTGAGCTATTGCAGCTGCAGCGGCGGCTTCAGCCTTTCTCTTGGCTTCAGCTTCAGCAGCTTCTTTTGCAGCCCAGCGCGCTCGCTCCTCCTCGGCTCGTTTGAGGGCTTCCTCTTCTAACTTCTTCTTTTCAGCTGCAGCACTATCGAGAATCTCCTTGAGAGCTGCATCCTGAGCCTCGATCCGTTTCCGCTCAGCATCCTCTACTACCTTTCTCTTTACCTCTCCTTCCTCGGCAGTTATCCGGGATGCAGGGGCTCCAGTGCCAGAGGGACTAGAGGTACTCTCCGACTTTATAACATTAGCAGCGCCAATATTTCTGTCCGGCTTATTGTTGGATCCGCTCCCGCTTTCTAGGTTTCTGGCAGCGGTGCCTGAGAAGGCTCGCCTGACGAGAAATGAAGTCCGGTTTGAGGATGAGTAGCGAGAAAAGAGGATCGATGGTTGGGATCCCGCTACGCGAGCGAGACAGATGTTACTGGTCATCGGATGAGGAACTAGAAAAGGAACCGACAACTTTTCGGGCGAATTGGATGGAGGCCTGTCCAATTGGGGATCAATGGGAATGGACGGTTGGGGACGGAGTGGGGAGTCGAGAGGTAGGGAAGGGGAGGAGGAGGAGGAGGACTGCTAGATTTTTTTTGTCACGTTTTTTGCTTGTTGTGTGCACATCGTCGTCTCTTGTCTTGATTCGCTCCACCATCCAGACAATCATCTTATCATCTCTCGCGAAGAGACATTTGTGGCTACTTCACGTCGATTCAAACACGGCATTGCAGGAGAGTGGATAATTATCATGGGTAAGCAGCATGAACAACCCGCTCATCTAATGTGATCATGACCAACTCTCAACTTTTTCTGTCACGCTAACGCAATCCCTCAATGCCCTCTGACACGCCTGATCGCATGTAGCAAGCAATCAGGGCTTTGGAGGTAATCATTTTGGACATTGATTGAATGTAGTATCCATTATGGTTCGGTCCTCATACTGACTTGAGAGGCATCTCTTTTACAGGATTCGGATCGGGTGGAACCTTTGGTAGCAGCGGTTCAGGCGGATTTGGCGGCGCACCAGGAGCAGGCTTCGGTGGCGCGGCAGCTGGAGGAGGACTTTTTGGAAAGGCTGCGACAACACCCTCAGCAGGATTTGGATTCGGCACCGCCCCTGCAACAACAGCTGCTAGCTCTAGCCCCTTTGGAGGCTTCGGATCTTCGACTACATTGGCCCCTGCTTCTGGTGGTCTTTTTGGCAATTCCGCTGGCGTTGGCTCGGCTCCAAACTCCTTCGCAGCTCCAGGTGCAGCAACAACTTCTACGCCTGCTGCTTCTCCCTTTGGAAGCTTTGGTACCACACCTGCCTCAACGGCTGCTGGAGCACCTGCTGGAGCACCTGCTGGAGCACCTTCTTTTGGAACACCAGCATCTGCAGCCGCTCCATCTATGTTTGGAGCCGCCGCCGCTCCATCGACAAACCTTTTTGGCGCCAAGCCTGCAACAACAGCACCTGTAGCTTCAGGAGGATTATTTGGCACAGCTCCAGCAGCTCCAGCAGCCTCGGCACCTGCACCCGCGTCGTTTGGACTCTCTTTAAATACGTCGACGGCTGCTGCACCCTCACCATTTGGAGCTAAACCCGTAGGATCCACTCCAAGTATGTTTGGAGGGGCTGCAACCACTGCACCCGCTCTCACCACAACTACACCTGCACCAGCAGCAGCAGCGGCTGGCTTCTCTTTCGGAGGCCCCAAGCCAGCAACACCAGCGGCGACAGGCGGACTCTTTGGCACACCAGCCACAACCACAGCAGCCCCAACCACGACATCTGCTGCCGCCCCAGCGACTAATCTCTTTGGTGCACCTGCTGCTTCAGCAGCTGCGACCACAGCCGCGACTGCATCCACAAGTCTTCCCACATTCAGCTTGTCAAAGCCAGCAGGTACAACCGCGGCGTCTTCCACAGCGGCTACTACCGCGGCTACATCAGGATTTACGTTGGGTGCAACTCCAGGCGCGTTGGCTACCACTGCACCAGCTGCGACCACCGGATTGACAACCAAGCCTCAGGAAGATGCCACCACCAAGGCTGCAGTACCACCCACACCCTCGGCGCTCCGTAACAAGAGCATGGACGAGATTTTGCACCAATGGTCCAAGCAACTGGATGAACACACAAAAGCCTTCCGGGAGCAGGCCAAGAAGATTTCGGAATGGGACCGCAAACTCTTTGCAAACGGACAACAGGTGGGTGACGCCTTTTTGTTCTTTGTTGTTGTTGTTGTTTTTGAGGAGGATATTCTGACATTGTTTTCGTATTATGTGTTGATTTGTCTGGGAATAATAGATCACAAAGTTGTATCAGATGACCGTTGAGACTGAGCAGACACAAAAGACCATTGACCAGAGCTTGGATTACATTGACTCACAGCAACAGGAGCTCAGCAGTATCCTTGACCTGTACGAGGAACAGGTTCAAAAAATGTTTGAAAAGGATGCAGCCAACTCTGCAGGTGTTAATGCCAGTGGTCTCCGACCTGTGGATGAACAGCGGGAACAAACTTACAGCTTGGCAGAGTCCTTGAACAAGCAGTTGGACGACATGTCGCTGAACTTGACAAGCATGATTGAAGAGATCAACCAGACGGTTCCCAAGTCGTACAATGAAAGTGACCCAGTACGTACACCAGGGAGACTAGAAACTCTTTTTTTTTTTTTTCCTGCAACATTAATATGTAATTGGAGGGAGAGAGTATTGGGATGCGATCTAATGTTAATTTCTCTTACTACTGGAAAATAGGTTTCTCAGATTGTCCAAATCTTGAACGCACACTTGACAAGTCTTCAATGGGTTGATGAGACGACGACGAGTCTTCAGTCAAAGGTCCAGGAAGTTGGACGGGTCCAAAACCAAATTGTCAAGGAACATGAAAGTTATCGTAGCCGAGGAGTCTTTACAGGGCGTCCTTGAGAACACTCGAGATATGAGAAGAAAAGAGAAAAGGGCGGATGACAGGTTTGCGACGAGTGGGCGTCAATCTTTTTTTAGTCATGTAACACGACGAAGTAGCCTATGATACTCGATTAAAGATGGCTAGCACACAACAAAAGGGGTGATAATATGTGGTGTTACTGGAATGTCAATTTAGGTGGCCAAGGGTGAACTTGACCTTTACAACTATGGGTCCCCTCCTTCCCATTCATGGTACCTCTTTGTTGCCAATCAACACAGAACCTTTTACTGGAATGCTACCAATCCATTGATGTCTAATCCTTGGCTGTTTCGGGAATATGACCTGGATGCACGTGGAGGGAGAAGAGGCAAAAGATAGGGGGGAAGAAAGAGAGAGAGAAAGGAGGATAGAAACGCGTCAAGAAGCAGACGGGTATTAGGACGGCTCTATTGAGAGAGAGAGAGAAAGGGAGAGAGAGAGAGAGAGAGAGAGAGAGAGAGAGGAAGAGCGATAGCCGGTGGATCATGCAATGGCACGAGCCCAAGCTGGGTTGGATGTGCTCTTTCTCTCATACTCTTGTTCTTATTTCTCGCAAAGACAAAAGTAGTCGGAGACAGCTCCGTTTGCTGGCGGAGGAGAAGAGTAGAGAGACCCCGACACACATTCACCCCAAGCAGGGCTCAATAGCATGCTCAGGCACAGGCACCGACAAGGGCTCCGCCGCCGAAGCAGTGGGACACATGTGAAATGAGATAAATGAAGACAACGGGTTCGGCCTGCAGACTGTGTGTGTGTGTGTGTGTGTGAGAGAGAGAGAGAGAGAGAGAATAGGTGTCTTCATCGATCGCAAAAAGACGAAAGGACCCTCTCTTCTCTCTCTTTCCTTCTCTCTTTCTCTTCCTCTTTTAGCCTTTTTCTCTGGCCACACACACACAGGCATTCAATTGGCCCCTTGCCCCATCAGGACATTCTCCGTCATCCTCATCTGTTCTTTTTTTATTTTCTTTTCTTTCTTCTGCTTCCTCCGCTTTTCTCCAACCACTTTTTTCCATCCGTCTACATTTCTCCCGGCTCATCTGGGCTGTCGTCTCTACCTTTCTCCTACATCCCTTCTTCTGTTCAGACCTCCCATGCGCAAAAACTAACGGCGTCGCTGGATCTACTACAGCCCTTTTTTAAAACCAATCCTTCCAAGACTTGCCCTGCACGAGCAACATCCTTTAACCGATTAAGACCGTCTGACCATGCCCGCCCATTCCCTGCCCTTTCCGGGCGACCATTGCGATGAAGAGCCCTTTCGGGATCAAACGCCACATCATCCCCGAACATTTCCACACGAGCCACCATCATGTCCAGGGTCGTCTGTGCATTCATGCAACATGTCAGCAACAGCATCGACAACCTCGACTTTTCATCACGGATCAACCTCGTTCAACAACCCGTCATCACTCAATAGTCAAATGAACAGTCGGAACCATACTCTCAAAACTAAGCGGGCCTCCTGGTCTACAGGAGCAACTCTGGGTTCCCTCAACAAGACCAGTCTCCACAACCTCGGTCATGGTCCAGAAGGTCTAGTTGCAGGCACTGGTACTGGTGGTGGTCAGGACAGTCCAGCTCAGAAACGGAGACGAGTCAACCTGTTGCGGGTACGGATCGAACGTGGAATTGTTGTGGGGATGGCACTCTTGGCAGGATACCGAATGATGACTCTTGACCTCTCCAAGGAAAGCCTGGTCAGTCCATTGACAGCATCGACTCTATCTGCGGCAATATCTTGGCGGGACGAGATCCAACAGGAGTTTGCGAGGAGCGCCTGGGCGCTAGGAGCAGGTAAATGCAGTGTAACTTGACCTGTCCCCAGCAGAATTTCAGCCGGTGGGTTTGGGCCGGACTGTTCTTTTTTTGGGCGCTATCGATCTTCCTGTGTGTCCAACAATCACCTCTCTGTCCTAATCCCCCTTTGTGGGCTCGGGGAGAAGGAGTAAGAGAAAAGAGGAGGGATAGATCGACTTCTCTCTCTCTCTCTCTCTTTCTCTCTCTCTCTCTCTCTCTCTCTCTCTCTCTCTCTCTCGATCTCCCCACTCTCCCACTTACCCCCTGCTCGTTGGAATGTCTATCCTTCGCTCCCTTTAACCCTATTTTCCCGTCTCTTGTCGCTATCTTTTTCTATCTCTCTGTCTCTTCATCTCAGGACTCGCTCTGTTGGCGCTGGTCCATGCTCTTGTCCTTACCGCGCACGATCACCTGCTCCAATTTCCCCATCATGGGAAAAACATGCCTCTGCAACCACTCCGCAAGCGCGCCAGCTGGTATCTTCACGCCGCCTCATCACCACCTCACCACGCCTCGCTACCTGTTGCTGCCGACAGCGACGACGACACGGACGAGGACGAATCAGACTTGCGTGTACGCCCAGAGATGACTGCTACCGAGACTCTGGAGAACCACACAGCGACCAGTCTTGACCTAAAAACTCTAGCTACAGGATGTCGTCTTCTTGACCCGCTCTTGGGAGGGCTGCAGAGTCGTTTCTATAGACCTGTGGAAGGCACCATGCCACAGTGGCGCGTCTGGGGTTCGGAACCCAATTGGTACAGGTAAATAGACCTATCATCTAGTGGCTTCTTTCTTTCTTGGTTTATATATTCATATGTCACTATAAAGCCACTCGGTAGACTAATGCATTTCATATATACTACATTCAACCTCGATCGATAGAAAGGGTGCCGACAACGGAGCAATCTTTACGACAATCATCGTTCCTGTGGTTCTAGCAGCCAAGTTTGTGCAGACTGTGGCAGATGGCAATTTTTTATCCAAGGGTGTAGATGGCATCAAGACTGCACAGGGAATTCTCTCCAACATGGCTCTCTCGCTTACCTTTGGCGTGTCAATCTTGGTTCACATGGCACTCCATAAAGCATTTGACAGCCCTACGACTCAGAATTCTGGATCAAGAGCTGGACGACCTTCTTCTTTCTATGGAGGCAAGGACACCCCAACCCGGAGTACGTTCCTGGATAGCATTGCCTTGCCACCCTCTCTGGCCTCCTCCACCGCTCCTTCGACCACTAACCTCAGCTCGACAGGTGGTGACTTATACCCGACAAAGCATTTTACTCATGCTCATCACCCACAGAATATGAGCCAACAGCACACCATCTCTTCACCATCGTCTCCATCCTCACCATCCTTGTCGGGCACCTCCACTCCTCCTTCAGAGGCGACTCTGCATCCAGACCGTCAGGAAAAGAGCCCTCCAACCGAGTTTCCAGAAGCCTTTATGTTTTCGACTGAGCCTGTACACCACCCAAGTCTTCTCTTGGGTACCTCCGACATTGAAAAAGTAAACGATCGGGAAGAGATCTGGATCATTGCACTTGGTTTCGGTGGCGCTTATACATGCCTGATCACACTCCTGGCCCGATTCCGATGCATCCCTGGACTCGAGTCGACGGGAGCAGGAATGGTGATGCTTAACCAAAACATTTTCCAGCTGTTGATGATCGCCATGGCTTACTGTCTCCGTCGATCATTCACTTTTGGAGAATTGACGATCCTTGCCCAGGCAGTGACTTTGTTGATCAACGAGACACTCAAAATGAACTTTATGGCACCCGGTGCCGCGCCTGGCCAAGTACTTGAGAATCCCGAGTTTATGTTTTTGTTGGCCTTGGTCGTTGGAATGTTGTTTGTTGGATTGGTCCTTTTGCCCGTGTTGATGTACTGTCGGAGACTGGCACAAATGCCGACCAAAGGCGCGTCGCCAGCAAGTCTCCAGAAACGCGAGTTCAAGAAGAAGGTAGCAGCTGGTGTCATCTACTCGGGTCTCATCGCAATCGTGGCAGGGGTGATCATGCCGCGTTGCGAGCGGGTCCTGGGTCAGAACCCATTCCTGTGGTTGATCGACTTTATGTTGATGAGTCCCGGATTTGTTGCTAAACTGTGGGGATCGTTGAGCCCAAGTTCAGTGGCAATCGATACTCAGCACGGGGTCAGTGGTGTTCTTTCGGGATTGGGATCTTTGGATGGGATCAAGATTGGATGGAGTCGACTGGGTCTGTGTGTTTACTGGATCCTGGCCGTAGCCTGTTCGATCGGTTTTTTCTATTGGGTGAACTTGGGTCCTTCTGGGCCCACTTCCACTGGACTCCCCAAGTCTTCGTTGCTCCGGGGGCGCAAGTCGATCATGGGCTCTCTGAACAACCGACGCAAATTTTATCATGCATTAGCAGTCTGCATGTTCATCCCAGGATACCTTACAGATGTAGGTTTGGGGCGATTGAGAGTACCGGTGTCGATCCAGGTTTACTTGCATTATTTTCTAAAGTGCTTTTAATTTTTTTTCTTTTTCCTTAGGAACCATTCATGCATGTCGCATTCTCAGTGGCACTGGCGGCATTGATCTTTATAGAATATATTCGATCGTTTGCCGTGGTTCCGTTCGGCAAGGCTATTCACTTGTTCTTGATCGGATTCTTGGATGCTAGAGACGGAGGATCAATCATCCTTTCCCATTTGTACCTTCTGATGGGCTGCGCGACCCCTGTTTGGTTGGCAGAACATCATATCCTTGCTGGCCTATCCGGAATTTTTGCCCTAGGCGTTGGAGATGCGATGGCGTCCATTGTTGGCAAGCGATTCGGTCGACATCGATGGCCAGGAACGGTCAAGACCGTGGAAGGAACTGCAGCATTTGTCGTGAGCGTGATGATGGCTGCGGGAGCGATCTTTGTCGGGATGTACGTGATGAGCTTTGTCTTTGGTGACAATGGTCCACCCACAGTGATCCTGGATATGATTGCTACTAAGGCAGGTGCAGGATCAGGATTCGGATCCGAGGCAGCATCCAAGACGAGCCCACCTGCTGCGGAACCGTCAACGTTCGGACCTCCAGCTTCGCTTCTGTCTTTTTCGACATGGAACGACTGGTCGGCTGTAAGCTGGTCACTCTGGGGGATTATTCGATATGGCATGGCAGTTTCGATTGCTGCTATGTTGGAGGCAGTTTCGGAACAGAACGATAATTTGGTGATCCCTGTGGTAATGCTCTCGATGGTTTGGTTGATTTAATGGAGACGAGGGACTAAATGGGCTAAACCAGGTCCTACAACACATACACACACACACGCACACACACATTTATACATACACATTACTACTTGATACAGCACGACTTGACATAGACAGATTGGAGAACTTTATTCTTTGCAACCTACATTCTCTCTTTATTTCATTGTACAATATGAATGAACAAAAAATACAGATACTCCTTTGCGAGACGCTTCAATGTAATCATTTATGGCTCTGTATGAATGAAATGGATGGTCTTAGACAGAAACAGAGACAGGCAGAGAGAAAGAGAGAGAAAGAGGAAGGAGGAGGTACTCTGAACTGATTAGGTCGCATTGCCTCTCTCTTTGCCCAGAATTATCGAGTGATCATTTGATTTGAAAGCGGACTTGCCAATGACTAGTCGGCTAAACGACGCGTACCTTCTCACCTTCCATTTGCTTTCGCGTCCTTTTGCTTGTCCTACGTGTTTGGTCTAGTGGGAAAAGTCTATCGTTCAGCCTTCAATGAGACTGCTCCAACCCGCCGCAGTCTGTGATCTTTGCAAAGTCCTGGGAACGCAATTACTCGGGGATCTGGCTCTTTCAAGTACTGGTCTGACCAATAAGGTCTTTAGTATCCCAAAGTCCCTGTTGAACCCAATCATGCTTTTGCTTTTTTTTTTTTTTTTTTTTTTTGTGAAGTCACGGCTAAACTAAGTTCCGCTGCGCTGTTTGTAGTGCGAGAAAGCAGCGACTGCGGCAATCCTAGAGTTACTGTCACTCTGAAGGAGGTGAGCATGCATGCGCAGAGACCCAGAAGAAAAAGTAGTCCATTATAACTGGCAAAAGTTTATCCGAACCAAGCGGATATCGATGCGGGACATGAGTGAGAACGGAGAAGGAAACTGCCGGAAAAGAGAAGAAGGAAGGGGAGAGGGCAAGCTTGGTATTCTCACCGGGGACTCAATTCGCGACTATTGAGGCTATTATGCGTGCTCCATCTCCTCAAGTCGAATCCAAAGTCACGAACGTGTCGTGAGAGTAAACTCATTTGTGTACGAATTTGTCATCAACCCTTTGTCCCTCTGGGGGAAGGAGCAAATCTGTCGTTGCACATAGCCCAAGTTGTTGATTATATATAAACCCCACTGACAATGACAGAACCCGGATCTCTTGCTCACCATTCTTCCCTTCTTGCCCATACAAGACACATTTCTCTCCTTTACAATCTTTGGTTTCAACCGCGTATTACACCCGAACCATGTCGACCCCCAAGATCGTCCTCGGGTATGGAAGCGCGTCGAGACATGTTCTCCAGACACACTAGTCTCTATTTGGCAAGAAGTGTCAAGTCGGTCATTCTTTTTCGTCTTCACTATCCTAACCTATGCTCGAACTTGAATATTAACCTCGCTAGAACCATGACCTTTGGTTTGGATTCCACCAATGCTGCCACATCCGCCGTCCGCGTCCGTAACGCAGAGAACATTGCCCCTCTCCTTGAGACATTTCACTCATTTGGCCACGTTGAGCTTGACACGGCTAGAATCTACTGTAATGGCGACACAGAAAAGGTATCGGATGCTTTTCAGTCTTGTGAGAAGATGGAATGAACCCCTGTCATAATTTTTATGGAAAAGTAGAGAGTAGAAAAGATGTGAGATCTCTTTTTTTTTTTTTTTTTTTTTTTTTTTTTTTTCATTCGGCAATGTAGGTTCTGTCTCAACTTCCAACAGACCATTTCGCGATTTCAACCAAGGTCTGGCCCACAGTCCCTGGTGCTCACAACGCTGTGAATATCCGAAAGACGTTCCTTGATTCATTGGAAGCTCTTCAAGCAAAGAAAGTAGATATTTTCTATCTGCATGCACCCGACTATACGACTCCCTTCGAGGAGACGCTCAAGGCTGTCAATGAGCTTCACAAGGAGGGACTCTTTGACCGAGTATGTTGTATACCTCCGATTCTTCTTCCTTCCCCTGTTATTTGGATCTACTTGAAAAAAAAATCCCACGGTCTGAACAAAGAGAAAAAGCGAGGTCAAGGGGGTGGTGGGAAGAAAAACAAAAAACGCACTGATACAAACAGCAACAAGAGGGCGGCGCAATTCCAGCAAATCATCTGCTGACGCGCCATATTTTCTCTCTCTCTCTCTCAATTAGTTTGGTCTCTCTAACTTTGCGGCATGGCAAGTGATGCTCATCTACCAGATCTGCAAGCAGAACGGATACGTGCTGCCAACTGTGTATCAAGGAATGGTAAGATACTACTTTTATAGCTTCTATTGGAATTAATGTTACTATGCTGAAAGAATAGCTACAGAGATGATAGCCATTCCTTCGCTTTTACTTTTTTTTTTTTTTTTTTTTTTTTTTTTAAGTGGAGAAGCGAAAGAAAAGACGAGTAGAGTTACGCTAGATCCTAAACTTGATTCCCTATCTGGTTCTTTTTTATTTGTTTCTAGTACAATGCAATTACTCGCGACGTAGCGAAGGAACTTCTCCCCTGCCTCAAGTCACTCGACATTTCCTTCTATGCGTTTAACCCAATCGTAAGACTAATTGCTAGATTCATGGCAAGATCAAAGCTACCATTTCTATTCCTTCCTCTTCGGGATATTCACACGCCTCAACTTTGGACTGTCTCTTTCTCTCCTTATAGGCAGGCGGTGTTTTGACTGGAAAGATTCAAATGGATGACCCTACCTCTGGAGGCAGTCGCTTCGACGAAAACGTAAGGAGACTTATTAATGAAGGGAGAGCGAAGGGAGGGGGAGGGAGAGCGGGATACGTCTTTTTTTGGGGGGGGGAGAGAACTGATTGCCACGCGTTTGGTGGTTGGCTCTCATATGGAAGGGAGGCAGTTTGAAATGCTGACTTGATCCTGCTTCGTGACCTCAAACTCCTAACACTCTTTCTCTCTTTCTCTCTTTCTCTCTCTTTCTCTCTCTGACTGGCGGAACAAATAGACTAATGTTGGCAAGATGTAAGAAGACGAAACTGGCTCTGCTCCTCTTCTCCTTTTTTTCTTTTTGAGGTTGCTTGTACCTGACTTTTGTGAGATTGGGAGAACTAAACAATCCACTACTTCTCTCTCCCTCCCCTATTTTGCTCGGAAAATAGTTACCGTCAACGATACTGGAACAAGGCCTATGCCCAGGCAATTTCCAGCTCGAACCAGGTGGCGCAAAACAATGGAATGACACTTCTCGAGGCAGCTCTTCGATGGATCAGGCACCATGCTGGTCTTGGTCCCAAGGATGGTGTTATTTTAGGTGCCTCGTCCGTTCATCATTTGGAAGATAATCTCAAGTTGCTGGAGAAGGGTCCTTTGCCTCAGGCGATGATTGAAGCGTTTGACGACGCATGGGAGCAGGTGAAGGGATCAGCTGCGTCGTACTTTAAGACAGAAGCCGAAGCGCGGGCAGTCGCATCCATCTATGCAAGTAAAGAATAAGAAGACTTTGGGTGATGGAAGAAGAAAAAGCAGCATATTGCTCAAATAAAAAAAGTTTTTTTTTCTCAATCCTTTGGGGATTGAGCCCTGAACCAAACGAGACACGCCTAAGCCTGCCAGTGCGGTCACCATGCATGGCTATGAGCGGGGCTGTTCAATGAGCTGAGGCCAAAAGGGCAGTGTGTGTACGACATGAGCATCTCACGTAAGGCGACCGACCAGCCCATGGGATTGGGAGGGTGAGTGACAGTGACAGTGACAGAGACAGGGAGAGAGAGGACAGTGTAGTAGGAGAGAGTAGGGGGTGAGGTGGAGAGGAAGAAAGACAGGCAAACACAAAGCAAGAGTGACAGCTAGTCCTCAGAGAGGAAGAAGAACGAGAAAGAGAGAAAAGAGCAAAAGAGACATGGCCAAGCAGACGCAGAGAATCTGAAGTTGCATTCTCTTTCTTCTTCTTCTCTCTTCTTCCTTCTCTTCATTCCATCTCTCTCTTTCTCTTCCATCCCCATTCCCACTACGCTCTCATCACCTGCCTCGTTCTAGACTATCGTCCCTTTCATCTCTGCAAGAACCAAACGACTCACCTCTCTTCCCAGCTCCCTCTCTCTCTCCCTCTCCCTCTCTCTCTCTCTCCCGTTCTCTTGCTCTTTCCTCTTTCCTTGTCCCACGCCTCAGTCTCGCTCCAACTTTCCCTCCTCTCCTCGTGCAGGAACCACCAACCCTAGTCTTCTTCAGGATAGCATCCTTCCACTTCACCACTTCTCTCCTCACGAAATATTCTTATTTAATTCTCTGTTCCTCTACTCGTCCACTCCGACTTCCTCACCCCTGAACTACTCTCCTCTTCCTCTCCTCCACTCCTCCAGCACAAACCCGAGGCCACGCCTGCGTTCCATGGCAACAGCAAGCCTGACCTCTGGAGGCTCGGGGCCAACGATGATGATGATCTCATCCCCCAACGGCCTTGGTGGATCCTCTACCCCTGCGGGGAGTGTCCTGAACGAAAAGACAGGCGGAGGGAGCAGTACGACCAGCAGTAGTGGTAGCAGTACGAACAGTGGTTCGTTCCAACTCCAGGACTGGATCATGGTCTTGATCAACAAACGGATTACAACCTGGCGGTATCTTCAACGAGTATACCAGGGAGGGATTGCCATCTATAACACAGCCATCTTGACCGAGTTGGAGCTGCAACAGATCTGGAGCGATGAAAAGACTCACCGGAGGTAAAGAAGAAAAGAGAAAAAGTGTGCACACTTTCTCTCTCTCTCTCTCTCTCTCTCTCTCTCTACTCTACTCTACTCTACTCTTTCTCTCTCTACTCTTTCTCTCTCTGGGGAAATGGAAAAGAAGAACTGCTGAAGCGGCCAAAGTACAAAGACGGAGAACAGGAGGAGGGAGAAGAGTGAGAGCGAGTGAGAGGAGAAGGGGGGTGTAGGACTCAAGAATAAGGGGTGACCGTGTTCCTCTCGTCCATTGTTCAGGACAGGTGGGGCCTGCAATGGCGCAGACACTGACAGCAGAGGAGACGGAGAGAGAAAAGATAGAAAAAGAGAGGAGAAAGACTCAAAAGAGTGTCGAGGCCCTTTGTCTGTTCGGTCCTTCTGTTGGTTTGTTTTGGGTCCATATGCTTTTTTCTTCCTTCAAGGCGTGACAAAGGCGCGGAACAGACTGACTGCTGTTTGGCCACGCAGACACAGTATTGTGGTACAGAGTAAAAAAAAAGATGGTTGGCCTGCATACAACAAGGAGAAAGAGAGAGGAGACAAAAGGCCATAAGTTTGGGTTTTTTTTTTTTTTTTTTTTTTGTCAAAACAGCAGCTACAACAGATACAGCGCCGTTTCTGTCCTGCCCCTGACTCACGCTTGGATCCTTTTCTTTAAATGGCGACTGTTGCTTTTAGGGCGGTCAATTACTTTTGTCTGGGAACCTCTCTGGCGACCATCCTCGAGATTCCGAGCGTCGTTGATTGTTTAAAAGCCTTGAACAGTGTCCTACAAGAGTATGAGTCTTTTGCTTCGTCTGAATCAAAATCAAAATCGGTATGGCACCACAGCTTTTTTTTTATTGTTGTTGTCGTTGTCGTCGTCGTTGTTTTTGCCCGCAGCTTCCCATCTCGTTCTTTTTTTCTTCACCCTCTCCCCAACGGGAATGACGAGTCTGGCCTCATTCGATGAGAAGGAGAGAGGGAGGAGAGGCGTTGTTATGTCTTGGATATATGGCCTACACCAGGTCTTCTGCGATAGGCTGGGAGACCTTTTTTTTTTTTTGCTCTTCTGCTGCTTGGACTAGCGTACTAATCTAACTTCATGATATACCTCCCAAAAAAAAAAAACGTTACCACAACCACCATTATTTCTACTTTTCCATTCCAGATCTTCTCCAAAGGGTCTTCTAGTCGGAAAGGAAGCGTCGATGGAAGAATTATTGACGACTCGGGCGAATACTCGTTCCTGGAAGTCAAGTCGGTGGTAAGTCTCGCCTTCCTAGACTCGCCCTCCCCCTTTCTTTCCCCAGGGTTTATTGCCCCTTCAGTAGCCCTAAGCTTGGACCCAGGTACTAGGAGTCTTAGTAGGGAGGAGGGGGGAGGGGAATTAACAACTAGGACCATTATTGGAATCGACGCAGAGAGATTAGCTCACAGACCACTCGAGGAGTGGACCAAGAATAGAAAGTGTCAACACCATGAGCCCCATGGACCATGGGGGCCACTACACCGACCATGAAAAGGAAAGCAAAGGAAGGAGAGAAGGGGGATATTGACCACGAGGCTTCGTCGTCTCTCGTCGTATGTTTACAGAGAAAAGGGAAGAAAGAGCGAGGACGCAACGTGCTCTCTCTCTTTTGACGTTGTTGAGAGCAGGAAAGGAAGCAGGAAATAGAAATGGGCTGCGGGACGCGCGCAGTGCATGTCCCTTTCTCCCTCTTTCTTTCTTTTTGCGAATCGGAAAATAACTCTCTCTCTCTCTCTCTCTCTCTCTCTCTCTCTCTCTCTCTTATAGCCTTTTACGCTCGATTACTGCATTACATTTGCCACGCTCTGTGAAATGTGCGCCCAATTCTATGAGCGACTCGGGACTGCCCATCCGCAGCCCAAGTTGGGATTGTCACATTGGAGTGTCTCCTCGCTCGAGGTCTTTCAAAAGGTTGACTCTCGGTTCAAGGTAAGAAAAACAAAAAAAGAGGGATGTTGGGAGGATAAGGAGGGCGGATGCGGCAACGGCACAGCATTCAGTGAAGTCGAGATGTCTGTCTCCTCCACCCACATGCGCGCTTGTCGTCTGTCCAGAGATGCAGCGAGCCAGGGCAGTATGTGTGAGGTGTATGTTTTCACTATCGGTCGAGTCCCTTTCTCTCTGTCTTCTCCCGTCTTGGCCCCTTTTGTTCCCTTTGCGGAGTGAGGCGGTGTGGACAATGTGAGTGAGCGAGCGAGAGAGGTGCGTGCACATTCTGTGTACCCACCCGACCCACTCTCGGTCGCCCCTTTCCTCCTCGTGCGCGACTGTCTCTTGGTCGACTCGTTATCCTGTCTGTGTTCCCCTCTCCCTCCTGTTCTCATTCTCTTCCCTTCCTGCTCTCGCCACTCGTCTATCAAATGCTGTGACCACCCACCACTTTGACCCATCGTTACATGCGCGTACCTTTTTTTTTTTTTTTGTTCATTCCGAGTCAAACCGCGCGCGTGCCTATTGGGTTCCTCGAGCCAAAACGCGGGAAAAAAATGGGCAGCACAAAGCGGGAAGGAGTGTGCCATTGGGAGAATGGGGAGATGGGTTAACATAGCCCAAATCTTTACTTAAAAAAAAAGTCCTTGGATTATTCTATCCCAATTATCTAACCGCGTCAAACTATTTCTTTCTTTCTTTCAAAAGAAAATCCTGATAACAACATTCAAGGATATGGAGGGGATGGCCCGGGACTTGGTCGTTGAAGAGCTCAACTCAATTGATCCCTTGCACATGGTAGTCGCCTCGACCAATCTGATGCCAACCACCACAGTCATGCCCTCAGCACTCAATTCCGCCTCCACGGTTACGGCCATGAATTATCACCCACAAGCTGCACCAGCGACAATTGCAGCCAAGACCAAGAATGGATCAAGTACGGGTATGGGAACCGCGAAACGGCGGACATCGGGAACGGCCAATACATCAACCACATCAGCAGCAGCAGCCTTGTTGATGTATGGAGAACTGTAATGGAGGAAGATCGATAGCTTGACCCTCAATTGCCTAACAGCTTGGGAAAAAGAAAAAAAGAAAAAGAAAAAGAAAAAGAAAAAAAAAAAGACCAAACGTGGAGATGAAAAAAGGATCCCCATAGATGAGCGAGAATGTGTTTTTATTATTATTATTATTATTATTATTATTATTATTGTTCTATGTATCTGTGTATCTGTGTAATAGCTGCATTTCTCCCTTCCTTTGTCGACCCACTCATACTATTTCCTACCTTGGTCTATTCCATAGCGGGGCAGAATAAAAATATAAAAAAGTAAGAAAGAAAAGATAAAAAAAAAAAGCTCAGAAGCATCCAAAAAAGTGCTAGTTCGTAAATTAAAAGTCTGCATCTTTTTCTTCGGATCATTCTGGGAGGCGAAAACGTTTTGAACTGCGGTATAGTTTTTAATTATTCATGTTTGAAAGAGGTGGATAGGAGAGGGGAGAGGAAAATGAGATTTGGGAGAGGAATGGGAAAGGAGGGAGGGAGGGGGCTATATCATACAGGCATCCATGATGGGGATGATCCATTTTAGCTAATGAGGAGATTTTTTTCTTTTTTTTTCTTTTCTTTCAAAAAGGGGAAAAAAAGAAAAAGAAAAAAGAAAAAAAGGAGGGGGAGAAAGTGTATACAAACCGCAAGATAAAAGTCTTTCAAAGGGCGAGGGGGTAGGGGGTGATGGTAGTGATGAAAGTGCAACCAAAATGAGGAGTGAAAAACAACAACAACAACACAAAAAAAAAAAAAAATACAAAGGAGCTGCATGCAAAGGCCAGTATTGCAAGTGTATAGAAAGACGGTGTATAAAAAAAAAAAAAAAAAAAAACTCTCTCCCACGCTCGACACCCCATCAGTCATCAAATCCAAAAGGCAAAGACACAATCGATTGTGTTTTGCTTAGTTAAGCTAGACCATGTTGAACCAGAGTGGCCCTGTCTGCATTCGCCCTCGTCGGTGTCGCAGGTGGTGTCGTCGCCGTTGTCGTAGCCGTCACTGATGTAGAAGTGATCGTCATTGGGGAGGACAACGTGGTCACCGCCTTGGTAGCCAGGACCGGCTGGAGAGGACTCCGATCACTGGAATTGTTCAGTCCAAGACCATCTCTTGCTCGGTCTCTTCTGAGATCAAGTTCATAATCGCTAACCTCCAGATTTTCGTCCGCCTCAAATTCAGTCGCCCCTTCGTGCAACACTGCATTTGTCGTGCAAGGACCATGCTCGTACGACAGGGACTGACCTAGTTTAGAGGGGGAGCCATGTCGAGAATGAGGGGGCGACGGGGGTGACATGGAAGGTGGATTACGGTCTAGATCCATCTCCAGAGGGACTTGGTGGGAATGATGAGCATGGACATCCTGGGTGGGCTCGCAAGAGAGTTTACGGATCTTGAGGGCTGGCTGCGCCTGCACCTGCGCCTGTGGCAAGTGCGTGATCGTGGTCATGGAGGCCGAGATGGTAAGCGACAAGGGTCGCTTTTGATTGTTATTGTTCTGGAGAATGGTCGTTTCTTCATCTTCCTCCATACCCTCGTGTACTTCCGATGAGGATTTGTCGTCCAGGACATGATCCAGCACGGATCGTTTCATACTCTCCACTTCTTCTTGTAACCGGCGTTTCTCTTCTCGTTTCTTGGCTCGCTTAGCCTTGAGGACACGTTCGATATCGTCGTACATCTCGACCAGTCCACCGCCTGCAGTAGTCGTTGTCGTTGTCGTTGTCGTCGTCGTCGTCGTCGTCGTCGCCGTCGTTTCTGTCGTTGTTGTTGTCGGAGCGATGGTCATGGAATTCTCAACAGAAGCGGTGTTCTGTGCCTGCACAGCAACCGCCGCCGTGACCGTAGTCATGGCCATCGTCTCCCCATGGTGGCCTTTTGCCGCAGCGCTCCTACGTGATGCGCGCAAAGCTCTTCCCGTGGCCGAGACGACCGTCGTTGATTCTACTTTTTTCGCCGCGGTTCGAGCACTCATCTTGGACGAGCCCCGCTTTCCTCGAGTGAGCTCCTCCTCCCCTTCTTCAGTACCCACGAGCCCCGTCTCGGACAAGCTCATGGACGACACTTCTTCGGTAGGCATCGGATACAAATCGGGATACCGTTCTCGATGTTGGCGTGCCAACATGGTCTGAAGGACCAATTCCAATCGACCCAGGTCCAGTCGATCTTCATCTTCTTGCCAGATCTGGGCTTGACCCGTGACTCGGTTGAGAACAAATTCTTGACTGGAAAGAGTTTCCCAAGACAAGGGTTGCCCCGAAACGGCAAGTGAAGTGGCTGTGGCTGTGGTGCTGGTGCCAGTGGCTTGGGTTGGAGTCGAGACTGGGGCCGTGGTTCGGCTGGACATTTCGACGCAAGATACTGACGATGGTGCAACAAAAGAGTCGACAGTATAGTCACGAAGACTCTTGGTAATCTCAACCTCGAGCTGATGCTTCTCCGTCATGCGTTGGAAAGGAAGAACATCTTCACCTTGTGGAAGTGGTTGAGAGGAGTGGATGCGGAGAGTGACACCTGGGATCCGGTCGAGGATAGCTGGGTGGACGGGGACATGTTGTTTCCGCTTGTTCCTTCGCGTCTCGGGTTCGACGCTCTGTCGACAGGGAGTCGATGCAGCCGTCGATCCAACTGTGGAAACAATTTTTATTAAAGGGAGACAAGTCAAGAAAAAAGGTCAATGTCAAATGATCAATCAGGGTCATCGACAAAAGAGTGATGAATGAATAAAGATGATGATCCTTACCCGAGTCAGACGAGTCAAGGCCACTGGGCTCAAAGGGCAGAGTATGGGCGGAGGCTGAATGGGGCGAGACCGAGGCTGAAGAGGGTGCAGGCGAGGGCAGAGTCGCCTCTGCCTCTACTACTGCCGCGGCCGCCTTGGCCGCCTTGGCCACTGCAGCAGCAGCAGAAGCAGCAGCAACCGCTGCTCGGTTCTTCTTGCCCCTCTTGCCCCGACCTCCTCGAGAAGCTGGAATCTCTTGGGCGCGCGCAAGAGCCAACTGTGCTTGTGCTTGGGCTTGTTCTGCCTGTCGAACTACTTCTCGCCGATGCAGTTCTGCTTCAAATTCGTCTGCTAACCGTTCATAGTCGTCATAGGCTTGCAATGTCCTTGCAAATGCTTGTTCAGCTACACTCTGGGTCTTGACACACGTCTTGGCTTTATTGACAAAGCTGGCAACGCCACCATCGTCATCTTTGTCGTTGCTGTTATTCTTACTTTGGTCAGATGATACAAAAGACACTTGGGCAAGATGATGACCAAAGCTGTCATTATAGTTGTAATGGTCGGTGTATCGGTAGTGGTCATCGTGGTAATAGCTATAGCCACGGTAGTCAGAGTCAGAGGGGCTGACAGCATGTCTATACGAGCCCTCTTGTGAGAGGTTATATGCGTATTGGCGAGGACTCGACGCAGGTACGTCCATGTATGTAGAGTCGCTCATGGCTCGGCAGAATGGTGAGAGGACCTCCTAACCGAAAGGGTGTGTGTGTGTGTAAAATGTGTGAACGGAGAATAGGCCCCTTTGCTTTGTTTCTGGAGCCAGAGTTGCCAATGCTGCGGAGGAAGGGCGATGGAAAGGACAAAGTCTGACAAAGAAGGTCAGGTCCCTCGAGGAGAGGTGACGGGCTACCACGGGAGACAATGAGAAAGGGAGAGAGCGGGTGCTACTGCTTGTTGGATATTAAGAATCGGGGAACACGGGCTGTGCTGAAGCCAAGTTCAAATTGAAGGCGCGTGCGGAAAAAAAGAGCGAGTCAGTAGGCTATCATGTCAAAGCGACCGAACGAATACAAGTGGAAGAGGGGGTGATGATTAAAAGGAGACACGGCAGAAAGAGGGAGCCGGGGAAGAGGAGAAGACCGGATCGAGTGGGATGGGAAAGTGTCTGGTGTGTGCGTGTGTGTGTGCGTGTGTGTGTGAGTGAGTGTGTGTACGTGTGTTTGTCTCTCTGTGTGTGTGAATGTGTGTGTGTGTGTGTGTGTGGATGCGGCGAGGAAAGAGAGAGAAGAGAGAAGAATTGAGAAAGAAAACAAATTAAGAAAAAATCGCTGCCGAGTAGGACATGATATATGGCGATGGCTTCCAGAGAGAAGAGAGAGAGAGAGAGAGAGAGAGAGATGGTCGCGAGATATTTCCTCTGTGAGGCTTCTCATCCGTCGCCAGCTGCGCCCGACGACGAATAGCCTGCCAGCAAAGACACAAGGGATGTATCCAAAGCCTCACTGCACGGCCCAACCGTGGTCCCAGCCTGTCGGATGCTCCGTTGCCATCACCTCGTCACTCAAAACTTCTTCCTTCTCTCTCTAGCATAGATGAGAGAATACCTTGGACAACGAGGCATTTCTCTTCGCAGTGATGACGACCCGAGTGAGCGGGGTGGAGGGATTGCAGCAGCTTGAGAAAGACACAAAGAGCATGCAACATTTGTGTGGATGGGTGCACATGCATTGTCCCAGCGCTGCACGACCGAGACCGAGCCTCGCATACGCCCCATGCGCCTGCTTGTCCGCCCTGCTTCAGTCAGCCAGACCCAACTTCCCAGCAATAACAATAGTAACATTGGCAACAACAGGAACAGCGGCGGCATCAGCACGGAGCACAAACACCTGCACTCGCCCTGTTGCTGGTCCCGACCAGCCCTGCTCAAAGCCTGCCCACCACTACCAGATACTCTGGTCCACATTGCTCGTCTACGAGACTTTTTGAAGAGCATGTTGCTGCTGGTCATCCTACTGCGCTCGTGCCTGTGAACTCTACAGCCTCTGTCCTTTCCTCTTGAACCACAACGTTAAAAACCAAGGAGGTGGAGTGGGCTGGGGGAGAGTGAAGAAATAAAAGAGAAAAGTATCGATAGAGTGCGACAGAGAGAGAGAGAGAGAGAGAGAGAGAGAGAGAGAGAGAGAGAGAGAGAGAGAGAGAGAGAGAGAGAGAGAGAGAGAGAGAGAGAAGGGGAGTCGACAAGGATTGGAATGGAATGGTATCGGTGGTCCCCAAAGGGGAAGAAGGACACAAGGTCCTCTCCATCAATCCGATTGCCACGGCCGATTTTTCTACTTTCTCTTTCTTCCCTCTTTTTGGCCCACACAAACAGGGTACATTTTGTCCACGTCATGGCAGTAATGCAGGCGCGAGGCATCTTCTGCCTAGGACCGGCGTCATCCTCCGCATCCGTCTCCGGAAAGCGTGCAGGAGAGAAAGAAAACAAGTCTGGATAGGCCAACTCTGCAAGAAATGAGCAGCGATAGCTTGTGTGGTCCGGAGACCACCAGGGTAAGAAGAAGTGAGGGAGGCCGTTTGTGTGAAATTATATTCGGTCCGCGAGGCCTGCGGCCTGCATTTGGCCATGCGTACCTGCGTCGTATCCATAAACCCCGTTACGCAGAACATGGCGCCTACGTCCCACACACCCCAATCTCGTCCTGGGCAAGGTTGTGGCTGCGTGAGTGCCATTCATGAGCCATGCTTAAGCCATGCGTAAACCATGCGGGTGCACTCACAAGCAGCCCAGACGCCCAGACGAAAGAGAGAGGAGCGGTGGAAATAGGGAAATAGGGGGGTGGAGAAAGTGAAAAGGACACGAGAAGGAAGAAGTGGAAGTGGAAGAGGGGGGGAGAGGTGCAGTAGATGCAGCCACGAATCTTACCTCGGAGACTCTTACGCACAGCAAGATGTAGTGCGGTTGCTATAGAGGAAAAGAGGGAGGCGGTGTCGGGAGAGCTATTCAGAGAATAAAAGAAAAAAAGAAAGAAAAAGAGAAAGAAAGAGAAGCAGGGCCAGCTGTTAGCGGGGATGCGGGTGGGCGAGTGCTTTTGCAGGGAAAAGAAAAGAGAGAAAGAGAGCCAAAGTGAGATGCGAGTGTTCTCTCACACACTCTCTTTCTCTGCGCATCGAAAGCTCCTGGGCCATGGCTGCACAAGAATAGGAATGAATCGCGCCAAACAACAGTCGGGTCTTGTTCTCCGATGTCATCTCCGCATCGCTCTCTGGTCGTTTTCCTTCACTCCCCAGCCACGCCCCGTTCTGCCTGTTGCCCTCGTCGTCATCGTCTTTCCATGGGACCCCTTGGTTCCCTGGCACCCATCCTGTCTACCTGTAGGTCTGAGCACCTCCCAGCCTGGACTGGTCAAAGCTTAGCCCGGTCTGACATGGTATGGAATGGCTTGCGTGGAATTGCACAACATAGGGCCTGGCATTGCCTGGTGCTGCATGACCTGGTATGGCAATCTTCATGTTTTGGATGGTTCCCAGGCAATGGCAATCGGGCAAGGTATCGCTTGATCAGCGGCCACAATTGCGCACAGCTGGGCCATACCACACAAACATTCACACACACACTCTCTTGCTTCTATTTAATCATCAAATACCGAGGCAGGCGGTCTCTCCTCTCCCCCTAGCCCTGCCCTGCCTTTTGCTTTCGACAGGGACGGCTGGCTAACGGCGCGAGCACGAGACGTGAACGGGGCTGTGAGAAGGGAGCTGATGGGGCAAAGATCCGGCTGTGTCAGGTGACCCACGACCAACACTGTTCGCTTCGGGCTTCCAGGAAGGCCATGCCCCAGCTTAAGGTCTTTTGGCCAAGGAAACACAAGACTTTGGCAGTAGGATGCATGGGTGTGTAGGTGCGTGGAGGAGGAGAGGCCTGTTCGGCCTTGTCCAATCGTTCTCCTTCCCCTTTCCTCTCTCCTCACTCTTGGCCCTGACGACGACGGCGACGACGATAAACGACGACAAGTAACGACGACAATAATGGACCTTCGTTTCCCGGGCATCATGGGCGCGTGTGCTCCTCTCCGTTAGCCAAAAGGTAATCAAAGCAATTAACCGGAACTGGAACATAGGCCTAATCTTTGCAAGGCTGGTCCCAGGAGGTGCTGCACGTCGCTTTCTTTCATTCACTCACACAAACACTCTTGCTCTATACTCGTCGTCGCCCTGTGCATTTGCTCGGCTCGCCGCTCGCCCGGGGCCATGGCATTTGAGCCGCAAGGCTCCTATAGTCCCAAAGACAGCCACCACAGTGCATGATGGCCCATCAGGAGAAGGCCTACACAGGATCGCACGGGGAGGAAGCATCGTCGAGCAGGGGACAGAAGTTGGGTGGCCATCCTGAATGTTCACCAGTCGTCGGCCATGCCCGTGTGGACAAAAGGCCGAGCGGTTATTAATAACCCCCTCTTCCTCCTTCTGCGCTCGCGAGGCTTCCACTTCCTCCCCCCAACCTCGACCCCTCCTCTCCTCCTTCCATAGGACTCGCCGCCTGACGGCATGACAGGCGCGAATAAAGAAAGAGAACAGCGAAAAAGATCGACCAGCAACAGGTCGTGCAAACAAGAGCAATAGCCGGAGTCCAGGAAAAGGTAGAGGAAGGGGGGGGGGACGAAAAAGAGGCGTGGATCGCCAGACCCAGCCACCGACCAGACCCATGGCACAGTCGACTGTGTCATAGACAGGGACAAGAGAAAGAGAGTAGAGAAGAGATTGAAAATGAAGAGAAAGGAAGCAAGAGAGAGAGAGAGAGAGAGAGAGAGAGAGAGACAGCCAGAGTGGCTGGCGCATGCCGGTCAGGGTGAGAGAGGCAAGTTGGAGGAAAGGGGTCACTTCCTACCCCATCCTATCCTCCCTCCCCCTTTGCTCCACATACAGGAGCCAGGCACGGCGCCTGAATGTCCGTGCCGCACGGGCGGAGGGGGGGGGGACCGCCATATGGGCGTGCATGTGTGCGTGGTACGCAGCAGACGCACGGCTTACCTGGACTGAGTGCGAAAGGGCTAAGTGGGCCCAGACAATGGCAATGGTTATTGTATCAATGGCTGTGAAGAGGAAGGAAAGAGGCAGAGAGAGGGATATCAAAGCAAAGAGAATGCGAGTAAACAGTCAGAGAGAGAGAGAGAGAGAGAGAGAGAGAGAGAGAGAGAGAGAGAGAGAGAGAGAGAGAGAGAGAGAGAGAGAGAGAGAGAAAGAAAAGAGAGAGAGAAAGAGAGAGAAGAGAGAGAAGAGAAAAAGAGAAAAAGAGAAAAAAAGAGGCGAGAGAGAGGTCGGTGGCCGCCCTTTTTATACGCAGCCGCTGCCTCGCCCGGCGGCCCTGCAGGTCCCTGGCCCGGCCACTCCCGCGCCCTCCATCCCCGCCTCATCCTCTTGTCTGTCCTCCCTTCTCCTCTCCTCCCCCTGCTCAGTCCTGACCAGCTCCCGGCTCGACTATCTGGGGCCCATGGAAGACACTCTCAGCATCTATAACAGCAATGCAATCGTGCCCGGTCTTCATACTTGCTCCGCCATCCAATGCTGATCAATGTCTTTGGGCTGTTTTGGTCGTCTGTGTCTCTCACTCCAGCACACTCATCCCGTCCACAGGCCAGGTCTTCTTCTTTAGTTACCCTTGGGGTCGGTGCCAGCTCCATTGGTCAGTAGAATATCTGATATGATGTTTGCTTGCCACGCAGCAGGAGAAAGGGGTTGGATAATGGAAAGATTAGCTTGGCATTCCTATCGGGGGTCTTGCCATGTTTGTGGAGAGGCACAGGGGAGGTGGAATCGGGTAGCCCCAGCGCAGCGAGGCCTCTGGCCAGAGAGGAAGGAAGGGTCCCAAGGGGGGACAAGGCCTTAGGCCAGCATCCAGGGGGCCAGGGCTCAAGGAATCAGCAGCGCAAGGAGCAAGAAGAAGGGAGGCACAAACAAGACCACGCGCGCCCTTCTTCCCAGGACGCATGGCTCACTCAATCATTCACTCACGAGCAAGCTCCTCTCTTTTTCTTTCTCTCTCTCCGCTCGGCCGAGAAGTGCGTTTGAGTCGGCCACAGGAGCCTCTGCTGTCCCACGTTTGCCTTCCCTCCTTTTGCCCAGAGCTTATTGACCTCCTTCCGTGCGTCAGCCAGGTTGGTCGCACATCGCCCGCTCCATTGGCTGTCATCTCCACGCGCCCTGCCCTTTGGTCTTTGGTCCTCCAGCTATTGGGTTATTGTCAGTAGAAGTGCAGCTTGTTGAGGCTTGCGGTCAGAAAAGTAAAAGGGGATCTCGAGACCTGCCTTCTCCCCCTCTCTCTCTTCTTCGTCTTTCCCCCCCCTTTTTTTTATTGCATACGTAGTGGCCCGAGGAGAGGAGGCGGAAAGAGTCGACGATGGATGAAGTGACGAGTGACGACCGCCACCTCCGCCTCTGCCCATACCTTCTATCTCACCCCTTTTAGTATCCACAGTTCGTCTACAACCGGATCCTTCTTGGGCCACACAGGATTGAACATTGCGCGGGCGGAGAGGCGGAGGACTAGAGGCGGAGCCATACTCACCTTCTTCTTCCTCTTCCTTCTCTTACCCACACGCCAGGGCCTCATTGCGGAACACGGAGGGGAGAGTGAAAGAAGATAAAGAAGAGAGAAAGAATGCCCAAAAGACCAATTCGCAGGCTTATGAGTCCGAAGAAGAAGAGAGCGGGCCTGCATTGCATGAACACGCCTGTCCCTCCTTCCACCGCTCTTGTCTCTCATTGCCACGCTGGCTCCACAAGGGAACACAGGGAACGCTGTTCTGTCGCGCGCCCACGGGTTTCTCTCTTCTACCTATCTATCTCCACCCCCATCCCCACCACCCCCTTTCCATGTAGAGATGGAGGACGGGCCAAGAGGACCTGGATGAGGGAGAGGGGTGAAAAGAGGCATGGAAGGAAAGGAGAGTCTTTTGGATGACCTAAAATAAGGGCGGTCGTGCATGTGCAGATGTGCTCGGAGGTGAACACACCTTTAGGTTCCATCCATCGCAATCATCCTCTTCTGCGTGAACCAATACCCAAAAAAAAAGAGAAATAATATTTGCAAAAAAGGGCTGAGCAGTTTTGTTGTTACTACTGTTGTTATTGTTATTGATGCTGTTGCCCTCTGCTTTGCGTGTGTGTACGAGGGGGAGGGAGGTCGAAAGGAGTGGTGTATGTTGCCAGGAGGGACCGAGGATCATCTGAGGTTCGGAAGGACGGACGGATGACTGGCCAGAGCACTGGAGCGGATGGTTGATATGTTGTTGTGCACAGGCGGATCATCTCTTTCTCCTTTCTCTTTCTCTCGTGTCTGTCTTACTCTCTCTGTCTGTCTGTCTTTGTTTTCCTTTAGGCTGAATAAAACAGCTGGCCCTGGACTGGCGCCTGTGTGAACCCGAAAATCGGTTCCTGGGTAAGAGAGAGGAGTTTTCCTGTTTCCATTCAGCGCATTTGTCTTCTTGGACCTGTCTCGATAGTTTACAAGTAACCCTTTGTCTCTTTCTTTTTCTCATCGCTAACAGATCTCTTCTGTCTTCTTTTTTGTTTTCCTCCCCCAACAGTGTCACGACATACTAAAAACACCTCTCTTGGACGAATCTCTGAACCCTCTTCTTTGTCTCTGGGCGTGAGTGTCACACAACGTACGCGGGGGTAATAGAGAGAAAAGAAAAAAGAAAGGGCCACAAGGCGACAAGTAACAATACAAAAAACCCTTTCCTCCTTTCTGCCAACACCATTCTTAAGAGAACCTTGGTGCGGAAGAAAAAAAACATATAGTTATAGACGTTCATTTGGCTGGCATTCGCAGAGGAAGGGCTCATACCAGTCTTTTTTTTTTTTTTTTGTATTGCCATTATGCCATTATACCCTGAGGAGGGTTTCTAAAGATAGGGGAAGACGGTAGAGCCATAGTACCGCAGCCTACTCGGAATAAATGGGCCGTCAGCCCTCGCTTATTTCTCTTTCTATCAAGGAATGTGTCAGCCTCTCTCTTTCTCTTTCTCCCTTTCTTTAGGCTTGTCTTTGGGGTTTTCTTTCTACTCTTGACCTCCTTCCTACTCTTGAACTCCTAGAGAGTTATCGACACCATAGTGGACAGATCCTCGATCCCTCTACCCCCTTTCCTTCTCCTTAACCTCCTCGGTCACCTCTCGAGGAAATCCTTTTGCATTTCACTTTTCTTTTCCACCTCCTCCCCCCGAACCTGTGGGCTCTGAGAGCTCTTGAGAGTGAGTGAGCCAGGCAAAAACGCTCCATTGTTTGTTCAATCGATATAGAGTAGACTCGCTAAGTAGCGTGTGCACAGAACGAGTGGGGGGAGGAGAGGTGGGGAGAGAGAAGGAGGAGTCAATGGTGTGATCCCAGATCATTTTCACCCTTTCCATTTTGCTCTCCAAAGGCGACAACAGCGGTAGTAATAGTAACAGCAACAGCAACAATAATCGGCTGCGGTATCTGAAAGGGCGAAAGGCGTGGAATGCATATTGCCCTTTTTCTACACTGATACACCATTACTGCTGTCTACTATTACTATTGCAGCTGCTGCATGAGGAAGCAAAAAGGGGACCCATGGGTTTGGCTGTCCTTTGGAAGAGCAGGTAAGAACAAAGACCTCTCCTTCACAGACATGGTACATCACAGGTTACTCAGAGGGAGGACTTTTTTTTATATAAATATTATTTATTACAATTGTATTGTTGCTGCATAGACCAAAGACTGACACGACCGCAAAACATACGCACAGAGAGCGAGCTTGGACGATAATACTTGACCAATTCAATCCATCATATTCTATCCGGCCGTCGGATGAACTCAAGCCTTTATTGTTATTGTTATTATTATTTTTACTTGCTCACTCTCACTCTCTCACTCTCCCTCTTTTTTCAGCTGCCATTGAAGAACAAAGTCTCCAGAAGAGGAGGAGTCTGGCTTGACCCTTTCTTCTTCTTTTCTTCAACCGGATGACTCTTTCAAGTAAATGAGGATACAAGTGACACCATGCCCCCCCCTTCTCTTTCGTCACTTCTTCTCGCTTCTTCTCACGAGCCCATTGTGCCTCCCCAGTTCCGTCCCTCCCTCCCCTTTATTTCCCTAATGATGGAAGCGATCACTTCTTTTTCTGTGTTTCTCTTCCTTGTCACGAACCATGCATTTACACTTTCTCCCCCTTTTCTCTTTCTCTCTCTTTCACACACACACACACACACACACACTCTCTCTCTCTCTCTTTTTTTTTTTTTTTTTTTTTTTTTTTTTTTTTTTTTTTGTTGCCTACTGAAGCAGTTAGTCTAATCAATATCTTGGTACCTGAAAATCCGTGCGGCTCGATCGAGTCATCGTCCCTCCAAGGAGATACTCCCTCACGTTCCCCCCTTCCCCTTTCCTTCCCCCTTTTCTCCTCCAATTGCTACAAAAGCCTCTACTAGAACTCTGGAGAGGAAGAGAAGGAGGAAGAGAAGGTTATTGAACTCATATTTTCCTCCCTGTTCAACGGTTGGACTAAGCCCCCACCCCCTTCCTCCCAACAAAGTCAACTGGTTGTAGGAATTCAGGTCAAGTCTAAAATCTGAAAAAAAAAGGGTGTCCTGAGTCAAAGTAAGAATGGGAAGAAAAAGGGGAAACAGTTTGACAGTCGACTGGATCGAGCTCGATCTTAGAGAAGGAAAGAGAGAAAGATAAAGAGAACGAGATAATGTGCGTTTTTTGTGTGGTGTGTGTGGGTATGTGAGGAGAGGAACGAGGTCCTGGTCCTTTTTCTTCTCGCTCTCTCCCTCCCCACTTTCTCTTAGATACCCAGTTCACCAGATCTCCCGTTTTGGAGAATGTGGAGACAAAAAGGAAAAATAAAAGAGATGGAACCAGAAAGATGTATTTGATTCAACAACAACAACAACACGCACATTCATATGAAAGAAAAGGCGGAGGCAAAAGGATTGTCCATCTGCTTGTTTTCCTTTCTTTTGCTCTGCATGGTCCTGTACGCCCTTCCTTGGTAAAACGTTTGAAAAAATACCAAACGGCGATCGCCGGGGAAAATCAGTCCCTCAAATACAGAGCCATTGGATCGGCATCTGAATGCGGAGAGAAAGAGCGAGTAAGAGGAGAGAAAGAGAGAAGATGGGAGGCTAGAGGCATCAGATATGGGAGAGATAATGGGAAAGCAGGGGAACAGGGGGAGGAGAGTAGACTCGACCCAGAGCCTTGATTGATCCGTTGCTTTGGCGTGAGATAAATATAGCGCTAGACAGTCTGAAAGAGTAACAGGAAGAATGAAGGAAAGAAGCGTAATCGACTCAACATAGCCTATTCTCTCTCCGGTTCCCTCAACACTAGAGTCAGGGTGCACGTCCAAGAAAACATGGTGGAGTAGTGAAGCGGAGACGAGTGACCCATGGATTGGTTCATATAAGGAATGGTTCATACAAAGACCATGTATCGGATTCTTTTTTATTTCTGTATTTTGCTCACTCCTTGCGATTTTTCCACGAGAGGAGAGAAGTGGGGAAGAAGTGAGTGCAAACAAAAAAAAAGAAAAAATGATGTATATAAAAAAAGTACACATAGAACTGGAGATGCGTAGAGGACTGCTCAAAGCTCAGCCAGCTGCAGCGTATTCTCTCTCTCTATCTTCTTTTGCCCAAACAAGCTTGACCAGACATTTACATACATTTTTTTCGGACTTCATTATAGCTTCTATCTCTCTCACTTTTACTCTCATTCTTTCTTTTACGTAGTCTTCTTGTTCGTGTTGACATAGCCAATACCAACACATGTCATGATCATAGTATTCGGGGCTGCGCCAAGTACAACCTTGTCATTATCAACCTCTTGTGTAATCTTGAACTGCGACCCGAAAAAGTCTTGCAAGTCACGAAGATATTGAATTCTAAAAAGAAAAGAAAAATCCAACCCATTCCACACACAAAACGTGAGTTGAAAACATCTAAAAAGAGAAACAGAGACTAGGGAGAGGGCATGGGAGGTAGCCAAGATCACCAAAAAGAGGTATTATCACTTACGTAAATGGCGTCAACTCTCCAACGCGCACCTTGCTCACATCATTTGGTCCAAGGACCATCAACAATAACGTCAATGTCTGTGCAATCGAATCCACACATCCTCCTTTACGGATCTCGGACAACAACATCCTAGCGGCTTGCAATCCAATATCTTCAGGTGTCTGTCCTGCACCTCCTGCCAATTCTGCGGAATAATAAACCGACGTCGTGGTCTTGGCCAAGAGTGAGACACCAAAACCAGGTGAAAGACCTGACTTGTCTCCCTGGTAATGGACTGCTGCAATGTTGATATCGTTCACATAGTCGAGAACGCCTCTTGCAGCATCTACCATACGGTTTGAGAATTGGGGTGCCACACGCGTGCAGTATCTAAGAGGGGGGATGGAGGGAAAAATGAGGAGGAGGAATCATTGACAGGATCTTCGTTAGTTGTTGTTATTTTTTTTTCTTTTCTTTTCTTTTTATTGCGTGCACATTCAAGGTAATAGAAGACAAAAAGTAGTGAAAGGCGGACGAGTCTTTCATGTTGTACTTACGCAACACCGCGGATTCGCTTGATACGGCCCTCATCCGTGAACTGGATAGGCTTGACCGAACGAACAATAGGGCATCGGAAGATGACCCGTCCGCCTCCATTAGGAGGTGCTCCACGGGCAGGAATCTATTATAGATGAGAAAAAGAAAAAGAAAGAGAAAAAGAATCCCCGTAGGTTCAAGGCCCAATAGAGTTAATGACAAAGGCTCTAGGGCAAGCTTCGCCGAAAGGGGAAGGGAGAGAGAAGAACGAAACGATAAAGATTTTTGAGGCTGCTTTAGGTGATCCAATTCATCCAATACTTACATCCAATTCAAGGCCCTCCTCAATGCCAAACTTTTTCAATTGCGGAAGCAGCACCGTACGGATGGTATCAACCTAATCAAGAGAGATAAAAAAAAAAAAGGATGATCCTTTTCATGTTAGTAAAATAAAGTTCGCCCATTTGCCCACTGTATTTCCTCCGCAGATCTCTCTCTTTTCTTTCCTTTTCTTATCCATTACATTCTTGCTTCTTAACCATCCCAATTAGCTATTTTCCAATAAAGAGTCTCTTTCCCTTGTTATCTGATTCCGATACTTACGGAGAGGTCAACATTATCGTTCGTGATTCCGTTCAAAGTAATGCTCATGGGCGTCTTGGCAAAGGGTGCAAGGGCAATCATGGGCTCCAAGAAGTATCCAATCGCTCGTGCTGTTCCACAGTCATGGAAGACCTTTCCTCCAATGATTACTCCTGGCTTGTAGACAATCGATGTACCTAACGAATGTTTTTTTTTTTTTTTTTTTTTTTTTTTTTGTGCCAGAGAACCAGGATTGGTTAGAAGATCGCCATCACCAGCGTCGCCATCAGAACGAGAGAGTCAGGGTATTTGGAGGGCGCAACTGATCATTGAGTCCATCCCATAGTCATTGTCTTCATATAAAATCGACTCTGTAGTGGTAAATCGCTCGGAACTGTGCTGACCAAATTGATTTAACTGCTTCTTCCTGTTCATTGAGGTTGTAGGCGAAATCCAATTGAGCGCCCACAGTCCTCAATTATTCTCTCCTCCGTCATCCACTCCACGCCTGGCGATTGATTTCTCTCAACTGATGTTTGTTGTTGGTTCAGAGATCAAAGAGTGATAATAAATGAGAAATGGCAGCTTCCAATATCTGATCCACGAAACTCCCTCCTGCTTGAGTGTTTCTATTTCCTGGTCCAACGCCAGATCGGTGGCTTCAACTCATAGAGGATGCTTTAGAAGATGTGTCTCCAGTGGAAAAGAAAGGTCGTTACCTGTATAGCTAATGTCGATCGTCGCTCCGTTGGTTACTTTTTCCAGCAGTCTCAGGAAGCTTGCCTCAAAGTCTAGTTAAGACAAAGAGAAAAGGTTAATGCCAGAGTCAAGCTAACCATGAACGTTCCTTTTTATTGTTTCAACTGGGCAGTGTGCTCAGCCGCCCAGGGCCTCATTTCGTTTGGGTTGGCTCATTGAGAGAAAGCTCAAAGGGTACATGCCTCGCAGACCAGGGTTAGCGTCATTTGGTCGAATCTTTTCAATCTTGAGGATCTTTCCAGACAGTGTAGCCAGTACTAGTCGTTGCCGAAAGTAATTGTGGCCTTCGAATTTGACAACCTTGGACATTATGAATAGCGTGGAGGTGATGAGTTAGACTAGGGGTGAAGATAGAGAAAAGTGGTGAATGCGGAGCAAAAGAAAGAAAGGGCCAATGTCGTGAATGATTCTTCTAAGGTGTCGAATGGAGCTGTAGTCGGATGGATGGCAAGCTTTTGGAGGAAGAAAGAGAGAGAGAGAGAGAGAGAGAGAAAAAAAGAGAGAGAGATAGAAGAGAAGGATAGGTTGGAGCAGAGGCCAATGCACTTGTTCTTGACTGAACACCTTTGACTGACCGACCAAGCCAAATAGACCGAGAAAAAAAAAAAAGCGAAGTAGGGCAAATTGATCTTCAAGCCACACAACAACAACACTTTTTTTTTTTTTGCTTCCCATTCCTTTCGCCAAACACTGTTTACCCTGTTCATCAACACCGTCTCATCATCCTCATCAGACAGACAACAATGGTCAGCACACGGAACTCGGCCAAGGCGGCACAGGCCAAGCAGGTTCAGACCAAGGACAACTCAAAGAAAAAGGCTCCTGCCAAGAAGAGCGCCCCAGCACCAAAAAAGACTGCTTCAAAACAAAAGCCGGCACCTGTTGAGGAAGAGGAATCTGAGGGTGTAGAGTCAGAGGAGCATGAAGAAGAAGAAGAAGAAGAAGATGATGATGAGGAGGAAGAAAAAGAAGAAGAAGAGGAAGAGGAAGAGGAGGAAGAGGAGGAAGAGGTTACATTCAAGATCCATACCCCAAAGGCCTCCTCGGCACCAGTCATCGTCCCCGCAAAGCTCCAAACCTATGAGGATGAGGATGAGGAGGAGAGTGACGATGATGAGGCGCCAGAGGCTGAATCACTCTCGAGTGCCAAGGCAAAGGCCCTCAGCTCGCAGGACAAGGAAAAGGCATTCTTGATAAAGTATGTATCCAATAGAGAATCTTTGAGGGAAATAGTTCCAGGAGGGGGAGGGGGCAATCGCCGGATCCTAGGAGAGACTCGCGTCGGGTTTTATTTTATTTATTTTTAATTTTTTTTTAGATTGCCATTATTATTTTATTATTCTTTTCCGTCGATCCTTACTTAACCTATCTCTCCTTCTCATCTCATTTCCATTTTCTTCCTATTAGGGTCCAAGCAGAACAGAAAGCAAAGAGAGTGGAAAAGGAACAAAAGATTAAGGCACAGAAAGATCAATCCAAGAAAATCACTCAAGCCAAGAAACAAGTCCAAGAATCAGAAGATGAGGGCAAGGATGAGGAAATGAAGGAATCCACAGAAGATAGTACACGACGCCTGTCAAGGAAAAATATGCCAGATTTGTTGCCAACCGATCTTTTGGAGGCGGCAGCCAAGATGGACGAGGACCGGAAACAGACACAGGAAAATGAAGACAAATCAACCTCCAGGAAGCATCTTCGACCTGAGGACTTTGCATTGATGGAATTAGAAGCCGAGTTGAAGGCTGCTGCTGCAAAGAGGAAAAAGCTTGAAAAGACGGAACGAAACGTTGGGTATGTGATTGCATCTCTTTCAGGACCTTTTTCTTTTGCTTTTCTTATAAATTACTTTTTGATTGTTTATTGGAAAAGTGAAATGGATCCCGGACTCTAACCTCCTTCTTCCCTCCCCCAATATATTCTTATTATAGTCCCGTAACTGTCAAGGCATTGAATCACTCTGCAACTAGTCGAGGCCATGCCATTCCTCAAACCATTGTTGATTTTAGGCAACAACATTTCTATGGAAAAAAGATTCAACGTCGGGACGCGGTTCTCAACCTTGGTCAAAACAAGCGTGGTGCAGCGATCCAGTTTCATAGGAAAAAATAGACCTAAAAAAAACAAAAAAAAAAAAAACAAAAAACAAAAACATAAAAAAAAACACTCATTGTACCATTCTACGATACTTCCAATCAAAGCAGGCTGATTTGCGTGTTTGTGTGTGAATGTGAGAGAGGCTCAAAAGTGGGATCAAAATTGACACGTATGGTGGGTCCGAAAAATTCCAGTATTCGACAATCTGGTATAGAGAGAGTCTAAATATGCTCTTTGGACAGCTACCTCTATACTGAGAGACTGAGGAGTCGATATTGGAGTCTTTCATATATATATTTATAGGAGGAGGTTGATCGACCAGCGTTGGTATATATTTGGTGGAAATACCAGAAATGTGAATGCTCGATAAATGTAAAGATGGTGATCCTCTGTCGCCTAATTAAACGAAACCCCTGTGATGTCCAACTGGCTCTGTATTCGCATTCCGAGAAGCGACCGGATGTGGAGTTCCATGTGAGTGTACATAATTTGGGATGCTATAGTTGTGATTAAGAGGAAGCGGAGTTCCATACTGAGGTTCATTAGGGCGTGGATTGCCATTCTGCTGGTTCCCTGATTGTGAGGGAAGAGGATGGTTGTTTTGTTGAACATAGTCATCATTCTGGTACTCGATAGGCTGTGGGAGATGGTACCGAGGAGTTCTTGAATTTTGGTTGCGTGGAGGTCGTGGAGGTATCGGTGGCAATTGATGTTGTTCATCATCGGACTCCGAATGGTATTCTTCTTTGTATGAGTAACTATTGGCAGGTATGTTATGCGACTGATCTCTCTCACTGTCCCTCTGATGTCCTTGGTCCAATAGTGGACCATTGGGATCAGATACTGAAGAAGGAATCCCAGTCGCAGGAGGAAGCTCGAGACTATCTTGCCGACCTCTACCCATGTGACCTCTAGAGCTGTGTCGCAACGGTTCAACCTGCTCCTGATATTGGTGATCCTGATATTGGTGATCCTGATATTGGTTGTCTTGATATTGGTTGTCCTGGTACTGGCGGTCCTGGTACTGACGATACTGATGCTGGCGGCCCTGATGCTGGCGGTCCTGGTATTGGCGATCCTGATATTGAGGATCTTGACTAGATTCTCTGTGCATTGCTGCGACTGCAGCAATACGTCGAGCATTGTATTCATTGTCATTATAGTCGGTTTCAGGGCCCCTACGATCTCTCCTGGAATGATCATTGCTTGAAGATGATCTCTCGACCATGTCTTTTGGATGATCGTACTCCTCTGACTTGCCATGCTTGCGTCTGACAAAGAAAAAGATAGCTGCAACAAGACCGATTAAGGCAACTCCACCACCAACTCCTCCAGCAATGGCGGCAATATTTGGCCGACTACCCTTGGAGTCCGAACCGTTGCTATTTCCTGTCCCACTGCCATGGTTACCGCCAGGGTTTACGGGGGCTTTTGGAGGAAGTGGAGAAACCGAATAGCTACTGACCCAAGATTCAGAAGCAAAGTCAAATATGAGGGGTTTATGATCGGCATAGATGATATTATCCTCCAGATTGTAAATATGCCCTATTACAAGCCATAGACATTGTTCGAATGAAGTTTAGTTAGCATTTCCAAACAACATTTATCGTCCTTCAGTACTTCTTAGATTTACACTTACCACCCCAGGCAACAAGCGAATATTTCGTGGCTACACACGCCATCGACACTCTCTGATGATCACGCTGAGGTAGATTTGCAAGTATCTTCACCGTCATTGACTTCAAATCAAGGACGTAGAGATGTAAATTATAAATGTAGGCTGAAGGTGCCCCTGATCGTCCTCCGAAGATATAGAGCTTGTTTTCATCTAATGCATCTGTTGTGAAAGAGAGTGTTCATCTTGTAAGAATGTACATGAGCAAGAACTTTATCCGGATTTATGTCAAATGGGACTAAGGCACTAACCTCTGACTAAACAGTTTCCAGATACCGGTGGAATATCACCCTGGAAAGCCTATACATTAGCCAAGCATTCAAGGTTATTCGTTGAAGTATCTAGTGATCAACACGAATAGAGAATGTTTAACTTACCAGAGGTTCCCAAGAGTTTGGTCCTAGTTTATAGAAATCCATACTTGGGTTTCTGTCCACTGAGTTCGTATACAATACAGTACCTCCGTCTAGAGGACACCAGACAGCTGCAGAGAAATGACCTGGAGGAGGTGGTAAGGCCCTGAAACTTGGTGGGCTGATTGAGGATAAAACCAAATTGATCGAGGGCAAGTAGATTTCTCCACTTGGGGACGCAGCTATTGCTCCTAAGTAAACTTGTGTTCGCAGCATCAAAGTCAACTCAGGAAGGTCGGTCCAATTGCCAGATGTTCCAAGAACTACCGCTCGGCCGTCGTATGGGCCACTCCCACCCAATACAAGGAACCGCCCATCGGGTAATAATACTCCTTTTATTCCTATAATTGGAAGGGATCCTTGGTTACTTGGTATCAAATTGGTCCATGCAGGGTTTTCTGCTGTCCAGTCTTTGGTCAGATCAAGTTGGAAGTAGCTGCTGTTTGTTCCTGGATATGAGCCACCCATAATGACAAGACGAGTTTTCGAGGAATCATAGGCCATGTCATCCATCTCTGTTTTCCAAGGAGTAGAGGGATTAAATTGTTGTTGTGCCTCAACGAGGAAGGAGAACGTTGATAGTGTGGTCATCACAATTGACGTGACCACAGGAAGTCGAAAGACTGGAGCCATTTTTACTCGAAAGGGTTGTTGTGGAAAGTGGTTCCTGAGTACGGTGAAAGGAAGAGTGGAGGGTTGATGAATGGAGTTACACCCTCAAGAGAAGGAATGAAGGAAGTGTCATAGACTGATGGAGTAGTTGTGATCCGAGTGAGGTGGAAGTGAAAAGAGAAGTGACAGATGCTGATGAAGAATAGAAGATGACAGATGAGAGATCAGCGTCAGATGAGGAAGGAGAATGAGTGAGTAAGAGAGAGAGGAAAGCATGGGATAGTGAATCAGGTAAATAAAAGTAATCTCACCATCGTTTCTCCTGACAGCTGCCCAAGAGCAACAATAATAAAAAATGGTTCACGATACTAGTGCCACCATGGCGAATTATTCAGGCTGAGTTGAACTAACCGCAGGCTCCATCTTCATCAATGCCAAGGGGTAGTTAAGGTTCACAAGGCAAATGCTGTGCTCTGGGCTCAAAAAAGAGAACTGCATGACATCCTCGACTCTCGTTTCTGAAGAGACACAAGTGCCTCACTATCATCACTGCCTCAAACGCGCGGTCTATTGTCCAAAGCACTCGAACAACGAGAAATAATGGGCCCGCCATTGCATATGAACTAAAGCAAAGGTCTGACCAGCATGGTTGTGATACTTCATGGAGACAGCGAGGGTTCTTTTAATCGTCTTCCTCTCCTCAGGTTTAAGATTTCTACATTGCTCCCGTATGCGATCTCGACTGTTCAGGTGGGTGGTTTTTTCATATGTGAGTAACACAACAGGGAGAGCGAAAAAACGAAAGCGATAAACTGTTGCTTTCAAACCTGAGGAAGACGATTTTTAATGTGATTGAGATTCATGGGATGGGTCAGAGCGTGATTGTTGATGATAGGCGATAAGAGGACCAATGCTGACCCGAGGCTCTCAGTCATTAGACCACTTGCACATACAATCCTTTTCGAGTTCTAGTATTCGACATTTTGGCATTAAGAGAGTCTAAATATGCCAATTGGATAGTTACTCCTCAGAATGAGAGACCGAGAGAGTCGGTGTTGGACTCATGGATTAGAAAAAAAACAAAAACAAAACCCAGAAACAAAAAAAAAAAGCAGATTATTTGTTCGACTAGTGTTGGTATTTATTTGGTGGAGATGCAGGAACTGTGGATGCTCGATAAATGTGAAGATGGTAATCCTCTGTCGCCTAATTAAACGAAACCCCTGTGATGTCCAACTGGCTCTGTATTCACATTCCGAGAAGCGACCGGATGTGGAGTTCCATGTGAGTGTACATAATTTGGGACGCTATAGTTGTGATTGAGAGGAACTGGAGTTCCATACTGAGGTTCATTAGGGCGTGGATTGCCATTCTGCTGGTTCCCTGATTGTGAGGGAAGAGGATGGTTGTTTTGTTGAACATAGTCATCATTCTGGTACTCGATAGGCTGTGGGAGATGGTACCGAGGAGTTCTTGAATTTTGGTTGCGTGGAGGTCGTGGAGATATCGGTGGCAATTGATGTTGTTCATCTTCGGACTACGAATGATATTCTCCTTTGTATGAGTAGCTATTGGCAGGTATGTTATGCGACTGGTATTGGTTATCCTGATGCCAGCGGTCCTGGTATTGGCGATCCTGATATTGAGGATCTTGATTAGATTCGCTGCGCATTGTATTCATTGTCATTATAGTCGGTTTCAGGGTCCCTGCGATCTCTCCTGGAATGATCATTGCTTGAAGATGATCTCTCGACCATGTCTTTTGGATGATCGTACTCCTCTGACTTGCCATGCTTGCGTCTGACAAAGAAAAAGATAGCTGCAACAAGACCGATTAAGGCAACTCCACCACCAACTCCTCCAGCAATGGCGGCAATATTTGGCCGACTACCCTTGGAGTCCAAAACATTGCTATTTCCTGTCCCACTGCCGAAGTTATTTCCTGTCCCACTGCCGTGGTTACCATCAAGGTTTAGGGGGGCTTTTGGAGGAAGTGGAGAAACCGAATAGCTACTGACCCAAGATTCAGAAGCAAAGTCAAATATGACGGGGTTGTGATCGGCATGGACGGGAGTATCCTCCAGATCGTAAACAAACCCTATTACAAGCCATAGACATTGTTCAAATGAAGTTTAGTTGGCATTTCCAAACAACATTTATCGTCCTTCAGCACTTCTTAGATCCACACTTACCACCCCAGGCAACAAACGAATATCTCGTGGCTACACACGCCATCCCTACTCTCTGATGATCACGCTGAGGTAAATTTGCAAGTATCTTCACCGTCATTGACTTCAAATCAAGGACGTAGAGATGTAAATTATAAATGTAGGCTGAAGGTGCCCCTGATCGTCCTCCGAAGATATAGAACTTGTTTTCATCTAATGCATCTGTTGTGAAAGAGAGTGTTCATCTTGTAAGAATGTACATGAGCAAGAACTTTATCCGGATTTATGTCAAATGGGACTAAGGCACTAACCTCTGACGAAACAGGTTCCAGCCGCCGGTAGAATATCACCCTGGAAAACCTATACATTAGCCAAGCATCCACAGGTTAATCGTTGAAGTATCTAGTGATCAACACGAATAGAGAATGTTTAACTTACCAGAGGTTCCCAAGAGTTTGGTCCTAGTTTATAGAAATCCATACTTGGGTTTCTATCCACTGAGTTCGCATACAATACAGTACCTCCGTCTAGAGGACACCAGACAGCTGCAGAGTAATGACCTGGAGGAGGTGGCAAGGTCCTGAAACTTGGTGGATTGATAGAGGATACAACCAAATTGATCGAGGGCAAGTAGATTTCTCCACTTGGGGACGCAACTATTGCTCCTCTGTAAGGTCGTTTTCGCAGCTTCAAAGTCAACTCAGGAAGGTCGGTCCAATTGCCAGAAGTTCCAAAGACACCCACTCGGCCATCGTTGTTTGGGCCACTCCTTCCAAATACAAGGAACCGCCCATCGGGTAATAGTGCTCCTTTTGTTCCTATAATTGGAGGGGATCCTTGGTTACTTGGTATCAAATTGGTCCATGCAGGGTTTTCTGCTGTCCAGTCTTTGGTCAGATCAAGTTGGAAGTAGCTGTTGTTTGTTCCTGGATATGAGCCACCCGTAATGACAAGACGAGTTTTCGAGGAATCATAGGCCATGTCATCCATCTCTGTTTTCCAAGGAGTAGAGGGATTAAATTGTTGTTGTGCCTCAACGAGGAAGGAGAACGTTGATAGTGTGGTCATCACAATTGACGTGACCACAGGAAGTCGAAAGACTGGAGCCATTTTTACTCGAAAGGGTTGTTGTGGAAAGTGGTTCCTGAGTACGGTGAAAGGAAGAGTGGAGGGTTGATGAATGGAGTTACACCCTCAAGAGAAGGAATGAAGGAAGTGTCATAGACTGATGGAGTAATTGTGATCCGAGTGAGGTGGAAGTGAAAAGAGAAGTGACAGATGCTGATGAAGAATAGAAGATGACAGATGAGAGATCAGCGTCAGATGAGGAAGGAGAATGAGAGAGAGAGAGAGGAAAGCATGGGATAGTGAATCAGGTAAATAAAAGCAATCTCACCATCGTTTCTCCTGACAGCTGCCCAAGAGCAACAATAATAAAAAATGGTTCATGATACTAGTGCCACCATGGCGAATTATTTAGGCTGAGTGAGCCAACCACAGGCTCCATCTTCATCAATGCCGAAGGGAAGTTAGGGTTCACAAGGCAAATGCTGTGCTCTGGGCTCAAAAAAGAGAACTGCATGACATCCTCGACTCTCGTTTCTGAAGAGACACAAGTGCCTCACTATCATCACTGCCTCAAACGCGCGGTCTATTGTCCAAAGCACTCGAACAACGAGAAATAATGGGCCCGCCATTGCATATGAACTAAAGCAAAGGTCTGACCAGCATGGTTGTGATACTTCATGGAGACAGCGAGGGTTCTTTTAATCGTCTTCCTCTCCTCAGGTTTAAGATTTCTACATTGCTCCCGTATGCGATCTCGACTGTTCAGGTGGGTGGTTTTTTCATATGTGAGTAACACAACAGGGAGAGCGAAAAAACGAAAGCGATAAACTGTTGCTTTCAAACCTGAGGAAGACGATTTTTAATGTGATTGAGATTCATGGGATGGGTCAGAGCGTGATTGTTGATGATAGGCGATAAGAGGACCAATGCTGACCCGAGGCTCTCAGTCATTAGACCACTTGCACATACAATCCTTTTCGAGTTCTAGTATTCGACATTTTGGCATTAAGAGAGTCTAAATATGCCAATTGGATAGTTACTCCTCAGAATGAGAGACCGAGAGAGTCGGTGTTGGACTCATGGATTAGAATAAAAAAAAAACAAAAACAAAAAAAACCAGAAACAAAAAAAAAGCAGATTATTTGTTCGACTAGTGTTGGTATTTATTTGGTGGAGATGCAGGAACTGTGGATGCTCGATAAATGTGAAGATGGTAATCCTCTGTCGCCTAATTAAACGAAACCCCTGTGATGTCCAACTGGCTCTGTATTCACATTCCGAGAAGCGACCGGATGTGGAGTTCCATGTGAGTGTACATAATTTGGGACGCTATAGTTGTGATTGAGAGGAACTGGAGTTCCATACTGAGGTTCATTAGGGCGTGGATTGCCATTCTGCTGGTTCCCTGATTGTGAGGGAAGAGGATGGTTGTTTTGTTGAACATAGTCATCATTCTGGTACTCGATAGGCTGTGGGAGATGGTACCGAGGAGTTCTTGAATTTTGGTTGCGTGGAGGTCGTGGAGGTATCGGTGGCAATTGATGTTGTTCATCATCGGACTCCGAATGGTATTCTTCTTTGTATGAGTAGTTATTGGCAGGTATGTTATGCGACTGATCTCTCTCACTGTCCCTCTGATGACCTTGGTCCAATAGTGGGCCATTGGGATCAGATACTGAAGAAGGAATCCCAGTCGCAGGAGGAAGCTCGAGACTATCTTGCCGACCTCTACCCATGTGACCTCTAGAGCTGTGTCGCAACGGTTCAACCTGCTCCTGATATTGGTGATCCTGATATTGGTGATCCTGATATTGGTTGTCTTGATATTGGTTGTCCTGGTACTGGCGGTCCTGGTACTGACGATACTGATGCTGGCGGCCCTGATGCTGGCGGTCCTGGTATTGGCGATCCTGATATTGAGGATCTTGACTAGATTCTCTGTGCATTGCTGCGACTGCAGCAATACGTCGAGCATTGTATTCATTGTCATTATAGTCGGTTTCAGGGCCCCTACGATCTCTCCTGGAATGATCATTGCTTGAAGATGATCTCTCGACCATGTCTTTTGGATGATCGTACTCCTCTGACTTGCCATGCTTGCGTCTGACAAAGAAAAAGATAGCTGCAACAAGACCGATTAAGGCAACTCCACCACCAACTCCTCCAGCAATGGCGGCAATATTTGGCCGACTACCCTTGGAGTCCGAACCGTTGCTATTTCCTGTCCCACTGCCATGGTTACCGCCAGGGTTTACGGGGGCTTTTGGAGGAAGTGGAGAAACCGAATAGCTACTGACCCAAGATTCAGAAGCAAAGTCAAATATGAGGGGTTTATGATCGGCATAGATGATATTATCCTCCAGATCGTAAACAAACCCTATTTCAAACCATAGACATTGTTCGAATGAAGTTTAGTTGACATTTCCAAACAACATTTATCGTCCTTCAGTACTTCTTAGATCCACACTTACCACCCCAGGCAACAAACGAATATCTCGTGGCTACACACGCCATCGACACTCTCTGATGATCACGCTGAGGTAAATTTGCAAGTATCTTCACCGTCATTGACTTCAAATCAAGGACGTAGAGATGTAAATTATAAATGTAGGCTGAAGGTGCCCCTGATCGTCCTCCGAAGATATAGAACTTGTTTTCATCTAATGCATCTGTTGTGAAAGAGAGTGTTCATCTTGTAAGAATGTGGATGAGCAAGAGCTTTATCCGGATTTATGTCAAATGGGACTAAGGCACTAACCTCTGACAAAACAGGTTCCAGCCACCGATGGAATATCGCCCTGGAAAACCTATACATTAGCCAAGCATTCAAGGTTATTCGTTGAAGTATCTAGTGATCAACACGAATAGAGAATGTTTAACTTACCAGAGGTTCCCAAGAGTTTGGTCCTAGTTTATAGAAATCCATACTTGGGTTTCTGTCCACTGAGTTCGTATACAATACAGTACCTCCGTCTAGAGGACACCAGACAGCTGCAGAGAAATGACCTGGAGGAGGTGGTAAGGCCCTGAAACTTGGTGGGCTGATTGAGGATACAACCAAATTGATCGAGGGCAAGTAGATTTCTCCACTTGGGGACGAAACTATTGCTCCTCTGTAAGGTAGTGTTCGCAGCATCAAAGTCAACTCAGGAAGGTCGGTCCAATTGCCAGATGTTCCAAGAACTCCCGCTCGGCCGTCGTTGAGTGGGCCACTCCTTCCAAATACAAGGAACCGCCCATCGGGTAATAATACTCCTTTTGTTCCTATAATTGGAAGGGATCCTTGGTTACTTGGTATCAAATTGGTCCATGCAGGGTTTTCTGCTGTCCAGTCTTTGGTCAGATCAAGTTGGAAGTAGCTGTTGTTTGTTCCTGGATATGAGCCACCCGTAATGACAAGACGAGTTTTCGAGGAATCATAGGCCATGTCATCCATCTCTGTTTTCCAAGGAGTAGAGGGATTAAATTGTTGTTGTGCCTCAACGAGGAAGGAGAACGTTGATAGTGTGGTCATCACAATTGACGACCACAGGAAGTCGAAAGACTGGAGCCATTTTTACCGAAAGGGTTGTTGTGGAAAGTGGTTCCTGAGTACGGTGAAAAGGAAGAGTGGAGGGTTGATAATGGAGTTACACCCTCAAGAGAGAAGGAATGAAGGAAGTGTCATAGACTGATGGAGTAGTTGTGATCCGAGTGAGGTGGAAGTGAAAAGAGAAGTGACAGATGCTGATGAAGAATAGAAGATGACAGATGAGAGATCAGCGTCAGATGAGGAAGGAGAATGAGTGAGTAAGAGAGAGAGGAAAGCATGGGATAGTGAATCAGGTAAACAAAAGTAATCTCACCATCGTTTCTCCTGACAGCTGCCCAAGAGCAACAATAATAAAAAATGGTTCACGATACTAGTGCCACCATGGCGAATTATTTAGGCTGAGTGAGCCAACTGCAGGCTCCATCTTCATCAATGCCAAGGGGTAGTTAAGGTTCACAAGGTAGATGTTGTGTTCAAGGCGCAAAAAAGAGAACTGCATGACATCCTCGACTCTCGTTTCTGAAGAGACACAAGTGCCTCACTATCATCACTGCCTCAAACGCGCGGTCTATTGTCCAAAGCACTCGAACAACGAGAAATAATGGGCCCGCCATTGCATATGAACTAAAGCAAAGGTCTGACCAGCATGGTTGTGATACTTCATGGAGACAGCGAGGGTTCTTTTAATCGTCTTCCTCTCCTCAGGTTTAAGATTTCTACATTGCCCCCGTATGCGATCTCGACTGTTCAGGTGGGTGGTTTTTTCATATGTGAGTAACACAACAGGGAGAGCGAAAAAACGAAAGCGATAAACTGTTGCTTTCAAACCTGAGGAAGACGATTTTTAATGTGATTGAGATTCATGGGATGGGTCAGAGCGTGATTGTTGATGATAGGCGATAAGAGGACCAATGCTGACCCGAGGCTCTCAGTCATTAGACCACTTGCACATACAATCCTTTTCGAGTTCTAGTATTCGACATTTTGGCATTAAGAGAGTCTAAATATGCCAATTGGATATTTACTCTTCAGAGTGAGAGACCGAGAGAGTCGTTGTTGGACTCATGGATTAAAATAAATAAATAAATAAATAAATAAATAAAAAAAAAAAAAAAAAAAAAAGCAGATTATTTGCTCGACTAATGTTGGTATTTATTTGGTGGAGATGCAGGAACTGTGGATGCTCGATAAACGTGAAGATGGTGATCCTCTGTCACCTAATTAAACGAAACCCCTGTGATGTCCAACTGGTTCTGTATTCGCATTCCGAGAAGCGACCGGATGTGGAGTTCCATGTGAGTGTACATAATTTGGGACGCTATAGTTGTGATTGAGAGGAACTGGAGTTCCATACTGAGGTTCATTAGGGCGTGGTTTGCCATTCTGCTGGTTCCTTGATTGTGAGGGAAGAGGATGGTTGTTTGGCTGAACATAGCCACCATTCTGGTATTCGATAGGCTGTGGGAGATGGTACCGAGGAGTTCTTGAATTTTGGTTGCGTGGAGGTCGTGGAGGTATCGGTGGCAATTGATGTTGTTCATCATCGGACTCCGAATGGTATTCTTCTTTGTATGAGTAGTTATTGGCAGGTATGTTATGCGACTGATCTCTCTCACTGTCCCTCTGATGACCTTGGTCCAATAGTGGGCCATTGGGATCAGATACTGAAGAAGGAATCCCAGTCGCAGGAGGAAGCTCGAGACTATCTTGCCGACCTCTACCCATGTGACCTCTAGAGCTGTGTCGCAACGGTTCAACCTGCTCCTGATACTGGTGATCCTGATACTGGTGATCCTGAAATTCGTTGTCCTGATACTGGTGTTCCTGATACTGGCGGCCCTGGTACTGACGATCCTGGTACTGACGATCCTGGTACTGACGATCCTGGTACTGACGATCCTGGTACTGACGATTCTGATGCTGGCGATTCTGATGCTGGCGATTCTGATGCTGGCGATTCTGATGCTGGCGATTCTTATGCTGGCGATTCTGATGCTGGCGATTCTGATGCTGGCGGTCCTGATGCTGGCGGTCCTGGTATTGGCGATCCTGATATTGAGGATCCTGATATTGAGGATCTTTATTAGATTTTCTGTGCATTGCTGCGACTGGAACAATACGTCGAGCATTGTATTCATTGTCATTATAGTCGGTTTTAGGGTCTCTGCGATCTCTCCTGGAATGATCTTTGCTTGAAGATGATTTCTCGACCATGTCTTTTGGATGATCGTACTCCGCTGATTTGCCATGCTTGCGTCTGACAAAGAAAAAGATAGCTGCAACAAGGCCGATTAAGGCGACTCCTCCACCAACTCCTCCAGCAATGGCGGCGATATTTAGCTGACTACCCTTGGAGTCCGAACCATTGCTATTTCCTGTCCCACTGCCGAAGTTATTTCCTGTCCCATTGCCGTGGTTACCATCAGGGTTTAGGGGGACTTTTGGAGGAAGTGGAGAAACCGAATAGCTACTGACCCAAGATCCAGAAGCAAAGTCAAATATGAGGGGGTTACGATCGGCATGGACGGGAGTATTATCCAGATTGAAAATATGCCCTAATAAGCCATAGACATTTCTCAAATGAAATTTAGTTGGCATTTCCAAACAACATTTATCGTCCTTCAGTACTTCTTAGATCCACACTTACCACCCCAGACAACAAACGAATATTTCGTGGCTACACACGCCATCCCTGATATTTGATAATCTGGCCGAGGTACATCCATAAGTTTCTTCACCGTCATTGATTTCAGATCAAGGACGTAGAGACTTGTGCTGTCAGGCGTATCGGTTACAGTTGGCCCAAATCGTCCTCCGAAGATATAGAACTTGTTTTCATCTAATGCATCTGTTGTGAAAGAGATTGTTCATCTTGTAAGAATGTGGATGAGCAAAAGCTTTATCCGGATTTATGTCAAATGGAACCAAGGCACTAACCTCTGACAAAACAGGCTCCAGTTACCGGTGGAATATCGCCCAGGAAAGCCTATACATTAGTCAAGCATCCACAGGTTAATCGTTGAAGTATCTGGAGATCAACACGAATAGAGAATGTTTAACTTACCAGAGGTTCCCAAGAGTTTGGTCCTAGTTTATAGAAATTCATACTTGGGTTTCTATCCACTGAGTTCGCATACAATACAGTACCTCCGTCTAGAGGACACCAGACAGCTGCAGAGTAATGACCTGGAGGAGGTGGCAAGGTCCTGAAACTTGGTGGATTGATAGAGGATACAACCAAATTGATCGAGGGCAAGTAGATTTCTCCACTTGGGGACGCAACTATTGCTCCTCTGTAAGGTAGTGTTCGCAGCATCAAAGTCAACTCAGGAAGGTCGGTCCAATTGCCAGATGTTCCAAGAACTCCCGCTCGGCCATCGTTGTTTGGGCCACTCCTTCCAAATACAAGGAACCGCCCATCGGGTAATAGTGCTCCTTTTGTTCCTATAATTGGAGGGGATCCTTGGTTACTTGGTATCAAATTGGTCCATGCAGGGTTTTCTGCTGTCCAGTCTTTGGTCAGATCAAGTTGGAAGTAGCTGCTGTTTGTTCCTGGATATGAGCCACCCATAATGACAAGACGAGTTTTCGAGGAATCATAGGCCATGTCATCCATCTCTGTTTTCCAAGGAGTAGAGGGATTAAATTGTTGTTGTGCCTCAACGAGGAAGGAGAACGTTGATAGTGTGGTCATCACAATTGACGTGACCACAGGAAGTCGAAAGACTGGAGCCATTTTTGCTCGAAAGGGTTGTTGTGGAAAGTGGTTCCTGAGTACGGTGAAAGGAAGAGTGGAGGGTTGATGAATGGAGTTACACCCTCAAGAGAAGGAATGAAGGAAGTGTCATAGACTGATGGAGTAGTTGTGATCCGAGTGAGGTGGAAGTGAAAAGAGAAGTGACAGATGCTGATGAAGAATAGAAGATGACAGATGAGAGATCAGCGTCAGATGAGGAAGGAGAATGGGTGAGAGAGAGACATGGAAAAGGGTTGATGAGAAAACAATGGAGTGAATCAGGCAAGAGCAATCTCATTATCTCCTCTTCTCACAGGTGTCCAAGAGAAATAAAAAAAAAAAAAAAAAAAAAAAAAAAAGGCTCAAGATACTGGTGCACTATTGCGAGCTGTCTACTGGCTCCGTCATTGCTAGGGAAAGTTAAGGTTCACAAGGCAGATATTTGTGTTCAGGGCTCAAAAAAGAGAATTGCATGGCGTCCCTGACACTTTTTTTCTTATTCTGAGGAGAGCGCTTCGCCATTATCACCACCTCAAGCGTGCGGTCTTTCGTCTGAAGACTCGTGCCTCGGCTCCTTTCCCTGGCATAATAAAGACTCGACGTTGCATATTGAGCATGTAGGAGACCATGGTTCATAAAACTATCGGAATGTAGATCGAGTTTAATGTTATCGAGTGGATCTGTCCCGTTGAAAAAGGGTTCTTGCGAGACTTAAAATACAGCGATTCGGTTCAACACTTGTATGGTTTTTCGTTTAGGTAAAGGATGCAGACCTTTGACAAAACAATGACTGTGAAGTTTCTTTTGTCGGGACTCTTGAATAACCTACAACTTCTAGTTGAGCACAACCCAGAGTAGAGCTAAGGCGCAAATGGTTTCCAGAGAACATCGAAGGCTCCCATCAGGCTTCAATCAAAAATTTGGATTGTGGAGTATAGTAGTCGACAAAAGTTATTAGCAGGATTCTGCCATTTTTAGAGAGGGTATCCAGACAATTCTGATAGTTGTCGTTAGAGGTTTGAGATCAATAGGCGTGTCCTTTCATCTCAATCACTCTCACTTCTCCAAGATTATAGATACATCCTTTTGGAGATGCAACTATCACCATTTCTGGTTTGTTTACAAGGAGCCTCAGAACTGAAAGGCCCAGTAAGCTATCGATGATACCAGCTGTTACGCTATCAAATTTTTATCTCAGCCTTTTACAGCAAATCTTCCGACTGGTATTAAAGATCCTGAATGTTCCCTTATTGACTAGGTTGCTGTGGCTGACTTCAAGTTTGTCCATGCTGGATTGTTAACTGGTCAGTTCTTCCACAGGTCAAGTTTGAGATACGCTTAAGCTTAAGAGGCAGCTCTAGTACTGGGCGACCGCACCTCTTTGATAAAAAATATGAGTTTTCAAAGAGTCAAATGCCATCGCAAAAACAGCCGTACTACAAGGAATAGGACTGACTGCCTGTGTATCAACAAGTAGAGTATGTATCAGTAGTGTGAACACCATAACCAAGGGGTCGAGAGATATCGTCTGTAAGACTTGTCGAGTAGAAGGGGGGAGGGGGAGGGAATTTGAGTGGCAAAAGGAAGGGCGAGGAGGCATTGGATAGAGCTAGTGTGTTGAAAGATAGAGTGGCATATGTCCCAGCAGCTCATGGAGTAGCAGCGTTTAGCGTTGTGCTTCGAACAAGGTAGAGGGTAAGGAATGGGCGGCAGGCGGCAATGAAAAGTTTGCGCCAGTCTGTACAACATGAGTTCGGGGCAGGTTGACTGGTACCTCTGTCTTGGATACAGTATCGGAGCCTTTTGGTCAGTTGGTTGGTTCCAAGATCTTAATGGAAGGGTGCATGGTCCAAAAGTATAAAAGGACTATTTCTAGGCATGCCCAATCCAAAAGTGACCTCTCATTCCATCTCCCCGCCCTCTTCTCTCAATCATGCATCCCGGGCGCTCAAACATGGCTGTGTTTTATATTGTTTATTGAGAGAGTGCAGGCGGAAGAAGGATAGTGCTTTTGGTATTCCTATGGAGTAGGAGGTCATAATATTCCTTTCTTGCTCCAAAAGGCTGGAAACCTTACCGTTGCCCAAGCATTGGAGCTATTAAGGAAAATGCGGGATGTACGACTTTTTTTTTTTTTTTTTTTTTTTTTGTTTCTTGTACTTTGGATCCAACTTATGAAGAAGATCCTGGGGGGTGATGGTAGTTGGGTGGGAGAGGCGTGTGTTCAAGAGGTGGAGACGCAAAAGGGTCACGCGCCGGCATTGGAAACGATGCTGCTGGAGCAGAAGGCGAAGAGCCTCCAGCCCCTGTCCGGGAAGGAGGCGCGTAGTATTGTGAAGGAGAGCCAATCGTGGTCGAGGCAGGCATGGGTGGACTCACATACCCAGCTGAGGGTGACATGCCACCTTGCATTTGCAAGGCTTGCGTATCCAGGTACACGGGCTGGACGGCAATGGTACCGTCGGGGAGGTGTTGCATCAGATACTGAACATTTTGTCCTGGAGAGGCTGCACCGCTGATCAAATCATCCATCGCTGCGTAATTGCCTGCAGTGAGATGGGCCATTCCTGGGGTGTTGATGACAGAAGCTGCGCCAGGGTGAACAGCCGCAGTTGGGGACCGGGGTGAATGCTGGCCAAGCTTGGCGCCCATGTTCTCGCTCTCGGGCCGAAGCGAGGCAAGATAGGCCTCCTTTTCCAGCTCGGCCTCCTTAATCTCAATCTGTTTCTGACGACGTTTGTAGAGGATTGCGCCAAAGATAGCACCTAAGACAGCCAATGTTCCGACAACAATACCAATAATGGCTCCCACGGAGAGACTTCCGGATCCACTGCCGCCCCCGCTTTCGCTTGGACGACTCTTTGTTGTTGTATCCTGTTTTGGAGCGTAGGACTGCACCCAGCTGGCAGCTACAATATCAAAGACTTGAACATCACCAGCGTAGGCAATGTCTTTAGTACCATCCGAGGCCCTACCTGGAAATAGCAGCAACCCGATTTGGAGAAAGTGAAAAGAGAAATGGTTAGTTTCTATTTTTTTCTTTTTTTCTTTTTTCTTTTTCTTTTTCTTTTTTTTGTTCAGATGGATACCTAGTCTCTCAGTCACTAGATTCTTACCTCCATAAACAATCATGTTGGCTCCTATTAAGTTGCAGGTATGCTGGTATCGCCGGTAGCCATCACTCGTACTCGTAGCAACGGGGTTCCAGGTGTTGGTGACCAGATCCAAAGACCAGACATCCGAGAAAGTCTTTTTCAGGAACGAGTTGTATCCTCCAAAGACGATCACCTTGTCGCTCGCCGTCATGACGCTGCAGTGTTCCTGGCGACCGTCAGGTACGGAGCCGAGTGTGATCTGGGTGCCAAACTTTGGCGATGAAGGATTGGAGATGTCGATATAGGTGAGAGATTGGAAGTTTTGGTAGGTTCGAGACACACCCGAGCCACTGACGCCACCGAAGAGATAGATCCTGGAGCCGTAGACATGGGCAGTACCGAGAGCAAAGGTGCTGAGAGTGCTGGAAGAATCACCGCCGATGTGCTTGACGGGTAACTCGGCATTCCACTTGCCAGAGGCATCCAAGTAGTCGATCTCGTTCGAGTTGGCGCTCTGAGGGAGAGAGCCACCGAGGAGCCATTGGTATCCCGTCTTCGGGTCGGTGATGAAATAGGCGTTTTTCCTGAAGGCCCAGCTGGAGGCTTGGCTGTGGTGGAGGTAAAGTGAGAGAGCAAGAAGAGCGGAGGAGAAAGAGAGAACAGGTGAGCTTCTCTGGGCAGAGAGAGAGAGAGAAGGGGATGATTGTTTGGTCCGCGGACAATTTTTATGGTATGCATAGCATAGAAATCATAGGAGATTTGATTAGGGCGGATGGGGTGGATGAGTGAGTGAGTGGATGGATGGTGGCTGGTGCGAGACAAGACATGGACACAGAAAGAGAGAAGAGGCGCTGCGCCATGACCGGACAAAGAAATTTCTTTCTCGCTTCTCTACTCCTCTCCAAGGTTGTGGTCCTGAAAAGTTTTGGCGCCCTCTCTCTCTCTCTCTCTCTCTCTCTCTCTCTCTCTCTCTCTCTTGTCCCACCTTGATCGCATCTCTCCGTCCATGGCTCACTGCCACCTGGCCAGCCCGCGCATATGTCTGTTCGCCGTACAATCCAGAGTCGATGTTTTTTTTTTTTTTTTTTTTTTTTTTTTTGGTCACTGTTTCCCTCTCTCCCTTGCCCGCTTGTCATTCCTGTTGTTGATGTTGTTGCTGTCGCCGTTATCGCTGCAATTGATATTGCTTCCCACACCCTGCGCCTCCCTGTATCGAGACGGCGGAACCTGTCCATAGGTCCATGGGGGGACACGTTAGAGTGTATGGATGTGTGTGTGAATGTGCGTAGTAGAGAGGTCGTTCCTCCTCTTTCTCTCGCCCGCGTGTTTCGAGACGCGAGGAGACAGGTAAACAGGGGACAGGGGGGGCAGAGCAATCCAGCCCTGACAGGGAAGGAGAAAGATGATAGAGGAGAAGAGGAAGAGAACGGCCGAGGTGAGAGGGGGGGGGAAAAAGAGGCAAAAATGAGATGAGGGTGCCGCTCTCTTTTTCTGCTTCTCTTCTCTTTTCTACTTACGCTTCAGGGGCCATCTCGCTGGTCCAGACTTTCGAGGCAATGTCGAACTTGTGCAGGAACGGGCTCCCAGTGTTGCCTGCGGGTGACGTGACAAGGAACGTTGTGCCATCCTTTGACATGGTACCTGACTGTCCACCCAACTTGGGTCCGATCGTCGTTGCACCCACGGTCAGATTGGTCCAGGCAGGTCGAGAGATGGACCATGATTTTGTGATGTCGAGCGAGAAGAGATCGCTTGAATACGTCTCAACGCCTGCATTGAGCTGACCTCCCTGGTAAAAAACAGCGTCCTTATTGGCACCAGAGGCAATGCCTGCAAAGGCATTGGGTGCGATAATGGCCGCTGTCGGCTGAGCAGGGGTACCTGAAGTGGAGGGGCGGGTAGTTGTCGACGAAGTCGTGGTGGCTGCCTGTGCGGCGACGGGTGGGGTGGCGAGAGAAGTGGCGAGGGCGAGACCCAGGACAAGAGTCCGGGCATTCAGTAGGAGCGCCACCATCGATCGGGCTTTAGGCTAGAAAGGGATGTGTGTGTCTGTCTGGATTGGGCTAGTGTCGAAAGACAGAAGCAGGGGCAAGATGATAGAGGTCGCAGGGAAAGAGAAATAGTATGAGAGTATGAGGGAATGTGTGTGAGGAGAGAGAGAGTGAGAGAGAAAGAGAGAGTGAGACGACCGTATTAGGGAGGAGAGAAGAGAAGGAGAGGAAAAGAGATGAGGACGGTGGCGAGGAGGAAAAACGAGATGCAACGAGGAAAAAGAGAAAAGGGAAGAAAGACAGAAAGATATATATATATATAGAGATATAGAGATAGAGAGATAGAGAGATATATAGAGAGAGAGAGAGAGATATATATAGAGAGAGAGATATATAGAGAGAGAGAGAGATATATATATATAGAGAGAGAGAGAGAGAGAGAGAGAGAGAGAAAGGGAGCGAGAGAGTCAGAGTGTGAGAGAGGGGAGAGAAAGAGAGAAAGAGATGAGAATCGAGATGCGATGACCCGAATGAACCCAAGGACAGCCGCGGCCCGAGGATGCTTCCTACTGCTGAGGGTAGTTGTAGTCGAGCCCCTCTTTCTTTTGTGTGTGTGTGTGAGAGAGAGAGAGAGAGAGAGAGAGAGAGAGACTGCATCGCAAAAGAGCACACACAAACACACACCACTGAGCATAGAGCACACAGTCTGTTCTGTTCTTCCCTTTGGCCAGTCCAGCCCATCCTCACATACACACACACCTCCAGCACAACAAATGAGAACCATGAGATTGAGCCCTCTCTTTCTCTTTCTCTCTCTCCCGCCCTTCTTGTGGCCTGGAAATCTCCGCCGCATCCAAGAAACGAATGCCGAACGAAGCTCAATCCTCTTCCCTTTTGTTCTCTTTTTCTCCACTCGCTCGTTCGTTGATCCCAGGCACGGCCAGCTGTCAATGAGCTCTATTCAAGAAACAGGATCTCTCTATCTTTCTCACCCTGCTTTCCCTTCCCTGGCTCCCCTAGCCCCTTTCCTCTCCATGCGCCAGACTGCCCTGGATGGACCCGGTGACAACCCATAGTCGACTCTGGTAAATGCCCTTTGCCTGTGGCTTTTTTTAAGCTCATTGGGGAACACGGAGATTTCTAGCGAATCGTTGTTGTCCGAGACTATTTCACTCTGGCTAGTCTGAGACCCCGCCAGAGGAACAGACAAAGGGGAACCAAGACTACGGATTCTGCTCCGGCGTCCTTAAAATACAACCATACATCCCTACGTAGTCCTGCTCTGGTTCCGTCAACATGCTTTTGCCTCTGCTGCCTGGCTCTGCCATTCACCCCCTACAGCGGCTAATCTTAATGGTAAAAAAAAAAAAAAATAGAGCCGAGCATGATATGATGTTCGGGTGGCTGTTTTTACTGAAGGAGAAGAGGCAAGGGGATTCGGTATCACAAGCACAATCTGCTTATGCGAGCAGAGCGTCCTCGCGTCAATTCAAGTAGATTGGCAATTTGGAAAAGAACTTTGTAGTTCTTTACATCCTCTCAACGACCAGAATCACCAGAATCACCAGAAAACTTGCCTGCTCTCCGGTTACCGTAACTACTTAACTTTAAATAAACCTCTAGTCCACGGTAGCTCCACTCTTGCTTCTTTTGGCATGTTTGCTCACCCTGGGCTACCGTCTCGACAAGTGGTCCTGCTCTCCCAACAGACTTTGACTCCTTTATCCTGAGAAACAAGCAGTAACATGAGGGCGATAACCCAGAGCCTGACCATGTATTTTTTTACCCCCGACCCGACGTATCTCGTGCATTGCATCGACCAGATTTTTTTTTCTTCATTCGCGACCTTTCCTCGTGCACGTTTTCAGTTCCGCTGCTCAGTTTGGCATGAGACCACATTGTGTCAGACTGACTACGATCTCATTATAGAAAACTGGGGCCCAAGCTCCAAACTGAAGAGCACTGGCGCTGGTACCAAAAGAAACTTTTGGGCATCATGGTTTTTGCCAAGGACCAAGGAATATATATATATATATCTATATGGATGCAAGTGCTCACGGAACAAATTCGGGTCTTCCGGCGCTAACCAAGAATGTCCAGAAGGGATAGAGAGGATAGGTCTTGGAAGACGCATATCTCTCTCGATGGATGTTCTCTTTATTTTGGCGGGAATTGATATTGAGCCGCTGCAAGAGTATGAGTATGAACTTTTTAAGGAAGCAAAAAAAGAGGAAAAAAAAAAAAAAAAAAAGGAAAAGAACGAGAAGGAGAGAGAGACTAACTCTGGCCAATTCGACAGGGCAATTGATTGCCCTCTGCCTATATAATAGTCCAAGATACTTTGAGGGGGAGGAGGAGGGTTGTGCCATAGCCATTCGCTTTCAAGAACAGTTACTCGGTGTCAAAGGTGATTGCAATAATTCCATCGTGCAATAATCTTCACTTTCAGTTTCAATGAAAAAAAAAAAAAAAAAATATATATACGGTTTAACGCTATCGAAGACGTCTAGAAGAAAAGAAAAAGATAACCTAGTTCTTTTTGCGCGAAACATACTTTTTTAGGCTCTTCAAAAGATATGTTCATCTAAACCAAGTGTGGTACTTGAGACGGTGATCCCCTCTTCTAAAGTACATACACCCTGAAAAGCTCCTCCTTGACTCTTATCGGGCAGTACAGTCTTGTACTATCCAGACACTGTAGCTACTTACATTTTTTTAAAACCACTATGAAACCGTGAAAAAGGCTATCACGAATATGGCATGTACCCACCAACTCCATTGGGAAAACCCCAATAGTTAGCTGCGAACGTCCTGAGGACAGGGAGCCTCTGAATTGACCTCCATTCTGAAGCCCAATTCTCCATCACTCCCCCTCTTAACTCATTACAGAAAGCAAACCAGTGAAAAGGTCTATCAAAAAAAAAAAAAAAAAAAAAAAAAGCCGTTTTGTATCGTCACTGCCATGGATACTCCCTCCTGGAGGTATGTGTTTCTGCGACAGTTCTTTCCTTTCTACACCATTGTGTGGAAACGCATGCTTACTAATTTTGATCCGTAAGTGACCTTTAGATGGGTCGAAGCGAGGCCAACAGTTCTTTTGTGTTGCCGTAATTCAGAAAGAAAAGGGAGAGAGAAGTAGAGATCCGTTCAGTCTTGTACTACCTTTCTCTACAACAGGAGAGGGAGGGGGAGGGGGAGGGGGGAGACACTCGAACCAGGGTTATTTTAGGCCTACTATTTCAATGGGAACGAGGATTGCGGGGAACCAAGTGGGGGACCTGAGTACCTGCGAGGAATTTTATAGAAGGAGCCGCTCCTTTTGTTAAAACACTCTGCAAGTCTCCCCATCATTTACTGGAGGTGGACAAGATGCAGTACTGTATAGAAAAATGCACACTACGTAGTCGATTCCTAATATAGAAAGCGAGGAGAGGAAGTGACAAGTAGACCGTCAATAAATCTTCATGAGAAAGCAAGCAAAAGAGAGAGAGAGAGAATGATCGGTGGAGATACGTCTTGCAGCTCCCAAAAATCCGAGAATACAAGTCGCGAGAGAGCAGGCAATACTTCCGAGAATGTTAAAGCTCACTGTTTTTTTTTTTTTTTTTTTTGCCCGCTCTCATTTTGCCACGATTCCATTTCCTGAAGCACAAATACTCTCACTCGTAAGACTTTGGGCCCTTGGGGACTAGTATTCTCATTGTGCCTCCCCAGTCATCAAATGATTTGCTTTGCTGGACAAAGGATTTCAGCTTCTCGAGTAGCAGAGTTGGGCAGCTCAAGAAAAGAAAAGACCTTTAGTGTTTCTAGAAGAGTTTAGCAGGGATGAAGAGCATCAGCAAAACAAGAGAGACCAACGCGTCCTACAGTAACTGTAGTATATCGGTCATAACAGCATGTGAATAAGCCAGCATGAATGGGGATCGCCGGGTCAGGAAGGGGCCAACCTCCCTAAGGCCAAGATGGGCGACCCTCTCTAGAATCAACCTAACTATGGATGGGTGTCCGGCGCACAACCCACCCAACCAGACGCGAGGCACGGCACACACCGGCTCTTGTTTCAGTGGTGATCGGAGGGGGTCTGGTCAGGCAGGGTGGTGATGGCCAGGGCAGACGAGCAGCGGAGCTGGGACTACAGAAACTACTGGGACTGGGGGGGCTGGTCGAGAATTGAGATCGAGATTGAGAGATTCGGATGACTCGATCGACCACATCTCGTGCTTGTTGCTCTCAGGCCATTTGCTCTTCCCCATGCTCAGCACATCTCCGCCCCAGCATCCAACACGTCTCCCTTCTGCTGCAGTGTAGCAGTGTCCCCACGTTCACTTTACGGAAAGAGGGTCAACGCACGCACACGCGTTTTTTTTATCTTTTTCGTCCGTGTCCAACTCCACTCTTGGGTATGTCTGTTCGTACGGGCTTTTTACCCCAACCATAATTGACCGCCGCTCTCTCTCACTCCCACTCTCCTTCGCTCATTCTCACTCTCATTCCCATTGTCCGCCATTCCCCATCCTACGCCCACCTTCCCCACTGCTACTTCCTGCTCTTTCTCCCGACCTGTCTTGACATTCTCCTCAACAACTACCCATCCCTCCTCCTCGACCACCATCTTCTCTGCAGTCATTAACAGGACGTTGGAGAAGAGAACCGACCTAGCAATTATTCCCCGCTGTGGCCAAGGCTGAGAGGACCCCTTCCTCTCCTCGTGGCACAAAGCCTTCTTTCCCCACAACTTCTCTCTCTCTCTCTCTCTCTCTCTCTCTCTCTCTCTCTCTCTCTCTCTCTCTCTCTCTCTCTCTCTCTCTCCCCTCCTCCTCCTCTCTTTACTTTGCGCAAACTTCTATCATTCTCCCCCTCCAACCCAACCTCTACTCTATTCGAGACCGTCCCAATCGATAGCAGGTCTCTTCAGGCGACCATCTCTACTCCACTACTTTAGGGCTTTGGTGGGATCTTATCTCTTTTGGCTGATAAAAAGATACAGCACCGACAGCAATAACCTTTCAGAGAAGAATAGAGAACACTCTGACCCACGACCTGCTCTCGCACATCACACCACATCACACAGCTTCCTCGCCATGTTGCCGTTTCTTGCCTTGGGACTGTATCTGGCGAGGTCGACCTGGGCCGTGTCCTATGCGACGGCTTCCTTTGTCACTTTGGTCTTGACCTGGGTGGCTGTCTCGGGAGCTGCCACACGGAGTCGACGGATCAATGTGATTCTCTGTGTGCTCAGCAACCATCTCTCGGAACTACCACTCACCATCATGTTCACGGATGCATGCTTTTATACCTGGCTCCACATCACGGGCACATTTCGTAAGCTGAAGAAGAAGAAGAAAAAAAAAAAAAAAAACAAAGAAGTTCTCCTTTTGCTATCCTTTGAGAGAATCAAGACTCTGTTTACCTCTTTTTACTGAGTCGATAAATGCCTTCAACTACTTTAGACGAGTCACTTCTGGTGAGGTTCTTTTATTACACCAACATTATCACAGCTATCGGACTCCTTTACCTCTTTAAGCGGGCATTCGAGGTCCAGGAGAGACTTCAGAAAGTGGTCGATCGGTTGTGCAAAGAAGGCGAGGATTGGGTTGAGTTGCCGGGAATGATGTCGTACGTTCACTCTGATCGCTTCTTTCTCTCTGTGTGTTCATTATTTGTTCATTGGGGTCTAGAGAAAGAAGGAAAATACGCTAAATTATGCCCTCTCCTCAACTCGCCCTAATGCGGATCAAATTAAATCTTGCTCGTTCATAGACCTAGATTCTGGCAACAGCTGCTGAATCCATTCCATTGGCCACAGGATTGCACCATTTATAGTAATAGTAGGTGTCGACAAGTATTCTGGAATAGCTGGACTCTTGCAACAGCTTCTCTCTCTCAATAATTTCATGTGGACGCTTGTAGTCAATGTAATGACTAACTGATTCTACCTTTTTTTTTTTTTTTTTGGTCCCCATTGGGATAGTCCCATACTGGACTGTAGAAGAGCAGCTAAACATTCAGAAAACAGATGGCTGGGATTCGGTTCATGACATGGAGCTGGATATTTATCGACCCAATTCTGTTCAAGGAGGCGATGACCGCCCCGTCCTGGTATGAAATACAGATGGATAAAAGAAACTGGATCAGTGATCTCCAAAAAAAGAAAAAAAAAAATAGGCATGCTAACGATGTATGGGGGGTTTCATGTGCTTTTTCTATACTAGTTTTACATTCATGGATTCGGATGGACTCATGGATCCAAGTCTCTGATCGGCCCATTGGTAACCGAGATGGTGACTCATGACTGGATCGTTGTATCGATCAACTATCGACTAAATGCAAAAGCAGGATACCCAACTCAATTTCTGGATTGCAAACGAGCACTTCGGTGGGTCAAGGATGAGATCCGGGTCTTTGGTGGCGATCCAAACAACATCGTTGTGGCAGGCGATGCCGCCGGTGGACATATGGCGAGTCTGTTGGCGATGACGGCCAATCAAAAGGAATACCAGCAAGGATTTGAAGAAGTGGACACTTCAGTCCAGGGCGTCGTCGCACTCTCACCTATCTTGGACTTGACTGATGTCGAGAACCATAGTCAGCATGAGGTCAGGGGTCGATTTGTGAAGGAGGTCGCCAAGCGCGATGGATCTCCGGAATCTGTCGAGAGTAAGTTGAGGAGTCTCTACTTGTGGATAATCACTTTGATCCCACCTTGTTCTCTGTTAGAGGAAAGAAAAAAAAAAAAACTCCTGACCGTATTTGATATTTCTCACTTTCATGCTTTATAAAGATCTCAAGTTCCTGACAGAGCACTCCCCAAGGTTCAGAATCAAAAGTACAGGAGTCCCCTTTCTGGTTGTTCAGTAAGTTTGTGAGGATTATCTTTTTCTTTGATAATTCTTTTTCGTTTCGTTTTTTAGAGCAATTCTAACATTCCCTTGATCAATTTCTAAAATACTCTATTTTATTATATTGCAGCGGGGATCTCGATACACTCTCGCCGGTCCAGAATACGAGGGCGTTCGTTAAAGAATTCAAAAACAGTAAGTATCCCCTCTTTAGCGTTCTCGTGTTTCTCCTTAAGATGCTCCTCAGTTGCCATGTCATCCGCTTTTTTTTTTTTTTTTACCATGCAATACTGCGGATCAAACTTACATTATTTCCTTTCTTGTCTATAGAATGTAGCGCACCTATCACCTACTTGGAGATACCCGGCGGTCATCACAGCTTTCATTTGGTCTCTTCACCCCGGTCATGGTATGTGACCCTCACGATTGCACAATGGCTCAATTATCAGTTCACGGACGACAGCACAGCGGGTCTGATCAAGGCCAGTAGTCCAGGAATTGAATATGAAGAGATCAAAGAAAAGCAGCGACAATTAAGGCGTCAGCAGGGTCGGAAACTGCAAGTTCATGAAATTGTCGAGTGGGGATGGAGTTCCTAGTTGAAGGAGGAGAAAAAAACAAACAAACAGATGGGAGTCCTTCCCTCTCACCTTCCCCCAACATTCTTATGAGAAGACATGCACAAGGAATGGAAACAATCTCCTGCAAACAGGAAGGATCAAACTATTTTTTGAAAAAACAACAACCAGGCAAAGGATACGATTCATGGAGCCTGTGAAACAGATGATTTGTATATACTCTACCTCCCCCCCCCCTGAAGAGAAGAATTCGAGGACCACACCACCACCACCCCTAATTAAGTAAACATTATCTCGGGTCCACCATTTTCGAGACCCTTTTTTTTTTTTTTATCTATATGACACTAAATGAGACGCCTCGGTGTTGTACACAAGTCCAGTAATGAAATGGTTCTTTGAGTAGGACTTGCAGCGCTAAAATGAGCTAGATCCTGGTCTGAGACTTCATTTTTTTTTTTTTTTTTTTTTTTTTTTTTTTTGAAAGAAATACCAAATTTCTCTTCCCATACAGAATAGGGATTGAGAATGCTTCTTCTTCCACAACGTTTGTGCAAAGACATGATCCCTTATCCTTCTCTTTCTCTTTTCCTCAGGCGTGGCTCTTGGGCGAAGCAGTAAAGATTTAGTCCAGGATTGGGCAAAGCCATTTAAGGCATACCCTCTGGAACTGGACAAGGATTCACTCCTCCTCCTCCTCCTCCCTACTCTCCCTCTCCCCAACAAATTGTCTCCTCCAAACGCGTAAACTGGAACAAGATCACGCATCAATTACTCGATCATCAGGTGGAAAAAAAAAAAAAAAAAAAAAACTCCACGAGATCATTGGTGTACTACATACAACCCCTTCCTTCTCTCTTTCTCGCCTGTGATTATTCATCAGAACACTACTGAACGCCATTCAATTTCTAGGGGCTTGCGTGGTAGAGCATCTGTTATTGTCAGCGGGTCGTGGGCACATCATTTCATGCTCCAAAATGTACAAAGTTGAATCAGGTTTTGAACAAGAACCAATAGCAACAACAACAACAAAAAGGTAACTAGACTTTACAAGTCAATCTTCCTGAAGAATCATTTATGTGCATACTTTTACATGGTTACAAGTATAATAGAAAAAAAGGGGGGAAAGGAAAAAAGTAAGGAGCTTCTATCAGACATACAAAGTCTGTCTAGACCGCCCTTGCGTTTGCCTTCGTGTTCTGGTTCCGACCAAAGGCGGTCTTCTTCCAGAGGCTCCAACTCGTTGGACTGGTCGCTCACCCTCCAGTTCATCGTACCAATGCTCATAACCAACATCCTTTGCAAAAATCTGCCCTGCTCGCTGCTGCTGTTGGTGGTGTTGATGGTGATGATACTGCTGTGGAGAATACAGTGGTCGTCGTCTTGGTCTTGATCGCATTCGAGACTCAGGTCTACTTCGTCCACTCTCCATAGAATGCACACTGGATCCACTGTCGCCCACGGCTCTGTGTCGAGGTCGGGTAGGACCCTCTAATCGTTTAGCTTCTGAAGGCATTAGGAGAACCCCTTGGACTCGTCCAATGATCTCAATTACCTTTCGGCCGGCCACTGAAGTCAGACGTTCATCTACCACTAGAGCCCCTACCATGAACAACACACCCCAATACATCATCCGGATCAAATCCATCATGGTCAAGATGACAGCCTCTGCAGAGTAGAGTAGTTCAGGTGGAACCCTTCCTTGATCATGAACAGAGACTTGGCCAAGAATAGGTTTTGAGAGAGACTTCTCCGTAGGCGGCCATGTTGGCATTAGCATTGGCCGAATGGAAGGGTGACTGTCGGCACTGGGTGAGGCTGTTGGTAAAGGTGTCAGATCGAGTTCTGTTTCGACTCCTCTACTCATATCAGATTCATCACCCAGGTCCTGCCCCCTCGACCGATGGACCGACAAGGATACATGTGTGGGTAAAGGTGTCATGGGCGAGGCCAGAGCCATGTCTCGGTCATGACCTTGCTCCATCTTGTCTTCCACCAGAATCTTGCCTACTACTTTTTCCATCTCAACCTCCACAGCTTTCTCCTCTTCCTTCTTCAAATTCTCCTCAAACTCACAATCATGTAGCCCTTGTATCTGATCAGACCCATCAACTCTGGGCTTTCCTGTTAGATGTGAAAAGATCTCGGCAACATGTTGGATCGTCCTTGGAGAATGTTCATTCTTGGCAGATAATGGCGATCGCGGCAAAGTCTCCACTTCTGTCTCATCCTTTTCGTTTCCGTCATCATCATTCAGATATCGGAGCTCTCTCAACAGCCTCGAGACTGTCGCTTCTGTCAGTCGCAAAGACCCCAATGAATTATCATGCGGACCCTCGACTGCTGGCTCTAAGAGTTGCTTCAAAACCCCTCGGTCTAAAGCTCGATCTTCCTGAGCTTGATTCCCATGTTGGCCTAGAGTGGATACAATGGTGGTCGTGGCGCTATCGGGTCCTTGTTCCTTCCCGATCCGTGCGGCGAGCGAAGCGAGTGTCGAAGTGACTGAGTTTCGACACGACCCATTGGTCAATGTCAATGATGAATCAGAGAAACGGAATGTATTCACTGCATCCTCATCGTCGCCGTTCTCTTCGTGAACGTCGGGTGCATGACGACCCTCTGCGAAGGATCCAAGCCCAACAAGATTCACATGCTCATGGTCCAAGGAGATTCGTTCTGGTGATCCAAAGCTTTCTCTTCGAGAAAAGTGACACATTTCGTCTTCACTTTCAAGGTAAAAGTCACTCTCTCCATGATTGTCCATATCGAAAAGCTCAGGTCCATCTAAATCATCCATCTCAAATAAATCCTGATCATCCTCGCTCAAGACCTCATCCTCGCTCAAGACCTCATCCTCTTCATCCTCTTCATCTTCTTCGTCGCTACTGTCATAAAGTCCCTTGTGCTCCAAGGTCGAGGGCAGCACAATCTGGGATGTGGACCGCTTGTGGAATCCAGAAGACCTCTTGTTCTTTCGGGTCAGTGTCAGGTCTAACAACGCATCATTTGACTTGGATAGGTCCGCCTCAATTTGTCGTTGGTGAGAGTGGCGACACTGTCGCTCCCTCTTGAGCCGTCTCTTTGACTGCTGGAGCTTCATTTGAAGCATCGTCTGCTGTGATGCGACCGCAACAAGGTCTCTCGTTAGCCCATCAATCGTCTCCACAGTTCGGTCCAGTTCTGCGTCAACTTGTTCCATTACTTGGTGGAACACCTCAGCCTGCTCATGCTGTATTAGATCTGTTTTCCGTAAAGGAAAACTGGCACACCGTCTCGGAACAGAGAACTGTGTTTCAGACGGGGAAAGTGTTCGGATCGGAATAGGCCTTGACCCGGAATGGCTGGGGAATGCGGCCTCACGTAAGGCTTGAGTCCAATCCCGAAGCCATGTCTCCTGAGAGCTCTCTGTGGTTGAGGGTGATGTTGGTGGCTGTGGAAGGAGATCGTCGGTATCTCCTACTGTTGTACCATAGCTATTATCTTGCCCACTCAGCGTTCCCTTGCCTGTCTTGGAGGCATCATCCTCCATAGTCAAAAGCTCGCTTGGAATAAAGCCTCCATTCCGGACCGTGGCCTCTTGAAATGCCTCCCATGGATTCAAGTCTCGGTTTAGGCTATGGCATCGGCCCTGGTTCTCCTGGTCCTCGGCAGCAGGTTCCTGAAGCTGGCGTTCCTTTTCTTCCACACTTTGCAGTTCCAGATACAGGCTTGTTCTCTTGGACGTATTCGCCTCTGCTGCTTCTACAAGTGATTGTCGCCTAGACAGGATAGGTCTTCGCTGTCTTTGAGCACGCTCTCTCCACAGCTCCAACTTTGCGTCAATGATTCCATAGCTTCGTTGTTGGAGCTGTTGTCGTTGTCTTTTTGTCTCTTCATCTTCTTCCTGACCTGAGCCCGATCCAGGTCCGTGGTAAAGCTCCTTGTGATCATCAAAGAATTCGTTTGTTTGAGCGCTCGCCAATTCAGCATGGTATCGTCCACTGTGGCGGCGGTGGCGGTCCTCAGGCGTAACGGCGACGGTTACTGTACAACTATTATCTTCAGACTCGCTCGAGGATGCTGAAGAAGCCAAGGCTGAAGAGGCGACAGAAGACGAGGCCGAGGTCAAAAGGGAAGAAGGTGGTGGCCAGGTAGACTTTTGGAGCTCCTCCAAGTCTGCGCCAACGGCTGAGGAGGCATCGGTCAAGAGATGGGCTAGGATAGAACAGATCCGCGAGAACGAAGCATTCGACTCTTTCTCATGAGAGGACGGGACAGAGAGGGTCGCAGAGGGCGATGGGAACGAAGGTAAGACTGTAGACGGGCATTTTCTAGACTTTCTGGAAGATACTACTATGGCCTTTGGGGAGGAAGCAGGACGGTGTCGGTGTGAAGAAACGGCTGTTGTTGAAGGCGTAGTTCTCATGGCAACGGTGGCTGTTGTGGTCGTAGCAGTGGTTGTTGTTCTGGTGGTTGCAGCAGTTGCTGGAAGACGAGGCGAGGTTGGGAGCATGAGGTATGAAGTAGGATCCGGATTTACTCCAGTGGAAGGCGTTCGTGAATGACCTGGGGTTCCGTGTCGATGTGCGACGGCTGCGCCCAAAGACTTTGTCATGGAGCCACTTCGTCTTGAGCGTGGCCAGGTTCCATGGGTAATGTTCTCTGATTCCGGTTCGAACAAAAGACGAGGTGGAGGTGGAGGCAGGTCATAGCATGCGGAAGCATGTCTAGAATGCCTTGATGGAGGAGAGGACCTGGGGATAGGTATAGGAGATCGGTAAGGCCGTGGAGAAGAGGCTGGCGTAGAGGAGGATATGGTACAGAGATTTGAAGAGCGCGGAGGGGTGAGAGGGTATACGTTCAAACAAGTTGACTCATCTTTGTCGTTGTCATTGTTATTGCTGTCGCTCTCTTCAATATCGCTGTTGTTGCCGGTGTCAATGTCGTTGTCGTGAATGGGTCGTGCACGTGGTGATCTGCTGAAGGACGGGTATTTTCGGTGCATTCTCATACTGCCAGGAGTCAAGGCTCCTTTGACCTGTGCACCTGAAAGACCCTTCACATTAGTGTCGGGGCTATGTTCGAGAGAGTGTCTAGTGGCGGGTGGGCTATTAGAGGTATCACTGGCATTGGACCCCTCAGGAGTAGTTGAGTCCTAGTAGTTTGTTGGGAATGGGGGCAAAAGCAACCGAAGACAGAAAGAGTGATGGAGAGAGGAAGGGGCGGTGCAAAGTGAAAAAGGAGACGGGATTAGGATAGTGAAGGGAGAGCTGGTCTAACCAGATGCTATTGAAAGCAGGCCACATTTGCTCGCTTTGTCGTTACCTCTGGCAGTGCTGGGTCCCATAGGGCTGGGCCTGATTTAGTTGGGACGCATGTCCTCTTGTGCGAACGGACGCTGTGACCGGCGTCCTGGCCCTGCTTCCTAGACAAAGCCAAGTGAGTGAACGACGTGAGTGGATGGTTTTTGGGACAGTGACAGATCATGGCGAGAGGAGAGAAGAAAAAGAAGAGAAAGAGCGTAGATTGCTGAGGACATACAGGCGCAAGAGAACATGGGATGACTCTATCATATCGTCGTTATGGCGCTATTCTCATGGTTCCAAGGGGGGTGGTTGTGTGTGTGCGTCCGGGTGAGCGAGCGAGTGAGTGAAAGAGAGAGTGTCGAGATGGTTGGCAAGAAGGCTGGCAAGAAGGAGAAAAAGGTCGTTTTTGTCAGAAAAGTCTATTTAAGCCCCAGCCCTAGGACAGTCGAAATCCAAAGGAAGGGGAGGCCGAGGTTGTGGACTGGCAGGAGACTGTTACACGGGAAGTAGGCGGGAGAGTGCTGAGCAAAGACAGAGGCCGGCGGGAGTAGCGGGGACTATGGAGCGGGACCGTGCGGAAGAAAGGAAGAGAGAAAAGAATGTGTATGTGTATGTGAGTGTGTGTGTGTGTGTGTGTGTGTGTGTGTGTGTGTGCGAATTGTATGCGAGAGAGAAGGAAGGAGAAGAAAGTGAAAAGAGAGAGAGAGAGAGAGAGAGAGAGAGAGAGAGAGAGAGAAAGAGAAAGAGAGAGAGAAGGCTGTAGAGCGAGAATGAGAGAAACCAATTTCACCATGTCAGCAGTCACTCAAAAGCATTTTTCAACCCCGCATGGTCCAAGCAACAGCCGCGTCGATCACTCGTTCTCTCCTCACACTTACTCACTCGCCCACTCGCTCTTTTCCCCTAGACCATTCACTACTCTTTTGTCTTTGAAGCTCATGCTTCTTGCCTAATGTCTCTCTCACTCATACAGCTCTCCTCAGTGTCTTTCGCTCTTTTGACTTTACCTTTCCTCACTCTCACTCTCTCACTTACTCTCTCTCGTTCACTCCATCTCTTTCTCTTCCTCACACCCGCGTCTTGCATGCTCCTCTCCATCTCTCTCTTTTTTTTTCCCCAATGTTTCATTCATCTTTCTTCTCTCTTTTCTGTTCTGCTCAAGAGAGACGGTTCGCCTTCTCTCTATCCCTTTGTTCGCTCAGTTGTTCAGGGAGCTGATCGCGACAAACAACACGCACATGACACAGACACTACAATTTGAACTCCACTCCACCCCCTCCCCCACCCCTTTCTCCCTTCTGCAACATAGTGCATGATGCAGTTCCATCCCCAGGGATGGCTTTGACGTCCCAGCGCATGAATCGGGGGTGCTGGAACTCTGAGATACTAGCACAGCTGTCCCGGGGTATGCTCCCTCTCTTCCACTACTACCCTCTTTTCCCTTTCCTCTCGACCGCTTGGCTCCCCTTCCTGGCTGTATGTGATGCTATTTGAGTCCAGACTGAAGCGAGTAGGTCAAAGGAGAGAGAGGAAAAAAGGGTCTGTGTGCTGGACCAGGCGTGTGGACCACGCTCACGGGCCTCATACTCCAGGTTCAGCCATGTGTCGTTTAAGAGTGTAATAGAGAGAGGAGAAAGAAGGGAGAGAGAGAACGCGAACACCTCATGACGCCGCAACGTCCTGCGCGTGCCTGGCCCCTGGCCCTGGTCCGAGCAAAGCCTCATCTTTCTACCCACGGACCTGTCTTTTTTTTTTTTTTTTTTTTTTCGGAAAGACGAATCTTCCAGGGCTTCCTTTACTCTTGTCGAGGGGATTGTTCTCTCATTTGGTTTGGCCTCGGATTACAGCCGTTGGAGCGTATTCCCACTGCCACATCTGCAACCTCGCAAATAGGTTTCTCCGCCTATCAATGCCCATTGTCCATTGATTGATTGATTACATACGGTGTGGATGTACGGTAGAAGAGTGGAGGCACACTTTATCACTTCTTGCCAGCACCTGCCATCATCCTCACCATTACTGCCACTTGCTCTACACTCATACACATTCGCCCCATTCTCTCTCCTCACTCTTTCTCTGCATCTCTGTTCCCGGGCCGTATCTCTTTGGTAACGACGCTCTCTGCTATTGAGCCGACCATGGTCCAAAAGAAAAGGAGTAGGTGTACGCATGGCCCAACCTTCTCAGCCTTGAGGTTCCTTTTTTTCTTGTCTCTCTCTGCGAGAATATGCGCGCGCTTGCAGTGTTGGTTCAACCTACAGCGGACAAAAGGGTTACAGATAGAGGAACAAGAGCTCTTTGAAATCGGATGGGGTAAAGGACAGCGTTCAAAGGGGACGGGGGGGTGGAGAAGGATGGGGAAGAGGAAGAGAGACAGGAGATAAGGATATCTTTTTTTTTTGTTGCTTTCACTCGTAATGAGTAGTGGGAGGCACACTAGCTTGAAATGATGCTCAAAGAGGTATTATTGTAAGGAGATATAAAAAAATGTACAAAATATACAGAAACATGGACACAACTGGGGTGCAGTCGGCGTGAGAGAAAGAGGGAGCGAGAGTGAGAGGAAAGGGCTTGCTTTTGGACTCAACGGTTACATTTAGCAGTCGTAGCCAGCCTCATAGGCAATGATCTCCTTAAGCTGGAGCAGCAGCTCTGGCTGTTTGTCCAGACAACTGTGCACTCGCCTTGCCCAGGCATTGTCGCATGAAAACCGCTCGCGCGTCAACTGGAGGGTTTCGCAAAAGATCACATACAGGTCACGCCGGTCTCCACCAAGCGACAGTCGGCGTCCTTGGAGTCGCTCTTGTGCGTTGAGAAAGAACTGAGGATAGCTTGCTTGGAAACTCTCGAAACAAAAATCGGGCACATCTCGGAGCCACTTGATCTGCACCTGCTCGAATGAAGAATTGCGACAGCAGTACTCGTCCTCTTCGTCCTCATCCCAGTACCGATCGTCGATGTCACTGTCCTCCGACCCAGAGCTCTCAGGCCCGATCCAGCCAACAATATTCTTGAACTTTTCGAGGACAAAGGGGGACGCAGCCAGATGGTCAGCAATCGTATTCATCCAATCCTGGTCTCCGAGCTCTGTTCGAGACATAAAGAGAATCAACTTGAACTGGTCCCGACTCGCAACAGAGACACTGCCGTAGACAATCTGGAAAAAGTCGGAATTCTTGGCGGCCAGCGCTTCAAGCTCGGTGGGTCGATCAAAGAGGGCTACAAGCATGTCTTGCGGAGCGTGCTCAGTCATGATATGACCGAGGATGATATCCTTGGATGTGGTGCGTTGTTGTTGTGGCCTAGCACTGCTCTCGGGTGCATTAGTAGCATTATCGGCAGTTGGCCTAGCAGAATCGCCTTTGTCTTGTGGCACCACCAGTCCTTGCCTCTCTTTCTCTTCCCTATCGTCTTGCAGCGAATCGGGCATGTCGCCCAACTGAGAGATAGACACTTGGCGGAACGCCCACTCTGCTCTCTGCAAAAGTTGTGAATGGTCACTGCTAGTGATGGTCGTGGGCGCTTCCTCGCCGGCTCCTCTTCTGTCATCTCCCACAAGATTGTGACGGGATGTGCAGGCCGATGACATTCTGTCAAACGAGACTGTCGGTTGTTGACCATGTGTGCTCTGGGTTTGGTCTATCTGGTCTCGGCCAGCGATGGGTGTGGCTAGGATAGGGACTTGCTTCCGTGAGTCTTTGCGTTCGCGGGCATTGAGGATAGATACAGGCTGGAAAGAACCTGACATAGTCGCTTTTGGAGCAAGTGAGGGTGCAAAGGAAAGGGAGGATTGCATGGTAGGCTCGTCATCGTCGTCCAAGTCATCCCCAGAATCGGAGGCAAGGTCGAGTGGAGGTGTGCAGGCGATGGCTGAGTCAGTCATCATATCTTCGAGGTCTTTGTCCTCGTCTAGCACAGGGCCTTGGCTGGCTGTGGTATCGATATAAAGCAACTGTCTCGAATGTGGGACGGGGTCTTTGACCCCAAGGTTAGGGAAGCTGAGGAGCGGGGACGACATGGTGAAGAGTGTTTGAGTGGAATACTGGACGAATGCAGGTGTCTTCAACAGGATTGAGAGAAGATATGGGTGTTTGGATGTGTGGGTGGAGAAGGGGTAGGTGGAGAAGGACACTGGCGAACGAGGAGTGGAGTGGGGGAAGGAGGGGAGAGAAGAGAAGAGAAAAGAGAGGAAGAAAGCGAAATAGAAAGGAGGCCCAAAAAAAAAAAAAAAAAAAGCCGTCGTGACATCAGTGGGTGGTAGTAGAAGTGTTGCACTTTTTTGGGTTCATTAGAAGGGCAATTTCCACTCGCGCGTTTCTTCTTCTTCATCCACGACCTGTCGCTCCACCATAGTAGTTTTTACACTTCACGGCAGCTATTATAATGTACGCCTAGAATCTATTATTTCCTCAAGCGCACCACAGGGATAGGGAGGCAGTTAACCCACCAAACTGAAATGGGGCGATGGAAGGGAAAACCATCGATCTCCTAGGTAAAACCACCAACCATGAGGAAACAGAGGACAGGAAGGGTAGCTCAATTCCTCAGTCTCGTTCCCCATCACTCCTTGCACCTACTTATCAAGGTAATGCCCACGCATGCCTTTGTAACCTGTCCTAACACTATGAGCCCCACTGGCTCTTTATATGTTCTCAGACACCTTGTTCTAGATAACAAGGTATTTCTCCCTCTTGAAGGCTGGCTTCGTTGACGTAATTAGTGCCCACCGCAAATAGTGCGTCTTCATTCGTTCAAGAAGGATCGATGCTCCAAGCCAAGCCAGTGGCCCCAAAGACAACGTGATGCCCCTGCTGGTGCTCTCTTTTTCTATACTCCTAGCACAGCTAAGAGAGATAGATAACATGTAAAGCATTGTCATGTGGAGAGGCTATGAAGAGTTCCTTGGGTTGAGAGAGTGTTCTGGCCTCTCCCTCTCAGGCATGTCTCCCGTTCTAGCCACAGGGGCGTACTAAAGTAGATGAGCAGGGGTGGGATTTTCTTCGCATTGGGCAAAGAGGTTGGTGCGCTACAGCTTTTATACGTGAATACGACCCATTGTTGTGTACGTGGGCGGCGACTCTGGTCGCACAACGGTCCTCTCTAAGCTTTTTTTTTTTTTTTTTTTTTTTTTTTTTTTTTTTTTTTGTTTGCCATTGCCAAGCTCCTTGCTTTCCACCTCTCCGCTCTCTCTCCCTCACTTCCAACCCGTCGCAAGCACCATGGAGCAATACGTGGCTGGTCTCGAGCAGACTCTGCAGCAGGTCCTCACCTCCAATGACAACACTCAAATCTCGGAGGTAAGACTAAATCTTTTCACTCCATGCCATCGCCTGACAAGGGCAAAGCACCCATCGTTGATCCACACGGAGAAGCAACAGCTCTAGACACTTTGGATCATTCACCCGAGATCAGAATCACGCTCTAGAAAATCAAATTGCTAATTCATTCTTTATTCTCACCCCTTTCGTTCATTACCTCCCCTGTCTCCTTGAATCATAGGCAACCAAGGCTCTGAACGACCAGTTTTTTGCCGACGCCAACTGTGTTCCAGCTCTGGTTCACATTATCCAGACTTCGAGTCAGAAGCAGGTACAGCGATGGGAAGGCTCGGCGTGGAGAACAGACGCCTCTGTGAGAACACTCTGCGGATCATCACTACAGTGTAGAGGGTATCTGGCGTAGAGTCCCTAGCTCATTGAGAAAAGAGTCCCTTGCAGGAGCATGCAGAACATGCAACAGAACTGGACAGGTCTTTTTTGTTTTTTTTTTTTTTTTTTTTTTTTTTTTGGTTTTTTTTGCTTTTCACCTGCAAACTTTGTTTGAACAGCCACCGTGTAAATACCTGGGCAAAAGTCAAGACAACAAACTGTAGAGCGGGAAAGAATGAGGGAAGAGAGGAGAGAGATAGAGAGCCCTGCCCCCTCCCCGTTTGTCGACCGAGACTGACCGTATACCTTTTTGCGATGGATAGGTGCGCCAATTGGCTGCCGTCGAGCTCAGGAAGCAGATCAGCAACTGGTGGACTAGAATCGGAGACGATGTCAAGACTACCATCAAGGCAAAGCTTTTGGAGATCATCTTGACCGAGCCCGAGTATGTTGAATGGCGCGGGATTATTCTGTATCATGCTTTCATCACTAGATGACTCTGCTTTTTTTTTTGTTGTTGTTGTTATTGTTATTTTGCTAACAGGACCGCATTCTGCATGTCTCTTTGTTTAGATCTCTTCCTCGCCACTCTGTTGCTCGTTGCATTGCCACAGTCGGACGGGTCGAGATTCCTCTCAACACATGGCCCGCTCTGGTCGAGTTCTTGTTCCAGTGCTCCTCCAGCTCCAACGCTGGTCATCGTGAGGTCGGAGTTTACGTGATCTACGCCATCTTCGAGGTGACCGATGCCTTCTCGGACAACCTGCGCGTTCTTTTGGAGCTCTTCAGCCGCACCATTGTTGACCCAGACTCGGCCACCGTCCGCGTCACCACTGTCCAAGCTTTGGGAAAGATCGCTGAGTTTATTGAGGACGATCAAAAGCAGGAGATCTCCATCTTTGCTGACCTTGTTCCCCACATGGTCAACGTTCTCATGCAATGCCTCGGCGAGGGTGACGACGATTCGGCAGCCAAGTGCTTTGATGTGTTTGATACCCTGTTGTTGCTTGAAGTCCCTATTTTGTCGAAGCATGTTCAGAACTTGGTCCAGTTCTTCATGAGCGTTGGCAGCAACAAGGACTATAGCAGCACGGTCCGTGTCCAGGGCTTGTCGTTCCTTATGTGGGCCGTCATTTAGTAAGTTATCTCTTTGCTCATCTCACGTACATTTTAACTTTAGTGATTTGTTCCGCTTCCAACTATAGGTTACTTTTTATTATTACCGTTATTAACTCTTAACTCTTCTTCTTTTTGATAGCAAAAAGTCCAAGATTCAGCGCCTCAAGTTGGTCGCACCTATGGTGCAGGCCCTTATGCCTATTGCTGCCGAGGAGGAACCCGAAGATATTGATGATGATTCTCCTGCTCGCCTTGCCTTCAAGGTGATCAACACTCTCTCGACTCATCTCCCTCCCCAGCAGGTCTTCCCTGTTGCTCTGGAGGGCATTCTCGCCTACATGCAGAACCCCGATCCCCTCTTCCGTAAGGCTGCCATGTTCACGCTGAGCGTTCTCGTCGAGGGATCTGTTGATTTCATCCGCCCCAAGTTCAACGATTTGCTCTTGCTTGTCTGCGCCGGTCTCCAGGATCCCGAGGTCACCGTTCGCCGCGCTGCCTGCTACGCCTTGAGCTCCTTTGCCGAGGAGTTTGATCAGGAGGTTTCTGAGAACCACGCCACTCTCTTGCCCCTTGTTTTCAACCTCATGAACGAGCCCACGCCCGAGACCACAAAGCAAGCATGCAATGCGTTGGATGCTATCTTGGAGGGTCTTGGCGAGAACATTCTTCAATACCTCCCTGTGTTGATGGAGAAGTTGATGCATATGCTTGATCATGCGCAGGGTGAGACACGTGCCATCGTCGTTGCTGCCATCGGTAGTGCTGCACACGCTTCTGGAACCGAGTTCACTCCCTACTTTACCGAGGTGATGAAGCGTCTTCAGCATCTGATGACTCTCCACTCCGGTGAAGAGGAGCTTATGCTCCGCGCTGTTTCCACTGATGCTCTTGGAGCAATTGCAAACGCTGTTGGCAAGGACGCCTTTCGCCCTTACCTGAACGATTTGATGAACAAGGCAATGGAGGGCCTGCTCTTGGATAACAACCGTCTGCGCGAGTGTGGATACTACTTCTTTGCGGGAATGGCTCAAGTGTTTGAGGACGAATTCTCACCTTATCTGCCTACAATTGTCCCTCATTTGATCAACTCGTGCAAACTTGAGGAGAACAACACCCGATTCGAATCCGAGTTGAATTCTGCTGCTCAGGATGCTGGTTTGGATGGTATCGAAGACGATGGTGATGATACCGCTGAGGACCTCAACTATGTCTTCCGATCGGCCATCGCTGACGAAAAGGAAATTGCTGCAGATACCATTGGAGAGTTCTTCCAGCATACGGGACCTGCTTTCTTGCCCTATGTCGAGTCAAGTGTCCAGGAGTTGACCAACTTGACTACTCATATGGCAGATGGTGTCCGCAAGGCTTCTTGCGGTGCTCTCTTTGCCTTTGTCCGCACATTCTACAAGCTGTCCAAGTGCGAGCCCTGGAAGGCTGGACTCCCTGTCCAGGTTCCTCTCCATGATAATGTCTCTCAGTTGAGCAACTTGGTTATCCCCGCTATTCTCAGCGTCTGGGAGGATGAAGATGAGAAGTAAGTAACATGACATCTTGATCATTTCTCTTATGTATTCCTTATTTCTTCCCCTTCTTGCCGACGCCCACTGAGCCCTTTCTTATTGGCAAAGCATTTGATTGTATGATGACTCCAATCTGCTACTTAACCCAGCTCTTCGATATTTTTCCTCATGAGATGGTTTTGATTGATTCTGAGCAATATCTCTTTGAAAGAGGCTATCCCAGCCAGCCAGAATACTGGTCATCATGACTCTATGCTAATGCTACTGTGTTGCCATTCATTCATTTTTTGTTGCGTTTAGGATGGTCGTTGTCCAGATCTGCCAGGAGATGGTTGAGACTGTCAAGGCCTGCGGTCCTGGCATCGTCGCTGATCGTAAGTTGACATTGAGACTAAGATAAATTACTTGAGTTTGCACAATAATCGGAAAGTTTATTAACATCAGGTGACTTTTCGTGTTCTTTCGTTGCAATCTTAGACATCACTGCAATTGGTGAACAGTTGAACATGATTTTTGAGAAGAAGGCTTACTGCCAACAGGAGCTCGGAGATGAGGATGGTCCTTTGGATGAGGATGAGCAGGCCGAGTTTGATGCCTTGTTGATCTCTTCTGCCTCAGACTTGGTCGGTGCTCTTGCTGGTGCTCTCGGTGAGAGCTTCGTTCCATACGCCAAGGTCTTTATCCCCCATATTGCCAAGTACTACGTAAGTTTTTCTCACCTTGCATAATCTTTATTACCAACCTGGAGCTGGTTTGGTCATTAGAATTCAAATAGCTAATCCTCCTTCCTTTCCCCTCTCATTTCATTACCCAGTCCAAGTCCAAGCCCACAAGCGAGCGCTCGATGGCTATTGGATCTTTGGGAGATATTTCCTCTGGCATGGGCGCCGGTGTGACTGAGTTCACTGAGACAGTCTATCCTTTGATGCTGAAGGCTCTTGGTGACGAAGAGGAGGAGGTTCGAAGCAACGCTGCCTTCTCTGTCGGTGTCCTTGTCCAGAACACCAACCATGACATGTCCTCGTAAGTATTGATTTTTTTTTTTTTTTTTTTTTTTTTTTTTATAAAAAAAAGGGGGGATAATTTTAAAGAATGGTGACTAATCATTGAACGGCCTCTTTTTCTGATGCTCTGGAAACGTGTAGCCAATATCCCGCTCTTTTGACCGCCTTATACCCCTTGTTCCAGGGCCAGTCCTTGGAGATTGTGACTGACAATGCGTGCGGAGCCGTTGCCAGGATGATCATGAAGCACCCCAATGCTGTCCCTCTGGACCAGGTCCTGCCCGTCTTTATCCAGGCCTTGCCTCTTAAGCGTGATTTTGAGGAGAATGAGCCTGTGTACAAGCTTTTGTTCTCGTTGATCCGGTCCCAGAACGCGACTGTGTTTGCCCAAATTGGCCAGTTGATGAAGATCTTTTCGGAGGTGTTGTCGAAGGAGGACGAGCTCAAGCCTCACACTCGTGCAGAGATGATTGAGATTATGCAGGTGTTGAGCACCCAGAACTAGAGATATTTTTTTAACCTCATTAAATTCTTTTCATTTTCATTATTCCATTTTTTTTTTTAAAAAAAAAAAAAAAACTTATGAGTTTAAGTCTAAAATAATGTCTTTCACAGACTAGCAAAGAAGATTTGGGCCGTGTGATGGCAACTATGAGCATCTATTTTTCTTTCAAAGTATCTTTCTCTCCACTACTACTCAGGGGCTCAAAATGCAAGAGGGGATTGGAGTCGTAGGTCCCTGTCAAGTAATTGGGACGCACCTGATTTCGCTATTCATTCCAATGCCTCATGCACCCTCACCAACTTGGCTGACCATTCGCAATCCTTCGGGACTGAGGCGAACGAAGCAAAACACACCTCTTGTTCGCCCAGAACTCTCCCTCCATTAACACGGGATAGTACCAACCTGCCAAGCCTCTTCGTACTTTATTGGTACCTCGCTGAGCATATACCCCTATCCTCAACCCTGCAACTGCTTTCCCCTGTGAGCATCACGGGTATAAAAAAAAAATACACTCCTAGTCGATGTATAATCTAAAGGCTAGAGTTAAGCCCATGCTGATAATGGTGTCTTTAACGATCATAACAATAACCATCCACTCGCGAGATGCCTTCTGTTGACCCTGGCGTTCCAGCAGCTTCCGATGGTCTTATTTCCCTGTCTGAAAGTTTGCGATCCACAGGTATTATATCTTCTCTCAAGCACAAGCAGCCATTACCTTGATTGCAAACAAGTCGTCTTTCGTCCGTTCCAAGGATTGCCCATGCTCTCTTTGACTGAAATCTCAGTGTATGTAGCTCTTTCAATGCATGCTTAAATCAGTAAAACCAGCGTAAAGACTTCTTCTGTTCTGTTCGACATTTCCTGGTCGTGTTCAGTTCGACTACTCTCAAATAATCGAGAGCTCTTTTACTTCAGTGTTTGTCTCTCACCTCCCTTCTCTCACCCATGCTTGTTTGGTCGGGAAGGTGATGAAGCTGACCCTTGCGGCTGTAATTCTACGAAACTATGGTGGTCTCAACCTTTTTAGAGTCTCAGCCGAAATTGCTCTGGTATCCATCGTGGTGAGATCCTCCACATTGGAGGCTATCAATATATTGATATCTCCGAGATTTTATTTTGCAGGTGCAATGGACATACTAGCATCTCCCTGTTCTTGCTCCTGTATATCTTAATCCTGCTCCTCAAGTATTTTAAATGGGTTGAAATTAGGAACTGACTCTTTGTATATTTTGAAGCAGATTTGCTCATTGTCCTAAGACCAGAGTCGATGCCTCCCAGGACAACATTACAGGGATTCTTACATTGAACGGCAAAATGGCTGGGGTGGCTGAATTCCATGATCATCTCATTCTGGGATTCAGTATCTTCAGATGATAATGGGTAAAGTTCCAATCAAACGTGATATCACACTATTTCTTTTGAACAAACGCCCACTATTGGACCATGTACCACTCACTTTCATTTGACTGAGTTCGTCTCCTCCTCTCTCGGCTACTTGGGATAATGGATACCCTGCCAATTCATGAGATTGAAGATTCCCTGGAAGTGAATTAAGAACAAGAGAAGGTTTGAACCGATACTTTACATATTAACACTGTTCTCAGTCACAGTAATTGTCGTTCGACATTTCTGACATTTTATTCGCTGATGTTTCCGTCCCCCACCATGCTCATCTAGCCTTTTGACTTGAAGGCTGTAGTTTTATCTTGCATGACTGTATCATTACGAACATTGCCGCTCACTCAATCTTAGTCGAGACATATATCCTCTAGTCCTGAAGCTGCAAGAATAGCCAATCAGCATTACACTTCGACATCAAGTACCTATTTTTTTTACTTGATGAAATCTTGTTAATGATCGATCATGGAATAGCCCCTCCCCTCAAAAACCATACCTTCGCTTCACCATTAAAATCGAGCATGCCAAAATATCACAAAACGGAGAATGTCCGATTTTTATTTTTTCTTTTTCTCATCAGGTAATATGTCTCCAGTTTCTGCTTCGTAGAATCTATTACATGACGCTATTGATGGATGCCTCTCTTTATTGATTGGCAAAAGAGAGGCTGGGAAGGAGTAGCTCTTCGCCTAGAAGCAAACGCACTCCTGGTTTAAAAAACCTGTGCAGTGACCACCGTTGCGGTGCAGCTCTTCGCGACAGAATCTGTCACATTCGCTACTGTCGAATGTCCAACAGTTATGGCCAGCGCTGACCGGGAGAGCGAGCAAAGTTGTAGCGACCAAGGCTACAAGAGTGACCATGATGTATTTGGAGGCGGATACTGTCATGATGAGGATGATTATTCTTGGACTTCTTGGTAGGGTGGTGAAATGTCTCTGTATATGGGTGGTCAAATGATGATGTTAATGGAAACAAAAGGTGAAGATTCATTTTTTTCCCCGCTCATTCATCGTCATATAAAGGGTAAAGTGGCACGTGCAAAGTCGCTTGGCGTGCCCTACTGCCCTACAAAGTACACTAACCCCGAGGGAAGTATGATCTGTTACGGTAATGTGAGGTATGAGTGGCGATGCAGACCACTCTCTTCTTTTGTTACACCACTGCCTCATTTACGGAGCAGATGGACTGGGACCTGAAGACGGCGATTCTGAAAGATAGAGAACTGGTAGACCTTTTTTTTTTTTTTTTCCCACTGACCAAAGATTTCAGCGAAGTACTATTATATGATATACTACACGAACATCTCTTTAGCGGAACCTTCGACAAATTCTCTCATGAGCACCTACGGTACAATTTCAAGCATCTACAGCGCTGACTTGTTTGTTGGCTATCCTTTGCCCAGTGTCAGAGTACCTTTTCTTTTTCTGGCACCCTTTAACAGCCCTTTAGCCCTTTGCTACAGTTGAGTAAACAACCAAGGAAAAGCCGACACCAAAAGATCAAAAAGCAATGCCACTTTGAGCGCTTGGCTGCCAAAAGTTAGTCAAATACCCATTTTTTGATCTCTTTCTTACTTTGTCCCTTGATTGTTTCTATGTCTCTATCTTATTTTTCTCTCGCCCTTGATCCCCCTATCAATTTCACGCTCTGACCTCCCCTAAACTGCTAGCTGAAGTGAATCTAAGGGGTACACATGCGTCTACTTTCTTAGCACCATTTGAACTGTTACTGCGACGTCTCAAGGTCCACAAGGCATGGGCTGTTGTTGGTCATCACGTAGAGGAATCAATCCAAGCGTGGCACAGCCTGGCTGGCGATGGCAAGGCTCGAGCGAGGTACATTGCCACCCAAGAGAAGCACTCTGTTACGACCAATGCATTTCGGCAATACAGCCCTGTATTTTACGAAAAGGAATAGGAGTAATTTTAGTATTAGATACTGATTTGGATGTAGTGTGTTCAAGAGTAACTGCAAGCTGGCGGCGGCATGGCTAATGGAGAGCTGGGTGTGATGTGGATGTTGGGGGAGCTGGGGACACCCATGACTGCTGGCGGTGTGGCAGGTACTTGTTCGATCGCTCTACAGCGGAATAATCTAGGAAAGAAGAAGAGAGCTTCACACCGAAGAGAGAAGTCAATGGTTTGAACACAAACAAGTACTTCAAGGTCAACTATTAAAAAAAAATACCGCATATCCACTAGATGACTACCATGTTGGTATTGCAGAGTTGGTAAGTCTTACAGGAAATCCGCCGATCTAGCGCTTCAGGTCTTCCGATTAACATCGTCTTTGTACCCTTACTCTATAACATCCTGAAAGGTAACTTGTAAGGAGGTATCATTGTCCCCAGTCAAAACTAGGCCATTAATACTCTTGCTTACGCCAGCGACATCCTCGTAATCCCCTGATCCGAGGGAGAGAGAGTAGGCGCGTGCCAAAGCTCAGTTCTACACCGATGGCAAATGGGCAATCCTTGGATACTAACCTCTTGTTGAGAAGATCAGACTTTTACGATAAACACACTAGACCTATATGGTCAGTGAGAGGACCGCATCGATCCTGTTAGAGTCCTCGCCAAATAGCTCATCCTGGGTAATTACCTATTCTTGACTACTGGGCCACTTCTTGGAGACAGGATCTGTGGCAAGGCTCTACTGCGGAAAACCACAGTTCGCTTGTGACCAATCAATCTGAGAGCATCACTCATTGAACGCAATGTCTACATTTGTCCCTACGCCCGCCCGCATCCACAACCCCAACAAGGGCTGCTACCATAAAAAAAAAAAAAAAAAAAAAAAAAAAAAAAAAAAAAAAAAAAGCCAACTCTATTTTTTATTTTCGTGTATCCCCATGGTGGGAAAGCCTGAAGACATAAGGAGTTCTGCAGGGGTTCATCAGGTGATTACTGGCTTCGTGCGAGTGACAATCGCAATCTCTAACAAGACCCACTCCACATCCACTGTCTGCTCTAGAGGAATCCTAATAGATGACTGGTTCCACTGTGCGACCAAGCAGTAGTACTTTCTTTACTGGCTCTATACAAGAGGAAACTGCGTTGAGTTTAAGCAGCCGTCGGTCTCGGTCTGAGTCCGCGAGGAGGTTCAGACAATGATTGGCCCCACCTGGATGTCTGAAAGAAACAAAGTCTTTGGTACTCGCTCTATTCAGGAGCCAAGAGTTAATTGAAAGCTCTGCCAAAAGTCGGTCCTGATTTGTGATCGTCCTATTGTTTGGGTGCACAAGTTGTGGCGGTAGTGTAGTGTTGTGGGTGGGCTCTGCCTAATTTGCTCAAACTGTGTGACGAGCTGTATTGAGGGTAAATTTCTCTTATACTTTTCTTCTCTTGCGTTTCCTGCTCGGCATTCAGTATCTCATAAGTTCATCTAGTGATCTGATAGTGTCCGGCGGAAGGTCGTGATGCTTCAGGGAAAACTAGGATGCCACGCCATCCCACAGGGCCTACAATCGTCAACCTAAGTTTGAGCTTGTCGTGACGAATGTAGAATGCTTTGGACCAATTGAAGTACGCAAGGAGTAAGATATCTATGTCATTAGTATGATGATCGTGGCTGCTGCGGCATTGCGATGGCCCATCGCCCCCAACGAATGGAACAGCATGTGGAAACAAAGATGCCTTGCTCAACCAGATGGCTAACCCAGTAATAGGAATGCTAGACCAACTAAAGCTGTAAAGGGTAGTTTGCTTGTTTGCCTTGTTGACAGGTAAATACCAAACGCAAGATGTGCCGGTCAAGTCATCTGACTCCCAAAAAAAAAAAAAAAAAAAAAAAAAAAAAGCAAGTGACGACCCTCCTTTACAATAAAAACCTGGTTTTCTGTGAGAATTTCATCCCTTCAACTCACTTTTCCGAATCAAAACGGCTTGTCATATCAGCAAGCCCCGCTCTCTCTCAATTGTAGTGCACGGGAGTCCCATGAAAACGAGGGAAAAAAAATGAAAAAGGCTGTCTTGCCCTCTAATCGCCTGTACCGAGGTCAGATTTGACCCTGTGTGACCATGAAACCCAAAAATGCCTTATCAAGGCCGCTGTGAACGAAGGGGTCATAGCACAGGCCGTGTGGGGGGAGGTGGTCAAAATGTCTAAGTCCAAAAAAAAAAAAAAAAAAAAAAAAAAAGTAGCGTGATCCTACAGAGTCCTAGGTGGCAGTTCCAAGGTTCACTCGGACCCCATGACTGTGTGCTACGGTTAAGTTGCTAGTCCCGTCCTATCAAGACCCTAAGGTATTCCTCAGACTTTTTTTTTTTTTTTTTTTTGAGGTAATTATCGCCCAAAAGATCGAAATGCATAGTGGTCAGCGCGACAGGACTAAGTTTTACCGAGAGCATAATTGATTGGTATTTTCTAGTTTTAAGACTTAACGAGGGCTACTAGAATCGAAAGCAAGGCCGTACAAAAGTTTTGAACCCACTTCTGGCTAAACAATGTTTGTTATTCAAAAATTAGCGATCGCAAAGTAATCGGTTGAAATCGAATTGCCAGCCAGATATTTTAAGTAAAACTATTCAGGAATAGTTTGTTTTAAAGCTCAGGAGATATTCCACTATGCTCAAATTGCCTAGTCAACAATGGTAAACGAGGAGCTGGATCTGAATCCATGACTTAATCAACCTCTGGTGCTCGGAAAATGACTTCCGCTAGAGCATGCAGCGTCTTCTCACAAACGGCTCCCTTTCAGGTATTCACTTGATTGGTAGGTAGCTTGAGGTTGACTGTTTCAAATGAATATACTAGTGCTGACAAAGATATTTAAGCAAGGTCTCCATTCTCAGGGAGGCGGTACGCAAGGGTAATCATCTTTTGATTGAAGCAATCAAATTGGCAAGAAATGGACGCCTCCTGTTATTTACCTCACCTCTACTTCACCCAATGATTCAAACATTGAAGGCGGATAAAACCAAGAATCAGGTTAATATATGTCAGAGAAATGCAATAGGTCTTAAGAGCATTGTCGAACGTCGAAGCATCGCTTAAGATGAACTCCTTCAGCGAAGATGGCACGGAAATTGAATTCATTCTGACACTATTTTTAGCACCGATTCTAACTCTACTTGAGGCTTTCTTTCTCTTATAAGGCAGCTGGTTTACTCTACCTTCCGATTCCATTGTCAACACCAAAGCACTACGCCACCTTTCAGAGTGTCTTTCATATACACTCTATATGCTCCTCCTGGAATCCCACCATCAAGTCCTTTTAATCTTGCTTGAGATCATTCAGCAAGAAAGGGTTGCTCGAGAAAGTTCCTGTGGCCTTCATGCCACCTTTGTAAGCCCAGTCCGTCAACCAATCAGGGAAAAAGTCCAACAGTCTCACAATAAGTACGCTTTGCCAAGTTCCAATAAGAACCCTGGCCTTTTTAGCCCCATGAACCTCCTGAATTGCACTCACAGTCTTCAAAGTAACCCATTCCGAGGGCATAGCCACCTCATTGAACTGTCTCTGTTCCTTTCTAGCTGCCTCCAGGAACTTGTTACCACCATACATTTGTCTAACCTTCTCATCCGCACGATTCCAGGCTTCTTCAAACGACGCAGTCAACTTAGCGATGATGGGCGTCTTTGCGAAACCAGGCTCGAGCATTGAAACGTCAATCTCCCAGGGTGCTAGTTCAACACGAATGCCATCGTAAAAGGCCTCGGCAGCGTGACGGGAACCACAGTATGCTATCATTCCTGGGTTGGTGTTGGCACGGCCGGCAACAGAACTCATGCCGATGATGCGAGCACACGGAAGGGACTTGGCTTCTGGGTTCGTGTGACGGGCTTTGGCGAAAGCTCGAAGGGAGGGGAGGAGGGCCTTTGTGGTGCGAACGATGCCCATGTAGTTTACATCCATAGAGCGCTATAGTGACAAACGAATATGGTGAGATAGAGCAGATATGTAAATGAATGACTGATTGGCATGGATCGGCGACAATTGAATAGAAACGCATGAGTAAACATTTTCTATATGTATTGATTCTGACCTGGAAGTCGTCCTCCGTGGTCAAGTCAATATAACTGCCAGTGGAGATTCCTGAAAAAGTAAGGGGAGGAGGAGGAGGAGGAGGAGGAGGAGGAGGAGGAGGAGAAGCATTGGCTCGTTTAAGATCAGGACCGTGTTAAACACAAACTTCAAAGGCAGTTGAAGAGTAGCTGTTGATCGCATCACATACCCGCATTGTTGACAAGACAATAAAGACCCTGGGGGCATTCGGCTTCGATCTTTGCGCGAAGACGGTTGACATCGTCCTGCTTGGTGACATCGACTTGGACAGGTCGAAGATAGGCCGATTCTCTGCCCTGATAGACCTTCAATCCCTCATCGGTAGTGCAGGTTGCGTAAACTGTGAAGCCGCCGCGCTTGATAAGCTCGTTAACAATCTCTGCGCCAAAGCCGGTGGTTGTTCCTGTGACGACAACGACGAGGCGCTCGGGATCAGTGAGGGTGTTCCGGGTCATTGTGGAAGGTGCTGTTGGAGAGGAACTGTTGGAGAGATGCTGTTGGAGAGGTGCTATTGGAGAGGTGTTATTGGAGAGGTGCTGTAGAGAGAAAGGAAGAGGAGGAGGAGGAGAAGGGTAGGGGACCTACTGAGGAAATGAGGAGAAAGTTGCGGGGAGGTGGGCGGGTAAGAGAGAAAGAGAGAAAGAAAGGAAAGAAAGGAAAAAGGGAAATTTTGAGGTGCAAGTTCGAGCCGTCCGTGCAAACCTTATTTGAATGCACCCAAAAACAAATTAGAGCGCAGCTTGGACGTTTAGCTCAATTTTCCAAAATATCATGTGAGGAACTTCGTTTTATGAGGGTTTTGTTGCGCCTCTTTCACAGCCATGCCACCATGTTCACCATAGTCAATCAGCATACCAGAAAGCCCGGCACCCGAGAATAGAGAAGCATGCATCAGGAAATCAGCAATAATGGCTCTGAAGGATAGCGATGGACAGAATAACAAGGAAACAGCTGAAGAGCAGCAAAACTCTATTCTTATTAACTTCATGGAAGATCCTCTAAACTACCACCCCCTTTACAGTACAATCATGGCAGGACAATCATGGCAGGACCAAAGGCATCCGCAACAGGGATGTTTATGCAAAAATGGCTACCTCTTTGGTACAAAAACTAGGGATGCATCCAAGTGTTATTGGGAATCTTGACCTTGGAAAGGTTGATGCAGCCATAGTAAAGGACAGATGGGAACGTTTGGTCGACAATTACGAGAAGGAAAAGACTAAAACGAGGAGCGCCAGTTCGGGGGTCTCGGTGGCAGAGCCATGTGATTGAGTCAGAAAAGGAAGAGGGACTTCTCGCTCTATGACAGACTACACTCAGTTTTCGAGACGAGCCCCAAGCGCAACCCTTTAATTACCGGGAACCTTGGTGTCGTGTCTCCTCCTGAATCTTTGCCAGTGCATACTGCGAGTCAATTGCCAGGCTCTTCCCATGTATCTGGACCGAGGTATGAAGTTCCTAGTGTTGCTTCGTTTTCTACTCTATCGTCTTTATAATGACACTGGGATTGGCCATTTTAAGCCTATCTACCGCTGAATTTATTGGCGGTGGTGACGGATATGATGGAGATGCAATACCGGATGAAAAAGAGCTGAGAGATTTTTCGTTTGATGGTGTGCAGCAGGAAGCCCAACAACCAACCGACCCCAGTGCTATCCATACACCGACTCACCGAACGCCATCTCCAACCACCAACGCAAGGACAATTCACTTTCCATGTCGTCATGATACCCCTATCAAAAGGTTAACATCACCTGGATTCTCGGATAGCGATACATCCGTTCAACTATTGAACAGACCATGGAAATCTGTAACCGGTGACGCCAACAACGCCACAAGTCAAAACAAATGAAAAACACTAAATTGGATCTCAGGCACCAAGAACTAGATATTCGGAGACAGGAACTGTCAATAGTGGAGGCAACCATAAAAAATATAGGGAATTGATGAGTATTAGAAGTAGACCTCGTCCTCTTCGAGAACTGTGCTTTTGATAACAGGTACTGTAATAGTTGGGACTGGGTAAGCAAAGTCAGCATGGAGGAAATCTCTCAAGGCAAAGTGTTTTTTTAGTGTTTCTAAATCTCTCTCTGAAGGAAGGCATAGTTGTCATGTCGGTATCTTAGTCGACAGAGGATTGAAAGGATGAGAAGTGTGAACAGAGAATCAACATTGTTGACTACTCATCCTCGAAGAATATCACCTGTTTCTCCTACGTGGGCGGAGGTTATTCTTTGATTATTATCGCATACCCGATGATTCATCGAATATTGACCTTTTCTGTCGAAGGGAAAGTCGCCTTGGAGTGAAGGATGTTAAAATAAAATAAATAAGTAAATAAAATAGAACGGTGGCTCCATCTATGAACCCAAAACAACCAGGGAATCCTTTGGCCGCCATCCTTCGGGAATGGATTTGTTGGTCTGGCGGTGATAGCCATGTCATATATCTTGCTTCCTGGGATACGATATCCTCAATGGATCGGTCAGTGCAGTTGATGATGGATTTCTCACGTTTACCCCATAGGTTTGCAATTCAAGTGATGGACGTGTCATTGCCAAAATGACCAAGTCAGTTTAATGCAATAGCCAGCTTTCAACACCCAGTCCCAATCTGTCTTCTCCCACCCGCATCTCCCACTGAGAAATATCTTTGCTGGGTGAACAGTCTGGACAAACACCCTGAGTTCTCTTGCAAGGAGGAGAGGAAGTGTATGCACCGAGGGATCAAAAAATCAACGCAGCTATGGACGTAAAACTGCTACAAGCGAGCTAGAAATTATAAATTGACAAAGTAGATCGGATGGTTTATTGCGCTTGATATCCGTAGAGGGTTTTGGTCGTTCTACGAGAATTTGGATGGTCGGTTCCATAGAATCCACATTCTCCAAAACAAAGCCGACCCTCATCAACGGATGGAGCTTGGTTGATGCAAATTGCATTTTGGCACTGAGTTCTGAACCGACGCTGAAGGCAATTGAGTTTTGGGGATCGATTTTCCAGAGTGATAGCTCGTCCGCCGAAATATGATCAAACATTGGTGACTTTACTGCCTTGATGGAGTTTTTAAGCGAGCTAATGTAGTCAGATCCTTCGGTCTTCACTGAAAATGCGTTCCATGAAGACTGGCCCTCAACAACGCAGAAGATTACATAGGGATGCATATCAGGGAGTGGAGTATGGTATCAAAGGGAGAATTAGGAGTGAATTGTAAGGCAAGCGAAAATAGGAGTGATAAACAGCTGGGGAAATCGCCAAGTGTTTTATCGATTTTTTTTTGAAGATGATGTCAAACCAGACTTGAGTGAAAAAGGATACCAAGAGTCGACGAGAACGCCGAGAGACGATAAGAAGACCAAAGTCGATCGTATTCCGTGAGAAAGTTTGGCTACACGCACACAAGATCTGAAGAGACACGTGAGCCAATCCCAAAAGTTCTCCTGGCAGTGAGAGAAAAAGTCGACTCCGAAGGATCAAAAAGCAACGCTGAATGGACACTTGGTTACCATAAGATAGCTACCTCTCTGTGGTCTCTTTTTTAATGCATCTATCCTGAGGTTCCCTGGGACTGAACAGGTCGATGGGCCACACTTCCATGGCCTGTACTTTCACAAAATAAGGAATTGAAAGTATAATCGACTTACCAACACTTCCAGATCGACACACAGGCTGGACTCGATGAAAAACCATTGTGATCATGACATCTAGCTCCATGGCCTGGAGATGAATGCCCTTGACGCAAATGATTAACGACAATGGATAGTTACTCCTCTTGTAAGGATTTGGAAACGTTTCCCAGTCCTGGATGGGTTGGTAAAGGCGGGAGGTATGGTAATAAGAGGTATGGTTAAAGCGGGACGAGAACGAAAAGTCAAAAGAGAAGAAAGGGTCAGTGAGATCAGTGTGTGGTATTTTTGGAGATTCTTTTACTGACTCGAGGGAAGAAAAGAGAATGTGGATATGTGTTCCCGACGGAACAGAAGATGTGAATTCATTCAGTCCTAAGACCTCTCGCCGCATTGTACAAGTGAACCCAGTACACACAACCACTCCCTCATACTACAACTCTCCACAGCACATCTCCTACTATTTTCTTACCAAGTGCACCTAGCCATATCAAGTAGCGTTCTGACTTTTAATAAATAAGGGATCTCAAGAAGTACTTCATCAAAGTCTCGGTCTACACCCGCCCACCAACTCTTTAATCTACCTCACGGACCTACTGCTCTTTAGATTTCTCTCTCCTCGGCTTGTCAACTCCCGGTCACTCCCCGGTTGGCTATAATCCGTTTTCTAGTTATAAGAACTTACTTAAACAAAGTCTTTGACGCCTTTCTCTATTACTTTGCTCGGGCAGAGACTTTTAAAGTATTTGAGACCTCTGTAGACCTAATGCTGCCGTCAACTTGTTTTACATTGGTATGAGATCTCTGAAGAGATGAAATACTCCAAGATTCCTTTGTACCATATTTGTATTCATGAGGAGGGCACCGGTTTTTGATGGTGGCAATCTTGTGCGATCTATTCAAGCAACACGACACGATTTCGGTGTGAAGGAATCAGTCTCTTTCCTTGTCAATCTAACCACATTGGCTTTAATGAGACATTATGAAAAAAAAAAAAAAAACTCGCCTTACAAGTTGTAAATGTTCCTCAATAGAATCAGAGTCTCTTTGTAGCAGAACTGTTGGACGATCTAAAAGTACATTTTTTATTATTTTCTTTTTTCTTGTTTTTGCTTCATCGAGGGTTCGGAAGGAGGTATAATACAGGAATCATAAACACAAGACAATCGATGATAGAAAGGATAAAAAAAAAAAAAAAAAAAATACGAAACAAAGAGAAACTAAAAAAATAAAAAAAATAAAAAAGAGAGATTGAGATAGAAATAGAGAGATAGAGAGATAGAGAGATAGAGGAGCTCAAACGCGGACTTTTTTTATGGCTCGGGCAATATTCTCGTCCTCGTCTCGAGTCAGTTTCGACAATCTGGGTGATGTGGATGGCATCTGGAAGAATCGGTCTTGCTCTTCGTACTCCTCTCCATGACCCATTCCTCCGCCATGGACTACTCGGTCACTTGCATAGGGAATATGCTCTTCATCTCCATACTTGTGCTTCCGACCTTGACCCTGCATCTTTGTATCAGCACTGGCACTGTGATGGGGTGGATAAGCGTTGTATGGGTATGAGGCATAGTGGCTTGGAGGAGAAGGTTGCTGAGGGTACGTGCGATGGTGATGATGCTGGTGAGAAGTAGGAGGATGCGACAAAGTGGGGGGTTGTGAATGAGCCGGATAGCCATTTGTGCTATTTGTGCTATTTGTACCATTCGTGCTCGAGATCAAAATTCGGGCTGCTTCGGCAATCGAATTCGAGTCATCCTCTTCCGAGTAGGACGAGGTCGAGGTCAGGGGAGAAACGGTGCTGGAACGACTGACAGCCACTGAAGGTGGAGGGGAAGGCATATATTCCTTCTTGGGAGGGTGGTAGTGGGTCGACTCTTGCGCAGAGGCAGAGCCGTAACTCTTTCGAGTGGACATTCCGGGCTCGGGTACTTCTAACGAATCCTTGTTGCGGCGCATGTCTTCCTCATCCATGCTAATGATTGAAGTCAGCTTCATGCGTTCGTCACGTTCACGCTGAAGTCTGGAAGTAGGTGATGATGGGCTAAGACCTGAAGCACTTGATGGAGAGGTGGGTTGTCCGATGGGGACGATGGATTCTTCTTCCTCTTTGATTTCCTCCAGTCGTGAAAAATATCCGACTTCCTCGTCTTCATCATCACTGACAGGCATAGACAAGGATCCATCCGCATATGTCGACGTTGCTGGCGGAGGGATCGTGAAGCCGATTTCTTCCGTCTTCTACAATAAAATTAAAAAAAAAAAAAAAAAAAAGTGTCAGTCGAACGTTCAAGAGCAAAAATTTAAAAAGTAAAAAAGAGAGAGACTATTTGTATTACCCGAGAGAGCTTAGGATCGACGAGCAGCTTTTGTGAGCGAGTAATGTAATGCGTCATTTGTCTCTCAAAGACAATCAGAGGATACTTGGCAGCCAGGTGAGAAAAGTGTTGCTCCATCGTCTTGCCATTCAAAGTCAGGAACTATTTTCCAAAGAGAAGGTATTAGCCATCATGGAATGAACAAAAAAAAAAAAAATGCAGCTGAGGTGAAGTAGATGGCAACCCCCCCTCCTCCTCCTCTTCTTTTTTTGTCCGCATTGCTCGCTTACCTCTTGAAGACGAACTTTCTTGGCCTCCATGAATGCTTCAAACTCAGGCGTCTTGTTGAACAGAATATCATCCACGCGGTCAAGCACAGTGCTGTCCATCGAGTTCACAGGCTGTTCTGTTCCATTTTGGCCAGCTCGCATCATAGTACTCTCTTCCATCGAATTATCCTTTGTCATTGAGGTTGAAGATGCTGAAGAGCCATTCACTACCTCTGAATCGTCATCACCAAACGAGAAGACATCCAAGATCATATCAACCCCTGTCTCTCCATCACACAGGTATGTTTCGATAACGGCCTGGGTCATCATTTCCAACAAGAGTCGGAACCAACCCTCCAGCACTCGAGTCTCCTTAATATCCTGTTGTTCACCCTTCTCGACCATTCCATTCGCAATATCACGATAGCTGATAGCAGAGCATTTAAGGAAGGCTGCAATGGCATCCACCAAACCCGAGACTCGTTTTTTTGGTGATGATGACGATGACTGCTGTTGTTGACTTTGCTTTTGATCCAAGGATTTGGTCGAGCCATTGGCAGACATGTAATACGAAGAATGGAAGGATTGACTCGCCATATTCTTTTTCTTCAACTCAAGTGCCTGTTGTTGTTCCTGTTGATACTTGGCCAGTGTACAACACGTCCGTTGACAATCCTTTCGATGGTGACGACGACAATAGACGGAAGAAGGTACGGCTTGAGCAAAGAAGCAATGAGCTTTGCTCCCGTTTCCACCATCGATTGAGGGTGGACTGTTTGAGAAATGATGTTGGATCGTAGCTGTGCCTGAAGCTCCGTGCCGACGACGGCATTGGAAATCCGTGTAAATGTTGAGTCCTGCGGTACTATGGTTCGAAGAGGTGACATCAAACCGACCAAAGACCATAGACGTGAGTTGACAGAGATGCAGTCGATGCTTGAGGTGACGAGGCAACGTCTGGAGAGGACCGCTAGATCGATGGGATTTAAGGATGCCTAGAGGATAGGAATAAAAAGAAAAAAAATAAGTTTGGATTACAAGCGTTAAAAAATAACAAAAATATCAGACCGGAAACGAACGGAATGATGAAGGGAGAGGAGGAGTGGATCGATTGGGTGACGAGAAGTCAGGAAGGAAAGGGAGGGAAGAGAGAAGAGGGAAAGAAGACAGGTGACTGGAGGAGAGCGGACCACGGACTGCACGTGTGTCGCGTCTCCATATGTCTGTCAGTGTCCCTCTCGGAACAAAAAAGCGATCAGGGGAGTTTGAAAAAAAAAGAGCACACAGGCAAGAAGCGTCTGTGAGATAGCGAGGGCCGGAGCTCTCCTGAGCCGTTTCCCGTTCGAAAAGCCTCGGTTCTAGGAGGCGAGGGGGCGTGGGTAGTATCTGTGGAGAAGTACGCTCCAGCAGAAAAAGGGAAAAAAAATAATAATAAGAGTTCCTTGATAGCTGCCGTTGCCGCCCGTCGAACTTGTACGAAACGTGCATCCGCTCGGAGCGGAGTAAATGAGAAGGAAAAAAAAAACAGGGAGAGAGAGGGAAGAGAGAAAGGGAGGGGATTCCCTACCATCGACAATCGCCTCAACGTTCGACCCCTTGCGGCCAAGCACAACGGCTTCATCCACTAACGATCGTTGTCTCCGACGCCAATCATCCTGTTTTAGCGCAGGCATGCCCGGCTGCGGACGGACCTGCTGCTCTTTGATCTGTTGCTCAACGGCCTGTTCCTGAGTCGAGGCCAAATATTGGGCCTCGGCTTGTTGGAGACGGGTCTCGATCGAAAGGTGGAAACAATGGTCCAGGATACGATGGTGAGTCGAAGGGGTCGAAGTTGGAATGTTGTTCTTGTTGTTGTGGCCAAGAGGACCCGAACCAAAGCCAATAGTCTGGAGACCGTTCTGGCTAGAGAGAGGACCAATGTTTGGCGAGGTTTGGGGCCGGGACTGAGGCGAGGCACGGGAGAGGGAGGGGGGTAGCGTAGGCGAGAGCGTGGGCGAAGTTGTGGATTTCGGAGGGATGTATGTAGCCGAGGGCGGGAAGAAAGTCCAAGACGGGTTAGGATCGTTCTCAGGACTGATGGCCTTGGAGAAGGTCTTGGTGCCCATGTTGGAGAGGGGTGTGGAAGGGGTTGCAGTCAGGATTGTGATGGTGGAATTAGTAATAGTGGTAGTAGTGGTGGTAGCGGCAGTGGTAGTAGTGGTAGTGATGGCAGTAGAAGTAAAGGGCTTGGCTGCTCTCCGCGTCTTTGAGGATGGAGTGGATGTGGACAAAAGTGTCAGAGGAAGGAGTGAGGTCGCAGGTGCAGTCTGGACTTGCATGTGTCCGCTGTGTTGCTGTGTGAGATTAATATTGGTGCTCAGCGGGGCGGGAGGTGGGATTGGGAGCGGGGGGGGGGAGATATCGAGTGTAAAAGAGAGACAGAGAGAGCAGGAGGTGGCTGTGGGTGATATGGGATGAGTGAGGACAAAGATAGATGAACAAGAGAGAATCAAAGAGAGAATGAAAGAGTGGAAGAAAAGGAAAGAGAAAAAAAAAGAAGAAAGAGAGAGAGAGAGAAAGAGATCGGGATGATGAGGATGAGGATGATGACGAGATGGGTGATGTGATCAGATCGGGCTGGCTTCCGCGCAAGGCTGCTTCCGGGAGCACGCGCTATCTTTTATATCGTCCCCGTGGAGTGGGTCTCTCTCTCATTTTCTCCCTTTTCCAGTGCAGGACAAAAGACCGCGGGTTCAGGGACAGCGGAAAGGGTCGTCGGTCAACGACGCATGATTGGCTGGCACGGCCATGCGCCTGCTGCCGCGCTCCTTCTTTCTCTTTCTCTTTCTCTTTCTCTCTTCGTTCTCTCCTCCTCTTCCCCCACTTTTTTCTCTCTCTGTTCTGTCCTCAGCATCCTGCCCGTGGTCGATGTCGCTTCCGTGTCCCTGTCCGGTCGCACAACGTGATGGCAACCATGTACTAGTCCCAGCAGGATGCTGCACCGAATCACATTGCCGGTCCTATTCAGTCAACAATACAGTCGAAAACTCGTGCTGTTTGCGTGCTGCGATTATGCTTTCTGTCCTACGACATGGTCCGAGACTGAGAGAGAACAGAGGAGATAATCTTCCTGCTCTGTGCCCATCCATTCCTATCTGGGGGAGAGGGAGAGGAGAAAAGAGGAAGGCGGGCAAAACTCTCTTGCTTGACTCCGCTCCTGTTCTCCCCCTCTTCCCCCCCTCTCTTCTTCATGACAACAAGTAGTACCAGCACACCAGGCCGCTCTGCTTTGTCTGTGCCACACCCAGACTGAACTCATCGACGACCAAGAACAGGGGGCAAATGTCAAACCAGGGGCTATGACCATGTCTTCTGCAGCCGTTACCGCCCGGCAATGCCACATTTTATCTCAACCCGAGGAAACTCGTCTCTCCCTTCCCCTTGAGAATCTGGTAGCGCATCCATCCGCGTCTTTAGGAAAGTTCATGGCTGGAATAGGAAAGAGGAGATCGCGCTTCCTTACTCTCGGATCCACTACTCGATTGGCGACCCCACCCTGCCTACTCCCCCCTTTAGCCGATGGCTAAAGATCAATTCTCAGCCAGGGCTTTCGTGCAACCGGGTTGATTAGTGGTGCACGTTCCCTAGCTCCATTGTCACATCCGTCAAGATGACCCCTTTGTTGCTTCCGTCTTGTTTTTTTTTTTTAAAAAAAAAAAAAAGTGGACTCTTCCGGTCCGTGATCCCGCCTGCATGCGATCCTCGTCGTCCTGTCCCTCCCGGCTTAGTTTTATTCCGATAGAGGGCGGGTCGCATTCTTGATTGAACAAGAGAAGAGGAGGGAGGGGAGAAGAAGAGAGAAGAAAGAAAGAGAGAGGCGAGACTGTCCCCTCCCTGCTCCCTGACCCATTGGTGTCAAAAAAAAAAAAAAAAAAAAAAAAAAAAAAAAAAAAGAGGCCCTCTTTCTCCTGGGAGCCGCTGTCCTTATCGTCGCTTCCATTGGCAGCCATTGCTTGACGCAATCACATTGGTATGGTACTTATCACAGGCTTTTGGAGCAAATGAGGCATGTTCACACCCCATGAGGACGCATTTCACAGGCACGCACGATTTTTTTTTTTTTTTTTTTTTTTTTTTTTTGGCTTGCGCTGCACACGGACAATGTAAAGATGGGACCACATGTTTATGAAAATAGGTGTACTAGTAGGGATCTTCAAATGGCGAAGCTCTCGTGTCTACCCATCCGCCCGTCACATCACGTTCATACTGTCATGCTCATACCCAATCATGCAATCCGGCTGCCGGCCCTTTCCTCTCTTCTCCTCTTTTCTCCTTCTCACTCCCTCTCTCCGATCTTGGCGGCTGTCTACAAAGACAAGGCTATCGCCTCCCTGCTATTTCCTCTATCCCCTTCCCCGAGTGTCCCTAACGACCTTAGCTCACTCTCCTTCTCCCGATAAGCTCTCAGGTCGACCGCTGGGTCATTCGTGGGTCGTTTTTGCCTGGTCCTGACTGATTGACCGTACAAAAGAACCCTTGGATTGACCCATCTGAAACCAGGCAATGCATCTTTATCATGTCATGCAAGGACGATGGGCAAAAGAGGCCGCGTCAGGAGATGAATTGTGGCACGCATGCGCACAGGTGCAAGTGCACACAGAAAAAAAAGGACCCTTTTGGGTCAAGCCACTAGTGCGTGTGTGTGCTCTTTGTGTCTTGGCTGATGGAGGATTAGATTCCGCGTTCATGCATTCCATCCACTATCGAGCAGACTTGATCCTGGCCAGTATCTTAAATGATCAAGGGCATTTTGTCAACTGGGAACGATACTTATCCCGGGAGAATCTGTTAGAGCCCCAACTATTCGCCCAGGGGAACCCCCTCCACCCTACTTTCCTACAGATGAAAGAAGAAAATCCCCGTAGAATGATAGCTCATCACGCGTAGAGATGTCGCGTCACCTTGTCTGTTCCGATCTATCTACGTTCACATCGGATAGTTTTCTATCCTTCCAATGCGGGGAGAGTGGAGAAAGAGATGATGAGGATCGATAACATATCTGTCTCCGATGTGTTTAAGGAATAGGATAGGAGAGACGATGCTCTTTGTGTGTTGTAAAGTGAAAAAAAAAGTCCTTTTGCATCCACTCTCCTTAGTTCTCTCCTTGTATTTCCGAAAGCTCAAGAGAATCCAAGGCAAGAAGGGAGAGGGGGAACTAGGAGTATTTTCGCCCGATGTTTCCTGTTGATCCATCGTAATCCAAAGACAAGGGCTCTCTTCTCCCATTTGCTGGATTGTTTTAGGGGCTTGCATCCCCACTCCCTTACCATGGGAAGCTCTCGGAACTAACCCTATCTGATTTTTTTTTTGTGGAGAGGTATGTTGCAAACAAGCCTCCGCATCGGCATAGCACAAAGGGTGACGATCCAGTATTTTTTTTCGGCTGAGGAAATGCCGAAAATAAAAATATTGGCGAGAATGATTTCACTACTTTGTTGGAGAATCTGGAGACCCTTTTTTTTTTTTTTTTTACTGCCTTTCAGTATGGAGTCCCGTCGTTAGTCTAGAGTTTCTTTCAAAACAGAGAATGAAACAAAGAATAGAAGGGAGCCGTCATCGCTCGACCCTACCCGACCCGTTGTGTAATGGACTAAATTCCACAATCCTGTTTTTTCTTTGTTGCGGGGAAAGATGCGGGGAAGACGCCGCGTAATATTTCCTTTTTGCTCCGACAATCGGTACATTCCAGAGGCTGGTCGTTCATGTGAAGTTCGCTTCGCCTCAAGACGGATTCTTTTTGTTTTTTCCTTCTTTTTCCTGGTCCAGCACGAAACTCCTGCCAATAGTGGTAACAAGAGATCAGAGCTACTGAAGATGCCCGCATTGGAGAATGGAAGATTCTTGGTAGGTAGGCTTGGTTAATCGGGTTTATTAGTGATACAGGAAGTCCGTCGATTGTTCAAAACAAACAGATAATGATGAGAAATACGGCAGTTGATGGTACAGAGATATCAATCCTACAAAAATTGGTCAGAGGAGGCGATAGAGAAGAAAAACAAAATATAGTGCCAGATAACAAAACTTGCCCAAGAATGTCGACAAAGACAGTCAATTGGTAGAAAGAAAACTGTGTTACTTGGCCCTGCCCTTTGACTTTGAGGATGAGCTCCTTGAGGAATTGGACGATCCAACACTTGGGACCGTGGCTTCATCCGACTCTTCTTCTTCTTCCTCTGATTCACTTTCCTGCTCATCTTCGTTTTCACCGCCATCCTCGTCAGATGATTCATAATCCGACATGTCATCCCTAGTTTTTTCAACATGGCTCAAAAACATTAATACATCGACCACTCAACATGATGGATACACCTCGATCCTTCGGTCATGGACAAGTGCATCATAAACCACAGACACGAAGCGTAGAAATTGTACATACCACATGCCCAATGACTTCACAGGAGCCTTGCCCTTGGATTGGGGTTTATCTTCAGCCTTAGCTTTACCCTTGCCCTTGATATCAGTGTTTGTTTTGGAGGGTTTGCCGTTCAGGCTTTCCTTCAATGCTGCCGCGACCGCATCCTTGACATCCTCGATTTGCTCCTCCGCTTCGTCAAAGAATTTAGAATCTTCGAATCGATGTTTTCTTGTCGGGCGGTCTGCAATCTCGAGCTTTTCTTCAATCTTACGCTTCAGGTTCTCTTTCTTGGCACGTTGGCGCTCAGGCTCCTGCTGAAGATATTCGGCCATCCTAGGAGTGTGAAATGAATCCAGTAGAAAAGAGTTCTTTCTTTAGCGCCTCTTGCCTTGCCAAAATCAACAGAATCTCTCCCTTCCCTCCTTTCTCTCACTCTCTCTTTCTCTCACTCTCTCACTCTCTCACTCTCTCACTCTCTCACTCTCTCACACACTCATTTTTTTTCTTCCGTTGCTCGAAATCAAGGCAGGGACTTGTAATAGATTGAATTCATACTTTTTGGCGTCCTTGACAGCTTTGATACGCCTTCCGCTGAGGTCCCGACAATCGTCCGTGTTGGTCGCCTTTTGGGAGGACATACGGCCACCCTGAGCGCGCAGCATACTTCCAAACCCTCCCTTTCCGCCCATGAGACGCAGGGACAGGTTGAAGAATCGAATCTGGGGCTGTCCAGCCCCATTTGAGTCATCATCGAGACCATGGTTGGACGAGTCAAAGAGAGAGATGTGGCAGTCATCCTGGTCATCTCCTGTTGAAAGAGGAATGCCTCCTGTGGTTTGGATACGTTGTTCGTGAACAGGGATCTGGTACTGGTCAGCAAGTCGGAGCTTCAGATCATGCAAAGTGGGCGAAGAAGTTGGATCGAAAACGATGGCGGCAGGGCTGGCACCAAAAACGGATACGATGGCTTCCATGATAAGGTAATGCTCCTGGGTCCAAAAAAAAATGGGATGGATTGATGAGTGCGTGTAAAAAAAGAACACATGCAAAGGATAAAAAAAGACCCCCGCGCATGACTGATGGCTTAGACTTGATGGACTGGCTTCAAATTTTAGGATCCTCCTCTCCTTCTCTCAAATCATCCTTACCTCTCCTCTTTTTGGCCGGGAACCACTCAGCACCTGAACACTTTTGGGCAGTCTTGAGTATGTTGAAACGACATGAACTAAAGGCTACTCAGGTCGCTTTCATTGCTGTTGTTTCAAGAAATTTTATGCTTTCTTTAATGTTTCCCTACTCTGTCTATGCTTCTCCTTTATCGCGTACATTCTCATGAAAGTCCGAACATCAGGAGTCTAGATCAAGTACTTGGAAAGGACGGACAAAATGTTACAGGTTACGAGGACTTCCATTATACCAAACTGCATCGAGACCACAGACCATCACCTCGCTCAATGTAGGCCATAGTGAAACTCTCATTAGAGTTTCTCTCTTTCGAAAGTGAGCTACCATAGTTCGAACTTTGGCCTTGTTGGCTGAAGACCAGAGTAGAAAGAAAAAAATTAAGTGAAGAGGATAAGGATTGAGTTTGTTACGCCATTGTCGTTATTACTTTTTGGACGAGATGTCAGTTGCATGACTTGTGAAGGAAGGATATGCAGGACTGGATCATTCTCCAAGTAGCTAAGATGGAAGGATTCTAGGCATTTATTCGGCTGTCTAAGTCACAAGAAGAGAATTCCGGAAGGAAGCCTAGAATACCTCGAACGTTTAGTTATCATACTGTCCTTTGCCACATGTCCACGGCTCTTCAACCCGCATGTTATGCCATGCTATGCTATGCCATCTGGGATCGATAATTCTGAAGCGCAGGACGATCAGTCTGTAAACATTCGTGCTGTTTAGAGTGGTGTTTCTGCTTTCCTGTCTAGGCATGTCCGTTGACAAAACGATCCCCGCATGGCGAAACAAGTCGCGTGGACTTGCTGCAAGCAGCGGCAGTTGAGCGGAAATAAAAAATAAAGAGTCCCTGTTCGGTTACAAAGGGAAAGGTACCCTTTGCCCGCACTCCCTTCCTCGGCAGATACAGACCGAGGGGTCTTGATCGGGCGCAGCGTCCTTTCCTAAATAAGGAACCTGGATGCCTTTCTGGTTCCTTCTCTTTCTTTCTCTTTTGCTTTCTAATCCTCCCCGCTTTCTCCGCTGTCCCTCTTTCATCTTTCTCGCTGACTGGGCTCAGCGTGACTGCGATTTGTGTGCAGGAAAAGAGAGTTCTCCTCTCGCGTTCGTTTGCCTGCCATTTTCGGACTGCGAGAGAGGAGGAGACGCAAACCACCCAATCCACGTAGAGAGCATAATCGCTTAGCACGCCATTCTCGAGGAAATTGGCTACATTTATGTCTTCGTAGCACTCGCTCGCCTCGGCTTGTTTCCCCCTCTCTCTCTCCTCCAATCTCATCCTTTGCCAGGTGGAAAGGGCTGAGGAACAGATACTTGCCTGTGTCACCCCTGCATGCAAGCAACGACAGAAGGTAGTAACAGGCTTTTCAACAAAAACAAAAAGGAAACAGTAAAGGTTGAGCTTGCTGGTAATGGACATGGGTCCACACGTCGTTTCTTTGGCTCTCTCTCCCGGCGCTCTTTTTATTTTTTATTATGGAGCTTCCAGACCTCAGTCTTGAGGCTTTTTCGAACACCTTTTCTTTTTTTTTTCTGCATTGCCCGTTTTCTGCGTTTTTCTGTTCTCTTTCCTCCGTCGCAGAAAGGCGAGTCACGCTCAGTCAAATGAAGCAACCAAGTGCACTTTTCGTCCTTCTCCCTGCACACCTGTCAGTAGGACAACGCGGATATCTACCGCAAGAATTTGGTCCCCTCCAAACAACAGGGGCCATTAGTCTGGTGGAGGGTCGATGAGGACGATGCGCATAGCATCGTACAGGACAAAGGAGATTTCAAAGGAGCAAAAGACAACGTGTTCATGAGGCATGGATGTGTGTCCCACGTCGCACTACAGGACTCCGATAGGACTGCAGCAGAGGGTTGAATGCGTGAGAGATGCAGGCAAGCAAGGGTGGATGGGAGAGTGGTCCAAACACAGTTTGTATTCCTCAGAGATGGTCAGAACACAGTTTGAGAGAAAAGAAGAAGTGGCGACTGAGCAGAAAAAAAACAACAAAGAAAAAATTGATCCGGCGTTTTTTTTCCTCATTTTTCTGTTCGTCCCTCTTAACCTCTCTGCGGCTGCTTGCCGGTGAGCCGTCGGGGTGCAGGCTATTGGAAGGCCTGGGTTTTTTTGTCCGACGGAAAGAAAGGGCATCCTCTTACATTCCCATGTTCGATGGACAATCAAAGTTTGCTTTGCAAAAAAAGTTTCTTACCTTTTCTTTTTACACCTCCGGTAATCGTTAACTCTTGAGGGATGGAGCGAAAAGGAGAAGGCTCACCCAATCTACAGTACAGTACAGTACATTTGCGAAAGACTCTCTCTCTCTCGGATCCTGCTCACGAGGAGCGATAGAAACGTTGCAGAGAAGGGGGATGACACGCCTTGGATCCTTTTTTTTTTTTTTTTCAGTTCCTTGTTTGTTGTTCACGAGGACGCTGGGTCATCGAGATGGGCCGACCATCTCTTGGGCAATTGAAGCAGAATATGCATCGCCTTGCCCTGGACTCTCCCTTACTGGTGAGTGTGGGAGAGCTCCACAGGCTTGGCACACATAAACACACACACACACACACACACACGAACACACGAACATCCCACGAGAGCTTGCGATGGGATCAAGGTAAGGGGGTGTGGTGCGAACATGCGTGTTGAATCATGAGCTTTCAACGGGCAGGGTCTCCGGATCGACGCCCATGACTCCTGTACTCGCCACGCTCTTGAGTGACTGCATGAGACAAATAATCGCCTGCCAGATGTGGCACTTATAGCATGTTCGGAGAGCAGCAGCCGCAGCCGTGGCCACAAAAGAATGTATGTGCGAGACGAGGGTAAAGGGAATGAGTGTGTTGGGAATGCGGGTGCTTGGTGCGGACCCGAGCTCATTGGCTGCGCTGTCATGGGCCCCCTGTCCAGCGGGGAGGAGAAGAGGAAAGGGAAGAGGGAGGGGGGAGGACAAAGGAGAAAGAAAGAGCGCAAGGGTGCAGTCGTCCGCGCGAAGGCGAGTGTGGACGACGCCAGGATGCAATTGACTGGAGGATGTACACGCAAATTGACAAGAACGGCCCGCGATCGTGTCATCGCACCGCCCGCTAGCCAGTCTGTTTGTCTTCTCTTTGTGTTGCACCTGCTCTTCAAGCCGTCTCCAGGCGCTCAACGCAGAATGCAGCCAACGAACCCTGTAAGTCTACCACCCCTATCGTCCGCATGCCCCTCCCACCTTGCCGCCCGATGTCCAGGGGACGGCGTGCCGATGGACAGTCTATGGCTAACTCGAGGACGAGGCTCTCTCCTCTGTCTTTTCCTTTCTCTCTCTTTCTTCCTCGCCTTGCTTGACCGGCACTCCATCGGCAATAAGAAGCACTCCAGCTCGCCCTCTCCCCCTCCTTCTGCTTCTCTTCCGACACACTTGTGCCGAAAGCTCGTCATCGCCCTCTTCTCCTCTTCTTCCTCCTGCTGTCTCCTGCTGTCTCCTGCTCGGCTGCTCACTGCTGCTCTACCTGTGCCTCTGCTCTTGACCGGTTCTCCCGATCCAACGACCATCACCCTGCCCTGACTTGCTCGGCTCCTTTCGTCGGGTTACATAAATACACGCGCCCTTCCCCGGCTTCGACCCCTCCCCTCCTCCGCCCTCAACCTCTCCAAACCCACGAGGGCGCCTGCAGGCCGGCCTCCACGCCATCGAACAGACACACTTCAGGGTCGTTCACTTTCCTTTTCCTCTCCGCTCTTTCAAAAAGCTGACCCTTGCTGTCACCTAGCGCTTGCACTCTTCCACTTTCTTTATACCCACGCACTTTTTGTCCATCTTCTGTGTGTCCTGCACACCATCCCTGAATGGAGAGCTACCCCAACCCGTACGCGGCCGTGATCGCCACCTTCAACAAGCAGTCTCCACCCCAGGACGGGGACCATCCACCCCGGCGTCACCACGAGGACGACGACGACGACGACGATCCTCAGCACTTGCCTGACGACGATCTCCTTCTCTGGGCCAACGCACAGTTCACGTTTGATATCCCACCTGCCGTAGGGTCCTACGAAGACGAAATGGCCCTCAAGATTGCTCAGACCCAGCAACAGCAATACCAGCACCGACAGCAACAACAACAACAACAACAACAACAACAGCAGCAGCAGCAGCAACAGTATCAGCAGCAGCAACAACAGCAAGCCCATGCGAACCAGTTCTCTCCACAACAACAGCAACAACAACAACAGTCGACCTCCATGCACTCACATTCGGTCCTTCAAGTGCAGGCACAGCAACCACGCGGTCATCCTTATACATCGCAGCAGCTTCAGTTCCACCCTGCCGAGACCCAGCGTCAGCTGCAACAGTTTGATGCTATCCATCGTTACCTCGATGCTACATCCGATGGTAAGGTTTATGTCCCGGGCCGCTGTGCCTAACTGACTTTCTCTTTGACCTTTCCCCTCCCCCTTCCCTCCATCTCCGAAAAATCGATTGGAACGATTACTGGTAGCAAACCCTCACCTGTTCGAGGTCTATTGGGTCCTCTCCTCTCCTCTCTTGGCCAATGCCGCTCGTTCCCTCTGTTGCTACTTCTGACTCTTACCTTTTGGCTTGTCTCTTACAGATGCCCGGGCTGCATCCCTTTCGCTATTGGAGCGATCGCGTCAAAGAAACCCCGTTATGCCAACTCAGCTTGGAGGCGCGGGCCAAGGACAAGCGCATCAGCAGCACCACGGTTCATTCGATCCAAGGATTCAAGCTGTCTTTTCTCAATCACTCCCTCAGGGCTCTGTCGCTCTGTCTCTTCCAGGCAGCGATCCCACGACTCAACTCCTCAGGCCACAACAACAACAACCCTCGTATCTGGCCCATTCGACCTTTGCGCTCGGACCGACAGAATCGCCCCTGCCGTCGCCTACAGCCCTGCATGATTACAGGGCAGTCCAAGTCCACACGTCGACGGCATCTTCCTCTGCCTTAGCCGAGACGGTCGACGTCACCGCTCGTGATCGGAACAACAGCGTCAGTGCCTTATCAAGTCTGACACTTGCGTCGAGCACGGCCCCAAGCTCCCCAAGCTCAACTATCCGAGATGCTTCGCCAAGCATTGCTTCGACAGTTCTCTCTGGTGCTCGCGATGATGCTCAGGGTTTGGGCATAGACGAGGACGATTTCGACGATGAAGAGGATCCATCCGAGTCTTCGGCGTCGACAAGTGCCAAGGCGTCATCCTCCTCGAACAAGAAGGATTCAAAGACCTCTCTGAATGCTGAACTCGGTCAAGACCCAGACTACCTCTCTGCGAAAATGGCTGCCGAAGAAGATAAACGACGTCGCAACACCGCCGCATCCGCGAGATTCCGCCACAAGAAACGTCTTCGAGAACAAATTCTCGAAAAGACAGCCAAGGAAATGACAGCCAAGTCAGAATTGCTTGAAGGACGGGTGAAGGAATTGGAGATGGAGATCAAATGGTTGAGAGGGTTAATCATTGAGAAGGATGCGTTGAGTGTCCCCTCGGCTAGGATCTTGGACGATGCAGGTGCTGCCTCGTTGTTATTGTCAACATCCTTGCCTGGTTCAATCGCTGGTGGCAATGGAGCCTTGAGTAGTGTCCTCAGTGGAGGTACCATCAACTTGGCTGCAGCCGCTGCAGCCGCTGCGACGGTCTCTCCGACCTCATTGACAGGGTCTCGAGCTAGTGGTGGTTCTGCCAAGGCTTCTGAGACGAGTTCGGCCTCCAAGCCAAGTTCTCGGCGGAGCAAGAAGGCAACCCAACAACAACAGCAGCCAAAATCCTCCTAGATCTGATTTAATGGTCATTATTTGACTCCATTCCGTGTCCCAAACTATAAAGAACCCCCTCCCTCCCTTCCCTTATCCTACTTTTTGACCTGCTTATAACGTTTATTATCACTTGGTAGAAATACTGTTGTGATGTTTTTTTTTGTTGGTTGGACATTGGAGCCGACTGAACACGCCATCTCACGAATAGGTCCATCATGACAATCTTGGAGGAGGAAATTATCGATAGAACAAAAAAAAAAATAAACCTGGTGGAAGTACCAGAGAGACGATGTAATGTACAATAGCCATCCAATTCTGCCCTTTTTCCTTTTTCTTCTTTGTTTGTTTGTTGTGATGGGCATGATGGTGCATTGATTCTCCTGCTCAGGGTCAAAAGACTGATGTGGGAGAAAGAAAGAGAGAACGGGGAAGCATGATTTGAGAGAAAGGGCGAGCTGGACAGACCAAAAGGGACGTAAGGCATCTCTTTTTAGAAAAGAAAAAAAAAAGTTAAAAAAAATCCACCACTCGGGGGCGCATGCCTCTTACTCCCTTTCTCTATTTTCTCCCTCTCTTTTTTTCAAGATATGGTGTGCTCAATGCTCAAGACTACCACTCACCTTCCTAGGATTCGAGAGGACAAGTAGCAAGCTATTCAAGATCGCTCGCTCTTTTTTTTTTTGTGAAATGCATAAAAAAAAGGTTAGATCCTCCTTTCTTTGTTCTGTCTTTGCCATCGATCACTCTCCTTTCCACCTTTCCTTTCCAATATCCTCTTTCATGGCAGGGGGTAATTCTAATGGAGTTATCTCTGCTTGGCATGAGAGAAGGGAAGTGTTTTGTTAATGAGAAGGTCAACATGCTCTTGAAAAAAAAAAAAAAAAAAAAAAAAAAGCCAAACTCAGATCCAGATTGTAACGTCTAGCGTACCTTGTGATGGATCGCACTACAAACCAAAACTCCTTTCCTTTGCTACCTTCCTAGCTACACTGTCTACACAAACGATGACATAGAGGAGAAAACTCCCCCCTCCAAGTTATCCGGCGTCCCGAGATCTTTAAGCACTGCTAGGGTCTTTTTTTTTGTTACTTTACTACCATATCACTTTGATAAACTACAATGTCCCGAATGTATAGGTAAGCAAAAAAAAGAGAAAAAAATATCAAGAGATGGGATGATTGCAGCTTGACGCGGCTACTCGGATTGATGCAGGAACTAAAAAAGCCAGGAGCCGGGAGAAAAGGGAACCAATCAGAGTCCTCCATTTTCCATCCGCACTTCGAGATCGGAGGACCATGGGCCCTTGATCCACGTACCCTTTTTCTCTTCCTCTTTCTTTTTTTCTTCCTTTTGCGATACCGCCCTTCTTTACAATCGCTCTTGGGCAATTGAGCATGTCGTAGCTCGTTTTTCAGACCTTACTTCTTGTGTACATGTAATACTCCCTGGAGAGAGAGAGTAAAGAAAAAGAAGGAGATGAGAGAGGGTCTACTCCAAGGTATGGGAGTCCGAGTGACCGTGGAGTCCCGTATTTCACTTTCTCCTCATGACTGCCTAGACCTGTCCCATTAAGATCAATTACCAATACTTGCAATTGCCGGCATTGATGCCGCTCACCTCTTACTCTCGCATTTTCACCTTATTCGTACCCTATGTTTGTTTTGGTCCACAGTCGTACTTTTTATTGGTTTGATAGAATAAAAGCGGTCGTAATTCAGACCCAAAAAAAAGTCTACTGTTGCAATGAGTGATGTTGCAGTGAGCACATGAGTAAGAGAAAGAAGAGGAGGGAGTCATCTGACCCTCGGACCGTTTCTGACAAGTGTGACAAGTGGCGAGAAAGGGAAAAGGAGTAAAAAAAAGAGGAGAGAGGATCCTTTGCCACCCTTCTCCAATAAAGTCTCCCTTCGGTAATGAGAAAAATAAAAAGCAGTAACTGTTTCCTCTGTTCACACACTCACACACATGCACCCCGTTTTTCTTTTTCTCATTTTTCTAGCACTCATGTATTGGATCAAGTTACTGATTCCTGAACTGGCTTGTCGTACCTGAGTGTGGAAGAGTACGAGAGCAACAACAAAGAAAAGTAAAAACAACGGCGACTATAGTAAGGACCACAAGAAACTAAGTATATGAGCAGGTTACTTTTTTTTATCATTCACCAACGACGTTTCTGTGCCTCGATGGATCCTTTTACTGTATACTTTGCTCTATGCCGCTTGCCAGCTTTCTTAACTCTTACTCGTCCAAACATGTACGCCACGTTGTCTCTATCCTTTCCTTCCCCTCAGTCTCGAAAAAAAAAAAGTTGTGCATCGATAGTGCTCTGTACCTGAACCAGACCATTTTGTCTCGGTCTCTTGTCACTTGAACTTGATCTTTCATTCCCAATACAAATGCATGAAAGACAAATTCGGTTGTTAAGCTTCCATTTTTTTTTCTCTGCAACTTGACACCACCGGATTGTCGGGCATCATTTCTGGACAGTGTCTCTACTTTCGGGCGCGTCATATGCATAACCCCCTCCCCCCCTTCTCTCTTCTTTTCAATGGACCAATGAGAAATATCTCTCTTTCTCTTTAACAGCCCAACAACCTTTAGACGAGAGTAGTATCTAGGCAATTGAGTATGATGCGAAAAGCTCGATTGGTTTTCCTATTCTTCTATTTCATCATCTCTGCTTACGTTTCCTCGAGGTCATTGTAATGACAGACGCGACTTAGGATTTGGGAACCTACTTTTTTTTTCATACGGTCATACACACTTCTTTCAAGTATACTCGATTATCGAGCGTTTGCTATTTGATCTATAAAAACGTTCAGCTTTCGCCGCTTTGGAGGAAATCATTCACATTCTGCAGCTCCGACCTTCCTCAGTTTCTCTCCTTCACCTTTTCTCTACCACTCAGGTTCTCATTTCTTAGCAACAACAGTACCAAAAGAAAAGTGCCCATGTCGTCTTCAGCCTTCAGTCACGAGCGTTTGCCCCCCACGAGCCAGAGGTCCAATCAATCGGAGACTACCATGTTTGTCCCCTCTAGCAGCCAGGGCATAACCAGAGACGCTTCGTATCAACCCCAAGACCACAGAGCTCCACCTCTTCCCATGGCCTTGATCAAGCCCGTGGTCTCCACCACCACCCCTACCCCCATTAAGGAATCAATCGCAATGTCGTTGCAGCCGTTTGGGATCGCAAGTCCGACACCACTCGCACTGTTGGCGACAGCTGTCTGTCTGTTTGTAACGGGGATGTACAATCTCCGGGTCGGCCTGAGCGTTCACTCTCCTGGGAACTATATGCTTGGTGTCACCGTCTGCTACGGTGGTATTGGACAGGTAAACAAGAGCATCTTTCGAAAGAAATTACTTCCCACCAAAAAAAAAAAAAAAAAAAAAAAAAAAAAAAAAAAAAAAAGGAGCTACCTCTAGTTTAACCTGCCCTAATTTCTTTTTTCATTTTTAACCCCTATACCTGATCAATTGGGGGATGGATTGGGTAAATGATTAGACAATCACGGGAATCCTCGAGTTTTTGGCCGGGAGTATGATCCGGGGAACTCTCTTTACTACCCTAGGCATGTACTGGCTCTCCTACGGTGCATTGAGTCTCCCTGGATTCGGGATCGCTCCAACTACCACTATTCTCCAGGGTTCAGAGTCAATCATCACACTCGACCCAGACTACGTTGCTCAACTTGCTATTATTTCCTTAGCTTGGACCATCATCGCCTCTTTGCTCTGGACCTTGACCTGGAGAACGAATTGGACCAACATCACCCTTTTCTTCCTCGTGGCTTTGATACAGTGGATCGAGACTTTGGCATTGTTTTTGAGAGTCGAGAGCGGGAGCGGATTGAGAAAGGTTGAAGGTGGATTCATGGTCTTTGGGGCTCTCTCAGCTTGGTACTTTGCGATGGCATTACTGAGCAAGAGGAGCCTTGGGTCGGTGTATGAATTACCCTTGGGGGAGCTGTCATCCAAAGATGAAGATGAAGAGACGGGTCTTCTGGCTCAACCTCGAAAGTAAGGAGAGATAGAGAGAAAAGGAGTTCGAGACCAGGCAAACAACTCAACGCCTGGTACATATTCAAACACACACACACACACATTCCCCCCTCTCTTTTTTACTCGCTTGATGCTCTCTCGACTTGCAGCTGTAGTTTGTCTTAAGAGAGCATGTACTTGTCTTTAAAAAAGAATGAAAGAAAGAAAGGAGAATTGTGCATCGAGGCGAAACCGGTTTCTACTACAGAGCTATATGCAGTGTGGCTCATTGCTCTTGCTTGCTTACATGGGCTGACTGTGAAGACGATAAAGAAAGGGGAGAAGGAGAGGATGGGGGATCTAGAACGATCGAGCTAGCGAGTGATTTGAACAGGAACGAGTGGCGGAGGTGGGAACGGTAGAGTCACCAACATGCAGCATGCAGCACACAATAGCCGTCTTTAGAGATCAAAATGAAAGAAAGAGAGATGGCGACTCACCAGCTGTGGTTAAAAGGAGCATAATATGCGAGAAAGAGACGCGTGCAGGAGAGGGGCAGTCGCAGACAACCTATGATTTTTTTTTTCTTTTGTGTTTCCAAGCCCTGCATCACTGTCCAAATGTGCGGGTGTGCAGTAGGACACGCGTGTAGAACAGTTGAGCTTATTCTCGTCAAAGTTGCTCTCGGCCGCTTTTTACTCAACACAAAGTGAAGGAGAGGAGGGAGAGAAAGTTTACAGACAAGACAGCAACGAGATGCAGAGGAAAAGGTAGGGGGAGGGGGAAGAGTGCACGAGGTGGTCCAATTAAAAGCATGCATGGGTGGAAAATGAATGAACGAGTGGATGTGTAGAAAGGAAAAAAAAAAAAAAAAAAAAAAAAAAAAAAAAAAAAAAAAAAGAGGGGCTGTTCATAGTCTTCTCCCCATTCTTTCTCATGTTCCCTTCTGCTACCATGGGTCACATTCATCAATAATACGTTAGCCTATGTTCATACCCCGGCCTGGAAGATCCTGTTTGCTCGGATATTTTAGCCTGAGGGCAAGAACACAGGCAGGGAGAGTGAGGGAAAGGAAAAGGAAGGAAAGAAGAAGAATAGATGTGGAGAGGAGAGAGCGTAGAGGAAAGGGTCAATGCGTCGGTGAGGTCGTATTCGGTGATGGCCTGTCCGCCTCCTCTTTGACCACTGACTGCTTCGACAATTGAGGGAGCATGTTCATCCGATGCTGCCCTGCAGGGAGAGGAAGAAAGAAACGTTGACACCAGACCTGTCTGGATGACTGCTTGCGCCCCTAATAAATGTCCCTTTGCACACCCCTTTTCTCATTGCAAGCTTTAAGGCAATAGACAGGGCACTCGATCGTCCTGAGGAGCGAGGAGAGAGCAAGGATTGAACCAAAGTGATGGTGTGGGACCGTGAATCTCCAACCACACTGAGTGGGTCTCCAGCGACTAGTATAAAGAGAAAGAGCCTCGACAGAAGTTCTTCCTCCCCTTCTCTCTGTACTCACTTTCCTTCAACCTGATACTCCCACGCGCTTGTTTTTCATCTTTGCTTCCCTCCACCTGTTTCTTCATTCTCTCCATTGACATTCGATCCCTCTCGGATTCCCGTTTCCTGTCCAAAGGCACGCACAAACAAACTGCTTATTTTGGCCCTTTTCTTCACCCCCCCCCCCACCCCTTTCTTTCTTTCTTTTTTTTTCCTCCAACACACGCGGTGCAGAACTCTTCTTTCCTTCCTTGTCCATGAACACAAGCGCAACAACGACTAGCATGGTATCTGCAGATGTTGAGCAAGAGCGTTCATCAAGATCCGCAGGATTGCCCGTCACTATTCTTCCACCCGAGTCAATCCACTGGAGACCTTTGGTCATTGGCAATGCCACACCCCTAGGACTGGCCTCAATCGGCATGTGTGCCTTTTGTAATGGTCTCTATAACATGAGAGTCCTTGGTTTGAGTGCCAACACCCCAGGGAATTACTACCTCTTGGGCTTGGCGTTCTTTTATGGAGGATTCGGACAGGTAAAGCAGTTGTGTATTCTTCTCTCCTGTGGAAAAGGAGCAGGGGGAGAGGGATAGAGAGGATGAAAGAAAAAAAATGAAGCGATGGAAACACTCATGGTCATCTTATTTCAGATACTAACCAGAGATTAAAACAAATCCCTCTTCCCCTGGCCTGCATCTCGCCTTTTTGTATCTAGACATTGACTGGTCTCTTACAGTTTCTGGGAGGAGATTCTTTTGGAGGAACTGTGTTTACGTCTTTCGGTAAGGCATCTCTCCATCCCCTCCATTTCTCTCCCCCTCCCCTATTAAACTGGCATGACTACCTTCTCTCTTCCTCTTTCCTTTCTCCCCTCACACTGCTAACCAAATTCCGTGTCCATGCTTTGCGAAACAATAATAATAATTAAAAACTTCATAGGAGTGTACTGGTTCTCATACAGTGCGCTAATCCTGCCTTCCTTCGGAATCACGACGTTCTCTTCCAAGACTGTTCTCCTCCAGGGTCCCGGTCAGACAACTGCAAGTGTACTCGATCCGGATTACTTGATCGTGCTCGGCATCATCTCTCTTGGCTGGACCATCTTTACATTTCTTCTCTGGACCCTAACCTGGAGAACCAACCTCGCCTCGAGTGCATTGTTTGTGATCTTGGGAGTGTCCCAGCTTTTGGAGACGGTTGCTTGTTTTACGATGGTTGAACCGGGATCTCAATTACGAAAGGTGGCAGGTGGGTTCGCTGTCTTTGGTGGGATTCTTGCCTGGTATTATACGATGGCACTCTTGAGCAAGAAAAGTTTGGGTTCGTTGTATGAGCTTCCGTTGGGGGATATGACAGCCAAGGATGTAGAAAAAAGTGCCTAAAGTTATCTCTCCACCCCCCTCCACCCCTTTTTTTTCCTACTCCCTCTTTTCTCTTTCTTTCTCTTCTTGATCTGCGAGCTCATTTTCTCGCCAAGAAAAAAAAATGTACATAACATAGACACGATTAAAAAAAAAAAAACACATATATATAAATACAAAAGAAGCGATTCAGAGCGGAAACTGCCACGAGGTGGAAAAAAAAAAAATGTAGAAAGGCTTGATATTTATCTTGAAAGAACGAAAAGTCTAGATTGTTTCTCTACTACAGCTGAGAATCAAAAAAGAAGGTATGTGTGCATATGTAGTGCATGCGGGTGTGGAAAGGGTGCAAAGCATGTATGTATGTGTAAAGGGATATTTACCAGGAGCTGCTGGGTTGACTCAAAAAGAGTCGAAAAAGAAAGAAAGAAGGAAAGAAAATCTACAAACCAAGGTTCTTCTTGTTCAACTGAGACATCTTTCGACCATCAAGGCGTCTTCGCTTGCCCTCAATATAGAGCATTGATTCAGCATAGGTACGAGGCATCACCTTGGGTGTGCTTTCAACCGAAGGACCACTGAACGTGAACCAGAACGTGTTGGTGGTCTCTCTAGAACCCTTCTGGACATCCAAGACATCTGCCTTGACCATGACCTGGAAGGTGTGGTCATTAGCTTCCGTAAACACCACCTGTGAATCCAAGGACAAGAGTCTCCCCACATTGACGGGTTTGCGGAATGAAATCTCGTCCAATGACAAAAACGTGGGTCGGTCCCTGACAAAAACGGATGCATTACAGAATGCAAGCTCGTAGGCCAATCGCATCAAGTATCCTCCAAAAATCTACGAGAAAGAAAAGTAGTTCTGATAAGTATGCATCTTTCATTCCCCCCTCCCCCTCCTTTCCTCCTTTCCTTGCCATCATTTGTCATTATTGCTAATTACCTTGTCGTGAATATTTCGATCCTGAGGTTGCATGATCTGGATAGCGCTCATCTTGGTATCAGACATCCACTGGACATTGTCTGGCTTCTTTTCTGTCGTCCTTGGATCATCGTATTTAGAGTATTCAAGGTAGAGGTCATGGATCAGGAAACGTTCTTCTTCAGTCGGTGGTCGCTTGGTCAATGCAGATTCTGCTGCAAGGCGTTTCCTTGCCTTGTTTTCTATTTTTTTTAGAAAAATGTCAACGGGATAAACTCAAGGTTAGTAGAGTTTTCTTTTCCTTTTTCTTCTCCAAAAATCGGTTTGCTTTCAATATTGGCTTCCAAGACCTGAACACGGCTCTCTACCAACGTGGCATACCTTCGCCCAACTGGAAGAGTTTCTTTTCAGTGTCGTTCTGGAGCAACAATGGGTTGACTTGGGCTGCCTTCCCTGTCTGGGCATCCCTTGCGACCATTGTGAATCGCGCCACCAAGATCGTGTCCCCGCTCTCGTCTGATTTGTCCTTTGACACTTCTTCCATCTTCATAAAAACTATATATATATATAAAAAGGTACGTACAACAGAACTCGTTAGATAAGCCCTGAAGGATGCTACAAAAAAAATGGATTTGTTCCGCATCCAACAAAAACAATTGCTTAAAACGCCATACCTTCCATCGAACTATATCCAACATAGGTGACATGTCCAGAAAGTCGGAGATCACCCACCCCAAAGGGCTTCAAAAAGTCGATCCTGTCCACCGAGGCAGTGACGATCGTTAAGGGCGAGCTATCGGTCCTTCCATCATCTGCATGTTTGTATGAAATGGCGCCCGCGAGTGCGTCCAGGTCCTCCATAATCTTGCCGTGTCTACAGAGTGTACAGAATGGCTGTGATGTCAGTCCAAGCTAGTGTCTACTTAAACAGACAAAGATGCGGCGAGGTACGCATTTTTCTTCTTCTTCTCTCTTCTCTTTCTCTACCTCACATTGCCACCAAAATTGATGTATTCCTCCAACAGCTCCTTGTCCTTTGCAAAAGGCAGGATAATCTCTGTATGAGAGTCTTGCATCGACTTCAAGACGAGGTTTCTCTTTTTATATTTCTTGGTTGTGGCTGCACTGGTTGCACCCGAGGTCGTGCCTGTGGGTGAACCATGATCCGAAGCAAGCTTGTCGATCCAAGAGGTGATGGGTCGAACTGTAAATACTTTGGTGCGTGGCAAGGACGAGGCAGCGGCTGCAGATGCAGAGACTGGCGAGACAATGGTTGAAATGGGGCCTAGAGTCGAATGTAAGAGATAGATAGAGAACAAAAAGGGAGAAAGAAAGAAAGAAAGAAAAAATAATCGGGGATTAGAATGGATAGAGCTTCCAAAGGACCCAGCGATTAGAAGATAAAAATCGAGGGGACTAGCTCGCCCCACAGCCGTTGTAGGGTTAGATAGGAAGGCAAAAGAGCCACGGCTGCCAAAAAGGAAGAAAGATTAGGAGGATGCGAAACTCAGCACAGATGACTGTATCTACTAGGGTCTTGAACTCCTATTCCCAGTACAGTTGGCTGAAGAGCGGGGTCTAGAAAGGAGAGTGGATGGGCGGAGCATCTCTGCTGGAACCCAGAGAAACGCCCAAGATAGGGAGAGCTTCCTAATTAAGGCGCTACCCGACACGTGTCCCCAGCACTATCTTACTAGCTGGCGCACAAGCCAGGAGGTCGTCGAGGACCAAGAGAGGCACCCTTGAAATGTTCGCATGGTAAAATGCTGAGTACCAAAAAAATAGTAATCCTTGGGGATTGTGCCTCGGGTCCCCTCTTGGGAAACACTGCCGATCCACTCCGCTATCGCCACTGTACTCATGGCTCAGCCCTTAGGAGAGAACGTCATCTTGCTTGGGGGAGGGGGAGGAGAAGTCACCAAGGTTGAGGGTTGCACCAGATCCTCAGATCCCTTCAGAGCATATTAAGATCTGGTTTACCTTCTGGGGTGATGACTGTAGTTGCTGACAATCCAGCCTTCTTCGAAGCTGCGCCCAACTGGTCCAACAGCTCGCTTCCCTTCTTGTCTGCCTGATTTATTGTAAGAGCTGGCGAGTCTGTGGTGGGTATCTTGTCGCGGGTCTGTTGTCCCTTCGAGGTAAAGTAATGGGGTCTTTCTGCATGAAACAAGCGGATCACTGAGGTCGAAGAAATTGGCGCTGTCGTGGCCTTTGTAGCCCCACTGCCACCAGCAGTTGTGGCAGTAGTCGACTGTGGGGATGGAGAGTGTGTCGTTGTCGCAGTAATGCGTGGACGCATATATTGCTTTGGTTGAGAGTGGAAGTATCGTGTGGCATGAGACATGAAAGTTCTCGTGGGAACAACTGCTCGAACAGAAAGTTGTGACATTTTTTTTCTTTCTTTGATTTTTTGGGGAGTGTAGTAAAAAAGTGAAAGAGAAAGAAAGATGTGAATATGCTATGTGTAAAGGGACTGACGGAAGCAAATGGTCAGATACACGCGGGCAATGCAGGGTTTCCGAGGATAAGGAAGCACAGAGGAAGCGAAATGGGCCGAAGAAAGGACGAATGGATACAAGTTTACGTTCTGTCCTTTTATGATTCAGAAAAAAAAAAAAAAAAAAAAAGCCGTCCCAAAACTAATTGTCTACAGGTCATCTTGGCCATCATCCATATCCTCATCAGCTTCAGCAATTTCCTGCACCAACGTCCTTTCCTGGTCTCTCGCGGCCTCAACTTCTGCCGCATCAATGTTGACGGCCTTCAGAGGGAATCGCATCGCCTATTTTTTTTTTTTTTTTTTTGCAGATATCAGACATGAAGGATAGTTGGTTAGTCATGTGTCCTACTTATATTCTTTTGCAAAAAAAAAAAAAAAAGCGCTCGCTCATTTTTACCTTCACACTGTCATTGTGCAACTTGAGACAGAAGGCAATGCGTTGGTGGAACGCATGCTGGGGCTCGTTTGTCGAATAGATATCCACGTTCTCTTTGCTACGCATAAAGCCCTTCTCGTGGTCCAATGTTGCATCAATGACGCCGTCCCGGATCGCCTTGGCTACAATGTACTCTGCGTCCTCTTCGCTATCAAGGTGCAGCTTCAGGCAAACATCTCGGAGAGAGATGCGAGAGTATGACAGCGAGATCATACGGATACCCGTCTTGATGACATTGTGGCGAAGACGGAGAATCAAAGTGTAATTTTTGTCTGCTTGGAAGGTGCTGCTGTGAGCAGCCAGAGTTTCTTGGAACTTGTTGAGATCTCCGACACGGACAGCTTGTGTGATCTGGAAATAGGGCTGCAAAGCCTTGCGCAGGACGGGCTGTCGGAACAGTGAACGTTCTGGAATCTCTCCCATCAACAGCTGCACAATAATCAACAACTTGTTGGCCTGATGGAACATAGGGAAGGAAACACAGATGTTCCGGTCAATATCAGAAAGGATGGTAGAGTATTTGACAGAAAATCTCAAAATGGTACATGGTTCACTGGCTTTTCTTTTTTTACCTCTTGCTGGAATCCTGCAGTAACGTTGTTTTGTGGCGCCTTGCGAACCGCCTGCATCAAGCTCTGGTGACTCTCTGTGTATTCAAGTTGGATGGCCTTGATGCGTCCAAGGTAATACATGTACCTGGCAAGCTGGTTATTGGTGGCAGTCTCTGGGAATGTTGTCTTTGATACCAACTTGTCCGCCTGGTCGTACAAATTGTAGTGGAAGTAGTTACGGAGGAGAAGGTTGATAAGTGTCGACTGAGTGTCATCATCTCTGCGGAGGGTGGCAGTCCGCTGGGCGTTAAGGAGTACAGGACGGATCTCAGCAAGCCTTCCGGAAAGCTCGTAGAAGCGAGCATAGTAAAAGTACACCTTTGCTGCAAGCTGATCGAGCGATCTCCTGTTCAGCTCCTGCACAATCTTAACGGTGATATTCGACAGCGCAATACCCTATCGACCAGAAAGTGAACGACGCCCAGAGTTAGTTTCCCAGCACTAGGCAAACTGATAGAGTATTTTGTTCAACCCGTGTCGCATCTAGAACCCACCTTCTCCAATTGGCCTTGGTCAAGCAAATAGACCATGACCAAGAGATGCAAGTACACATCCACTTCCGAAGTCTCTACTCTGTAAGCCGTCGCATCCTCCTCGACCGTGCCAGCTGGAAGAGCATCTGGTCCAAGGTATTCAAGAAGTCGCTTCTGGGATTCTTCGCCTAAGGTATTCCAGGATAAGGGTCCACAATTCCATCTGGCAGTTAGATTTTGGTAAGATCATATCCAAATACGACAAATGGTTCTACACTTGGGAGTGGAGGACAGAAGGGACTCATAAAGACACTACCTTTGTTGTATGAGTTCAAGACTGTCTTGGCCAACACCTGCGCTGTTAGGCGCTTTCTGAGCGAGCTAAGGGAGCGAAGGGCGCGAACGGCGAACCGCGCCTCGTGGGTCTTGGCTGACTTGGTGAAGAGGACAAAGTGCTGCTTGATGTCTGCATTTAGAATCCACAAATGCAGAGATGAATTAGACATTAGGGTCGGCATTGACAGGAATATAGTCTTCACATCAGTACTAGCGCTCAGTTCCAAAGGAGAAAGGGCAGCTCCATTTCGACACGCACCTGCAATAACCAAAGCCTCGAGCTCCTTGGCTCCAAGTACTTTCTCGGTTCCTGAGTCGGCAGTGGCCGCGTCTGTGGTGTCAGACATTTCAACATCCTGGTCTGTTGACTTGTCCTTGCCTTTGACGTCTTCCTCCTGATTCTTATTCAGACGTGATGAACGGCGTGGTGCTTCGGCCATGGTTAATATGTGTAAGGTTGAAGAGAACGAAATGAAATGAAATGAAAGGAATGTCAAGTTCGTGGTAGACGCGTAAGGCAGGAGGGTCAGCCAGAAAGACTGGGTAGAAAGAAAAAAAAAAAAAAAGACAGCACCCAGTATTTTATGGAGCATTTACTACGGAACTCGAGTGCTCACTACTAGCTTTGATTCTCGGTGCTCCTCGTTGTTCCAGCCGATCGAAAGAGCCGTATCGACAGCAAAGAGGTGTAGTTCATTGAGTGGGGTAGATGGCCTTGCACTATTGCCAGAGTCATTGTAGATACCAGATATCCCAAGTAACTGATACTGGGACTTCGAATTGCCAGAAGTAAGCTGCAGGCGAAACGCCTTGAGAAAATATTGGGCATCCATAAGACCATCTCTCGCTGTCGTCGACGTGCCCTTGCAGTCCGTGCCTGACCGTGACAATGCAGCACTATTAAGTCCAAGGATAGACTTGTGAAGCCACCGACCCGGATCAAACACAAGGAGGTTAGTTTCACCATTTTCTAATAACTCGAATCCGATAATAGTCCTAGAGTGTCCCTGGTGCTGCATATAGAGCGGAGGTTTTCTTGTCTGCACCACCCCCCGTTGCTGCCTGTCAACATGTGGGTTTGGGAGCGCGAGAGCAGACCAGGCTGGAGCTCGGAAGTAATCATGGACTGTATCTAGTAGTGCTGGGTGAGTTCCACTAGGTCCTGTTGGCCTATGAAAGTCAAGTATTTTACATCGAATTCCCAACGAACTCAAAACCGACCATGCCTCTGTGGTGCCAATCCATTTTCGAGTGTCGACAACCTTGTAGTCAAGTTGGCTGGCTCCTGTCGGATCAAATCCTGTGGACCAGGCAAACTCTAGCTGACGCTGCAAATCCTGGATAGTAGGCGCGGTGCTCTGTCTCTCTGATGGCGTCTCAATTCTGGTTGCTTCAGAACTAGAAGAGCTAGACTGACTAACGACATACGAGAGCATCATTTGAATATTCCGATAACCACAGCCCCACCCTCTATCAGAGCGGTCACTTTGAAAGAAAACAACGGAAGGGTCTGCAAGGTATGCCACCTTTGTAACGCCATGCTCCACAGATTTTTCCAAGAGTAGCTTAGCCTTTGAAATAAGACCAGCAGTTCCTGTAGATGGTAACTCCTTTTCCGAGACAAATGTGAGTCGAGCCTTATCAATAGTCCGCGACGTAATATCGCCTATGCGGCCAATGAACCCGTCCATTGTTGTTTGTCCAGATCGCATTGTGTCTGATGTCGGCGCCGGGCTATTGATCGACGACTCAAGTATATTCGCACGAGCCTTCTTGACGGAGGAGGGTTCACCTGTTCCTCTATCACGCTGACGAACTGCCCTGAATTAGACAGTGACTTTGGAGATGAGGGTCAAGCGGGAGCATGGATAAGATACCTTTCTGTAAAGAGGAATACTCGAGCCTTCTCTCTGTTGGATTTGCTCCGCTAAATGTCGGTCCATGTGCTCGGCCATATCTTCGATCGGCACTGAGAGGATGAGAAAAGGCAAAGACCAGCATGCATATCAGTCAAAATGTCTCGGTTTGAGTGGGCCATGAAGCTTGCAGTCGACTTACGCAACATGGTGCAACCCTCGGCTTCGCATTGTACTGGAAACCCTTTCTCTTTTTGACTTGAGAACTCCTCGGGTTGGGTGCTAGTGGTGACCATGGTGGGTCCGCTGGGGTGCGACACGGATTCAAGATCGCTGTCGAGGTGGAGGTTGACATGCCTCTCGAATGCAGCAAAGCTTCCATGGAAGGAATCCTGGCAGATGGGACAAACATGCATAGTTCTATTCCCAGGATTGCTACCTGCGGACATTTGTGCTGAATCGGGTAAATCAGCAGGGGATAGGAGAAAGAGGCTGGGCCTTAAAAAAAAAAAAAAAAAGTCTTGCCAATTTCACACACTCCCCCTTTTTTTTTTTTCCATTTGCTCCACTCACTTACTTTGATAAAAAAACATCATCACCATTCGCACTCCCCTGACTCCTCCTTCGCAATGACTCGCGTTCTTCCGAGCCTCGTCACCCTCCTGGCACTCTCTTCCGCCATTGGCCTGGCCAAGGGCGAGGATGACCAAAAGACATTCAACGTCAAGGACGACCTCCCAGAATTCAAGGTAGGTGCTCATGAGACGCGACTGATCTCGTTTGAACTCTTTCTTTCAGCCAGAGCCCAGTTAACAAGTTGCAGCTCATCGTCATCGACGTGTTCTGAGGACGCGTCACTTGCTCACCCTCCTGTTTTTTTTTTTTTTTTTTTTGGCAAATATCACTGACACGCGTCATCCTGAACTCAGCCCACAAAGATCCAGGCTCCTTTCTTGGAGCAATTCACAAGTACCTGGGCAGAGCGTTGGACAGCAAGTGAAGCTACAAAGGAATCTACTTCCGAAGGCGAAGTCTTTGCGTATGTTGGTAACTGGAAAGTTGAAGAGCCCAATGTTTATCCAGGTATCAAAGGGGACCTTGGACTTGTAGCCAAGTCGGTAGCTGCCCACCATGCCATCTCTGCATCTTTGCCTACAGTCATTGATAACAAGGACAAGACGTTTGTTGTTCAGTAAGTGAAGCAGCAAGGATATTGTGGTGCAGAATTGAGCTCTCTTTTGTTTGTATTATTAAGCTCAGACCCTGGACCTTGGCCTTAACCTTTGCTTAATTGATATTAGGTATGAAGTAAAGGCTCAGGATGGCCTCGAGTGTGGCGGTGCCTATATGAAGCTGTTGACGGATTCACCAGAGGGCATTAAGTTCAAAGAGTTCTCGAATGACACCCCATATGTAAGTTCTCATCCCAAGCTGGCTGTTCACCACGGAAAGCTAGTCATTGATCATGGATTCACTCACTCTCTGCGATGCTTTTGCCAAATAGACGATCATGTTTGGACCCGACAAGTGTGGAAGCACCAATAAGGTCCATTTCATCTTCCGTCATCGCAACCCCAAGACAGGTCTCTATGAAGAGAAGCATCTTCAGTCTGCGCCAATGGCTAAGATCGGTCCTTTGAGCAACTTGTACACATTGATCGTTAGGTGAGTGCACATTGGCCTGATGATGTTCTATTCTACAGGTTGTTTTCTATCGACTCGTTCATACAAAACATACTGACCAGACGAAGGGAACTGTCAACTTTAGGCCAGATCAGACTTTTGAAATCAAAATCAACGGCGACTCGGTCTCGTCGGGATCGCTCCTGGAGAATTTCCAACCTCCAGTCAACCCACCCAAAGTGATTGATGACCCTGAAGATAGCAAGCCGTCCGATTGGGTTGAAGAGGCTAGCATCCCTGATCCAAAGGCGACCAAGCCTGATGACTGGGATGAAGACGCGCCAGCCAGGATCTTGGATGAGGATGCAACCAAGCCTGCCAATTGGCTTGATGATGAGGAATCAGAAATCCCTGATCCAGAGGCTGTTAAGCCTGAAGATTGGGATGATGAAGAGGATGGAGACTGGATTCCTACGTCGGTCCCCAACCCCAAGTGTGAGAACAACGGCTGTGGTAAATGGACTCGACCTTATAAGGCCAACCCTGCCTACAAGGGCAAATGGGCGGCACCCTTGATCGATAATCCTGATTACAAGGGCATCTGGGCCCCTCGCAAGATCCCTAACCCCGACTTTTACGAGGATCTCCATCCATCCAACTTTGACAAGATTGGTGCTGTTGGCTTTGAGATCTGGACGATGCAAAAGGATATTCTGTTTGATAACATTTACATTGGTCATTCCGAAGACGATGCCGCTGCTTTTGCGACCGAGACTTGGGAGATCAAGTATGCATCTGAGAAGAAACAGGAGGAAGTGGATAACCCGCTTCCAAAGGATCTCGATGGTATCCCGGTACTCAAAGACGATCCAGTTGGATTTGTGACCCATTATATCCGGGAATTTATCGAATTGGCACGCGAGGATCCATTGAACGCCCTCCATAGCCGTCCTTTGGTGGCAGTGGCCATTGCTCTAACAGGAGGAATCGCTCTTGCCTTGGTGTTGATCTTGGTTGGACTTGTTGTTGCAGCGCCTGCGACATCGGCGACAGCTAGTGCGAAGGCCAAGAAGACGGACGAGCCTACTTCTGACGATGCGGATGCCGGAAGCTCAAAGGCTGCCACGAAGGATGACAAGGACAAGGAGGAGACCGTCAGAAAACGCCCAGCAGTGGCCAAAGACGATGAATAAGTTACGGCCTTTCCCGACGCTTTGACCCTTTTTTCTCCCTTCGGCATAAATAGCGATTGATAGTCTAGTTTAAAAACAAGGCAGATGTTGAGATGACAAAGTGGCATTTGACTAAGCATGGCAACTGCGTTCCTCTGCCTAGATCTGCTTTCTTTTTACCAACTCCATAAAAGATTGCTTTACTCCTTCAAATGATATCAATGCCTTGAAGAGCACATAAATGAACAGAGTCGAATACCACTAGATGCTGCAGGACACATAACAATAGGCAAATGGATGGCCCATCAACTTGTGGTTGAACAAAGGAAAGTGAGAGAAAAACCGATAGGAGTGCTTTTAGCGCTTTTATTGAGGCTATGGCAAACGTTGGTTCTTTACTGTTCGCTGTCCCTCTCCTCCCTTCCCCCTTCTTCTCGATCTAAGCTCGTTACAAACCATTGCTTCTAGTTTGTTTCGCACGTAGATTCGTAGAGAGGTGGCCACAAAGTTTTGATATAAAAGAAGAGGAGTGCAACTCAAAAGAGCCAACTGAGGTGGTGCACTACTTTGGCGGAGACTCAACTAGTACTCAGCCCCAGTTGACGGTTGATGATGAAATTGAATGCCAACAAAAGAAAGTGGACTATCGAGGCATTGAGTAACTCGAATACAGGAACGCAATACGATCTACCAAAGATGACACTATGAGAACCTCAGCAGTAAATGGAACCACAATCTGGTCTCTATTGCTCACTACCCTTGTTCCGTAGTTTTTACTTTCTTTTCTTTCCTTTTTTTGTTCTTCGTCCATGCACAGCTTCTCCTCACTAACTTGACTGGAGCGGTTGTCCTTGTGCTTGCACCTGACCCTGCCCTTGTTCTTGTTCACGGGTTATCGTTGTTGATGGATCAGCATTGGTGCTTTCTACCCTGGGCACAACCTCATCGTTTGTGTGGGCCAATCCTGGTGGTGAAGGGTTGTTGGGACCCGTATAAGGTGAATGAGGTGTACGATGCTGGTTCTCTTTTTCATTGTTGGTAGTGGCTTCAGCAGGCTGGGCCCCTTCTTGGGACTCGCCATCGCGTCGCTCCAGTAATACCACTTTAGTGTCGTCATTGGTGATTGTCCAGGCGACCGGCGTTCCCTGTGAGATTGAAGATCCTAGAGGAGCCGCATCTGCAAAGAGAGAATGAGTCTGGCTGAGAATACCGAAGATTAGAATAAGGGTAATGCTGAGAAGTGAGGTGGAGGAAGGTCGGAAGGTTCTTATCCGAGTTTTCCGAGTGAGAGACCGGTGTGATGACCTGGAGTGGAGTGAAGGAAAATCGGGCGGTGACATGGTGATAATGGCTGAAGGGATCTCGAGGTTTTCAACTGAACAAAGGGAGTCTATAGAGAAGAAAGAAGATGAAGAGGATGAAGAAAGAGAAGAAGGAGAGGAGCGGAGAAGAGGAAGAGGAAAGTTAGGAGGAAAGAAAGCGATAGAGAGAAAGAGGAAGAAAAAGAAGAAAGAGAAAAAGAAGATAAAAAGAAAGAAAGAAAGAAAGAAAGAGAAAGAGAAAGAGAGAGAGAGAGAGAGAGAGAGAGAGAGAGAGAGAGAGAGAGAGAAAGGCAGAAAGAGAGGCAGAGAGAAAGAGAGAAAAGTACCAGCAAGGTGTCGTTTATCTTTTGTTTCGGTTTTTCTGCAGGAGACAGGGATCTGAATGCTCAGAGACGACAGAGGCAAGGAAAAAGGAGTGCGGGTAACAGTAAATCAAGGAGAGATCAAGTGGGTGCCTACTTTGGAGAAAGAACACAACGATCGAGGTTCTTTTGCACATGGATGAAGAGAAAGGATGGCAAGGGAGAGAAGGCACAGCTCCTGCGGCCTGGACTTTCATGCCTGGACGCTGACTGGTACCCTGTCCATAGAGAGGACGAAGAGTTGGATCTGACGCGAGTTTGTATTGCAAGAGCTGGCTTCTATTAAGAGCATGGCAAAAGGAAGGGGCCAATTGTAGTTGACGGTCGCGTGACTGGTCATGGTGGCATGCAAGACATCTTCAAGCTCATAGCTCATACGAGCCAACTTGTTTTTACCTCTAGCCATTGTCATTTGGGACAACAGATTCTACTCAACAACCATCAGGCATAAAGCGATTATCATCATCACGGATTCATAGATTCAAATGAAAAAAGGACAAGGACGCTCCTCGCAAGAGCCGGACGCAGAATTCGAGCGCGAGATGCATTCGCAGAATGAGCACTTGGGCGCCCAGCCGCCACCTTACACTCCCGTTGCTACTGAACCATCTTCAGCTTCATCGCCATTTATTGCTCCACAACTTGCGGCTCCACTCTCGGCTCCATCAGCACCTCCGGCTTCATCTTCTCAGCCCGGCTCATCTACTCCAAGCCTCTATCCCGCTCTTCCATATCCAGAGCCCCAGCAGACGCCTTATCCACATCATCCATACCAGCCAATGTATCAGGCAGCGCCGCAGCAACAGCCTTATAAGTATCATCACGATAACCGCCGCCAAGAGTCACCTCACCAAGCGGGATTTTATGGTGGAAATGCTGCCGCAGGTGGACGACAACCCATACATTCGCAGCAGGCTCACTCCAGCCCGTCAACTCCTCTGATTCTGGTGCACCCACCTGGAAGGATTGAAGATTTGCGAAAGAAGCCAGGCGTGGTCATTTGCCAACACTGTCGGTACTTGGTTGTTACTGAAACTTCTCATCAAGTTGGTAAGTGTTCTTCTGCCTACACCCCGAAAAGCCTGCCCTGTCTCTCTTATGAGGAAGCATACTCACCAGCTTGACCATCACAGGTTCCTGCACATTCCTAGGAGTATTGGGTCTGCTGCTTGCCGGCGTGACCTCATGTGGCTGCTGTCTCTTGCCCCTCTGTCTGAGATCTTGCAAGGACATTGTACACTCGTGCCCAAACTGCCACGAAGACATTGGTCTTTACAGTCGCATCAAGGAGAGAACCTTCCCTATCCGAGCCTAAGCTGCGTTCTTTTTCATGCAGCAAAAGCCTTGATAGCAACTACATATCCTTCATATATATTTTCGCTTTGCCACAACCTGTTGTCGTGACCTAACGTACGATCTGTCTATATTCTTCCGTACGCGTTGGCAAAGCCATGATCGCTTGGGAGTCCCAGGCAGGGGGCTTACAACAGGCCTCGGTTTCTTTGTGTGTACTTTTAAGCAGTTTGCAATTAAAAAAAGAAAACATTGTTTTTTTTTTTTTTTTTTTTTTTTTTGTGGCAGGATCCAGCCCATCCCATCCATTTATCCTTTTCCGAGAAAAACGTGGGATGGGCGTGAACAGGGGATGGCTTTGACACACTTAGTCACGGTGGGGACTTCATTTTTATATTTTTTTAGGCAGCCTGAGAGGAACGTGTGGAGTAAGGACGACGAGGGCTGTCTACGGACGCTGATTGGACCGCGCGAACAAACCCTGTCACTGTGCGTCCTCAATGCACGCACACATGCAATCCAATGCACAGGATAATACCCGACAGGCAAAGAGAAAAGAAAGAGAGAGAAATGCCACCTCTCAGATGCACCTTCTTCTGTCCACCGCAGCCAGGATGAGGATTGGAATGTGTGCCCTGGCACGATCTCAATGGTCCCAGTATGTTGTCGCCTGAATCCGAGGTTATTATGCGGGCCTTCCTTCCTCTCTCTGGTACCCTTCCTCCCCTCCTCCTCCTCCTCCTCCTTCTTCTTCCTCCTCCTCCTCCTCTGTCGCCTCAGCCTTCATCCAACTAGACTACCACTACCATTATCCGAGTGAGAGAGAATAGACAAACAATCAGGAGAATACAGTAGGCAAGCAAGCTTCGAGAAAAGACTCAACATGTCCACCTGCCGTTTTGGCAGACTGTGCGAGGGGAGAGGTTGTCGATCTGGCAGGGGCCAGAAGGTGAAAAGGCAGTCGCTGTTGCATACGTGTTGTTGAAGTTCATTCCCTGCACCACACAGACATTGACTGTTGAGGCATGCCACTGCAATTCTAGATCTTATTCGCGGCGTCAGCCAAAGACTCGGTGTCCAGGTGCCCCCACGCGCTCTCGCTGCCCAACCGCAAGTGGTCCTCCCTGCATTCTTTCCTTTCTCCCTTTCTCCCACTCTACTCTCACTCACTCTCTCTCTCACTCCTTCTGCCTCCTCAGGTGTGCTGGCACACGAAACAGAGTCGCTCTTGTTGCTTCTTATATCAGTGGCAGGCGACGCAGCTTTTCTTTTTTCTTTTTTCTTTCCCTTTATCTTTCTCCCTCTCTCTTCTTCTTTATCTATCTATATCTCTCACTCTCATTCTCTTACTTTCTCTTTCTCTTACTTCCCCTATCCCTGACACTCTTCTTCCTCCTGCCATAGGTGTTGTTGTTGCTGCTGTTGCATCTCCCAACTCCCATATCTTTTATTCCACCGAGGCTTGATCGGCACTTTTCTTTTCTTTTCTTTTCTTTTTTGCTATTTCGATTCTCCATTCTAGCTTCCGATTCTTGTCATCCCACCCGACTCTTTCTTTCTCTCTCTTTCTCTCTCTTTCTCTCTCTGCTCACGCGTATAAACTCGTCCGGACAAGGACATTGCCCTGCAAGATCCGTGCATTCCATTAGACCCTTGACCCAGTCGGCCCAGGAGGAAAAGAAGGTAATGAGAAACGGTTGTCGCTCCTTGCCACACCAGCAGAGCAGCGAGGCGCTTCAACAACGCGGTGCAGAGGGGATAGAGAGCAGGGCGACTCCGTCCAACTGAACTTAACACGGATAGGCAAAGCCAAGGAGGAAGGACGACGGGCCAAGGAGCGCGGAAGGGGATGAAAGAAGAACGTATTATTACTCACACAGGCAGACAAAGAAGTACAGCTGCTGTCTGCCAGGGCTGCTTGCAAGGGCCTGCGACATACTTTTCCGCTGTTTCCGCCTTGCTACCTCGCCTCAATTTGCTTCGGTTGTCGTCAATCTCGCGTTTCTCTCTCTCTCTCTCTTTCTTTTTTTCTTTTTTTTTTTTTTTTTTTTTTTTTTCTCCTCGTCTGCTCCCTGCGTCCCCCGCCGTGATTCCTTATTGTGCAATTGCTTGCATCCATCTCTCTCATTCGCCATCTGCTCCATTCTGTGTCTGCACCGACTTGTCTCCTGACTCCGCTCCCTGGTCCCCCCAGCGCCGCGCCAAGAGGGACGACCAAACAAAAAACTAAAAACTAAAAAGTCAGCAAAATCAAGGGAAATTAACATACTAGAGCTCTCTCTCTACTTCTCTCCCTCTCCTTCCCCTCTCCTCCCCTACGCATCGCATCGTCCGTGCAAAGGCCTTCTCCAGCAGTAGACTTTGCCCAAGGCCCAAGGATGATGAATACTGTGATCCAATCTTCCCAAGAGTCTCTCCCAGCCAAGAATCTCTCCTCGCACCAGAACTACGCCGTCGGTCCGCTGGATCCTTTCATTCCGCAGAGCACTTCCCTGCCAAGCATGCCCACCACCGATCCTGTCGCATCCCAGACCACGACCACGCCTGGGTTCACTGCCGCTGGACCTTCGTCCACATCCACCAGACGAGCAGGCTCGTTGACCCCCGGCGGGACGATCTCCAAGAGCGAGCTCTCGACGATGGCAGGGACGATTGCCTCGAAACTGGATCAGTACCTTGAAGGCACCACGAACGGACCGGTCAGCGGACCTCCCCGTCAGGAGAGGGGCTCGAATGACTCCAACATCAGCACAGGCTCGCTCTCGAATCTCATCAGCGGCTTGGGCAACCAGAGCGAAAGCAGCCTCTTAAGCCATGGTGCTAATGGCGGAACAGGCGGCGCAAGTAGCGATGTGGATGAGGACACGGCGTTGGCCAACAATCTGGCAGCCATCTCTTTGGCAGCACAGAAGATCAGCGATATCTACCTTGAGCCAAAGCCCAAAAAGTCCGCACCGGATGGTATCCAGGTCACGAACGAGCATTTTGAGCCTGAGAAGCACTTTTACCCGCGCGTGTTAAACGCGCAAATCCATCCGATGGTTGGATATTTCTTTTCGCTGGGCAATGAGCGTATCATCGCGCGGTATATGCACATGAACCCTCAGGCCAACGAGGATGTCTTGCGCAAGTGTTTAGCCTACGTTCCCAAGCATTTCCAATGGGCAGGCAAGTGGCACTACCCTTGTTTTGAGTGAATGACTCCAAGCGAATCATTCTTTTTTTCTTTTTTTCTTTTCTTTTCATTGTTGTTCATACTATTGTTGGATTGTGGAATCTGTGGTGCACAATGAGGAGACAAGGATTGTTTGTATGAATATCCCACCCCCTTTCTTGCCACTCTACTTGACTGCATATGGATCTTGAGATAACATGGACGGCCACTCTGCTGGCCAGCAGTCAGTCGTATCTCTATGGAGACACAGGATTGGGGTTAGGGGAAAGTTTGGGGAGAGAAAGGGAGAGAAGGACAAGGAGGACGAGGAGGGGCGCATCTCTCCCGCAGCGACAATTCTTTTCTTGTCCTTTTTCGACCAGAAGAAGGATGAGATAGAGAGAGTGAGAGGAAGAGGAGGAGAGAAGGAGGAGGAGGAGAGGAAGGAGGAGGAGAAACGTTTTTTCATTTGCTGTTGGATTGAGTGACACTAACCTGACTGTGTATGTCTCTCTCTCTCTCTCTTCACTTGTGACACGAAAACACATTCACACAAACCTGTCTTGGCCATGCATTTCCACGTCTACCAGGCTCTGACCTCTTTAATGTCACCACCGCTTCGGGACACCGTCAAATGATCATTGTCGAGACCAACTCGTGCCCCTCTGGACAAAAGTCCATGCCTTTACTCTCAGAATCAGATGTAAGAGGCACTGTCTCCTATTCTTTACGGGGTTGTTTGTATAGAGTCGACAAATCCGTTCTGACTTTTTTTTTTTTTTTTTTTTTTTTTTGCTGGCCTTAATTAGGAACATGGTGGCTATCGTCTTGTATTGGAATCTGCTTTCAAGGACATGATCGATGCTGCCGACAAGTCACTCGGAGGACTGGCTGTGGTATGCGACAAGAATATGATGGAGGCTAGTGGATATGCCGCTACCTTGGCAGAGGTCACCAAGGAGAAGGTCTGGCTAGTTGAATACTACGAGAATGACAAGAGCCCGCCTGTAAAGTGGGTGGACCGTGTCATGTTCATCCGTGATGAGAAGAAAGGTAGGCTTTTTATTGGCTTCTGGAATCACTCTAGCACCATATTCGAACACGATCCTTTGCCATAGACCGCTTCTCTTAACCACTCCTTTGCAATATTTCGGCATATAGAATGGCACTCGATTAGAGCTTGCTTCAGATACGTAACCCAGAAGCCATGGAACCGGTTCCCACTGTACACAAAGACGGTGGTTATGAATCAGACAGTTGCCTGTCTTGCTGGTGGCCGCAATAAGATGATGGCTGCCAAGGCTTACGAACTTTTCAACGCCGAGCTTGCGGACTCGGGGATCTCTGTTCGTGTCCCAGAGACGATCAACAATGTCACGAAGAATGAAATTCCACTGTGGCTCGATAGTATGGGCGGTCATGCCGTAGTCAAGGTCCCTTACTCGAACGCAGGTACAGTCGTTTATCCGGAAATCACCTTACCCCATGATGTATTGGGTGTATAACGTATCAATAACATCCTTACTTACTCTGGCTTTTCTGCTCATCCAGGCCAAGGCGTCTATACTATCACAAACAAGAAAGAGCTTCAAGAGTTCATGGATACACCTCAACACTATGATAAGTATATTGTTCAATCCCTGGTTGGCAATGCTTCGTGGTCGTCCATTACCCGCCATGGCAAGTTCTACCATGTTGGTACGATCCCCAACAAAAAGAACAACACCTTTGTGAACGACCTCCGGATGATGGTTGCAGGCAACAAAGACGGCTTCCGGCCGATCTGTATCTATGCTCGTCGTGCACGGAAACCACTGCTCCGTCATCTTGAGGATGACCTTTCGACGACCTCTTGGGAGATGTTGGGTACGAATCTTTCAGTCAAGTCAGCCTCGGGTGAATGGAGCACCGAGGCAGCAAGGTTGCTTCTGATGGACCGAAAGGACTTTAACCAGTTGGGACTCGGTGTCGACGATATGATTGACGCCTACATCCAGACGGTTCTCTCAGTTATTGCGATCGACAAGATGTGTCAAAGGCTGGTGAAGGAAGACCCCAATGGCTCTGGACAGGTCTTTGACATGGAGCTTTTCAAGGCTCTGAATCCAGACTCTGTTCTCTGGCAGGAAATTCTACTGTAGTGCTAAAAGGTGCGGAGGTGGTGTATTAGAAAGTAGGCGTTGTTGGATGGATGGTAAAAGGAGAAAGGAGAATAGACTGCAAAGAAAAGAAGAAGAAAAAAAAAAAACGTCGCTGCAGACGTGCCTGCATAAACGGAATCCATCCTCCTTATTGTAAAAAAGCCGAGAATACAGGAGACACGGAGAACGGAAGCGGGGCGTTCGTTCTCCAACTCGTTACCATTCCATCTCGTTTACCGATGCATGTGCTCCGGAAGGCTGAAGTTTTGCATGAAAACCCACACACAGGGGACAAGATCATCAAAGCACATCTCATCCAGATAGAAGATGTCCCAGACAATGGCGAACAAAGTATTGATCAGTTACCTGGCATTGAATCTGAGGCTCAACAAGAGGTGGTGGAAAAGAATGCTTCTCCAGAATGTCGACCTCAGCCAAACCAAGAAGACTTAAATCCATCGGAGAAACAGCAACCCAAAGTCCAACCATTGTGCCCTAGCTCTAAACCTCAACAGCTGCCGCGCCTTGTTGCTATCAAATACCTGAATGACTACCGGAAAGTAAGGGCCAGGCACGACGATAGCAGTTCTCAGGACAGTGATTTTGGTCATACTGAAAGCGGGGAGGAGTCCACAGAAGAGTCGTATCATGAAAGTGGTATTGGAGGCGCATTGTCAGCACAGCAGCCTACATGTGGGCCAGTAATAGATCCTTTACGCTCAAATCCTCCAGCCAATATCAGATTTGGACCAAAAGCCAGGTTAGAGATCCGGGCTCTGAGGGCTGCCCAAGGTCATCCCAGTGTATGGTATACTCTTTTACCCAAGCATTTCTTTCTATCCTGCATGCAGATACCCTTCAAACCAAGGTCTAAACGAGGTTTCTTTAATAGATTGTCCCTTTCTTGGGATTTACGGACAACCCTGCTCTTAATCCTTTCAGGAAAGACTTACCTCAGGATAGAACCTTGAATGAAGATGTGTTATCGGTGCCGCTTCCACTTCCTGGTTTAGGCGTGGAGGGCGGTCAGGATCTTTTCGCAGCATCGGCAGTCCCCTCCACTCTCGCAAAATCCAACGAACATGAAAACAGCAGCTTGGTCAATCGGGATTCGACGCCACTTCTTGGAGCAGCTCCACTAGAAACGGCTTTTAACTACAATGTCGGCAGCTACTACAGTAACTCAGGATCTGACTTTAGCGACTTTGACTCTGATGATGACACTCTCAATATCGCCAAAAAGAACAATACCCCTTCGTATTGGCGTCGACTTTTTTCGGGGCAGCCAAAGTCGGGAGGAATTGTCCTTCCGTATTTGCCAATTACCATTCAGGACTTGATCGCGACTGGATGGACCAAGACACGCCCCTTGGCTATAGAAACGTGCATGCGTCAGGTTCTAGAGGGACTCCAATGGCTACATGATGGCGCAAAGATAATCCATCGAGATATTTCGTCGACCAACATCTTGATTGCTCTTTCAGATAATGTCTTGGCGAGCGAGGGCGTAGGAATGGTTCAATGTCTGATTTCAGACTTTGGATGCGCGACGTTCATGGATGACCAACCAAGTTTGGATGAGCCTCTTGCTGAAAATCAGACTTTACCATCGTCCGAGAATGAACCAGAGGTGTACAGAACAGGATCTAGTTGGAAAACTAGTGTTAAAGAAGGATTGACTTTTGAAGTCGGTACAAGGTAGCGCTCAAACGTTTGTTCCCCAGTCAACATCGCCCTATTCATGTTTCATACTCGACATCTGATTTCTTTTCATCCTCTGCTTTAAAAATGTAGGGCTTATCGAGCGCCAGAGCTATTATTCAGTTCATCGAACTATACCAACTCGATTGATATTTGGTCCGCAGGTATCATATTTGCGGAGATGTATCTAGGTCGACGACTTTTTGAGACAGAGTCGGATATTGGACAGATTTGTGCGATTGTCAAAGTCCTTGGCACTCCTACAGAAGAAAACTGGCCCGTGAGTGTTTTTTTTTTCGATTGTCATGGACGTTTTCCATTCCAATTACCACTATTGCTGTTGCTGTAATGTACGAATGTTCACCAACACGTCGAATTTTCCGGTTCAATCCCTTTTGCATTTTTTTCTTCTTTATTTCATGAGCTAGGAATATTCCTCGATGCCAGACTATGGTAAACTGGTCTTCCAGGCTTTGGACACGAATCCATTACGAGATATACTCAATTCTTCACCGCAAGAGGCGTCTCTAGGATGTTCAGAGCAACCAACAGCAGCAGATTCGACAATATCAGCTCCGCCTCTTGAATCAGAACACATGACTCCATTCGATATTATCGAAAAGATGGTACTTTATTCAGGGGCTGAGCGACTCTCTGCCAAGGAAGCTTTGGAGTTTGACGGTCATTATCTTGAAAGAAGAACCTTGAATTTGTCTTCAGGTTCCAAACACTTCTATGGATCGACTTTGGATTCCAAAAGCAGCACGGAGGTACTCGGCCAAAAGCGACCATTGCCCAACGACGACTCACCAGTCGTAAGCGCGCAGCGCCCAAAAGATTCCGTGCCATCTAAGGCTGAGTTTAATCTTCAAAACACTGTTGTTGTAAAAGACATCATTACTCAGAAATTGCTACTACGAGAGAAGGAGTTGGATGAGTATGAAGACGATGAATTTGATCAATATGGATCGTATTCGTATGAGCCTGATACCGAAGACTGGTGAGAAGACTCTATCTAGCTGGCAAGGTCTCACACAGTGCCGAGTTATTCCTTTCCGCCCACGACAAAGAGAATGAGCAAACTGTCTAGAGCTCGTAGATATCCACCACGCCTAGAAAAAAAAACAATATGTTAGATAGTACTATTCAAGAAACAAAAATTACTTCTGGTCATTTGACCCTATTAGACTTTCTTTTTGGTTTCAATAAGATTGACTGGCCTCTCCGAGCGGATGGTGCGAGAAATAGCCGAAGGCTATGAAAGCTTACAAAAGTGACGCTGTATCTTTTTTTCCTCTCTTCAATACAGCTCGCATCTTGAAAGGGCGATTATTAAATAGCTCTGGTAATTACTTGGAGGTGCTTGTAGGCTACAGGTATCTCCTAGGAGTCACTCAATGTCTCAAGCTTTGATGGCAGAATGTGCTCTTTAACAAAACAAATTTATCCAAGATTTATGTCCAAAAATTTTACTCTCTCTTTCTGGCAGTCAAAGTCAAAGAGATCCAGAAGACCTTGTGGACTGAAGATCATATCCCGGCAGGGAGCAATAAAGGCGATGATTGCCATTTTTTTCTTTTTTTCTTTGTTTTGAATGTTTGTTTGTTTGTAGGATACTGATGCAGTGGCAAAATTTAGAAGGAAAGTAGGACCCTGTCCCATTCCAATTGGCTTTATGTAAAACTTTTTCCATTGACATGTAAAAGCGTGGGGACAAAATCAAGCACTCGCGGGATGATGACGTGGCAACAAATGGCCAGCGAAAAACCATACCCTTCCTCTCCGTTAAGATTTCAAGCCTCGCAGGGCCCAGACAAACATATGCATGCTTTTTTATACATCTGAGCTTCAGGCAAAGGCCTCGATGCGCTTATCAAAGAGCGGACTAAACCAATGATTTTCATTACCTACCGTGCTGAGGATCTCTCATCTATTGCAGAATTGCTGCCAATATAGAGAATGAAGATAATCTTGAGTCGCAAATTACTGCAGTTGTCACTTTGCCATGGTATGGCTCCTATTCACAAGGGCAATCAGACAAGCATATGCGCCGAGGGCATGAGATAAATGGCGTCATGGGTGCTCACATACTGTGCAAGTTATTCATGGGGGGGGGTGTCTGCTAGTAGATACTGTCGGTGGTGTAGAAAGTATATTCGTTCAATGTCCTTCGTTCGATACAAGGGGCCAGATGCTGGCAAATACTTTTTTGTGCGTGCTCTCTGAAGAAAGTACGCAAACTTTTGAGCCATACCTGACGGATGACCATATAAAAAAAAAATAATAAGACCTTTGCTACCAAATCGCACTGCCTCAATCGATAACATATATCTTCCCAGGAATACAAAAAGTCTCGAGTGAGGCCTTTCAATGGGGGATCTGAGCATTAAACTTGGTTCTTTAGAAAGATTGCAAAATGCTAATGGGAGTATGCCTTTGCTCAGCTTTTAAAGAGTCCATCGTGGTGACCTATTTGGTTCCCGAGCCATTTTGTTCTGACAAAGTATTGACCCATCCTTTTCTCACAGGAATCTTCTCTGGGAGTGAGCGGAGGTTATCTCTCCGTCAGAATAGGGGAAAAGGAAGAAGGAGCCTTGTTCTCTAAGAAGGCTCTTAATGTTTATCTCTAAGTGGCATGCCCATGTCCAAGATCAGCTGTATAAAAGTGCAGTACTCTCCAGGTTTACCTTCGAGCCAATAACGAAACTGTTGTGCCAGCCCAGTCCACCTCTGTTGAGTTTCAAAATTAGACAAACTTTCAATCGAACAGACTTCGAAAAGGAAATTCGATTGCCTGTACAACAAACTTCTGGAAGAGCCCTTCTGAGTGCGAACAGGCCTCTCTTAGATGCTTAAAAGTCAAAGAAGTAGCTAATCAAGTAGTAAAAAAAAAGGGGGGGGGGGCTCCAAAAATTGGAGGGTTGTCTTTCCGTGGAACCAAAATTCCATTGATGAGCCTGACACTTCCTTTAAGCTCTTGTCGCCACCATGACACAGCAACAGTAGTGCTCATCCATCTAGAGCCGACCAAGTCGGGAAACCTCCTATCGACGAAGAGCCTTGTACTCACCAGATACTGTTTACACGCACTATGTGGTTGACTGAAAGTGCATCCTGTTTCCCTCAATTGGTTCTCTCTGTTTTTCACTTCACATGACGACGATGGCAGCAGTAGTCAGTCAAGGCTACCTAATCTCAGTGGATCGGCCAAGGTATTTCGTTAAGACTGTATGTCTCTTGAAGAACACCATACTCATATATAGAAAAAGTCAAGTTCGGAAGTACCAAGTTTTCTTTCTTGCTCAGAGATCTCTCGGACCATGGAGTGTACATCCATCAAGTCGATAAACTTTACCTTCACCAACGACAGCTCCATGTGATGGTAGGCAAAGCATGCACTACTGCGGCATACATTTTGAATTCATCAAGCAAGTGTGTAAATATCAAAGGTAATAAAGTTACCAGGGTTGTCTGTATCCTTGAGTTCTTTTAGGTGTTGCTCATGCCAGGTCGAGAAAGGCAGTGGCAGTGCAATGTGCGAATTGGTAACTTCACCACAGAGGAACGACGGTGTGGAAAAATTAAACAATGTTGTACGAACAGAGCCTACAGATAAATGCTCACAGACTACATAGCACAGCAGAACTACACCCCTTCCCTCATAAAATCATCGACCCCGAGAGAGATTTCGCCTCTTTACGTCCTACCTTCATTCTTGATCATCCCCTCTCCACTCTCGTCCACATTTTCATTCCTCAACTAGCCGTCTAATCAAACCACTATGGGTCAACTCGCTGTGAGCTGCATTTCGCATGGAACTGATAACTCACTCTATGCATTGGCGATGGGTTATAACAACGACGTGAAGCCTGTATATAAAGAAAACGCTGTATACGCCTTGATCAAGTCCAATGCCTCCCCCTCCGGTCCCGAAGATCTCAAATGGGAAGTGATCAGTACAATCAATCAAGATGAGCTAAACAGTTTAGAAAGAGGCGGGGTCCATTGCGCCATCGATCCCAATGGCTCATTTCTCGCATGGGCCTACTATGTCGAACGACGGTCAGCCGATGGTAAAACTCTGCCTCAGACGACGAGACCAGGCGGAATCCGTTACGACCCCACTTTGCCTCGGTCGTCAAAGAGCTCTACTGGCAAGGGTGGCTGGGTGAATGTCGACTCCCCGATCACCTACAAATGGACCTTGCCACATAACCCAAGTGCCCTCTTTTACTTGAAGAACGCCTCTGGAAAATACGACTTTTACCATGCATACGTCGGGGCAAGCACTTATTACTTTGGCGCTCTGAGTGCGACAGCCACACCAAACATGATGGAGAACACATCGACTGAATGGGTAGCCAATGTATGTCACCACCATTGTTTAGATAATCCTCACTTTTGCAGAATTTGACACTACTATTCTTTCTATTTCTCACGCTCTCTTTCTCTATTTGTTTTGACACGCTTTTCTAGAACCTCATTCCAGGAGGAATTAATGGAATTTTGGCAACATCGAACAAATTATATATGTGGGGAATCACAGGCGACGCGAGACCATTGTTCTCTAGAGCTGACATTCCTGAGAGCGGCCCATTGCCAACGTCGCCGTTTTCGTTTCAATTTAGCAATTATTCCGGAACGATCGGCTGCCAGAGGCCGGTAGCACGTGGCGACCAATTTTACAAGTTTTGCGAGGATACTGTAAGTCTTTCCTACTGTTTTGCCTTGCTATGAGTGTATATTTTCTGTGGGCCTATGGATTTCCAAAACTTATCCGCTTAATTCTCGCTGTAGGTACAACACGGCTCAGTTTACAGGCTTTTCCCCTGGGAGGGTAACAAGGCTCTGGACCCCATTAATTTGCCTGAAATGCCTGGCGAAGCGTGGCACAAGGCCGTTCAGCTAGCTATCTTTGGTGAATCATCCAAGCCCTTCATGTTGGTTCAATCCGGTACCCTTAACCCTCTGAGTAAACTGAATTCGGGTGGTTACAGACTCGTAGCTATTTCACTTTCAGGCGCCAGTGCTGGAACCTTTTCGAGTTTCCCCAACAACATTACGGTGAAAGACAACATTTCATATCTTATCAATCCTGAGACAGCCACAAAAGAGGCTGGTGGAATGAGTACAGTCGTCAAGTTGGTCATTGGCTTCTTTGGCGCTTTGTTCGCCCTCGGTTTCATGTGGGGATTGTTCCGTGGCTATCTCAGGAATCTGTTTTTTGGCGGCAAGAATTAGAATCAAGCGTAATCCGATCTATGTGTATTCCTTGTTATCTTTATGTCCCCTCACCTCTCGACATGCAGCATGTCCAATACTCTTTCCACCTCTCCTCATCACGACCATTTTTTTTTTTTTTTTTTTTTTTAAAAAAAAAAAAAAAAAAAAAAAAAAAAAAAAAAAAAAAAAAAAAAAATAATTTATAACCATTCGATGTTCCTTCCTCCCAGAATCAAACTCTTTATACCAAATTCATATTTACTACAAGATTCACATTTCTCAAAAGAAAAATACAGAAAAACAAACATCAACCTCAATAACAATATTCCAGCGCGTTTCCACAAGTAGGCTCGAGTAAAATATAGTTACGTGCCCTTGCCTTCGAATAAACCACTTCGCAGCTCTAAGATTCTATTCAACTCTACATACACTTTTTCACATCTTGGATGGAAGTCACCCGCCTTCTCCCAACATGCTCAATACCAATCTCAGCAAGCGTCAGATTTCGTCAACGAGGACACTTCTAATCAGACATGTCAATGATAAACACCTTGACCCTTTCAAGCTCGAAAGCAATCGCCTCCCTAATCTCGACTATAGTATACATCTGATTAATGTTTCTTGGAATGACTGGTGTCATGCACCCTTTGGTGCTCTTTATCAACCTTGTGATCCGAGGAGGTGGCAGCGAACTAGCAAAAAGATGCATTCCCTATTTGTGTCATAAGCAAAATTGAAGAATGATGTGACCAAAACGATGGATATCTCAGTCAGCCACACCGAGCCACGGATGCCGAGTAGAGTAATCATGTGTACATGCGAATCTGGCATGAAGACGGGACCAAACTTCTTTGAATAGGTCGAGCCGGAGTACAGGACTTGTGGATGCATAAGTTATTTTGAAAAGACACTTGACAAACTCCTGGTGAACCTTGTGCGATTCTTATCTCAACGACAGTCTTTAGTGCAAAGAGCAGTGTGAGTGAAGCGACAACCTTCAGGGGGTGGTCCAGAAGTTAGAAAAAATTTCGAAATGCCTGAAGTACATGTGCTTCAAACTAGCCTAGTTTGGACTGGCTCATCCTCCGGATTAATTCCAGGCAGAAAGTCGTTTTCTCAAGTCCCATGGGTGTAAAAAGGACCTCGCTTTCATCGGCTGGATACCGTTGACCATCCAGATTTCATTGGAGATCTAGTTCTGGCTGAGGAGAAATAAAATCTAGAGAGCTTCCTCAAATGTCGCAACCTTCCGCCCTGTTTCGCCAATAACGATGTCATGATCCGCTAGGTTGGCCGTGATATTATCTACGGTGTTTGGTATTTCTTTGAAAGACATGCCCTAGCTGATACACTAGCCAGTTATTGCTGTATGTGAAGTCTTTTTTTTTTAAAAAAAAAAAAAAATATATATATATATCGATAGTTCCTGGATGGCAACATTTGCGGGTGATGGGAAGGATGGGAAGACTCCCTTCCGATGGCAGACACTCTTAAAACGTCTCGAGAGGGACGACAATCGTTGTGCGGAGTATTTTGGGCTGCTAAGTTTTAATGGTCTTTATTTGCCTACATGACTATTCCTGCGAAAACAAATTGTTTAAAAATATCCTGTTGCTAACGGAAGAGAGGGGGGAGGGGGTTGAGCGAGTGTTCCAATCCACCGAGTCCCCCCCCCCCGCAAGGATAGTTATTGCCTTCCCTTCTTCTGTTTGTCCCACCCCTTGAATCTTTTTCTTTCGTCCCTCTCCTTCAATCTTTTTCTTTCGACCCTCTCCTTCAATCTTTTTCTTTCGACCCTCTCCTTCCCTTCTTAGTGTTGTCCCCTGACGTAGTCCCTGGTGCCATAAGCCATCTCTTGGTTGTGCTTGGCTGTGTTTGGTGTGGTCATGTCTGGCTTTTTTTCACCAAGTACAGTACATGTTATGCCCTTTCTTTGATCTGCATCTCTTGATCCTTTGGCGACCTTCTAAATTTCTCATAGATGCCCCCCCTGAAGTTCTTGAAATGCTAGCTCTCTCCTCGCCCTAAAAGACAGCAGCTCGATTAGCTCTCCTGTTTTAACTCGCGTCCTCAAAACTCTTTCCCCCCCCTTCATTCCATGCACCAGTCTTAAAGTGACTTTCTTGGTCAGGAATACCAAGCTTTTGCAAAGAGTAAAGGATATGAAGCGAGTCTCCCACTTGGATAGAGAAGACAATGCACCTCTCAACTCCAAACTTTGAAGGAGGATGGAGCGGTATGCCTCCTTTCTGTTCCACGAAAGTGTTGTAAAATAAATAAATAGTAGGGAAACCCATCTTTCCTGTCTCTTATCGACTACAGCTCATTTCCCATTTATTACCCCAAATCCAGCTTCCGTGAAGCCAGTAACCATCCCAAACTGACATCCCTCTCTGAGTGTATGTGTTCGTGAAAATATAGAAACATTGTTGATTATCTCCTTTCAGTGTGTGTCTAAACACCAATCTAAAACCTTCCCTTCATTACTCCAGCCTAGGAGACAGTCAAACACAATGAAATTGACGTTCGCTGCCGTGATTGCTCTGTTGACGCTCGAGTCCGTCCAAGCACAAGGCATATTGTTCCCTGCAGACAATCGGGCCGTAGCTTATATTGCCACGGTTGGAGTTGGCTCACCACCGACGGATTATGATCTGCTCATTGACACCGGCTCGAGCAACACTTGGATCGGTGCCAAAAAGCCATATACTCCAACGGGCACCAGTGAAAGTACCCCTGACTCTGTCCATGAAGATAATATTCATATAGAATATGGTTCAGGAAGCTTCAATGGTAAAGAGTACATCGACCAGGTTTCTTTGGGTCCTGACCTAGTAGTGAGTCGACAAAGTATTGGCGTTGCAAGCAGTTCAACAGGGGTCAATGATGTTGATGGAATCCTTGGCTTGGGACCAACAGGCCTTACTAAGGGAACACTTTCCCCTAACACCGACTCAACTATTCCAACAGTCACCGATAACCTGTTTTCTCAAGGCACTATCGTTGAAGACATGTTTGGTATTTCCTTTGAGCCAATCACCGAAAGCGACGGCACTCAAATGAATGGCGAGATTTCCTTTGGCGGCGTTGATCCTTCCAAGTACACAGGGGATATCACCTATACTCCTATCACCACGACCTCCCCAGCCCAAAACTATTGGGGAATTGATGCTTCCTTCACTTATGGGAGTGAGGGCGATGAAGTACTTGCAATTACCGCAGGTATCGTTGACTCTGGGACGACCCTGCTACTCCTCGCAACGGACGCCTTCGAAAAGTTCCAAATGCTCACGGGTGCAGTACACGATGACAGCACAGGCTTGTTGTCCCTTACTCCAGAAAAATTTGAAAAGTTGCAATCACTTTTCCTTGGTATCAACGGCGTTAAATTTGAAATGACGCCCAACGCTCTTATCTGGCCAAGGAATCTCAACAGTGCGATTGGAGGCACCACAGACGGTATTTACCTGATCGTCCAGGACAGCAAATCCAGAAGTGGCTCAGGACTCGATTTTATGCTTGGTCAGGTAGTTATGGAGCGATTCTACACCGTTTTCGACAATGGCAATAGAAGAGTCGGCTTTGCTACAACTCCTTTCACCCATGCTACCACCAATTAGTGATAGGTAGTTTTTCTTGATCAACATATAAACATAATACATCCCCTGATTTAATTGATTGTTGCTTGTGGCACAAACACTTGACTACAATAGAGCAACTTGGGAGACCAGCACTTACTTGGGCACTGGTCCCAGGAATATGAAAAAAAAAAAACCTCTGTGGCGTATACTGTAGTATGCTCCATCGAGTTTTCTCATTCTTATTTTGAATCCAGGTGGATTTTCTGATTTGAGATAGGATTTCGATAGTTCTTGCTTAGAACGTTACTTTGGATCCATCAGTTCAAAGCCAACAAGAAACGGAGGAGAGATTAGTGCAGGCTCTTATACCAGTTCGACGTTCTTTTTTATACTTGTTGTTGTGGCGATTGGAGTTGGTCAAAACGCTCCGTTGTAGATATTCCATATTAAATGTAGCTCATTGATTTTGATCCCTGATATGGCAACGCCAGTAATTTGCTCCGGTGGCGTCAGTCAAATGCTCTATAAAAAGCAGTAGCTGTCCGAGTTATCATAGCAGCATCACCTTTTTACAAGGCAAGGCAATGTGTGTTTGTGATAAAAACATGGGTGAGTAGAATTTCTACTAATTTAAGCTATCCTTGCCTCCTTTGCAACATTTCAATTCGACTATCGCGCAAAAGGACCTTTCTAACCATTGGTCTTCCGGCACCATCTTTCTGTCTTTATAGCACCAACAACCCTTACGAACTATACGGTGGGCCATTAGTGTCAACCTATTAACGTCAGCGTCTCTCTTCTTTTTTTATTATTTTTTTTTACCAACGAAGTGTGTCTTTGGTTCATAAGGGCCATAGTCTATTCATCGAGCGTGTTATCGTGAAAAAGTGCAAGAAACACTGCAAGTAGTGAATGGCGAGTAGCGAAGGACGTGTATTGTGATAGCATAAAGCGCGTAGTAACCCAAAGCCCCTACCAAACTATCACCACCACATCCTCTTCCACCTCCTCTTCCTTTCACTTAACTATCGCCACCTATCCCTCCTCCCCCCATGCTACCTTCCCACTCTTCTCTTACTAAACATCCTACTATTCCTCCCTCCTGCCATTTCCCCTTCACCACCCTGTGTGGTAGCGATGGTGACGTATTTAGTGTGTGTCTAAAAATTTTAAGCCACTCCGCGTGCTAGTGTATCAATATATGTCTTTTTTCTCGGACCATTGTTCCGACCTCCCTGAACGCATTCCCCCCTTCTCCACTCTCCCATTACCCTTCGGTTCACTCTCACCATGTTCACATCCCGTGCTGTTGCATCCCTGAGTCCCCTTGCTCGCACACAGAGTATGTAACTACTCCATTCGCGCTCTGCTGATTCATGGAGCCCGCCCATCAACCTTCGTGTCCACGACATGTTCCTGCCCATGGAGCCTTTTTCGGCTAGCCGAGTCAAAGCTTACCCCGCAAATTGCCATATACCCTCGTGTGGCCTCATCGTTCCCACCAGCTGAACTGTAGTGTGTGTGCGTGTGTGATGATGATGATCTTGATTCTGGTCATTGACGCTCGCGTTTCTCTTGCCAAAGATGATGAAGAAGAGTGTAGTTCTACAGATTGCTGCATTGTGCCCTCCTGGTAGAAGGTTATCGCGTGTCTCCTTCTCTCCACCTCCGATGGCGGAGACAAATCTAACCGGAAGCATCGGGTGAAAGGGTCATACACATGTAGACACACAAACACACTCACACACACCGGCATTACACGCACACCAGCATACACACACACACACACACAAACCGACCACTGACCTATCCTTCCTTTTCACCCTGCTTTTGGTGAATTAGCCACCTCGTTGGTCAAGACCACCATGGTCAGGGCACCTGCTGGCACCAGGTAAGCCAACCAAACCTGTCTCTTTGCTGAAGTCTCTATGCGTGTTGACCTAATTCACGGTAGTCAACTCTGGTTATTGACACGTGTCTCTATCTCTCTCTCTCTCTTCCTACCTACCTATCTCTTTCCGGATGCAGAATCTTGTCGACCTCGAGCTCTAACCAGCAGGAACAGCAGGTCACTGTGGCCCCCATCATTCAGCAGCGCAAGAACCGTCCTTTGTCTCCTCACATGTTCATCTATCAGCCTCAGCTGACCTGGTACATGTCTGGATTCCATCGCTTCACGGGAGGCGCCGTCGCCGCTGGTGCGTTTGATTGACAGGATCTCTCTTTTAGCTTTGGACATTGGAGGAGACTCGCCGTTATAGACCGATAGACTAATACGTGGAAGGGATCGATTCTTTTCCCCTCATGGATATTCTCTGTAGGATTCTATGCTGGTGCCATCGCATACACCGTCGGTCCTCTTGTTGGCCTCGGGTTTGATGCTGCCGCTGTCACATCTGCAATTGCCACCGTCCCCGTTGCAGCCAAGGTTGCGGCCAAGCTCGTCATTGCTTATCCTTTCACTTTCCACGTCTTCAACGGCATTCGCCATTTGGTACGTGCTTCTGATTGCCTCCTTAGTTGTTTGCAAACTTGAGAGATGAACAATGTTTTCTAACTCTACTCTTCTCCTTTTCAATGAATGAACTGCTTTAGATGTGGGATACTGCACGCGGCTTGACGATGAAGGGTGTCTACCAGAGCGGCTATACCGTCCTTGGCTTGAGCGCGGTATCGACCATCGCTTTGGCTTTTGCTTGAACAAGAGTTGAAACTGGATCCTCCAGCCTACTCAAAATAAACCATCCAATTTGTTAATTGTCATTCTGAGTGGGGCGTTTTTTTTTGTTTCGACTTTCGGGAATTCTCAAGGATGGCCTGATTCTATCTGTTGAAACCATGTTGATCTCTGAAGGAATGTGGTTCTGATCGGGATTCTCTGGCTACAGAGCATCTCTCTGCCGGGCCCCCCTACACCGTCATTGGGATCTCTGGTGCCAAGACAGAGTCAGCGATATCAGACAGTAAAGGCCCCAAAAGAGACCTCCCCTTAAGAGGTTTTTCAGAAAGGAAGGAAGGAAGGAAGGAAGGATCAATCTCCGATGCATCATGGAGTTGATCAATGTCCTGTTTCGTGAAATTGCAGTCGAGGTCCAATGACCGAGATAACAGGAAACGCTCCTGATGGAGCAGCCACCATTGATGCCCCAAATGAATCCTATTACGACAAATCAACCTCAACATTTCATCCACTAGTACCCATCCGAGCCATCACTCCAGCTTATCTTTCCAAAGCTCACGAGTCTCCTGTTACGCTCAATGAACCGAAAAAGCTCCTTGTCATTCTGGATCTGAATGGGACCATGCTCCATCGCGACAGCCCACCTAGACGCACTATCACCGCCCGACCTTACCTTGATGAACTCTTGAGATATCTTTTTTCCAGTTGTCGTGTCATGGTTTGGTCTAGTGCACGTCCAGAGAGTGTGTCCGCTATGTTGAACAAGTGCTTTGGATCTCTACAATATCGACTCGACCGTGTGTGGAGCAGAGATCATTTTCAGTTGCACGAGATCGATTATCAACGCAAGGTCTTGACCCTCAAAGACTTGGAAGAAGTATGGGAGAAGTATGCCAAAGAGGATGTCTCTTTCTCGGCTCATGAGGGCAACAAGGACATCGAGAAGGAACCAAAGAGATCTGAAAGAATGTTTGACCAGACCAACACGATCCTCATCGACGACTCGGTCCACAAGACGCAGCTTCAGCCCTTTAATCGTCTAGTCCTCCCCAACTTCAATCGAGAGCGTGCACGGTCTGGCAGTGATTTCGAGCTATTGAAGGCTATGAAGTATATTGAGCAACTCACCTATCAACAGAATGTCAGTAGCTTTATCCGTTCTCACCCCTTTGAGTCTGAGAGCGACGAATATGCCTCCGATTCCTTTGTCGCCAATACAAAGGCCTATTTCGAGGACTATATAAAGAATGAGAAGAAAGGGCGGCTCCGGCTGAGGAGGTTGTGGAGGAAAGAGCGTCGAAAGGCTCGAGAGGGCATCATACCAAAAAAAGAGGTCGAGGTAGAATGTTCTGTTGAAAAAAAATAAAATGTAAATGACAACAGAGACAAACTGATGCTGCATTTGCCAATCGATGTAGCAGACACAATTCCTTCCCACACACCATTTTTTTCATTACCATAAAACGTGTAGCAGTAATGATGGTTATCCGATGTGTTCGTATCGGGCCAAGGTGTTCGTCAAATTTGGGTGTCCTCGAGAGAAGCTAAAAAGACTTTGAAGAGCACATAACAATTATATATATATAATTGCAATACACCTCTCTCACCTTCCTCCTGTTTTCTCTCTTTCTTGTAAATAATTGTGTGGAGAGAAATGAGAAGTTCGAACGCTTTGCCTCCACTTTGTTGCGAGATTGATACCATTTTTTCATAGAGATTGAATCCAGGGAGTACAAGCTCATTGTGGCTGAGAGCACGATAGCGTAGTGTCAAAGAGAAAAAAAAAGGGGAGGGAATGCTTGGCGGATGCAAAGGACAAATGCTCGCCCGGTGATTTGTTTCCTTTTTTGGGATCCCTCTTTAAATAACTGACAACCCATTCCAAATCCGCTACACAACGTCGCACCCTGACCCATGACAAATAGTTTACAGAATCTCAGGTTTAATTCGGGATCTAATTTATATGAAAACACTTTAACGGCACTTGGTCGATTTAAGGAGATCGAGTGCGCTTGAAAATGAACTCGCGATCACGATGGTTGCCAACAGGAAACTCGTACTCACAAAACTTTGAAAAACCGTAGCGTCCATAGAGACGTTGTGCCCCATAGTTCTCGGACCAAACTCCAATATAGATCGGATCAAACTTCATCTCCTCCAACCAGGCCAACATCTTTTCTAAAACAAATGTGCCTAGCTTCTTGCCAAAGTGATCCGGATGCACATAGAGTCGCTTGATTTCGCCAGCATTTTTTTCCAGGTCCGGTACAGGCAGTTTACAGGCTCCGCACCATCCAAAGGCCAGGGCCTGACCATGGTCATCCTCGAGAAGCCAGAATGATTCCCGGTCCTGGATCAGCAAAACCAAATGTTGCTCGACAGTGTAGGTAGAGGTGATGAACTGCTCCAAGTCCTTGGGATCATACATATGCCCAAATGTGTTGGTAAAAGTGAGAGCTCCTAGCTCAGCGAGAACAGGCGCATCGTTTGGTACGGCTTGGCGGATCTTCATCTCGATGGTTTTTACACTTTTTGTCGAGTAGAGGGAGAGGGAGAAAGAGAGGGATTTTGTAGTTATTTAAGAGAGATCAGGAACCTCTTCAATGGATCATTGTACCAGGAAAAGAAGAGGCTGGGTTGTAGGGGTCCATGTGGTCCAAAAGTCCAAGCCACATTGCTCCATTCGCCCGCTCTGACTCACTTTACGTCGCAGGTAAAAAAAGAAGAGAAAAGCTCTACCCTCACTACTCTCATCAGACAACAGCACAGTTGTACCTGGATACGTAGAAGGCAGTGGTTCGTTTTTTAAAGGGTGCAAGTCTTTGAGTTGATCTGAGGATCTGGGAGGCATGCTGAGTCTTCCAGGCCTAGATGAGAAGGTGCACAGTTATTGACCTATCACATATTTGGACTAGTCTGACAAGCTGCTGTCAATTTAGTGATTGTGCAACGTTCGACGCGGACACTTGTCAGGGCTAGGACCACGCGAATTGGGTAATCTGTTGAATAACAACCTATTCATGTTACCGGTAGCGTTATGATCCTTGTCGTTCATGAATCCGTCACCGAGGTCGAGGCCAAGATGCTTGCTGTCAGCCACTGACCGCTCTCCTCCACACGAGGGCTTCATACCGACAGGAGAACGTTTACAAGCTTTCATTCCCCACCACAGCGATGGCGATGGTGCGACACTCAATATTTATCGATCAAGAATACTCGAATGTCGTTGTCGATGACCTTTAGAAAATAGAGGCGAGAAAGCGTCTTGGACTGGTTCTGTTGGTATACTCTTCTTTTGTTCAGACCTTACTCTATTCACTAATTGATCCTGGGAACCATCTGACTTGTCGACGGCGCAGTAAATACTCTTGGAATTGCGACTACTAGGATATGGATACATTTGGAAAGATGCGGCGCGCCCTTGACGGGATAACCCTGATGTCATATATCCTTGGTCGTATTTACAATTACTAGGATTGCTCCGTCCTCTCCCGTCCTCAATCCACCCCGCCCCCATGCTCTCTGTTTTTTCGCTGAACGGTCCAACTCTTAAACTTCCCATCACTTTGTAAACGTGTTCCCGAGATCATTCAGTCCAATGTCAGCAGAGGGAAGAGGACACTTTGACTTTGTTGTTTCATCCACTTCAACATGCTCGTCATTCTCTGCTAGTACACCCTCTCCAAAAGTCTCTGGAACAGACGGTCATTGAGCCAGAGATCGCTGGAGGAGATGTCAGGAATATAGAAATACCCCGGGTCCAATGTGTCAACCGCCACGGTTGATACGGTCTGGCAGTTAATCTTAATCATCGATCGGCCTTAACAATGCACCAGCTTTGCCCTCCTTGGGTCCATGAATTCACAGGGACAAGTGCCTGTTAGGAATTGAAGCAGGTTTCGATTGAGTATCTTGCAGCACAGCCACCAAAAAAAAAAAAAAAAAAAAAAGCTTCTGTTTAGGGCATGGAATGCAGGTCATTGAAATAACTTTTTGTTGATTTCTATGGATGGTGCAAGAGCTCCCGACGGCATCAAACGACGGACTGCAATGACTGGAAGTATCGGCACTCAATCTGTTGCTCCAAGGAACAGCCGGCGAAAAAGATGTCAATTTTTTTTTTTTATGGGACAGTGGGGACGGGTGAAGAAGGTGAAGAAGTCGGATTCTAGGCCATTCAAGGCGAAGAAGAAAGAGGATGCGGAAGTAGTCTATGAGATACAGTGCTGTGGAGACGACAAGCAAGCATCAGTCGCCCCAGACGTGTGTGTTTGATTCTGACTTGTATAGTTGGTTCGGAGTTGGAGGGTAATTGAAAGGGTTATCCGGAAAATGGGTGCTAATGGAGCGGCCGAGTGTGTGAACCGAGGATACAAGTCTTCCAAGGCATACAGTACGACAAAGACGCGTAGTTCAATCACAGCAGTGTTAAATTCCACTACGGGAACGTCCCGGCTTTTATCCCCAGAGCGATGAACCCTGGAACCATTCAACAGAATTGTGCGAGCAGAATTCAACACTGGTTTATTGAGCTGGAAACAAGACACAAGTCATTGGCATCCATGACTCCAACAGGAGGCAATGAAGTCACTCGCTGAGACTACCAGTTCTCCATAGGCCGTACACTTCCGTAGTCAACAGAGCAAGCATGATAAAATTGACAGGGTACAAATGGAGATGCGGGCGAGGTTTTCAATTTAGAGAGTTGGGTATTAGTCTTTGTTTGTTCCGAGGAGAAATACACGCCAGGCATTTTTCAGTCTCTGGGCTTGGCTGGGGGAAGGTGACCTTCAGCATCTGTTCACACCCCATGGTAACCCCTGGAGATTTTTTTTTTTTTTTTTTTTGCGCACTGTTTACATTGCTCGAGCTGTCTGCGCCCGAGTCTGCGTCCAAGTAGTCTACGCCCGAGTCTGCGTCCGAGCAGTCTACTCCCGAGATTTTTGTACAACAATGCTCACACTCTTCGGATTTCCATTGTTTGTTTGCCTCGGGATCTACGACAGGAGGCTTGAACAAAAGAGCAATTCATACACCACGCGCACCTTGCTTCACTTACATTAGCGTCAGCTTCATGCAGGACAGGAAACATAATAAATCATCCTTCCAGGTGTCCAGACACGCCTTTTTTTTTTTTTTTTTTTTTTTTTTTTTTTTTTTTTTTTTTCGTAGATGCCTTTCCCCTTGTGTCATGCCTGTTGCTCTGCCCATTATTGCTTAGATGTCCCTTCTGTGTTAGATCAAAATATGTCACACTTTCTGCTTTTGTAGAAAGTTGGGGGGTGGGAAAAATCTAGGAAATGGATATTCGTCAAATGGACCTCGCAGTAGTGGTTCTCAAACTCGAGTCGAGCTGTTGAATACGGATTGGTCACTTTTTCAATTGCGCACTGACCCCTCATCCAACTTTTGAGGATCACTGATCTCTCAACAGTAAGTTGCTTGTTAACTGTAGGCACATTCTCATGCATTCATGCATCCTTTCTATTCACTTTCCCTTCTCCAGGCGACCTTTACCTGTCATTGGTCTAATGGCGAGAATGCTATACCATGGGTGAAATATCCATCAAGTATAAAAACCACACATGCACGTCCTCTCAAGCACCCAACAACCCACACAAGTCCTTTTACAGCCCTTCCCATAAGACATTCCTCAACAAACTATCATTTTCTCCCTGGTCGCAACCATGCTAGTTCCTAAAACTCACGCGCCACTAGAAGAGCTATTCCCTGCGAATGAGCCCATACACGTCCCTGCCGACGCTTCACCCAACACTGGCTGGCCTGTCACGTTTACCAACTATGAATTTCCGATTAAAGGACAAGGCACGATCTCGCTCAAGATCAAGGCAGAAAACCCCTTTCGGATTGTGCTAGGGTCAGAAAGGAACCTAAACGGAACGCTGCTCGTACTCGAGGTCAACCTGAATAAGACAGTGCTGCGCTGTAACAACGATACGGGTGAGACTGGTGTAATCGCCGCGACTACCGAAAAGAAAGCACTGCTCGATAAGGGGACTAAGATATCGTACTGGGTGAGTCTCGACTACCTGAACTCGCGTGTTCGCTTTGGCAAGGGCGAGATGCTGCCGCAACTTGTTGTGTTTGAGGCGCCACTAGGCGTCAGCACGACCATGCACCCTCAGGCCGCTCATAACTACATGAGCTTATGCTACATCGGACTTGCAGCGCAGGCAGGTAATCCGCCACCGGAAGTATCCAAGCATCTGCTGTGGCCGCTACCTGTCGTGCTCACACCACCGCCTGTGTTGGTACCAAAAGACCGCATTACGCTGGAGATGATTGCACGCAACGAGGCGACCGTAGTCTCAAGTCTGCCAGAAGCATGCCAAGTGCTGTACGGCAGCGTCGCTGGCCCTGATATCAAATTGGACACTCAAGATTTTCGAGATTTCTCCGTCGCGATCAACCACAGTATCATTACGGAAGGCTGCATCTGTTATAATAAGTTATTGGAAAAAGCCAGTGAATTCGGCAGGTACGAGCCGAAAGAAACCTATCTGCGCATCACTTTAGGTCCGAACCAGGGAGACTCACCTGGCTCACCTTTCGTACTTGAAATCTGGCCTGGCGGGCACTCTTCGCCGATCCATGACCATGGCGAGGCATGCGCGGTGATTAAGGTGTTGCACGGTGACATCTGGGTCGAGCTGTATCCGGAATTGCACCCAAAAATCACCAAATACTTCACTGAAGCGATATTCCATGCAGGCGAAGTCACCTATCTGACGCCCGAGTACTACCAGGTACATAGGCTCGTCAATCGCAACCAACCTGGAAACATGACTGCGACGATCCAGTGCTACCGCTACCCAAATGACAGCAAGGTGCATGGGGAGTACTTTGACTATCTTGATGGCGACGATGTCAAGCACTTCACGCCGAATTCAGATTGGGAGTACCTCGAGTTCCGTGAGTTGATCCGCAAGGAGTGGTCCGATGCAAGACGTCGCATGACCACAAACATCTCGGATCCTTCTGAAGGATATCTTTCAGAGCCAGAAGCAAGTCCGGCAAGGTCTCCAGCCTCTGACCTTGGCCGCTAATATGACGCGTAGGGTGTAAGAAGGGCTGAAACTATGCGGGTGTTATGTTAGGCTTTGGTGGTTATTCCTCCTGCTTTCACAGAGGCCCTCAGTTCGATTTGCCATCATTACTATTTCCAGCTTCTTACAACCTCAAACAGAGCAAGCTGTTCCCTCGTGCTTAGTTTTCCTGTTTGCTTCATATTTGTGAGACCTATCACGCTACCCTTTTTTAAAAAAAAAAAAAAAAAAAAAAAAAAATAAACCTTTTTGAACCAGTTTTTTTTTTTTTTTTTTTTTTTTTTTTTTTTTTTTGGGTGAATATGAAGCACTCACTAGAGTGTCCCGCTGCAAAGTAGTTGATCCAGTCCCATAGAATCATTCCCTGTCCAAATGTGTTGACATCCTGACACTCATGAACCTCTCTCGCCCAATCTCTCTCTCTCTCTCCAGGTGTTCAGTTGCTCGCATTCGGTAATTCATTCATTTTTTTCTTTACTTTGTGGACTTTGTCTCTCGTCAAACTTCTAGAGGCAAGAACCTTTGTTGATTTGACCGCAACTCAAGCGTTTAGCCAGAAAATACACCGTTACAAAGGGTGCCTAGTGCATTTCAAAGTTATGTGATACGTTAGGATGAGAATCTGTCAATTTTTTTTTGGGGGGGGGAGAAGGAGGAGGAGGGAAAGGAAGGGGTGATATACTCTATGAACTGTTCTTTTAGCAATAGCAATAACAAAAAAAAAGTCGACAATAACCTTTCAACAGGCTCTTTTTGTACTGCATCAGAGAGTATCACGAAAAAAAAAAAAAAAAAAAGTTTTTTTGGACCAAGACGCCACCTTTCCACCATTTTTCAAGCTATTGAGCAAAGGTTTCTGACACTCTTTCAACCAAACTCTTCACCTATGACTGGTTCAAGGTATTGGTCTATTTACTGGTGTACTTCTGTAGACAACACAAGACCTGGCACTTTAAAAGCGAGTAAACTATACAAAAGACTATCCAAAGCACCTCCCGCGCAAATTTCCATGTCTTGTAAATACTCAACAATCTCTCCCTATTTTCGTCAGTTTCGGGGATCAGAGAAAAGGTACCAAACAAGCAATAATGCATACATATATATAAATATATTTATTCTGAGATAGGGATGCCCTTTGCCACCTATTTTGTAGCAACACCAAGCAATAGTCTTTCTTTCTTTCTTTCTTTTTCTCCTCGGTTTAGACATGCTATAATTAGTCTTGTTGGCGAAGACTTTTGATCCGCTGCTCCAAATCAAAGAGTTTGGCCTGGATCGTCGCCATCTCTACAACTTCACCAAGACCTAGTTGTAAAAGCAAAACGGAAGGGGGAGAAAAGAAGTTCGTGTCAACAAATATGTAATGTGCCCACCATCGTGATTAATCATAAGTACCCCACTCGCTCCATTTTTTTTTTTTTTTTTTTAAAAAATTAAAAAAAACAAATCTTACTTTTTTGAAATGAGGTTTGAGCCATCCGAAGAGACTTTGGTGCAAAGGCTCCAAACCAGAAGAGTGGATCCGGCTTCCTAACCTTTTTGGTCGGTGTCTGACCCGAAGTCGCGTTGGATACGGTTTTATCTTTCTGGTCACTGCTTGATTTTGTCTCTGGTGTGGTAGTGGAGGCGACTTTTTGGTCTTGGTTCCGCTCCCGATCTGGACGTTGTCGATTCCTGACTCCTTCTCCAGTAGATTCTTGTGCTTTGTCTGCCTGCTGGTCTTTTTCTAGGAGAAGGCTCTCTTCGAATAGGTTCCGGAGCAAGACCTCGGTCGCTCCACGTCGTTCACTAGGGAGGGGGGAGGGCACGAGTTAAGAAGGAAGGAAAGAAAGAGGTGTAAAGAGAAATGAACAAAAGACTATACAAAGGAGCTATTCTATGAGTGGCAAACTGCCTTGCATCCTCTACTTACACGCCATGGATTGCTCTCATTCGTAGATCATAACAGTCTGCAGAAACATTCCTGGGACCCATTGTATACTTGGCCTCCGAGATTTGCTCATGGCCCTAAATTGAACACGTACCCAGAAAAAAAAAAGAAAAAAAAAGTAGGCACTAATGTTCAGTTGGTTGCTTCTAAATGAGAACGTCCCAGAATTGAACACGTCCGCAATACAGTAACATTACTTGTTGAAAGAGATCGCTGATGCGGTTCCAGGCCGCAAGATGTTCATCAACAAGGGCCATGTACTCTAGAACAAGGACATCCAGCTCTTGGTTTCGGTCTGTGCTAGTCATTGTCATGTCCCTGTGTGTTTGAAAGTAGAATAAAGGGAAGGGGTGAGAGGGGAAGTAGTCTTAAATTTTTATTAGAAAAGTCGACAGACAGGGTAGTTTTTTACTCCACTTGTGTTGGGCGAGTTTGCATCTTTTGCAACCGGATCTGTCGCAAATAGTCCACCCCGGTTGCAATACCTATTGTCTGGCTCGACCCTGCAGCGTATACACTAGAAACTGCTTTCCTGGAACTACCAGAGCTTCGACTACTACTACTACTACTACCACTGAACGACCGGCTATCACCGCGACTACTGCCAAGTGAGTTGTCGACTTTGACAACTGGACGGACTCCACTAATGGTCAGTCGGCGAGACGCATCTAATGCAGTGGTGCCGAGGACCTGTGAGGACCCAGAGCCTGACGATGATGCAACGGAATACAAACTGCTGCTCTGCGGAATGTGTTTGATCCCAGTTCTATCGCTTCTATATGCACTGTCTTGGTTACTACTACGTCTCAAAGACCCATCAAAGGTGCTGTTTCCAGGAGCCGCTATTGTAGTCCCACTCGCTCCACTGACCGAACTGCGGTACGAACTGGATCGGGTGGAAGAAGAATACTTAGGGGCCTTTTCAAGAGTACTTCGGCCACTGAGGCGTTCTTCTGGCTCTGTCTTCACCTTCAAGGATTTGGAGGGAAGAGAGGAGTGACCAGAGATACTAAAAATGTAAAAGGAATAATATCAACAAAAAGGAACATTAGTTGAGGATTCACTCACACATAGGAGGCTTGTCAGATGTTATAGTCAACTCTTACTGAGAACTCCGGCTCCTTGAAGAAAGGAAACTGATGTTGGAACTATCTTGTGCCTGCAAGGAAGACAAGGGCGAAGTGGGTGACAAAGAGGTCGAGGAACTGAAAAGAGATCGTCCTGAAGATCGAGCATCCATAACCCATTCATGGTGTAGTCCTTCTGTGGGTTTCATTCGTTTTTCGGGGTCCCAGATCAAACATCTTGAGATAAAGTCCAGAAATTGAGCATCATTGCACTTGAGAGCTTGAGCCAATGTCTTTGAGCCAGGCTTGCGTCTCTTTCCTTTAGAATTTACCACAACTTTTGGAGTTCCGTTGGAGTCTACAAGGCCATGAGGTTGTGGGAGAAAGGGTTAGAAAGCGGATAAGGGAATTCGTTGGCAGCAAGCGAACATTAAGATGTACTCTGCTCTTTTCCTCTCTCTTACCGAAAAAGACCTTCTTTCGAGAACTTCGATCTACCAATCGTCGATCCGGCACACCTTGAATCTCCATAATGCAGGCTAGCTGTTCTTGCTCATTCTCTCCTGGAAAGAGCGGGTATCCGGTATAGAGTTCAGCGAGAATACATCCGAGACTCCACATGTCGATGGCCATGTTGTAGTTCATACCCAGAATAACTTCTGGAGATCGGTAGAATCGGCTCTGGATATAGGTATACACTTTCTCGTTCTCAAGACAACTGCTTCCAAAATCAATAACCTTGATACTGGACTTTGTGGGGTGCTTCAACAATACATTCTGTATGGTAAAAGAAAGCAATAGCTTTAGATTTCTCTTCAAAAAAATACAGTCCTCACCAAGACTTCTCATAAATTAAAGCAATATCCTACCTCAGGCTTGAGATCACAATGAACAACACGGTGCTTGCCCAATAACTCCAGTGACTGCAAGAGTTGAGTGCAGAATCTATTATCGGTCATCAATGTTAGTCTGGATTATCCACAAGTTGGCGTCAGCAGATTGATTGGTAGTAATGTGTCACATACCTCTTGATAAGTCCGAGACTGAACCCTTGAAACGAGTTGCTCTTTATGAACTCATACAGATTGATGGAGAGAAGCTCTGATGCAATGCAGAGATGGTTGCGAAAGTAAAAGTTGTCGGTCATCCTCACTAGATTATGTTTGGCGTCCGGGTCCTAAGGAAGTCACCCAAAAAAAAAAAAAAAAAAAAAAAAAAAGGTCCGCTTAGTATTTTAGCACTCTATGTCTAACAATAAGAGTTCCACCAGGTCCTAGAAATGTGAACTCATACCCATTTGTTCAACTTATCCAGGATCTTCACTTCAATGACTGCTTGACAGTGGAAGCGCTTCTTGTTCCTGATGATCTTGATGGCCACATACTCTCCTGTTTTATGGTCGTAGCACTTTGCGACTTGACCAAACGACCCCTTACCCAACATTTCCAGAACCTCATAACGGAACATTAGGTGATCATGATTCACAATAAGATAGTCGCCCCTGTCATCGTCATACCCTATAGTCAAAAAATAGGACATAGATTGTGTTAAAACTAACTCAAGCAGGTAACCGTTTGGTCTATGGTTAGCTTGACACTGAAGAGCAAATCTGACTGATAAAACATACCATAGTTATTGGTGCTCGAGTCCATTGTCGCTGGTTTCTTATGACGGCAATTTTGTCCGACATAGTAGATTTGAGGGTAATCGCCTATCTCAACTTTCTCATATGGGCTTAGGTAAGATGCATAAAGCTTCAACGCAGCATAAGGTGATAGAGGCAGGAGCGGGCTGGCAGTGGACGTGTTAGGCCTCGGTGATGATGAATCCGCAGATGATAATGGAGATGTTAAAGGTGATTTGTTAGGGAGAGCCAGTTTCAAGGCTTGGTCAAGTATGCTTTTGCTTGATTGCGAGGACTGAGAGGGCTGCGAACCGGAAATGCTGGTGCCAAAAGTTGAGGTTCTTGTAAAAGAGAGACCAGACCCTCTACGATCGCCCGAAGCCTTCGCGTCGTTATTAGGTCCAATACCCAAGTCTGACTGAGACTTGGAGAAACTAGAATTTGATACATGTGACTTTGACAAAAGTCCTGTAAGAGCATTGCCCGTGGTTCCTCGAATCGGTGCCGCCGTCCCTCCTGTTGTTCTAACCTGCGAAGCAGCCAAGACTGACTGAGCATCCAGAACCGCCGAGCGCCGGCGACCGAGTCCACTGAGCAACCCACTCGAGAAGCTCCTTGTGGTCTTGGGCTTTGCGATGTCTATGCCATCCGGAGCCTTAATCACAGTAGTTTCCTTTGACTCGGAGGTACTACGTCCATGGGCGCTTACTGAGTCCTTAGTAGATCGCGCCTGCATATCTTCAGGCGGTTCTGATGTCGGGGTTCTAGAAACTCCGTTGGCAGCAGGGCCTTTAGACAAATGGCGAGAGCTCCGCACTGATCCTGAAGGGCTCGGTATCATTGATCCAGCGGAACGTGACGACGTTCCAGTGTTACTTGTGACGCGAGATGTAGTAGTTCGAGAAACCGTAGACATATACATTGGCGGAAGGATTGTTGGGGCAGGCTTCTCTTTAGGAGGATCCATTGCGGATAGTGTCTAATCGTCAAGGCACGCTTAAGTCAGTACAATATCATTACACAGCCGAAACTGGAATACTCATTAAGATCAGAACAAAGCATCGCTACCTTTCCACGCTTGCGGCCGAGTGTTTGTGCACTACTAGTTGAACTAGAGGCTGAAGGCCCCTTTGAGGCTGATAATGCGGCCTTAATCTCTTGAAGTCTGCTCTTTGTAGTCTCAGTATTGGCGCTCGCTCCCCGCTGATGGAGCGAACTGGTGGAAGTATCGAAAGCAATACTCCTTCGGTGAGCATAGGTCTCGGACTTCCCCGATGATTGCCTGGGCACAACACGAGGTGAGATCTCAAGTGATGTGCGCACCTTCTTTGGAGATGCTGGTGCCTGAGTGGCTACAGAAGTATCAAGCTTCAAAGAACTGAGATGTTTGGAAAGATCTGCAGTAGGAACAGGTGTGGTGTCGGCAGTGTAGTGAGCAACCTTTGCTGAGGCAGTATGTGTAAGAGTCGACAGAGGCGAATTACGTGTATCCGAGTTCTCTCTTGCGTGTCGACTCTCTGTTGTGAGGACTAACGATTTTCGTGCCATTGACTGGAGCTCTCCTTGACTGAGTTGAGGTTGTTGAGAGGAGTGTTGTTGTGACAGGGGCGGGACAACTACCATGGTACTATGACTGGAGGCCTCTCCTGGAGTGCGCGATCTAGACCCAGAAGTAGAGGTGGGTCGGCTTCTATATTCAGCCGTAGGAGTCATGGCATTACTACTCCTTGACTTAGTTCGATGATGGTGAACCGAGCTAGGGAGATGAGGAGATGCTGCTCTTGAGTTTGCCCTTGACCTTGGTTTTGAATCTTCACTACTCCCAGAGTTGTGCAACGAAGAATGAGAGCTCTCTCTTCGATGCTTCGCTCTGATCTGATGGTCTCGTTGCTGTAGCTGTAAAAGGAAGTGCTCTTGCTCTCTCCATGAATCCCGTCTACTGGGCGTACGGTCAGACGTCATACTCTCATTTGTAGCATCGTCTGCTGGCTCACTCTGTTGTTGACCCTGTTCAGTTGTTTCCTCGCCTTCTGCCAACGAGGATGGGTCCCTGTCGCTTTCCTGAGCAACATTCTGTCTTCTTGATACAACTACACTTGCTGATTTAGGACGCCGAGAGAAGTTGTGGGGTTCAGCCTTGGTCTCCACAAATGCATTCTTAGAGAGAGCATCAGATGAGACAGGAGTAGTAGACCCGTGAGACATTGGCGGCGTTGAGGTATCCCAGGAAGCGGTGTGAAATATTGGTCCAGACGTGTAGGATGTACTTCGACAGTGAGCACGGGTTGAAGGTGAGGATGGTGTCTCATAGGATGCAGCGGGATTTCGCGAGTGATGCCCGGAGCTGCATCTGCTGGAACTTTGAGGACTTGGAAGAGTGGTCAAGGGCGACTCATCCGAACGCGAGCACGAGGATGGAGTCATCGGAGGGATGAGCGATATAGGCATATCAGACCTGTTTGATAGTTTGAGAAAGTGAGAAGTTAAACTCTGAACCACGGAGATGAAGCTAACACATCAACATAGAAACATACCCAAAGCTCTGACCCCGATAGTGAAACGTCGTTTTTTGTGGTAAAGATTGAGGTGGCGGCGAGCCTGCACTCCGAGCAGGGCCAGGATATGGCTTTAAAATACTTTCTGGATGAGTCCGCTTTGGGGAATCCTGTGGAGGTTGTGTCGAACGCTTCAGTTGGCTATACTCGTGAAGGCTGTGGCGAGAAGATGCTGTCGAGCTCTTCCTGCTAATGGATGAAGTATCTGGAGATTCTGATGGCGGGGACTGGATCCACGAATAAGGAACTTGAGGGATAATAGCACTAATAGATTGGCGATTCCTCGCTGGCAGAGACTTGCGGAATGCCTCCTTGTCAATGTTGACACTGCTTTCGTAGTACTCTACAAGAGATTGTCATATGGTTCAAGTTTAGTTATTAATGGGAAATGCTGGTCAGAGTCACTGAATTTTCCCAGAGCAGATGTCACCCCAACATCCACTACACGGGAGAGAAGACACTAGCAACCACCGTCGTCAATTTCACTCCTATCCCACTGAGACTCCATGCAATAATAGCAAGCACTTGCACTGAATTGGCAACTCAGGCGAAGTCATCAGGCTCAAGCGCGGTGGGGTACGCAAAGGGCTAAGGAATTTCGTCAAGCAAAGCACTCGGGGTATTCGTTACTGTTTAAATAGCGGCTAGTTGGACTTACGCGATTGAACTTGCTTCCGGGACCGTGAGCCAGATGTACTAAAGCCTCCTTCTGGAGGTTCTTCAAGACCATGAATGGTTTGACTCCGTGGTCGGACATCGCCGGCTGTGGAGAAAGAAGGAGTTGGTGAAAATTCTTTGTGAATGGCGTGCGGCGACACTGTTGGCCCCAACGACTCCCCTTGTTCCTGCTGTTGTTGAGCTGCTTGCCGCCGCTCTCTCCTCTCCAAGATGCCTTTAACGACTTCTTCACCAAGCGATGCTCCACGAGACTTGCTACTCTCGCTAGTTGAGAGTGACCTTCCCAGGGAATGGTGACTCTCGTTTTCAGGAGCTGCTTGAACCTCCGGTAGAGTGTCATTACTGTTACGCCCGCTGCCCGATGATGTTGTTGGTGAAGACAATGAAAGCCTATTTGATGAGCTGAGCATTGGGGAGGCCGGGTACTGTCTGAACTCTCGGATGGGCATCTTTCTTAACGAAGGCGATTTTGGTGGATGGCTGTTTGATGGGTTGCTATGAGATGCTGGATTCGTGACGTTCGCTTGGTCCATTGAATTCAATCCGTCCTGTGGCAGCAATTCATGTTGCTTTGATGGTAATGCAGCCTTGGGGGTTATTGATTTCCTCCGGGTTGCGAAAAATGATGATCTGATGGAATCCATGCCGAACTCAAATACGGGACGGACGGAGCAGGGCGATGATGATGGTGATACTGACTCAAACCGAGCGGGTAGACATGGAGATTCGCCACGACATTGGCCAGCGCAGCGTGGAATGACTGGGACGATGGAAGGATGGATGCTGGGGTGGAGAGTAAACCTGTGCGGCCGCCACTGCACGCGGGTCGTGCCATGGAAACGAGAGCCGAGTTAGCGGAGAGAGAGGAGCTGAGCGATATCATCAGCCATATTACGGGCTGGCGCACGCACCAGTCTTGTCTGACTACCTCCTCAGCTTTACGCCGTTGTACATGAAGATGTTGGCCATCTCGCCGAAAATCTGTTTAGCATCAGCGACATGTCTCAATTGCTCCGACTGTCGTCAATCCCCCCCACATGGCCAGCATCTCAGGAACAGGGGCACAGGAGAGCTGCAAGATGGCCGTCCAAACGCCACGTCTGCCGCAGCCGAATCGACATGACATGGCACGAAGCAAGTAGTAGATGGCTCTTACACGGGCCTTGGAAGCAGTGATCGCCATAGAGCAACCCCCCTCCCCTCCCCTCTTCCTCCTCCTCCTCCTCCTCCTCCTCAATTGCTGCATCCTTGTGAGGATGCCGAGATGATGGAAACATAACAATAGACGCAAGGCCTCAGGTCACGACAATTTGATAAAGGGGAGAGACACACTCCAGCCGCAGAGTCGATCTCAACAGAGCCATCTCAAGCTCTAGGTCGAATCGCGTGCCAGCAGCGCTAAAAAGAGCTGCCTTCTTTGGAAAGGAGGGCCTCCGAACGCTGTCCTCTCGACTGCTCGACTGATTGTCTTGCGAGCGCCCAACTTGTTTACATACAATGGCTCGTTGCTCCGTTGTCCGCTATAAAATGTCTACGTTCAACTAGTCAGGCTGGACTTTACCCTCATTCTCTAGTCCCTCTCCGCCATCCGTGTTTTACCTTCTAGTGTTTACTGTGCCCTCCTTCCTCCCATCCTTTCACCTTCTTTTATCTTTTCACAGAGTAATTGCCTTGCAATGCCAGCAAAGTTCAAGGTCACGATTGTCGGAGGGGGAATAGGTGGCCTTGCCCTGGCCATCATGTTTGAGGCTGCAGGCTTTGACTACACTATCCTTGAGCGATCTTCTACGCTAAAGACTACCGGAAGCATGATTGCCCTCAACGCAAGCTCTCTCCGCCTAATGGAACAGCTAGGACTCTGGGAAGATATCAAACGCATCTCGAAACCTATCGAGGGGTTCAACCTCCAAAACGAGGACCTTACTCCTATCGGCTTTATCGACTTTACTTTTGGTGAGAGACACTACGGCTACTATGGATGTGTGATGGCTCGGTCCGCTCTCTTTGAGTTGCTCAAGTCCCGCGTCCCGACATCAAAAGTCCTGTTGAATAAGAAGGTAGTCTCAGTGGAAGAAACAGACCAAGGCGTATTATGTCAGTGCGTGGACAAGACCTCCTTCTGGAGCGACATCCTTGTTGGTGCTGATGGAGCCTACAGCACTATCCGCAACTGGTTGTACAGAAGATTTGAGCAGCTCGACCGGCTGCCAGCTCCAGATATGGAGCCACTCAGACTCTCGCATCTCTGTGTGATGGGAGTCTCTTCCACTCTTGACCCGTCCAAGTTCCCAATGCTTAGAAACGAGTTTTCGAGGTTCGAACTGATGTTATTCAAGAAGAGCCAATACTCAATCTGGCTTACGCCCATTGCAGGCGATAAGATTTCATGGTGTTATGGTGGTGAGATGGATGAAAAGACAAGTAATACCCTTGAGCAAGGAGCCGATGGACATTGGGGACGTTGCACAGCCAAGACTCGATCGATACTTGATGCTGTCCGAGACGTCAAAACCTCTTTCGGATGCACTGTTGGCGATATTATTGCAACAACACCAGAAGAACTTGTCTCTTCTGTCATGCTTGAGGAGAAGTACTTCTCAACATGGCACAGCAAACGAATTGTCCTGCTTGGCGATGGTGAGTATAAAGAACGATTCTCTAGGGATGTAACGTTGCTGTTCACTTTCGACAAAGACTGATTTAACCATCTCTCACCACGTTATAAAAGCATGCCACAAGGTACTACCATTTGCCGGTCAAGGCGCCGTTCATGCGATGCTCGATGGACTTTGCCTTACCAATCTGCTCTATGATATGACCTCGACATCGGCCGAGGACTTCGAAAGCGTCTTTCAAGAGTACCATAGGCTGCGCTCCGATTCTGCAAGAAAGGCGATCCTCGGATCAAGACTATTTGGCTACTTTGTTGACTCAAAGGTAATTTAGTCGCCCATCCTCGTGAACCATGCTAATTTCGATTTATCATTCTCACTTTTGGTACCTCCTTTCCTTTACCCAGGGCTTTCTGGCAAGATGGATCCGCAAGATTGCACTGAGTATCCTTCCTCAAATAATTACGACAACGTTAGCTGATAGGGTGATGCGCGACCGTCCTCAGCTTCAATTCCTTCCACAGGTTGAGGACCGCGGAAGTGCCAAAGCTTGGTACTCATAGGATACCAGCCTCTTCGCTGTTTTCCTTTCCTTTTTTTTTTATCCTCTATTATTTTATATTGGGTTGTTTTAAAGCGGGATGTCTTCAGCCTGGTAAGGAAGCAGCACTATAGCCCCAATTGAGGCACTGAGTGCTGGCTCCAGCTGGGCCGAGTTGTCAGGAGACCTACTCTTGGAGGCGCTGTAGACCACTTCTCAGTTTTTAGTCGCGAGAGTAGGACAATAAATGGCCACCTTGGTACAATAAGGAGCAAACCAATCGCCCGTCCATCTCCAGCATTTATAGGTGCTCATTTTAGCAGTCCGCCAGACTGAGACAAACATGTCAAGTGCATTCTTGTAGAATATCAGCCTTTTATAAAAACATTTTGTGACCATTTTCTTCATTCTCCATGTATTCCCAAAGTCACTCTTCATCGTAGCCACTGTCAGTATCGAGGTCCCGGAGCCAGCTATCAATATCGTCGCCTGTGTCTGTCGCGCTACTGTCACCTATTCCATCATACTCTTCTTCCTCCTCGCCTTCCTCCTCACGATTTCTGGAGGGCCTAGGAAGAAAAGCCGCAGCCCTCCAAGAGCTCCTACCATCAGAGTTTGGGGCAAGGTCTTCATTTGGTGGAAGTGTTGGTGCACATGGCATCGTCTCCGTCACTGTTGACCAAGATGTAACCGTCGAAGTCTTGAACGCAGTCTTTGTTTTGGTCTTTGTCGCGGCAGGAAGGGTAACGGTTTCTGTTACTGTCGTTTGCTCATATGCAATCTGGTGGACATTTCCAGCCTCCCCTTCTCCAGACCCGTTCCCCCCAGCTGAAGCAATATCAACGATGCCCTCAAGCGCATAGTCGACCTCGGCAGTCAGATCAACACCATTTTTGCAGACGCAGAGCACTCGGATGATATTGGTGTCTGGCTCTGTGGTGCAACGATTGACTTCCCCAGCAGGCTGACGGTCTGCTCCCTGTTGTACCCCTTGATCTTGAGGGTATTCGCGCTGGAGGCACCTCAGATGGCAAAGGTATGCGAATGAGTTGCAGAAAGGTGAAACCGCCCAAGCCGCAGACCCTGGATCTGTGAATTCTTCTGAATCAAAGAACGTGTACGCTGGCGAGAGAACTATGTTCTGTTCTTTGGTCTGAACACCTGGTGTGGAGTCGACCGATTGTGCGACCACTCCCACTCGTCCTTGATAGATGGCCAAGATTGATAAATATGCGATAGCGGTGGTCAGACAAGCACGCTTGCCTGCCTGTCGTCTATTGAGGTGTTCCTGAGACTTCATGATGGGTGTACGAGCGAACGAGCGAACGAGCGAGGCAAAAGGTAAGATGCAGAAAAGACACCAAGGTGTTGCCACAGATACACTATCTGAAAGAATTTAATTCTGGTTTGCCCCACCATCTGTGCTGGTGGGATATCGAACTGCCTACTACATACCTAAGAAGGAATAGGAGTGTTCAGTATATGAGAGTCTTCCTATTCCTGTTAAATTATGCCCTTCGTCCTACCTCAAAGTGATCTAGAGGAGTTCTTGAGGTGGGCGCTACAGTAGCTCTGTTCGGACCTTGTCGCCAACAATCACTAACAAAGCGGGGATAAAGGATCCATGACCAAAGGATGACCGAAGAGGAGATTATTGTTTGTGTGGTACCCAAACGATTGGGTTCAAAAATGAATTGAGCAGAGACAGAGTGTTCTATCGGCGACAAGGTGGTAGCCAAACCTAACAATCTATCCACAAATGGAGGAGTAAAAAAAAATGTGGCTGCAGGCGCCACCAAATGTAAAAAATAGCAATCAAGGAGGCCACCCATGCATTGAGCTCTGCTCTTCTACCACCAGCCGAAAAAGAAGCATGGAGTTCGTAACAAGTAGGTTGTAGTCAAGACTAGGCCCCACAATGCAGGAACTACACAAAATCTTTTCCAAATTCTGGAGGGATTGCTGCACTAAGGATGCATTTCTATTCAGATGAAATGGAATTTTGAAGGACAACATTTTTTAGGAATCTTTCGATTGACACATGACATTCAATATACCCAACTCTTTAGCACAACAAAAGCGGGAGCTCATTGCGGAAGATATATTGACCAACAAAGAGCTTGTAACGCATCTCATTATTGGCCTTGATGTTTGGCTATTTTTCACCCAGCGCTTGCAGCACCATTTGTCCCTTATTATTTTTTGCTGACTTGGCTGTCACTCCAATTCACAGATAATAGACTATGATAGGAGGAGGAATAGTAACAGAGAGGCGCTTACAAAGCTGAAGAAGGGAATGGAAGGCGGTAGGTTTACTCTGATGCTTTACAGCTGCTAATTACTTACCTATTGTGTGAACACCAGTGCCCCAAAGTCTTTGTCTAACATATCAATTATTCGTACTGTCATAAACAGAGAAGAAGGTTTGGATCAACCTGGGTGATATGTTTATCAAGATGCCGAAAGAAAATGTTGAGGCCATGATCAAGAAAGGTCAGGGAAATATTTTGGATGCTATACTCCTAAAATGTGGTTGAGAAATGACACGCGTACTTCGCTCATATCTTCTTTTCTTTCTTACCGCCTCACAATATCATAATTCCGTACTTGATTAGACCAAGATACATTGGACAAGGAGATCACTGAAATCCGAGAAGTTATGAAAGATAAGGTCATTGAGCTTGAGAAGCTCGATGGAGGTGACGGGTCAAAATCAGGAGCTTTCAAGCTGAAAGGAATGACCAAATAAACATGCTTGGCTATGGACCGTACCAAACACTACATTACTCACTGGGACGATTACAAAAGAGACTCGCGGGATTGCTGCCATTTGTTCAGAACAACTGATATTTTTATGGGCTTGTGAACAATCAAAATATGAAATACGCGCATGACAAAAAGGATTGCAGTCTGATCATCAAGCGAAATACATCAAGGAGAGCTGGATGAATCTATGCGAGTAGCTACCTCTTCAATTTTCTCCGCTTTCCTATGGAAATACGCCCAAGATGTGACAAAGATTGCACCCAGGACCATAGAGATGCCCGCGGTAATAATCACAGGGGTATATGAAAGGTTTGGTAAGGTTGAGTCAAGGATGAATCCTGCCAATGGAGACCCTATCCAGATGGCGACGCCACCTGCAGCATACATAAGACCTATCATGGATGCAATCTCTTTTGTCCCGAAGGATTCAGCCACAGCGACAGGCACCAATGAAACGTAGGCACCAGCAAACATATTGAAAGTGACTCCCATCAGTAACAGCGTACCGAATGACTTTGCAATATACCAAAGTACTGTTACTGCGAAAGCTGTCATCCAGACACAGAACATGAGTGTCCGCGTATTTGAGACACGGTCAGCGATCAGGCCGAGCATGATTCTACTGACAAACGCTGCGCCATTGGAGATGCCTAAAATCAAAGCACCATTTTCGGGAGTCAACCCAATGAATACCGCGTACGCTATTTGAAGAAGGAGCTTCATAGAGTTAAAAGGATGAACAGAACCAACCTCGAAGTACAGAATGTGCTTCCGATCCCCACGACCAAACAATACAATTGTATATTCGGTCTGTAACTAGGGACCCTTAGACTTACTCTGCATATAATACAGTGGGATCAAGTAGCCAATGGAGGCAGCCAGCTCAGCCAGGGTCAATGAAAGGAACTGTGGATCCTTGAAAATGCGGATAGATTGGAAAAAGGAAGGCTTTTTGGCAGCCACCTCCATTGTACCATAGCTATCGCGCTTTTTCATTGGTTCACTCTTCATAGCACCCTCAACAGTCGCTTCTGAATTCGAGTTGGAGAGTCTTCCAGGACTGCATGTCTCAAGATCATCAGTATTGTTTCTGGCCGAGCCGACTTGACTTGACTCGATCTCTAAACTTGAGTTCAGTCCATTTCTATCACCCAATCTTGAGTTCGCAGTGACTTCAGAGGATGGTACTAGGCTCTTATTCGAGCCACGGTCTTGATGCAGAGACTCTACTGGTGAGGGACACGAGCCATCATCAAGATCTCTTCGCTCAGGGATCAGGAAACTTGCTCCTCCACTATTTAATTTCATACAAGATGGAAAGGCAGAAAAGGGCGGCGTCAGGGGCGCGGTCAGACCTGTCAGATCGAGGCGTTGCGCCCAGAGAGGGCCGATCAACCGCAGTTGAGAAGTACTTTTTCAACTTTCCGCCTTTTTTCCTCCCTCTCTCCCCCTTTTTTTTACCCAACGCTCTCGACAACAACGACGAATCACCCCTTCTTACCACACGACAAAAGTCATCAAGGCCAGGACCCGTAGTGTCCAAAAGGTATCGATCTTGTCGATCAGGGCTTGGGTCAGGGGCGCAAGACCAAATCCCCCGAGACCTGTACCAGAGACGGCAATACCAATCGCTAAGCCTCGATTTACAACAAAGTATTGCGAGGGTGCTGCAATCGCTGGATAGTACGTTAGCGAGGCGCCGATTCCAAAGAGAACACCTTGACTTGCATACAAGTGCCAGAGCTACATTGTCAACATATTCAGAAAAGAGGAAAGAGAAAAGGGGAGTGAGAGAGTGAAGGAAAAAGAAAGGGCGAGGTTCTTTGATTGATATTGGCGCGGGATGCAGCGAAACAAAGGTCTGCGGAGGCCCTAAGCACACACGGAGTAGGATACATTGTCTTGTGGGAGAATGAATGATTGTACCAAAAAAAGAGAAGATGGGTGCCTTTTTTTTCACAACTTGTGGGGGAAGGGGGGGTGCTTTGTTGCCATAGCATGGTCACACAACCCTCGCCCTTCCAAGAGATGCTCCTATTCGTTGTACCTCTTCCATCCTCGATCATTTCAAGAGCCCCATGCATCGCCTCTGTTTACCTTAGTGGAGAAAGAAGCCAGGACCAACGAGACTGTCATGATCACTGTCCCAACAAAGGCCGTCCCCCTAAACCCAAATCGGTCTGCCATAATCCCAGACAGAAATCCTGCAATGTAGGTGATGGCTGATCCGGTCGTCCCCACAAAGGCAATAGACGATGGCGTCGAGTCTGGGAAGACCAACTGGTAATGATGTTCGAAAATACCAAAAACAAATTCGGTAGGAGCAAAGACAAAACAGTGGATCAACATCGACCCCAGGACAGCGAGCCATCCTTGGAGTCCCCCCTCCAAAAAGGGGTTAGAAAAACTCGAGTGGCGACCCTGTCGAACAATGGCATCACTGCAATCATTATTGATTGTGGATGGCAATGCTGTGATAGAAGAAGAAGAAGGAGAATGGCATGTCTCTATGGCCGTCGAAGTAGTAGACATGACATTGCAGTCGCTATCAGCAGTCTTGGCTACGATTGTCCTGTTGGTATCTGCCCGCTGAGGCCGTTGCAGAGACGGTGCTGGGTTCTTTTGTGGAGTAGGAATCATGATTTGCTTTCTTTTTCTTTGACGAGGCCTGTATTCAGGCGTATCTCGATCACTTGAGAACTTGGGATGATTGCAAAAAGGACGTGCCGCTGGGGGGCAGGAGGGAGGGCACCAAGATTGGGAACTCTTTGCTTGGCTCTGAGGAGGACTGAGCTAGGATTGGTCAGAGGGCTTTCTGTAACTTGTTGGACGACCAGAGCAGACCGGAAGACTGTGGCTAGGTTGATTAGAAGGTCAACCGAGAAGAGTAGAAGAAGAAGAAGGGAGGGAGAAGAGGGAAAAGAGAGAAAAGAAGAAGGAGGAAGAGAAAAAGAAATGGCACGGCAAAGAGGGTCAGACGAGAGTAAAAAACGACGAGTACAAGGTTTGCGTCCTGCTTTTGATTCACTCGACCTCACAAGTTTGTTTGTCTCAATCTTTTACGTTCGGGTTCCTGAAGGCAAAGTGACTGCCAGAGCTCTTTTTTTCAACTTCCGCAGGCATCCCGCCCATACCCTCCCCTCGTGCCTTCCCTTGGCCTGCCATTTTCTGCTCCGCAGGTCAATACAGGAAGGTGGCCAGCAATGGACACTTGCACGTTTCCTCTTGGATGAATTATGGACGCTCACAAGCTCAGTATCCCTCTCCTTTTGGATGTACCCGTCCCGTATACTATTTCTAGCGGCGACGGATACGCTAGACATCAAAAAAGGCGCGTGCATGCCCTTGAACTCTTTCATGTGTCTTATAGAGGCAGTAGACGGATCTAACCAATCGCATTTTGACTTGCTCTGGCACCAGACCCACGCCCAAAGCGCCTTTTTCAAAGATGAATCAGATCTTTCAAGTCTTGAAAATTCAAAGCAGATAGAAAGAAAGAAAGAAAAAGGAAGAAAAGATATTAGTGAGGAGCGCTTTCAGGATAGCAAAGTATCAACATAATCCGCGCTCCTAGATCCCCTGTGCGGAAAAAAGACGCGTAAAAAAAAATGCAGGAAACTCAATATGGTACAGTTGACTCGGAGCCTCTCACTGCAGTGGTTGTCAATGGATGCAGGCTCTCAACTGTCATACGACTCGTCTTGCTAGCATAGGCAATACATACTTTCTTAACTCTTTTATGGAGGAGGATGCCACCTGTACTACTCCTGCATTCACGTCCAGGTTGCAACTGGACTTTTTTTTTTTTTTTTTTTTTTTTTGTGCAATACGACTGTCAACGCTCTCATACTGTGCTCAGAAGTAGGGCTGTTTACAGAAATGTTCTAGCACTACAACGACCTAAAGTCTAGACTACGCCTGCCCGCTCGTGTCTGGAGTACTGCAAGGAAGCAATGGATTGACTCCACACGCCCCATCTCCTCTTCTCTAGGGCAATGCTACTTGCACACTCGAGCTTTGCGGTATTCAAACAGTCCCAAACGCAGCGTGGCATACTCAAAACAAAGCTGTGAAATGAAAAGGTCGTGAGCTACCTCGAAAGAGCGTAATCTCGAAGGAGCCGTCCGGATACTAATGGAAAAATGATTTCTTTGTTGCAAAATGGTATGGAGTAATTAGGTCAAATTGATGCCTGAAGGTAACGGCTACTAGCACCTTATGATGCGGGATGGATAGTCTAGCAAAAACACATATCGCAGCGCACTTTTAATTGAACTTTTTTATCTTTCAATAGGACAAAATTCTAGACCAATATTTCTCTTACATCAATGATACTATTGCAATCTGAACCCAAATGCTCTTTTTGACATCAAGACTTTATCAGCAGTCCAGTGTGGTATATTGGACTCTATTCTGAATAGGCTAGCTCGTAGAATCTCTTTCATTAAGATCACTATCTGGATTCCTTGCCTTTGTGCGTCGGATTAAATAGGCCCAGGTTGAGGCGAACAAAGCTGAGAGAGCAAACATCCCACCCGCATACATGATTGTTGGAAGAAAGTTGACATTCGGCTTGGACTCTCCTAGAGACATGCCGCTGATCCAAGATCCGCTTATTAATGCAACACACGAACATCCATAAACAACTCCCAGAACGTTAGAGACCTGGGCAGGACCTATTTAAAAAATCATTCAAAACATTCAAGACATTGGGACCAAAGATAGAGATGTACAGTTCCATGAGTGTTTGAGTCATCTAACCAAGTTCATAGGAATACAATGACCGCCTTGTCAACTTATCTTACCGTAGCTTTCTGCAACAATCACAATCATGGATGTCGTGGTCCCTGAGAAAGCAATCCCATAGACGATTGCAAAGGTCAAATATACACCAAAGGATTTTGAGAAAGTCCAGAGCAAGAGTGTCGAAAGTGTAACCGTCCAGATGCTGGTAATGAATACTATGTCAGATGCGATCCAGTCTGCCATTAGCCCAGAAACAATCCTCGAGATAAATGACACTCCATTGAACCACCCATTGATTGAGGCACCCATCTGTTTGGAGATACCGATGTGCGTGCTATACACTATAATGAAAATTTGCCAGAGTATCTGGTTAGTATGCCATTCAAAGAAAGAAGGGAAGAAAGAAAGAAAGAAAGAAAAAAGAAAAAGAACAACATTTCGAATATACTCAAGAAAAGGAAAACCTACGCTCCATAAAGTAGATGGGAGTGAGATAAGCCATCGATAGACTGAACTGAAAACTGACCAGACAGGCAAACTTTGGCGATTTCATGAATGCTGGTATACTTATACTGAAGCTTCTACATTGCCTCTCTTGCTCGTGGTGTTCTGTCCTGGAGCACAACTGGTCCTGCTCAAAGAGCATCAGACTGGCAATACCGCTGTCATAAGAAGGGAAAGTACAATGACATTAATTAAGCAATATCACGATTACTGGAAAGATCAAATGCACTGGCATCGTGTCCGAGTGGATACATACCAGATCACAAAACTGTAAAGTCCAAGAGCTCGGAGAGCCCAGCGAACGCCGACCTTGTCAATCATGATTTGAGTCACTGGGGCTAAATAGAATCCTCCAAGTCCAGATCCTGAGGCTGCAATTCCCAGAGCAAGCCCACGCTTCCGTTTAAACCAGTATGTCGGAGCTGCGATGGCCGAGAAATATGCAAGGGAGCCCCCGATTCCAAAAAGAATCCCATGTGACATATAGAGATGCCATACCTATGCTTTTGAGAACTACAATTCTTCAGAAGAGGAGGAGAGGAGAGGAGAGAGACGATGAAAAGTGCAAAATTCTTGTGAAGTATTACCTGTGTGGCAAATGAAGCCAGAACTAACGCCAGAGCCATAATTAGGGCCCCAATTCCGGCAGTGGCCCTATATCCTATCCGATCTGAGACACTCCCGACCATGAATCCGACCAAATAAGTCGTTGACGAACCAATGGTTCCGATAAGTGCGATCGACGAAGGACTCGTTCCAGGGTACGAATGAAGGTACTCTTGCACAAAAACTCCAAAGATGAACTCAGTTGGTGCAAATGCAAATGTCTGAATCAGAACCGAGGCAACAACCACAAGCCATGCTTTCCATCCGCTATCCAGAACCGGATCCTGAATGGACACTGGTCTACTTGTGTCGATCCTCGGGATCCGGTCAAGTAAGAACTCTTTACCCTGCGAAAGAGACTCAAGATCAGATTTGTCTATCGGTAGCCTTGCCGTGGTAGCGGTAGCAGAAGATGAACTCGATATTGGGGTATGCGAATTTGATCGCTCGAGATCACAAGAACTAACATTCAATACCAAAGGATTAGCGAGTGATACTGTGGGTCGCTGTACCGCCCCAACAGTCTCGAGGCCATGCTCACTCTCCGAGATGAAGTTCCGGTCCTGTTGCTCCAGCGTAGCTTTTTGTCGCTGTTGGTCCCTCCATCGATGGGTCCACGCAGCTAGAGATGGAATACGCTTGGTCCATGTAGAAAAGGAAGGTAGCATCCCTTTCCAGGCGGTGCATCGACGTCGGGCGACAGTGAAGATGTTGAGTTTGGTGCTGGCCACTGGAGGGAAGTGTCACAGAAAAGGATAGAGAAATAAGTTGGGCTTGGGGGGAGGGGGAGGAAGGGAAGGGAGAAAAGTGGCTTCTTCACTGCTCTGGCCAACGTTGGAAGATAACCCCACATGCACCGTCGAGACGGAGACCCACAAGGCATCCCAGAACTCCCTGATCATCAGTGACTTTGCCTTCCCTTGATGACTGGCCTCACAGTCAGGCTTCAAGCAAAAGACCTGCTGCTGCAGGGATGCAGGCTCATGGCAAGCAGACTCTCCTTTCTGGGCATGTCCCACCCCTCTGCTCCTCAGTCCTACCTGCGAAAACTGAATTTAGCGACTCCTCCCCCTCCTCCTTTCCCCTTGCTCTTGGTTTCGGAGGCTGGAAGGATATCGCTTGTGTTGTCTCTGTCTGCATAAAGCATAGGCTTGACTGTATTTTCTGTGTCTTTTGGTGAAGGCAGATTGAAATGCATTCCGAGGATGTCCCGTTTGTGCTACGGCTGTGTTCGACGGATGATCGCCCTTGGGCTTGGGTCCTTTTTAAAAGGAAGAGAGAGGTTCCGTAATAGGATGATCGTCCATCTGGTGGGCCATTTCTCAGCGCTCAATCCTATGGTGTAACATGATGGTTGTCTTCTGGTGTGCCACTTTTCAGTACCATGCCCAACGGTGGAAGAAAAAATTTGGAGAAAGGTCTCGGAGTGAAGTTGCGGAAAGGTATAGGGGTGGCAGGTGTCGAGATCAACCAAGTCCTGCAGGACCAGAGCAAACTTAGGGATGTTCTCATGGAGGGAGATCATTTGGCCATCGTCTAGCGATATATTTTATTGGGAGAAGACTTCCCTGCTTGGTATTCTATAAATGTGATAATGAGCTGGCATTCAGTAGCCGGGTGGTGGATTGTCCGAGGAATAATGGGTATAATAAATAGAGTAGATAGCCGAAAGCAGCTCATGCAGCGGCTTTTCGCCTAGCGTCTGGCCTCATTGATGCCTGCACGCGCCTCGGTTGCAGCTGCCTCCGCCGCCTCCGCCGCTGCTACTGCACGCTTCTTGCTTTTGGCCATTCGTCGAAAGAAGACCCAGATGGTGATGCACAGGGCGCCAAGGAGCAATGTTCCTCCTGCTGTCATGATCACAGGCAGGTACGTGATGTTGGGCTTTGTCGAGTCGAGGATGACTCCTGCAACAGGAGCACCAGCAAGCATACCAATGCCCCCTGCTGCATACATGAAGCCAATCACTGTCGAGAGTTGGTGTGCTCCGAATGTCTCTGAGACAACGAGAGGGACAAGAGAGACGTAGCCCCCAGCAAAGAACCCATAGACAATTGCAAAGCCCAAGTACATCCCGAAAGACTTGGACAAGGTCCACAGGATTAGAACGGATCCTGCAGCAACCCAGGCACAAACGCTGACAACAAGCGTCTTGGGAAGTTTGTCTGCTGCATATCCAAGCACAATTCTGCCTAGGCAAGACGCGCCGCTAGAAATGCCAGCAATCAACGCACCATTCTCAGCTGTGAGACCGATGAACAAGCTGTAGGCTACAACACGAACAGAAGCCTTGATTAGTAAACAAGTTAATAAGGAGTGTGTACAAGAGAAACCAACGTAAGAGGCGATTGACCATCTGCTTACTTTGGAAGTAGTACATGGGAATAAGGAAGCCGATCGACGCAGCAAGCTCAGCAAAAGTAAGAGACAGAAACTGGAGATCCTTGAAAACTTTGAGCTCAGCAAAGAATCCAGCCATGCCTTTAACTTTCTCTTGCCCTTTGACCTTGGGCGAAAGTTTCTCGGAGAGCTGGCCAAGTTCAGCGTCCGAGATGGCGGGGGCGGGCTCGGGAACCTTCTTGCCAATGCGTCGTTCAGTAATCATGAAACTTGCTGCTCCGCTAAAATACCCAGAGGATCGTAGAAAAAAATTCAGAAACAAAGAAAGTATTTGTCGGCGTAAACAACGTTATTAATGGGTTTGTCCAAGAAAAAGAATCAAAGTTTTCACAGGATACAGAAAGTTAAAAATTCCTTACCAAATAATGATACAGAAGAGAGCCAACGCTCGTAGAGTCCAACTCGCACCGACAGCATCCATCAGGGCCTGAGTAGCGGGCGCAAGTCCAAGACCACCCAGACCGGTGCCGCTCACGGCTAGGCCAAGAGCAAGTCCTCGCTTGGCGTCGAACCAGTAGGATGGTGCGCCAATCGCTGGGTAGTAGACCAAAGAGGCACCCGCACCAAAGAGGACACCTTGAGTCAAGTAAAGTTGCCACACTTGAGTTGCAAACGAGGCAAGTACTAGTGAGATTCCCATTACTGCTGTTCCCAACAGGGCCGTAAAACGATATCCAAACTTGTCGGCAGTGGCTCCACTCACAAACCCTGCAAAGTATGTGGTGCTGGAGCCTAACGTTCCGATGAAAGCGATTGAGCCGTGTGACGCCGAGGGATACATGATCATGTAATGGTGCTCGAAGATTCCGAAAATATATTCCGTGGGAGCGAAGCAAAAGGTATGGATCAAGAAACTGCCAAGAACGACCAACCATGCTCGAACTCCACCGTCCGGAGCCCTGTCAGAAAGATCGACTAAGGTCGGACTCTGGGAAACTTCGAGGATGGACGGGGCTGACGACTTTACTTCGAGGGAATGGGCAGGAATGATGTCGCAGGAGCTCCGTGGGGTCTCCTCGACACCACCAGAGGTAACCGTGGTTCGGGCCATGTTTTTAGATCTCACTTCAGGGTACGGGATTGGCTGGTGATACAATACTTCGTCTTGCAGGAACTGCGCCCAGGGTTACGATGGCACCAACAGCGGGAGGGGGACAGGGGATAGGGGAGAGGGGAGGGATGGGATGGGAGTGGGGAGGAAGGCAGGGAATGAGGAATAGTCTACTTTCTCGAGCAATGGCCGCAGACTCATTTAAAGATTTTTGCAGCTGTATGCCCCAGACTGTTTCTCTGGTACGTTCGACACTGACCTAAGGTTTAGACAAGGCCAGAGTAACAGCCGATTCAGTCTCCTCTTCGGTCTTTCGATTCGTGCTGCAGCCCGCCTCACTCTGGCCTGACATTAAACTCTGTCAGCTGGCATTGGTTTCCGCAACATCCTCGGTCGAGAAAGTTTGTACTTGTCTAAATGAGGAAGCGCTGTAAAAATCATCGCCCTCCTATTCTCCAAATCCTCTGCATGTATCCAAGATGAGCGATGGACTACAACAACCATCTCGAAGCTACCCTATGGTAAACACAGGAGTACACAACACCTGCCAAAGCGGCGAGTCATCGTTTGTGGCCCCGCGCCCGGACACTCCTAGGAAGCACGACATTCCCAGGAAAATACGGTGCACACGTTCCTGCGCCTCCTTTGAGCCACGGACAATGGCCTGGACAGAAAGGAACATGATTGCTCGTTTAGGAAAGAGAAGGTCTGATCTCCCACGCTCAGTCATTCTTACCAGTCCACTCGTGGCGCCATGAAATACACAGAGGCAAGGGGCGGGAGTAAAAAAGGATCGGAGAAATCGGGGTCTCAACTTTTGTGCTTTTCCTCTCCCCAGGGTGACTCGATGTACTGTAGACGATTGTAACCCGTCCAGTTCAAGGTATTACAAAAGGCAGCCAACACGCAATGATAAAGATCTGCTTACACTCAGGCTTTCAGTCTGACAGTCGAGCGAGCACGTTGGGTTTCTCATGGACTGGAGCAAGAGTGGTAAGACAGCAGAGAAAGAGAAGAATAGTAGCGAATTGGTTTTTCGAGATCATTGTCTCTTTGATTTCATCACCATCTTGTGAACTGCCAAGAATGTGGGTCAGCGGGTTTGCTAGGAAGACATAGTCCTTAGTCCATGTGTCTTCTTGTGGATAGACCACATCCACTCAATGTACCTATGTTATCTAAGAGTAGAACTAGCCACCTGGCTCTTTGCACTAGCCATGTTCTATACCTTTCGTTTGGTAGAAAAAACTGCGGCCGATTGATGACATTGAACTAGACGTTGGAAAGGGGTACAGGTGCACATAGGGGGGATGGCACAAGAGCCGTAGTTTATTGCAAATCAAGATGTCGTCTCCAATGGAAGACTCGGGTGTATCCTTATCAAGCATTAGGAATGATGCGAAACCTGATAGATTATTCTGGAGAGTTAGCTCGAGGGTGCTACTTATTTGAGCTGATAGTGAGAACACTTTCTGTATCGGAGATGTAGTCTGATTGTGCATTACCAGTGAGCAAGTGATTCAAGACTCTGCGAGACTCGCCGTTGTTGCTGTGGCGCTTCAAGCTGGAAAAGCAATAGACAAAACTACCTCCTAATTTAGAGATTGTAGTCGAGCAGGCCTCTTAGAATGAGTTGATTAGAAAAGTAGGGTTGACGAAGGATTCCGACTTGGTCCTAGCCGGGTCTTTACATGATACAAGATGAGAGTCTCCCTGGAGGATTTGTGCAAGCTCTGCCCTTTTCTTGCTTCATGAAAACTGATGGGACATTTGACGGCATCCTCTTCTGAAAACCTCACTCTCTTACTCTCGCTTCTCAAGTATCGGGATGGCGAGGCAGAGACGTTGGATACTGCTGAGGAGCAAGTGCAACCAATCACTATGCAAAAGGACAAAGCTATAAGACGTAACAACGGACCTTATTCCATTAGGGTTGCGGATTAAGAATGAATCTCTGTAGAGAGATGGACACAGCAGCAGACCGCATTTGAAGGCAGTTATCTATGCTAATGACCGCTACGCATGGAGTCGTCTAATGATAACATGGCATTTTTTAACAGGAAGCAATAGTGAAGCGCCGGGAGAGTTTTTTTTGAGGGAATTTAGTCGAAACTACATTGCATAGCTGGAGGTTGATTGCGGATAGAGGCAATTAGGCGTAGAAGCCCTCCCTCTCTAAGAAGTTGTTCGACACTATTCTACAGAGAAGTGTGCATGGTCAATTTGAGAGTCACAAGGGGAACTTCATCCATGCATGTGGTTGAGGCACCACTTGGAAAAAAATGAAAAACTATGCATCAATAGACTGTGACCCCCCCCCATATTAGGTCCTAGGCGTGCTCTACTCCAATGCTCTGAAGAGCAGATACACTCATTGGCATGAGCGTCCAAAGACAAAGTTTTTCACAGGGGCAGGGTGGGACAAGGAAGGGTCGGCTGATTGCATAACAAGATTGTTTGATCCATTTCGCTGCGGCAAAGGATCATGGCTGGAGATTCCAAGGATTGGCAGATGGAACGAGCACCTGGAGAGATGAGCCATAGATCAAACTTCCCAGTAATCCTCCTCGCTTTGGCCTTTCGTTTAATCTACGAGGCCCAGACAAGATCGATGCCAGAGCAGAGAATCTTGGGGATCCAGGGGTATTCGGGACTCGAGTCAGTGCCCTCTTTATTTCCTGTCAGCAAAAAACTTGGGACAAGCCCCATGTGGCTATCTCTGCCTGAACCGCTGAATTCGGATCAAAACGCTCACTTCCCCACACTTCGACCTCATTCCGCATCCCTTGTTTGCAGAATCGGCCCCCCCTTTCCGATCAGTCTCGGGATCCATTGACCTCAGCCCTCCGCTACCAACAGCGAATGCTCTAATCGCTTGTCCAACCCCTGCTCCCTTTCATTTGACGTACTCAAAAGTATCACATTGACAGGTACTTTGAAATGGATCACTCTCGCGCTCTCTTTTCTTTCGCAGGAGAGCAGCAAGCAAAGTGGTGAAGAAGTGGCTCCTGAGCTGTGTTCATATTGCTTCTTGGTCATTTTCTTGGAATATTTTCTGATCTGTATCTATTTGGGATGTATGATTGAATTTCCATAGTCATGACTGACCAAACTCCTGAGCAAACTGTGCCTGAGCCAGGCGTTGCTGCCGAACAAGACGTGCAAGGTTCGTTGAGCCCCCTATTTCGGACCGTGTGTCTGATTTGTTCCACACTGACTAAGACCTTTTTCTTTGTACAATATGTATTTACTTGGATCTATACTGTAGCCATCGAAGAGGCTGGCGCCGAGGAGTTCTATCAAATCACCATTAATCTTCCGAACAAGAGCGGCAAGGTCCAGGTGATTGTATGTCCGGTTCTCTCGTCGATCCAGTATACTAAACAAGGATTAAGATCCCAGACTGTTCAGTGATTGTGATTGCGTAAATGTGGTTCAAGTGAACTGATCACAAAGCCCCATTGTTCTTTTCTAGGCGAGCCCTCGCGAAGCGATCCAGGATGTACGCCAGTCGATAGTTGAATCTACGGAAACCTGCATCCACTCATGCTTTTCTTTGGCCTTCAATGGAGTCAAACTTAACGACTTTATGGAGTTGGGAGATGTCGAGGGTATCACGCCTGACAGTGAACTCGATCTTATCTTGAGTAAGTTGTGTAACTATTCAGAAAGAGGTACTTTTGCTTGTTCGAATCATTTTCTTACCTCAAGTCCTTTTATGAAATTATAGACAACTATACTGAACGCGAGGCCCGAATTCATGTCAACCGACTCCGCGATTTGCTCGCTGGACCTGCCAAGCTGAACGTTAATGCTGTAGGAGTTGATCCATCAATGTCATTTTTGTCCACAGTATCGGGACCTGTCGGTAAGCTTGGTATACTTTATCACTTTAAGCCAAAGGATAATTGCTCTCCTACATATTACTAACCAGTTCTATGGGTCTTCCTGCTAAAAATCTGTCTCTAGAGGAAGCACCAGTTGACAACTCAACTTATGAGAAGGCACCAACCACCGTGTTCTCCAAATATGATTTGAAGGCGCCTGCTCGTCTCTCAGAGTTTGTCCCTCGCGGACTGGAAAGGACGCCTGTTCAGTGTGTTAAGAGCATTGCGCTCTCTGGATGGAACCCACCTCCACACCACCTCCGTCTCCGTGGCGATCTTATGTACCTGATTGTCACAACACTGGAGGGTGAGACCGTCCAAATCACTTCCACAGCAACTGGGTTCCACGTTAACAAGTCAACCTCTAACCACTTTGACCCATCGCCCAGGACCGACGCAAAGGCCGCTAATGATCATTCTTTGATCGTGCTGTTGGAGAAGGTCTCGCCGATGTTTGCCACCAACTTCAAGAAGTTGCAAGAGTTCATCACTCGTCACCATATGCTCGAGGTGCTTCCTGTCACGACAGCACAGCCTGCTTACCCTTGGGCGATCCAATCTACCCCTCATACATTTGATCCTACTCGACCCACGGAAGCTTACCTCAACTATGGCACAGACTCTGTCGACAGCCTGCGTGACTGGAACGATGAGCTTCAATCACATCGCGAGTTGCCCCGTGGCAACTTGCAGGAGAAGGTGATGCGCGACCGGTTCTTGAACAAGATCAATGCTGATTTTGCAGAGGCAGCTGTTCGCGGTGCGATGGATGTGGTCAACGGCAACGTTGTGCCCCTGAACCCTCTTGAGCCAGAAGAGTCTCATATGTATGTGTATAATAACATCTTCTTCAGCAAGGGATTCGATGGCCGCAACACATTTGAGAAGTTGGGTGGTGACGAGGCCGCCCATGTTGCAACCGGCAAGGATCTGGAAGGTGTGCGTACCTTGAACACTGTCGATGTTGAAGGTCTGTATACGTTGGGTACAGTTGTGGTCGACTACAAGGGTGTTCGTGTTGTGGCTCAGTCAATTGTTCCAGGTATCTTCCGACAGCAGGAGGAATCCTCCATTGTCTATGGCTCCATTGACAATGGCCCCCAGGTCAAGTCGGACGAAAAGTTCCACGAAATTCTTGGACAGGCTGCCAAGGCTCTTCATCTGGCTGAACATGCTGTGGAGGATGGTGAGGGCAAGACGACTAACCTTTGGACCTCCTACGACACCAAGGGATTGATGGGAGCAGATGGCCGTCGGTACCTGCTTGACCTCTACCGCCTGAATCCTGTTGATGTCGAATTTTTGGAGAAGGATGTTCCCGCCAAGGACGGCATGCCTGAGTACCCACATAAGCTTACATTGCTGAGACCTGAGCTTATGATGCTCTTCTGGGAGCACAAGCTTCGTACATGGATTCAGGAGCGTGCCGCCGAAATCCAGAAGCGCGCTGAGGAGAAGAAGGCTGCTCTGCCAAAGTCAGAGACTGAGGCAGATGACAAGGCCCAGGCCGAGAAGAAGGAGGAAGGCAAAACGGAGGCAAAGACCGAAGGAGGTGATAGCAAGGACGCGGATGCAGCTCCTGCCAAGGAATCAAGCCCAGAAGATGATGTTAATATCTTGGACTTTGATCTCTCCTTTAACGTTGACGTCTTTACATCTGTCAAGACCCCTGAGGCCAACAAGGAAAAGAAGACGGAACAAGAGAACGTTGTCCGCGAGGCCTCAAAGTTCCTCCGGGAGAATGTCATTGCTATTCTTTATTTTTTTTTTTTTTCCTCTTGTGATGACTGATTGGTTGTTATTGGTGCTTAGTACATATACTTTCTTGTTTGATGTGTCTAACATTGGGTTCTGGTTTCCTGCGGTTCAATAGCTTCAAGATTTTATGGCCTACATCGTGTCGCCTATCGATGGCGGTTCGCTGACCAAGGCCATGCATCGCCGTGGTATTAACATGAGATATCTTGGACAAATTGCCACCTTGGCCAAGGAGAGCAACGAGCTTGCGTTGACACACATCAACTTCCTGGCCATGCAGGAGATGGTTGTCAGAGCTGTTAAGCGTATTATCCGCGGTCTTGTTCGTGGTTTGCCTACGACTCATATCCCTGACTGCATTGCTCATGTTCTTAACTGCCTGTTGGGTCATGAGCTGAACTCCAGTCCTGTTGCCACCTTGGCGAAAGACAACCATGCCTATGTGTCGCTTACGCCAGAGAAGCTGCGCAAGGATGTCCATGATGAAGTGTTGCTGCGCTACCGTTTCCAGCTTCCTAATGGATTCATCGAGAGTATGTCGAAGGAAAAGAAGATTCCTCTTTTGAGAGAGGTATGTCTCCGTTCGGGTATCCAGATCGAGGCCCGTGACTATCTCTTTGCATCCAACGCTGAGTCTTCCACCTCGGAATCGCCCGTTGCAAACACGACAGAGGCCACCAGTCCTGTTGGAAAGAAGGGTGCCAAGCAGGACAAGACTGAAAAGCAGTCGCGTAAAGCGACCAAGTCAAAGAAGCGTGCCACGACCTTTGAGCCTCAGGATATCCTGACACTTCTTCCTTTGGTCAAGCAAGCTTCTACCAAGTCTAGCTACGCTGATGAGGCATTTGAGGCTGGCAAGACCAGTCTGGCTCAGGGACACCGTCAGCTTGGCCTCGAGTTGCTTCTGGAGTCGCTCGCATTGCATGAGCAGACTTATGGATTCCTTCACCCAGAGACAGCAAGATGCTACCAGGCGTTGGCCATGATCTATTATCATTCGGATGATAAGGAGACGGCTCTTGAGTTCCAACGCAAGGCCGTAATTGTCTCTGAGCGCACCTTGGGAGTTGACAGTCCCGAAGCTCTTCACAACTACTTGAACCTTGGTCTCTTCGAACATGCTGCTGGTCGCTCATTAACGGCTCTCAAGTACCTGAAGCACGCGATTCAATACTGGGACTTGATCTATGGCAAGAACCATCCCGACTCTGCAACAGCTGACAACAACGTTGCCGTGATGCTGCAGTCACTTCAGGACTTTGACATGTCGCTCAAGTTTTTCGTGCGTGCCAAGGAGACCCAAGAACAGGCCCACGGTGGAGACCACGTCATCCTCGCTAGTTGCCACCACGTCCTCGCTAAGGCCTTTGCCCTGAAGGGAGATTTCGAGACAGCAATCAAGGAGGAGCAGCTTGCTCACGACATGTTCATGGAGAAGGTAAGCCTAGTCGTATGTTTCATCATCCAATTTTATGTCCACTCTGGAGTATGATGTCTGACCACTATTCAATTGTACTTGCTTCTCAACAGGTTGGAGCCGAGGACATGAGGACTAAGGACGCCGCTCTGTGGTTGAAGGAGCTCAAGAACACAGCCGAGTTCAACGCTCATCAGGCACAGTATGAGAAGGCAGTTCATGATCTTCAGCACCACCAGCAGTTGCCTCCATCCGGAAAGGCGACATCCCTGTCGGCAGCGGCAGCAGCGGCAGCAGCGAGCAACAAGATTGCGATGACTGAGGCTGCGATCCGGGCGGCCAATGCTGAGGCACAGGTCGGATCAAGGGGTCACCTCTCGTTGAATGAGCTGATGGATTATATTAATAGCCAGGGTCCCGCTACCCCCGGAACCAAGGGCAGGAAGGCCAAGGCTAACTCTTCCAAACGTACCAACAAGAAGTAACCGTGATATATAGGAGTAGTAGAGAGGTAGACCTATTACGAATGATACAGATTTTGTTCTCTAGCTGTTGAGGCCACATCCCAGGTAATGAATAACTTGGGTGTCCTCTAAAACGTTTTGCCCTTTTTATTCACCAAATGCTGGTGATGAATGCCAGGAAGACTGTATAGCTGAGCAGGTGCACCGACTGGGAAAATGGTGATTGAGAGTCGCTAGCCAGGTCTCTGAGTAAGATGAAAGGATCGACGCTGATAATTCAAACGTAACCCAAAGGAACCATGCGCTCTCTCTTTTTTCTTTCGTTGGTGCCAATTTCAAAGGGCGCCACACGATGCAGAAGAGTAATACGGGCAAGAACAAACTACTGCAGCTTGCAGATCGTTTTCTCTCTTGGGCGGCACGGGTAGTCTCTTTTGGAAGAAAAGAAGAAAAAAACATTGGTTAGCCACGGACAAAGTTTGGAGGCACTATGACACAAACAATGTAGAATTTTCAGCAATGGGAGGGCGCCGTCTGAGTGAGTGTCCAATGATGATAGCCTGATCGGGCAAGAAGGTTTGCATCTGATAAGCACCCACCTGGGTGGCTTCATTCTGGGCTGGAGCTGCGCTGGAGAGTAAGGCGACGAAAGCATCCATATTTTATTTTATTTTGTCTGGTAATCGTTCTGTGGCCATTTAGGTTCTGAGCTGCCAGTCTTTTCTTTTGGAATCAAGGAAGGGCTATCACTCGAGTGGATAGGGGTGTTCGTAAACAGGGATGATTTTCGTTTAGCCTTAAAAAAAAAAAGAAAAAAAGAAAAAAAGAAAGAAAAAAGAACAAAAGAACGCTCTGATAGGGGCTTAGACCACTTTTTTTTTTTTTTTTTTTTTTTTGAAAAAACCGCACTGAGAAAGGAAGAGATACAAACCTGTGGGTGTTTCCAGGAACTAGCGTGGGAGGCGGTCCAAGGGATGGCCAGTTCTTGTGACGGCGACCCCGGGCGCCATCAGATTACATCTGATAAAGACAAAGCAGCAGTCGAGTCTACTCTTCTCGCTGTCCTTTCCCACCCCTGCAAACTGCTGCACGTACCGAGGACAAAGCGCCCTGACCTCGAGAAACCTCACCTGCTTTTGCTTTACCTCTCTCTCTCCCCCCCCTACCTCCTCTCCCCCCAGTTCACATCTTCCTTTTGTTTTGTTGAGGAGACTAGTGCATCTTCCCATTCTATAAGCTGCATCGCCTCTCGTCTCGAGCTCCTTTTCCATTCTTGATCTGGATCCATCGCATCTTCTAATAGATCCATCTTGAGAGCACCTGTAAGTTCAACACCCCAACACTCAACCCCAACCCACACCTGCATGAATATTTGCAACTGAATATGAACTCTTAGGGCTAAACTGCTACTTTCTTCACTCATAAAAAGAGTTGGGCAGGCGTATCCTCAGATATCCTCCTCACTCTTTCAACTCTTAACCCTTTTAGTTCACACACTGCAAAGGAACCAGCCCTAAAGGGTATTGCATATCACAATGGGTCTCGCCGACTACTTTTCCATCCCTATCTTCTTCATCATCTTCCGTGAGACGACAGAGGCTGCCATCATTGTCTCTGTTCTCTTGTCATTTCTCAACCAAGTCTTGACGGATGATCCCACAATCAAGAAGAAACTCGCTCGCCAGGTTCGTTGGTCGCGACCGACACATTTTCTTTGTGCTGCGAAAAGAAAAGAAAAGCCTTGCTTTGTGTTCTCAGTTGGTGTGTGTGTGTGATTTATCAGAGTTACTGACTCGTCACCACCTTTTATTGGGCGGGCAATATCGGGTATCAGGTCTGGGCAGGAACTGGTTTAGGTTTGCTGGTCTCGATCGCCATCGGTGCGGCATTCATTATCATCTGGTAAGGAGAGCCAGCGCCATCTTTTTTTTTTTTCTTCGCACGAAAACTACAACCACTTAAACTGGGATTTTTCCCATGCTGATACTTTCGATGGTCTAATATCTGATATACACGTACATTCTCTCATTCAGGAACATGTATGCGACCAACCTCTGGGCAGCCAGTGAGGGCATCTGGGTCGGATGTTTTTCTTTTGTGGCCGTTATAATGATTACTGTTATGGGTATTGCCATGTTGCGGACCAACCAGATGCAAGAGAAGTGGAAGTCAAAGCTCGCCAAGGCCATGGACGACGAGAATGCAAAAGGCCTGGGTAACCGATCCCGAAAATATGCCCTCTTTATCCTTCCTCTTGTCACCGTCCTCCGTGAAGGCTTGGAGGCCGTGGTTTTTATTGGCGGCGTCACGTTCCAGGAAAAGATCGAAGCCATCCCCGCAGCCGTTCTCACTGGCGTTGCCTCAGGTCTGTTGATCGGCTACCTGCTTTACCGTGGAGGCAACTCGATGAAACTTCATCCCTTCTTTGTGGGATCTACTTGTCTTTTGCTCTTGGTTGCTGCGGGTCTCGTTTCGAAGGGTATCCAAGCCTTTGAGGACTACCACTGGGGTCAGGTCACGGGCGCTCAATCAGACGATGAAGGATCATTCGACCCTCGAATTAACGTTTGGGCACTCAAGTGCTGTGATCCTAAGCAGCCTGATGCCGGAGGTTGGCAACTCTTTAATGCTATCCTGGGCTGGAGCAACATCGCCTCATACTTTACCATTGGTGGCTACATCCTCTACTGGGCCATTGTGATCAGCAGTCTTATCTATCTCAAGTGGAATCGCCAGGCCAAGGCCTTTGCGTCCTTGACCAAGGGTACGAATGACTCTGCTGATTCGAGGCCACTTCTCAGACGCTCTGGATCTTCCGACAACTTCGCCGACTCGCGTGGCGAAAATGAGAACGGAGGACGTTACCAACAGGCGGAACGTGTCACCAGAAACTCTCGTGGTGAGGAGGTCCGCGCTGGAGCAGAAGATGAATCTCGTGGAACGGGAGTTGGCTCACACTAAGAGCCTTTGTTCTTCTTCCAATCACTCATTCTCTTTACCATGGCCAACTACGGAATCTTAATCAATAAGTAGAATCCGCACTCTGTTTGCCTTTGTCCAGATGCCAAAGCAACTAGGAACAGAGCGCTCTGAAGTCTGTTTCTGGTATCTGCCATCCTTTGTTTTATTTTATTTTATTTTTGCATCCACTCGCTCTAGCTCTTGCACATTTCAAACCATCGAGTTCACGAAACACAGTAGCTTCATCTCACTGGACGGATACAATGTTCAATGCACAATATCTATCTATTCATCAGTTCAATCAATAAACAACAACAAAAAAAAGGACCTTGCACGAAGGCAGAGAGACGGTTCTTGATTGCGGACGAAATCGAATGAATCTTGTAGATGGGAGAAATCAGCACTCTGGTTTTATTAGTCAGGGTATAGAAATATTGAACCTTCGTCGTTATCTGTCTTCTTTTTCGACAAACCTATTAACTTTTGTATTGGATTAATGGATTAGGAGAGAGGGTGAGAGGGAGAGAGAAACCTCCTTGATTACTCGCACAAACTCATACTCGTCAATTCTAGACAACTTCAGATGGAGGTGGTGAAGGCGACCGCGGACCCGACAAAAGGAGGGCGGCTCCTTTGGAATCTTCGGTTTGCTTTGTCTCTCCAATATCCTGACCATCGCTTGGACTGGGCGATGCATAGTCAACCCCTCCTTTGCTCGTTAGAATATTGTGCGCGCTCAGAGTGTTCTCGGACCCTGCCTCGGACGAACTAAACACTGCAATGTCCTCTAGCCCTGAGATTGAGGCTCGGTATGAGGGATATCGACGATGCTGTTGTGGGAATTGCTGTTGCAGTTGTTGTGGATGATGTTGATGTTGTGGAAGGCGGTACTGACTCTGATGGGGCGGAGCAAATGCCCTTAAAGTGAGATCCTGAAGGTCATCCGAGCCATGAATTGATCCTGCACAACTGGTCGTGTATACACTCATTGGTCTCGTGCCTTGTCCACTCAGTTCAAGAGCTCGACCTACTCTAGTTCCCCTGCGAACTACACCCACGTTGGTATGTTCGGGGAAAGGTTGAACTTCGTGACTCTTTCTCTTTGCACTTGTATCCTTGCTAGCTCTTGTTGTAGTTGCAGTTGTGTCCTCTGGTGCCGTAGTCTCAAAAGATGGAAGCATTCTATTAATAGTGGCGTCATTGACTTGGTTGGATGTGAGCGATGAAGTCTCGGTTGCGTCAGTACTGGACGGCAGAGGCATAACGATTGATCCTGATGAAGAAAGCGCTGCTGTGGATGAGCAGGCTCCCGACTTTTGAGGTGCAGGCGAGGAGTTAAGAGTGGTTAAAGGTGTAGAAAGCAAGGACTGTCCTGATGAATCTGAAGTAGAAGGTGGAAGTGTCGATTCTGTATCACGGCGACAAAGAGCATTCCCACTCCAAGGGACTGCCGCCGACACAGGCGGCACTCCTGTTATAAGGGTCGGTGGAGCTGTTTCGTGAGATAACGAAATCCTCTCAAGTGATATGGGTACTTGCTCTGATGCCTTCACGGTAACTGAATTATCCTCAATATGCGAAATGGAAGTTGCTGTGATATGTAGAATCGACTGTGGCTCGTCCATGCTGGCGGTGATAAACGACGACACATGATCCTCATCTGGGTTAAACCGATCCTGTCCAACAAGATCACTAGGACTGCTAGGCCGATGAGCTTTAGTCGGTACTGAAGAGTTCATCATTGGCAGTTGCTCAATCCTTCCAGAACTATTCCGTGACAGCATCACAGTATTTTCGAGAGTCGTACTGCTCATGCTCGCCTTCCGGTCATGGTTTCGACCCAATGATGTTGATCGAAGTGCTTTACCACTTCGACTAAAGGACTGTGATCGTCGGACCTTTGAGTAATCATAGACCAAAAATCTATCCTCCATCATCCGCATTTCCGTGGAAAGTTCCTGGTCTGAAGTATTCTGAACACGCTTCTTGACTTTGAGAGGGTTGTCTTCCATCAAGAGTTCCTCCAGTTCATGGGTGGCATCGAAATTCGCTTGCTTGGACTACCATGTCCAGATGCAAGTTAGAGATATTAATATTTTTAAACCGATTTCATCCATCCCTGGGAACAGCGTCTGATACTTAGTAACTTACATCAGGCTCAAAGGGGGGAGTTGCTTCTTTGGTCACTAACTTGTCCCATTCTATCCCTGTGAACCAGGAATGATTCTTGAGTGCGTCTATTCCTTCAGACGTACATCCTAATCGTTTGGTGACATCGCGTTCACATAGCTATCAAAATGATATTAATAAATGATAGGAGGTTGTCAGATACACCGCCAAATTTAAAAGACTGTCCAACGATTCAAAACATTTCTCTTGCCTTTGATAGCACATCCAAACATGGTGCACTAAAGGTTTCGCGGACATTATCTGGGAAGGGTAGAGGGTCCCTCAATATTGAGTTTGTCAATAAATCATTCGTTTTCCCTCTAAACGGACGCTAAGGCAAGGATATCAATGCTGCATTAGTTCTGACGCAGGCTCGAAGATCTCTAGTAAACATCGACTGAAAGAGTTTGGATGAATAAGGTACCTTTCCAAAGAGTAGCTCGAACATCACTACTCCAAGGCTCCACCAATCGACCGACTGCAGGTAACCTTTCCTTAGCAACACTTCAGGAGCCATGTAAGCCATGCTTCCAGCAATCGATGTCAGAGGCTTGGAAGGATTGTAGTAAACGGCAATGTTAAAGTCTGTCAAGTGGGCATGACCGTGTTCGTCCAACAGAACATTATCCGGCTTCAGGTCCCTATAGTGTCAGCCCATCTCATATTCTGATTAGTTTGGAGAGGCACAGAGATTCGTGGAGAGGGTTGCGTCTTTTTTCTTTCTTGGAATATAAATTACCGATGAATAATCCTCCGAGAATGAAGAAAGTCAAGAGCTAGGGCTAATTCTGCAATATAGAACCGAACGACATTTTCCCTCATAGGGCCCGCTCTTTCGAGATGAAACCGTAGGTCTCCACCCAGCATTAGATCCAGCACCATAAAGAGGTGTTCATCATCCTGGAATGCATATCTTAGATTGCAAATCAAAGAGAACTCAACCTCCTCGAGAAGTCGTCGTTCCTGAATGATGTTCTCGACGGCCCTCATTCGAATACATTTGGACTTGTTGATGTATTTCAGTGCATAGATTTCTTTTGTCTTCTTGTGCTGGACTACTCGCACCTTTCCGAATGCGCCCTTACCAACAGACCGTAGCAGATGGAAATGCGAAAGTTCGACTGGTTTGGAAGGGAAATAGTAAGGATGAGTTTTTGGGGTCAACCTTTTTTTTTTTACCCCTAGACCTTTACCAGCTCATGAAGCCAGTTATCCTGTAATATCAATGGATTAAAACGACTAGGTAGTACATACTTTCAGAATTGAAGTCGATATCCTCTTCTTTGCAGCAAGATGCACCCATGGTAGCGGCACTTTGAGGAGAAGGAGGAAAGGAATGAGAGGAGAGAGAGAGAGAGAGAGAAAGAGAGAGAGAGAGAGAGAAAGAGAGAGAGAGAGAGAGAAAGAGAGAGAGAGAGAAAGAGAGAGAGAGAGAGAGAGAGAGAGAGAGAGAGAGAGAGAGAGAGAGAGAGAGAGTGTGTGTGTGTGTGTGCAAACGCGAATGTGAATGTGTGTGCGAAAGGGAAGTAAGGGAAAGAGGAGAGTGCAGTTGAGCCTGTCTGTGAAAATGCGAGTGGGCTTTTTGCGTTGATCGTACAGTAGCACGCGTGGAGGAGAGGCCTGTGGATACAGGAAAAATGGTCAGTCTAGCATGGAGGCGTTTCAAAGCAAGAGCATGCAGGTTGTTAGACGACGGAGATGCGGGTATTGAAGACGAGGAGAGGAAGGGAGAGGGGACGGGCGGACAGGCGGACAGTCAATGGCCGAGAAGGGGGTGTGGCATCGCAGAGGTAGAGAGGGGGTGAGGTGAGGCCTGTAAGGAGGCCCATGGACTGAGGCCAGTTGTCTGGCCGTCACCGCGTCCGCCCAGCTAGGCTCAACGACACGGCCGAAAAAAAAAAAAAAAAAAAAAAAAAAAACGTCTGTGGACCAAAAGATGTTTTATGTCTTCATTGTCTGCATCCTAAACCCTCACTTCATTAGCCATCAGAGAAAAACTGTGATGCGAACGTTCTGCAGGAATAATCGATGTTGTCATGAGCTCTAACTGAGCCGAGTGACACAGTCCATTGTTTTTTTTTCGCGCACTTGTTTTCTCTCTCTTTCTCTCTCTTTCTCTCACTTCCTTTCCTTCCTTCTTTCTCCTCTTCTTATTGCTCTTCCGTCCAGCGACTGGTCGAGTATCAGACTGTGCTGCTGTGCAGGCGCTTCTAGATGTAGGGTCCTGGACAGATAATCACCATACCAAATGCTAAAGCAGAGTGTCATTACTTGTTGGTTGTAGGCTAGTAGTGTGTTGGGCTTGCCCGAAGAAGAGCAAAGGGTGGCAACAGTTTTCAATTGCCGGAAGCATAGAGCAAGTCAAGAGTCACAGGACACCTAACACTAATGGCTCCAGCTCTATTGGTGGCCGTGCGAAGAGAGAGATGACCTCAAGGAAGAAGAGTACCAGAGAGTGACGGTGGTTAGGGAAGTATAGGACCGTGAACAAGCGCAAGAGAGTGGGCAAGTAAGTGACAGATTGAGTACAGGGAAGAGAAATGAAAGAGAGGGGGAAAAGAGAAAGTAAGAAAGAGTATGAGAGAGTGAGAGTAAGAGAATTGGGCAAGTGAGCGGAAGGGACAACGGGGGTGAGGTGGGAGTTGGACCGGTCTTCCATGGCCATGGACTGCATGCCGGCGATGCAAAGTGCTGGAGCGACGTGCCCGGCCATAAGGAGCCAGGGACAATGAGCCCGTACGCAGAGCAGAGGCCAAAAAGGGGGAGAGCTAGGCTAGCAATAGAGGCGAGGCCTGGTTCCAGACTGGTGGAGTAAAAGGAGCGAGTAGCCGAGGGCCTGCAAGGCCACGATGTGTGCTGAAATCATCGTAGGATGACATTATACCATTGTGCAGATGCAATTGTTGGACGGCAAGGCGAACAGCACGTTCCATATTACGACGGTATATTTGTGTTCGATATCTTTATATGAGGTGAATTGCATGTCGCAGGCAGTTGATCTCTTAAACTCGAGGTTTTGACATGAGGATACTCTAGCCTACTCTGCCAACCTTACTTGTAGGGTTTTGGGTTTATGGGCATGTTTTTGTTCATTTGTTCTTGACATCTGTGGAATTTTGCTACCGCTCTTAGTTGCCGCGCATAATTCTCGTGCGGTCCATCCAGGCCTCGAACAGAGCCCAACTCTTGCCTTCTGTTCTACCAGATCTGGTCTTCATAACCCTGTTATACCCTTGTCTCACTAACCATTGTCGACTATTCTATCCATCCGTAAAGCCATGGTAATTCACTCGTGCTTACCCATTAATCCCATTCGCAAAGCGAAGTGGGGACAGAGCTGAGACTGGCATTCGCTTGAAAACCCCACAAAAATAGTGGGAATAAAGTATACTGTTACCAGCAGAGATGAGACTACAGTAGACTTCCAAGATATGAACCACGGCGTTCAGCGAGCAGAAGAACAGATGGGTACTGGGAATGTCTACTAGAGATCCCACACGCAGAGGTGACAAGGTAGGTGGTGAGGCAGCAGAGAATAGGGAGAGCGCTGACAATCCCAACGGCACAATGGTGGAACTGACCACTGGATACACAAGTTGATGGGATTTAACTATTTAAAGGGCAATAATGGATTTGAGAGCAACAGAGGGCCGGGATCGACCGATCATATGGATTCAAAAAAAAAATAGCCCATCCTCTCGTCAATCTCATCCTCATTCCTCCTCACTCTCCCATCCGCCATGTTCGCCACTCGTGCCCAACCCGTTGCCTCTGTGTTCAGGTATATCCACCAACACTAGCCAGCTAGCCTGTCTCCACTTCTTCATACACATCCACGAGATTTCCAGTGCTATCGCCCGATTGCCTCCTCGATCAACTCCAGCCATCAACTGTCAGGATCGACATCTACCAGGAACAGTCAGCCAGGATGATTATCGTCTACCTTTTTTTTTTTTTTTTTTTTTTTTTTTTTTTTTCACCCATCATCGCCTCTGGCCTAATCCGAATCATCGTTTTCCAGCACCGCAACCCTTATGTTACCTGAGCAATGCCTGGATCGCCAACTGTTATTTGGGGAACAATGCTTGCCCCCAAGCACAAATCCCCAAAAAATCCACCAGATCGTGAATTACGACACTTACCAAATCAGTTCCTTATCCATTCTTCGTTCTTATATTCCATAATCTCATGCGTTAACGCTCCACAGTGCTGGTGTCCAAGCCCGCAACATGGGCACACTCAGAGAAAGTAAGTCGAACGTTTCGCCACTTGAGCGTCTGCTTGGACCAGCAAAGCTATTTTGACGCGAAGGGTATGGGTGGCGCGCTAACCATGGGTTCATTTTTGGGACACCGTTGCCTCCAATAGTCCAGCTTCGCTTGAACTCGATCAAGAACATTGGCAAGATCACCAAGTCCATGAAGATGATTGCCTCCACTAAGGTCAGCAAGGCCCAGCGTGCCATGGAGTCTGCTCGCATTTATGGCTCTACTTCTTCTGGTATGTTCATCCAACAACAGCGATTAAAAGCGCTTGCAAGAGAGCAATCTCGGGACGCGATCGACTTGTTCTAATCATTCGGAATATGCTTTCTCTCAGATATTTACCAGAATGCCAAGACCACCCCCGTTGAAGGTGAGAAGGAGCTCTACATCGTCTCCTCCTCGGACCGTGGTCTCTGCGGAGGTATCCATTCCTCGGTTGCTAAGGCTGCTCGTAGAATCATGGCTGAGAACGAGCCTGGCCCAATTGTCGTCATTGGTGACAAGGCCAAGAACCAGATGTCTCGCTCCAACCGTGGCGAGATTGAGCTCTCCTTCTCGCAGATTGGCAAGGACATTCCTTCTTTTGCCGAGGCCTGCGCTGCCGCTGATACCATCTTGGTCTCCGGCGTCAAGTTCGACAACGCCACCATCGTCTACAACGAGTTCAAGTCTGCTATCGCCTACGAGGCTCGTCCTCTCCGCAGCTACTCTCCTGAGGCCTTGAAGTCGTCCGGTATGTACACTCTAGATCGAACACGGTCGTTTTCAATTGTACCAAAAGATGCATTCTAACAGCTATCTCCGTCATTTCTACGCAATTCTTTCAGAGGGCTTCACTGCCTACGAAGTCGATGAGGGCGTTCTGGATAACTACAACGAGTTCTTGTTCGCTAACAACATCTACTGGAGTCTTGTTGAGGGCCACGCCTCGGAGATGTCTGCCAAGCGCAACGCCATGGAGAACGCAACCAAGAACGCCGGAGAGATGGTTGACCGCTTGACCATCACTTACAACCGCACTCGTCAGGCCGCCATTACCTCCGAGTTGATCGATATTATTACCGGTGCCTCTGCTCTTTAAGTGCGATCATGCTCCCCAACCCCTTCAACAAACATGCTCATGTCTTCATGTCCAGCCTCTCTCCTCTACCTTTTTTTCTCGCACCCAGGCTTGCAATAAAAAAAAACCCAGTAACCCCCAGTATGAACAAAAGTAGATAATCCTCCTGTACTACAGGAAGATCTTGAAGAGAAGAAAGGAAGAGGGAAGACCAACAGTCAGATTAACAGACAGACAGAGAGGACAGAGAGTGTCAGTGTTGTTTCGCATTAAGGGGTTCGAGTCGAACGGCTGCCAATGTGTTATGAGAGTGGCAATGATTCTTTGCCCTGGGCTGGCTGGCTGGCTGACTCGGCTTGGGGAAGGAACGAAAAGTTTTTCTGTTTTGGTTGTTTTTTTTGTGTGTCTTCTTCTCTCTCTCTTTCTCTCCTTCTCTCCTTCTCTCTTTCCCCCTCTTTTTTCCATTTCCATTCTCTCTCCTCCTTCTCATTCGACTCCCGACCGACACTCTTTTCCCGGTAGACGACTAGCCATGGACCCCAAAAAGTGGATCGACGTTAACTCAGAGTCATTCCAGTACTCTCTGGATCACTTCGTGATCCCTGATCACTACGAGGATGCCTTGTCCAGCGTCCTGATCCCCCATGGAGTCATCATGGACCGTGTCGAGAAGCTCGCCAAGCTTATTGTCCAGGAGTCAACTGGTCCTTTGGTTGTCTGCTGCGTGCTCAAGGGCGGCCACCAGTTCTTTGCTGACCTGGTCAACTACATCAAGAAGAACGTCACCCGTGGCAACAAGACTGTTCCGCTTAGCCTTGAATTCATCAAGGTCAAGAGCTACAGCAACGAAACCTCGGGCGATGTCAAGCTCTCTCTCACTGATGAGGAATGCAAGGAATTCTCTGGAAAGGTTAGTCTTTTGTTCTCTCTTCCTTTATCTCGCTAGCTCAATTTCATTCTTTTTGGACCCGAGCGCACTGTGAGAAGAGATCACCCCCATTATTGGTAGAAGAGAGGCGGTCTGTGAGTTGCCTCCGTTGCGCCCTGATTATCACTTCTGGTGTAACAGACAGTCTAATCTACCCACGGCTCTTATGTATTGGCTCTTATGTATTGGTAGAACATTTTGATTGTCGAGGATATCATTGACACTGGCAAGACCATGGTGCAATTGTTGGCCAAGTTGCAAAAGTACAACCCCGAGTCGGTCAAGGTTGCTTCCCTGTTGATCAAGAAGACGCCATTGTCAAATGGATATGTCCCTGACTATGTTGGATTTGCCATTCCAAACGCCTTCGTTGTCGGATATGCTCTGGACTACAATGAGTACTTCCGTGACCTGGATCATATCTGTGTGATTAATGACCATGGCAAGGAGAAGTACGCCATCAAGAACTAAAGACTGTCGCTCTGACTTACTCACAGAGAGGCGATGAACATGGCAAGACCCCTTCGGTGGGAAACGAGGGCCGGGCTTGACGCTTGGCATAGGTGCAGGACATCGAATGGGGCATCCCCGTCACTCCTTCAGCCATTCATGTATATTATCTTTCATCTTCATAGATGATTTAGAACTGAGATTAATCGTTCAACAAAGCTGAGCATTTTCTCCTAGTGAATCATGGTATCTCATTGACTCTTTCAATTAAGTACGACTACACCCATGTCCTAGACGAGACTCTTTGTAGGCATAACCAATCGACCAAGACAATCTTGTCGTCAATGAGTTTGCTCGTCATTAATCCTGGTTGAACAGTCATCAACATTGCTGCTTATCTCAGTTGAGATAAATGCTTTAATTTACTCAGTTATGCCATTGACAAAACCATATGCTGGGCTAGGCTATTGAATTTCAATCTTTGATCAGGGAGTAGCAAGTCGGATGTCACAGCACATTTAATCGCTTAGAACCACAATACTATTTGTTGAATCTAATGATCGAACTGTCCTTTGTGTTTCACTAAGTAAACGCTAGGAGCTGGTCTTTGAGATATAGCAAGACCAAGCTCATAAGCAGGAGCTGTCTTCAAATCTAGAGTACTTCTCCTGACCACTAGTAACATTGGTTTGGAGTGTTCAGCGCTAGTGCAATAGTGTAAAAGGACATTTTTCTGCCATATTGGTTTTGAGCCCAACTAGGAATCTGCCCTGTCTTTTAACCATTGGCCAGATATGCGCAACTTCAGCGATACCACAAACTTTTTCTTGGCTTAAATTTATTTGAGAAAGTACAGAGAATCAGTTAAGGCTAAGCAGTACAATTGCGTCGACTGGAGCAGATGGCCGGATTGCCCAAATTGGAGCCAATCTGATAGTCAAACCAACACCTTGACTATGACTCTGAGGAACCAGTTTCTTGGAGGTCTAGCAAGAACTTGATTGATTAATGTCTAAGCAAGGGTAGGTGTTTAAACGAAGCTTTTGACGCAGAACTAGACCGCACGGCAATCACAATAACTGCCAACACTTTGATGTTTACAATTGGACAGGGCCATCTAGCCCAGAACATTAATGAGCCAGGAACTGAGTCTACAGTACACTTCCATGTTCATCGATGGAGGTCCACATTGTAATAACAAAATTAAACACGACAGATAGTCCAAACAAGATGAACGAATGGAATCTGACCATTCTGATTAGTTTCTCTGTTAGGTTCAATGGCAGTTCGGGTAGTTGAGAGACAGCTGTGGACAAAAGTTTGGATTGAGGTTGAGGTACTATAATTGCGAGCAAAAAGATATAACAGGTCAATTGTAAGAGCGCCTCTATCCCTCAGGGACAGAGGTGAGAGTCTTGTCGTACAGGTTTACATTTATAGTTATGCCGACTCTTTGGCAGCATTTTGATAGAAGTCTAGGGCGCTCTTGCAAGGGTCCTCTGTGGGGATCGTTTGTAGTGCGGTGTCTCTTGCGGCAATGCCCGTAGTATGGCAGTTCCTCCTGTAAATACCTCGAATGTTAGGGATACTGTTGCTATTATGGAGTTTTGAGAAAGAATTAGATGCGTGTCGGAACAAGGCACGGGGATGCTTTTTTTTTTAAAAAAAAAAAAAAAAAAAGCATTACTGTCTACTCTATTTGAGTACTCTGGGGAATGACGACTTCATTGAGTCTTGACTAAAACTCGGCCTCCCCTTCTTTTGTGGTACAGACCCTTCGATGATGACCTTGGGTGATATCCCTTTGAGCAAATCTCGATCACCACCATGGCTAATGGGTAGATTCATTAAGGAGGAATAGCAGCATTTTTTTTTTTGTATCACGGTTACCGAGACCTATGACTTGATAATTGAGCTGCGAGTGGTATCTAAATGGCAAAAGAACGTTGCCAAATTTCACCTCTAATGTAGAAGACCCCGAGACTTACTCGGCTGTAACTCTTGATGCGCGCATCGTTGTTGCTTTCTGACCTTTCGAGTGCCTATCCGGTGCATCAATTCGTTCATGAAGGTAAGAGTATTGTTGCGCGGGGGCACTTGGCACTGATGACGACTTGTGACCGGCTCCCCTCATTCTCAATGCTTCAATGACCGTTATTAAAGAGGTAATGACTAAGGGCTCGTTGTTGATCTCTTCGTCGATCTTTCCATCCTGTAACTCTCCCTTGAACTGACACCTTAGAATTGCCCTGACGTGGTAAGCGCGCCTATAATCCTCTTTCAGTTACCGAGTATTTTTGATACATGATGTTATGCACACAATCAAAATCCAAATGCGCTCATACTGTTAGCATACTGTCTTCCTATGTGCTGTTTTGTGATACCTCTTGGATACCAAGATTTTCGAGGCGGAAGCCGAAAGAATGCTCCATTTCAACCCTCGTCTCTTTTGCCACATAGCCAGACGGATAACTGTAGTTCATGCTGACGACTTGTTTGAACATAATCCAGATTAGCTAATTCGAGAGTGATAGCGCTCTGTAGTTTTGTTGAGAACTTCAGAGAGACCAACCAACACTGTCTTTGCTGTGCACGTTCACAGTCACTCATTGACTTACCTCATTGGCTTACCAAGGTCATCGGATTCAAGCAAAGGTTAGAGAATTACTAGTAGCTGAACGCAAGGTGAAAGAGCAGAGGTGAAGTGGAATGTATTTGGATGACAAAGACAATGCGAGAGAGTTGGAACCTGAGCTTCACGGAGTAAAACAACGAGCATTTTGACCGTCACTGTTGTAATGAACCGAGCTGTCCCACTCGACCTCCACTGCGCGACGCACATACTACTTGCACTTGCAAATTTGCCAATAGCATCCTCTTCACACTCGCGCCACCTCCTCGCTCGATATACTTCTCTGGTACACTCCTGGTTTAAACTTTAACACTCCACAGACAACTATGGTTGTTTGGTTTAGAATGGCAATAGAATTTGTCAGCGATATGGACCATGAGTTCTGCTGACTCTTGCATCTCTAGTTCATCAGAAGATGCTGAGACTTCAATCTGACGTAGATATTGTTGGTGCTCCCAAAAGTACATGCTGACAATGAAATTGTTATGGATGTGTCTCTCATTACTTGATCCGATCACTCCGGCTACTATTCAGGATACTTGACTCAGATTCTGCTTCTACCTAGACCGTGCCCAAGCTTCTTTTGGCTCCTAGGACATGAGTTGTCTCTTGGAGCAATAGCAGCAGTAATAGCAGCAGCAGTAATAGCAGCAGCAGCAGCAGCAGCAGCAGGAGGAGGAGGAGGAGGAGGAGGAGGAGGAGGAGAAAGAGAGACATCTCAATTGTACTGACCTGCTATTTACCTTAAACATAGGCTTGCCTCAAGAAGATCTCAGTGGTCTTCAATCGTTGATCGAAGGCTAAATAGACATCAGTCGTTAAGAGAGGAAATACGTTTTTTGTTTGATGTTTAACTCGGCTATGGTATGCCATAAAATAAAATATGCATTATCTATACTACTCGGCGTGCAAGGACTCATCAACCTCATCTGCATAAGTTTTTGGTTCAGGGATATGCTGTGGTGGTACAAATAGCTTGACATTCTCTCTGACTCTGTCGGTAATATCAAGTTCGACTGGTCCCCTGTACTTCTTAAATAGCGCCTCCTCATCCTGTCCAAGTGCGAGGTCATCCTTTTCCATGTCCTTTGTTTCAGCAAAAGCCACCTTCATCACGGATGCGCCCGCATACTCAACGCAATCCCAAGAGTTGAAGAGAGCGTAAATCTTCTTGGGCCAGTTGCGGAAGCCGACAAGATTCTTGAAAGGAATGTATCCAATAGGCTCAAGACCAGAAGGAGGAAGGGAGAAATATGTCTCGTCTTGGGGGATCACAACTACCTCGGCCTCCTTGGGAGTCTCTGACTTGATAGATTTGTCGGTGGAGGTGTTTTCTTCTGTCGTCAGTGTCGAGGATGACGAATCTTTCTCTGAGGTGTTCTCATTTCCAGATGACTCATTTGCCCCACTTGACTGCTGCTCCTCCTCTGCTGCTGCTTCGGTGGTTGACGATTCAGTGACTGTCTCGAGGTTAACGGCTGGTACTGGATCGTCAAGGCTCTGGAAGCACCCATCCTGATAGCCTTTCAGCACCTCAGACAAAGCAACACGTCCGAGCACAACAATACCATCCGAAATTGACTTCATAGGAACCATCGCCATAGACTTTTCCTTGTCCGTCAGCTCATCCACCTTTCCTGCTGCCACCTGTCGTCTCCGGCGGACATCGGCAGCGACCATGGACTGGATCTGTCCCTCTGTTAAGCCTTCTCGAACTTCGTAGTCCAATGCAGCGGCATCGAAAACGGGCTTGTGTTAGGAGGTTATCAGAATCCATGCAGGGGAACGGAGAGAGCAAACCAGTTAATAGTTGATGAGAAAACAAATACTGTTTTTGGGTATTAAAAAAAAAAAAAACACAAATGAATGAATGAAAAACGCCTATACCTTGACAAACTGCTTAAAGTAGTGTCTAGTTTTATGGATGCCATCCCCTGGAGGGGGCATAATATATACAGTCACCTTGCGTGGCATATCCTGCACTCCACATGTCTGTTTCGCAAGTACGTCGACCTTGTCTGCCACCCGTTTCTTGGCTGCAACAGTGAGGTAATGATCACGTGTGACAAGCCCTCCAATGGTGCCAACTACACCCCAAAAGATCATCCATCCTCGACTCGGGAGCTTGGCTCTGAGCTTCCCTGAAAGTGTGGTGGGCGGTGGGAGCTTCGATGGCGATGGCTGCGTGGGCGCAGTGCTGGTTGTGGTGCTGTTCTCCATTGTGGACAAGAATGGATTTTGATCGCGGCAGACATTGTTTATATATTTCTCTGTGTAGCTCAAGCGAGCAAAAATCTACCAAAAAGAATTTCCTATTACAACTTCGACTACTATTTCCGTGCCTTGCCAGGCTTGCGTTTGTCTACCTTACTCCTGTTGGTGAAGGTCATGCCTTCCTTGACACCCTTGCGAAGGGACGTCAACGGGACATATGCATATGGATCAATGCCCTTCTTCTTCATATCTCCTCCAGCACGCTTCGCCTTAAAGTCCTGGCCCAAAGGCTTGAGAGGCCGTCTTCCAGTATTACGAATAGGTCCAGGGCCCTCGTGATCAAGCTGCATATCCGTATCCTCATCCCGACCCAAAGCACCCTTCTTGTTGGTCTTGTTAAACTTGATCTTGCCCTTTTGACCACGTGTAAATCCGTCGACTGACTTGAGGGATTCGAGGTAGTTGTTCTCAGCTTGGTCAAGCTCCATCTGCTCTGCGTCAATCTCTCCATCACTTTCTTCCTCGTTTTCAGAGTCGGTCTCGTTAACAACAATCCTTCCATCCTCAGTCGTCTTGAAAGCCTGAGAGTGATCCTTGATCTTCCGGGCAACTTGAGTCGAAGGGTGTGAAGCCGTGACACGGGAGACAACAGTTCTGTCCAAGAAATCCAAAGGAGTATCACCCTCTTCTTTGATCCAGGCATCTGCTCCTTGGTTCTTCTTAGACTTTCCTTGCCTTTTAGATGCCTTCTCTTCCTTTGCATCATCGTCCTCATCCTCATCATCATCACTAAGATCGCTCTCACTTCCGTACAATGCATCTTCGTAGGCACTGCCGAATGTCTGAGAGGGTTTGACCGCTTTCTTAGATGCCTGGGCTTCATCTTCCGATTCTTCATCCATATCCATGCTTGTCGCATTATTCTTCTTGTTACGCTTGGCCCTCTCACGGCGCTTCTTGATATTAACTAGAAGCTTCTTGTCGGCTTCTGGCACGAAGACCACGATATCATCGTATCCAAAGCGTCGAACAAGTCTCTCAAGGATATGGCGAACCTTTACCTTGAAATGTCCCTTATGCTCATGACTCCAGCGAATAATTCCACTGACAATCTCTTGGAGATGCTCACGGACTATACTTGGATCCAGGCTGATGGTTGTGACCTTGATGAATCCAAGGGCAGACTTAACAATCTCTCGATTCGAAGAGTTCACGAAGAGGTGCATAGTTGTGATCATTTCCGAGATCATTGCGCGTTCAAGATCCTTGTGGAACTCGAACAGCAATCTGGACAATGAAGTGATCGCAGCAGACACCATGTGAGGTGTTGTGCCTGCCAAACCAGCTGTGACCATGGTGAAGTACTCGCGGATCGATGCTGGGGTTTCGAGCGGCGCACCCTCCATATCACCTACACGCTCAGACGAAATGACTCCTCCTTGCTTCATCTTGTTTCCCATAGTAACCAAGAGAGCATATGCTACATCTCTTGTCTTCTCATTTACCTCTTTTGTGGCGACAACCACTTCAGAGAGAATAGAAGGTACAAAGTAAAGGTCTGAAGGCTCAAGCAATAAGACCACCTGGTTCACCAAGGAAAGTCTGGAGCGCTTAGCTGTTGCAGAAGTAGCCGCCGTAGTTTCCAGAATAGCGCGCATCAGCTCTTCCAAATCACGCTTCAGAACCAAACGCCCAGTTTCCGAAGTTGCCATCGAGTTCACAATTTTGTATGCCTTCTTCTGCAAAATGCCATCGGCGTCATTTGCAAACAAAGAAACCACGGCTGAATAGAGTCTAGTGAGTCCGGGACCGTCAACGTAAGGAACCATGATGTCGGCCAAATCCATCAAATTATGGGATACAGCTGGTGCGTCACCCTGCTGCGAAGGCGCCTGGACCGTCGTCAAGGCTGTGTTGAGTTGATCCAGGACTGCATTAAAGGTTTCCATGAGATCTTGGGGAGTTGAAATGCTCAAGTACGTCCTCATCGCCTCCAAGAGGTAGCCTCGGAATTGGGGCAAGGTTGCTTGGAAAATATTGAAAAAGACCATCAAGTAGGGACGAGCATATTGCTGCAACACTGTAATATTGCGCTCAGCCTCATCCTTTGACATCATGTACTTGCGCTCCAAAACCTGATCCGACTCTTCACTATCAATGATAGCCCGATTACGGACTACAAGATTGGTAAGAGCCTGACAAAGAACAGGGCGGAGGTCTGGGACGGAGTAGAGGACACCGCTGAAGCGTTCAGCGAGCTCCTTGGAAAAAGCCTGCTCCATGTCAACGGGCAAGTCGCAGAACCCATTAACCAAACCCCAAACTTGACCAATCAATGTTTCGTAGACCTTCTTCATCATTCCGTTCTCATTGCACGCTTGGGCTTTTCCATTGAGACGATCAGCTAGTGGGATCAGATCCGACGCAAAGTACTCCAACTCAGTATTCGTGATAGAACTCTTGAGAAGGGGGAGAAGCCATGCACGGCCGCGCTTGCGCTCTTCGGGATTGTCGATGTTCAGGGGTAGTGTGCTCAAGAAGATACGAGGGCCGACGGTACTGATTGCAGCAGAAAGAACGACATCCAGTTGTGCCTTTTGGGTAAACGCCGGAGTAAATCGGAGCTCGTCAATGATAGGGAGGAATGAAACCAGCAAGGGGTTGGCAGCGTGACCGAGACGCTCATAAAAAGATTTCAAGATATCCAAAATTCCTAACCAGGTACTCTGGAAACGGATGTCGAATCCTCCTTTGATGATAGTTGCCACGGTATCGATTGTATTCTTGCCCTTTTGTTGACCACGGTTCTTTCTCATGTCATGAACGGCCGAGTCAATCATTTCGTCCGAGATGCAGTGTGTGATGAGCTGCTTCAAACAGTCGACTGTCGAATTATGAACAGAAACGGGGTTGGAAGAATCCAAGTTGGGGAAGATCGACTTGAAAAGCGGCACTACAGGAGTGAGAGACTCCTTTGGAATCTCTGCACCATTTCCAGCGGCTACCATCAGCTCCTGCAATCTTGAGGACTCAACAAACCCAGCACGGACCACATCCAGCCACAGTGGCATCAAGGTGGCATCATTGGCATTGGGCTTGAGCTCAAGAACAGCCTTCATCACATGTGTGACTTTGACTAACCGCTGAGAGTTTTGCTCAGCTACCTCTTGACCAGAGGCTTCTGGAAGGGTTGCCTGATGAACGACCGCAGGAGCCTCATGCGACTCTTTTGTTGACAGAAGTGACTCAAAAACTTGGAAAGCAGATGATGTGAGGAAGGAATTGTTGAGTTTTGGAAGATGCAAGAGGATATCGCAAAGCGGAAGGAAATGCTGAAAGAGAGAAAGTAAGGGTTAGAAGCTAGAACAATACATTCCACAAAAACAGTCAAAAATAAAGAGTAAAGAAATGAATGCGCATACCTCTGCTGGCCAAGCCTTTCCGACCATTTTTACAAGTTGAAGAGTATGAAGAATCATTTGTGTAGCACTCTCTTTGTCCTTTGAGCCTGATGCTCCTACAACGCCGTTTCCTGACTCCTTGAGGATCTGCAGTGTCGTTTGGACAACAACCTTCATTCCAGGGTGGACAAGCATCATCAGTGGAGGTCGTGTAACGATATTTCTGACGGCCTCCTGAGCACGCTTCCTAGGCTTAGGTCGAGAATCCAGTGAGAGGACAAGTAGAGTCTGAAGTGCCTTGAGTGTTGAAGTATGAGCCCATGCTGCTGAATCTTGAGTAATCAATAGGTGTTCCAAGCATGTCATCAACGAACGAAGAGACGACGCTGAAGGAGGTGGTTGCAGTGCCAAGATTGCTGTAAAGACGCCCAAGGTCGCCGTATATTGAGAACGAAGAACACCGGCAGGGACACTGAGGTAAAAAGAAGAGACAAAGATCGTGATCTTGCTAATTAGTCTACTGAAGCATTAAAAAAAAAAAAAAAAAAAAAAAAAGCCTTAGATCTCAACACTCTACCTTGGAAAAACGATGGCTAGTAGGTAGAGGACAGCGGCCCTTGTTTCTTCAGCACTTGGGTCTCCCTTCTGTTCGTCCAAGAGTGACATCTAGAAATCACATAAAACAGTTTAGAGGGATAACATGGCTAACAGATATTCGTAAGGTAGAGTCTGACTTACCAACGTAGCAAAGTAGGCTGTTGGTGCCATTTCTGCGCCTTGCTCTTTCAGCGTCTAAAAAAAAGTATCTTGTGAGAAGGAGCCATTCGTGACAAGCTGCATTAACTCAATCTGTAAGAATTGCTAATGACGGAGTCTAGCTACCTCTTCTACGGCCTGCAGAGTCATGGCCACAACCTGTTGGTTGTGGAGCTTCGACGACGCCTGTAGCCTTATTCTTGCGAAGGACTCATCCATTGTGGTAGGCTGCGAATGAAGGGTCAAGATGCGCTGCTTCACCTCAAAAAAAAAAAAAAAAAAAAAAAAAAAAAAAAAATAGAGGAGGCTTTTGTATACACAAGGTGGACGACAGTAAGCCACCAGACTCAACTTAAGCGCGAATTTGCCACTTCTTTGTAGCTCCTCGCATGCCTTGAAGATGGAGACCGAATGGCAAGCAAACGCCGCTGCAACTTACATGAATATGTTTGCGCATGTCGCTTGGATTGTGTCTAACCTGTGTTTTTTCATCTGTTCCTGACTGAAGTCAGTTCACTGCGAGAATCCGTAACGTGAAGTACCTTGCAACCTTGATCAAATCCGTACACTTCAAGGACGTAGGTTTTACTTTTGACGTTTGTTGGTCTCGAATCAACTCAGCGTGCATCTCGACATAATAGCTAAGAGCGTCTGATATTGCTGGTCGCGTCGCTTACACAGATAGCAACATGTAGAATCTCAGCGGAAGGAATCTCGTTTGTGCTAGAAGAGTCTCGATGTCTCTTCGGACGGTGTTTGATGCAGCGAACCGTCTTTGAAGATTACAAATATGAACCGCCTTTTTTACAAGAAGTGACCGACTTCCAGTCAGCATCCCAACCAGGGTCGCAGCGACGCCAGATGAGATTACCTCAAGGCTATGAGGCCGATGGCTCTGTTACGTTTGGAATCAATCTTTCAACCCTGCTGAGCTGTCTTAATATGTTTGGAACAGCAAACGTCACTGGTGTGGTCGGAGATGGTGCAGGAGCAGGGAGTAACAGCGGCAGTGGTGGATTGAGTTCAAGTGGAAACTCAATAACTGCAATCAAGCTAAGCTACTCGGGATTTGGATCCAAGCTCTATTTAACGTGAGTCCTGTTAGCTGACTTGAATCAGACATTTGTGCTGTCGCTCGTGCGAAAATAGGCCTTGAGATCCGGTCAATCTAACCTATCTAGCTCGCCTACAGCCTGGAAGACGATGGAATTGTCACAACATGTGGCGTTCCAACATTTGACCCCGAACCTCCTGTAGACTTTGACTTCAACGAAGAGCAACAATCCAAGATCATTATGAAGGTACCGAGTAGACCAGCAAATGATAGTTATGAGCTTGGAGAATACCTTGTTAAAATCACAAGCATTGGCCAATTTTATTTTAGTCACAATGGCTTGAGGAGGGTCTTCGAGATCTTGATGCCACCAGCGATCGCGTAGTTGTCCGTCTCTCTCCAGATATCCCCCATCTTCGGATTTCGAGCTTGGGAACCATTGAGAACCTCGATGTTAATTACTCTCAAGGGGATGTGATCGAAACTTTTATATACCACTACGACCGACCGATTGAAGCAAGCTACAGTTTTTCACATGTACTCCATGTTCTTCGGGCTTGCCAGGTGGCGAACAAAGTCAATATTATGGTTGATGACAAGGATTTCATGAAAATTCAGTTCCTATTACCTGTCGCGGATCACAAATACCTTTTCGCCGAGTACTCCTTCACACCACTCGAGATTATGGATTAGTGATTTGGCGATGAGCACTCTTGCCCTGTACTATGCCTCAGTCTTTACTCAAAATCCAGGACAGTAATTGTATCCCTAACTGGAAACTTCGACCTTACCAGTAACAAAATAGATCCCCACCGCCCAATCTAAATACAGTTAACAAAATAGGAAGGAGACAACAACCTTTTTTTTTATGAATTCCCAATATCCAAAAAGTGCTCCGCAGAGCCGCCCATTAAGATGGATGGAATGGGTAGATAGAGAAGGGAGACAGGGAATAGAGGGTTAGTGGAGGGCAAAGAAATGCGACGCGGAAAAAAATCGATTCAGGTTTGGGGAGTTTCCTCAGCAGCTTGACGAGGGTCAAACTAAGTGTAGGCTGAGGGGCTTGTAGGGGTCACTGTTGGTATTGACGGCGCTACTGTGAGTGGTGGAAATGGTACAGTCAATGCTGGCAGTTGCTGGCAGTTGAGGAGCAATAAAATACTGTGGATTCTCCCCTTACCCTCGAACAAACTACACTAGGTATGTTCCTTGGAACCCCTCTATACCATTTATTTTCCGATCCGTCAGAGAGTAATTACCATTTGAAGCTGGTCCACCCGGCTGCCCGCACCGGGGCTGCAATCCTGTATCTAGATATTGTTCATTTGCGAATCTTTTATCCTATCTTGCTCTCTCTCTCTTAAGAAACGGTGAGACGCGTCTTGATTAGTATGCCACCCTCTTCCACACTGGCAGTTCCCTTCCCCAATAGGTCTCACAAACCTGCCTGCCAAGCAGTGCGAACCTTTTCCCCCAGTGCTTGTCCTCTATACTGCACATTCTTTCCTAGCCTTTCTCTCTTGATCCATCATTTCCTTTCCTAATCAACTGTTTTTAACCAATCTTCATATAATACCTTCCACTTTTTAACATCTTCTCCATCAAAACTACTTCTTTCATCCTTTCTTTCTTCCTCACTCCTCTCCCCCGAATAAATTTAGCATGTCTTGTACACTTGAGTTCGATTTCGAGCCCAATTTGCTGGAGGAGCTGGCGTCTGCTCGGATGCCTCCCGATAATAGCGGGACACTCCTCGAGTGCGCCACTGCGACCCTTGGATGGGATTCACAACACCTGTCCAGAAAAGAAGATGCTCGCCGAGCTCTGAAGTTTCTGGCAGAGTGTGGACTGGTAGTTTGCACACCTACCAGGCATTGATCCGGCCACTTGCCAGAAATTTTTGAAGCAAGCATGATGAGTACCATAAAGCAATTTGATTCAGTTTTTGGTATTGTCCACGAGACTAACATTCTTCAAAAGCTTCAAGATCCTTTGTGACAAGACCGAGGAGGAGGTTACAAAGGTGAATACACGACGGAATCCAAAATGATTAAGGAACATACCGGCCAGCTTTCCAAGGTTCAAAAGGACGCCAAGGAACGGATGCTGCGTTGGACAGGACCCCTTTCAAATACCCTGATCAATACTGCCGTAGCCGTAAGTCAAGAACTCGGCATTGAGGTCCCAGTTGACAAAGTCAATGCATCGCTGGGTTCCAGTATAGAGAATGTGGAGGTGTGGAGAATCGTTGTTAATCAAGACTTCGAGACAGCTTGGCTCAAGCCATGGCAGGAAGCGAATCGAAAGGAGCTTCAGAGAGTAAGCTGAATCCCACTGGAGCGCAGCAAGACAAGTCTTCGCAAGATGAATGGCGCACCTGTACCGCCACCTTTGGACAGATTTTGCGTCCCGAACTGCAGGTTCATTACAAACGCCTTTGCGACATTTTGAAGGAGCAGCAAAGCAACCTAACAAAAGTAATGAAGAAGATCAGCGCGTTGAAATTGAAGACAACCCACGTTGTAAGTACACTACAGTCGACTAATGGTGCTATCCCTGCATGATACAGTCGCAGCATATTAATGAGTTCTTTTTCTTTCTTTTCTCTCTCTCTCTCTCTCTGTAATCAAGGTCGCCAGAGGAGATCTGTACGACGAAGACCTCGGAGCTACTGACTCGACAGGTTTTGATATCTCACGCTTTCTTCCAAGTAATGTCCAGCTCCGAGCTGACGTACTTCAGACGGCTCCCGTGGTGTTATTAGCCGATCAAGCCTATGAAAGACGGCTTTTATCTATTCTCCTAACAGAACCAGTGGCCGGGGATGCCCTCCCTCTCCACCCACACTAGGCTAGGCAAAAGAAGATAGAGTGTATCCAGGCACCAGAGTAGCATTTATTTTATTTTATTTTTAGTATTTCTCGGTCAGTATTAAAAGCAAGGTCACACACACATCCCCGGCCACTGGTTCTGTTAGGAGAATAGATAAAAGCCGTCTTTCATAGGCTTGATCGGCTATTCTCCGTTACTTTGAACCAGTGGCCGTTGATGTGGATCCAGAGCTTAAAACTACTGAAGAAATATTGAGCTTCGACCTTCTATTCAATCGGTAGAAGTTCTCAAATGTGGCCGAGAGAGGAGACCATCGGCCATGAGTTCGCACTTCGTCCAATGAGAGTCCATTATGGATCGCTAATGTGCTGCCAATCGCCCTAGCCTTAGGTATCGCAGAGCCTTCTGGAATATCCATGATTGTCGAAAGCTCCCTGATCATGCTGTTGATGGTAGCTGGGCGAATTGGAGTAGTAACGTCCTTGACCATTCTCAAGAGTGGTGTGATGTCTGGGAAGTGGCGGCCTTTATGGTGTGGTAATTGTTCGCCTTGGGATCTATGGCGAGCAGCCTACGCTAGAGGAGCAGTGCCTGAGGCACGTGCGCCTCACAGTACTTACATTTGAGTTAGCTTCCTGTCTCTCAGGAGGCATGAATAAAAAAACCCAACGTCCCTGGGCCAAGTGGCCAGGCATGTCTTTTTCTCACCGACTCTTATTCTTCCCTTTGCTGACCCCTCTATTGTCACTATGTCTATCCATGTCGAGGCGTCCTTTCAGGGTAAGTTCAATTTTATCACAGTAATGGTTGTAACGAGGTTGGGAGGCGACATTTGTATTCAAGGAATGCTTTTACTGGACAAACCAGATCGTCTGCTAAGGGGGCAATAGCAACCTTGGTGATAACTCGACTTCCAGCCTGCTTCTCTTTTGGGGCGACCACGTGTAACTGTAAGGTGCCGTCCCTGTCGATTATCGTGCGGGAAATGTCAATACAGCGTATGTCGTCTCCTCTCATGAAGCCGCATACTGCCAACAACCATGCCAGTTTTCGGGTAAGTTTGGCCGAGTCCAGGGTGTCGTTGTGACCCCATTTCCGAAAGGTGCTGAGAACCGGTGTGATATCTACTGGAATGTCTTTGATGTTCTTGATGTTGTGAGCTTTGATGTGTTTGATCAATCCTTTGTAGTCTTCATTTGTATGGAGGTCTGTGGCCCTGTGGGGGTAGAGGTCTAGTACTGCTGTCTTGTTCGCGAGAACCGTAGCGAGAGCCCACTTGTGGTGGTGCCATCCGTCATAGAGGAAGTTGATAATATCCTGTGGACAGAACGTCTCTACATCCTTGTTCCTGGTTGTCATCCATTCCTCGAAGTTCCTTTGAGTGGCCGTGTACCTCCGGACTAGTGTTTCCCATGAGTCGAGTTGAGTTGAGTTGGAGGTCCGACTCAACTCAACTCATGCACACATAAGTTGGGAAAAATCTGAACTCAACTTAACTCATGAGTCGAAAAGTTTGAACTCAACTCAACTCAACTCAACTCATGAGTTGAAAAGTCGAACTCATCTCAACTCAGGGCATCTACGCCCTGTAAGCGAGTCGACTCACTCCAACTCAACTTAACTCAACTCAACTCATGAGTTCATGAGTTGAAAAAAGCTTCGACTCAACTCAACTCATGTTACACGAGTCGGGAGAAAGTTCGAACTCAACTCAACTCATGAGTTGAGTTGGGTTGAGTCGGTGAGTTGGTGAGTCGAGTTGAAGAACACTACTCCGGACTGACGCTGGGGCTAGTCTGATATGTTGAATGGCCTTTGCGCATTCAGTTGATAGGCCGTCCTGGATCATGCGTTTCAGCCGTTTATTCTCCAAGCTGCCATACTCCAATGTGGGTTCTTCTGAAGTAAGTCGTGGGCACTTCCTGGAGGTGGTAGAACTGCTGTTCTCGGGATCTGGATTGGTGCTCTGTTGCTCATCTCCTGAAGAGTCGGAAACCAAATCGCTGAGGGCCAATATGGTGTTACAATTGTTGCTGGTTGGGGTGTCCTCTTCAACCGCTCCAGTATCCTCTGAATGAGGTTCCACGGGGGACATATGTAAAGGACTCCATACTTCTCCCATGAGTGAGCCATTGCGTCTGTCCCTGCTGCCATGGGGTGGTGTTTCCACGTGAGGAATTGACATGTCTTTGCGTTTTCTGCTGTTGCGAAGAGATCGGTGTCGTGTGGCCCCCACATCGTGTCGAGTGTCCTGAAGAAATCCGGACAAATGCTCCATTCCAACTGTGTCATCATCCTCCTGGAGGGAGCATCGGCTGGGTTGAAAGTCGAGGGGATGTACTGAGTCTTCAGTCGCGTCCCAGTCGCCAGACAATGATTCCAGATTTGTTCCGCCAGTGTCATCAATGTCCGAGAGCGAGTACCGCCGAACTTGTTGATATATGCCAGTGTTGTTGTATTGTCGCATATCATGTTGGCTGTCTTGCCCTGTATCTGTGGAAGCTGTGTTGCCATCTGAATCACCTTCAACTCTTTCCAGTTGATGTGACGTGGTCGATCTTCTGGTTTCCACTGTCCACTCTGTGACCACTCGTTTATGACCACGCCCCACCCGTCGTCGGAGGCATCCGTGTAAACGTCGATGTCTGTCGGCGTTTGTATCCACGATAGGCCGTTCCAGTTTCTGAATTGCTCTGTCCACCACTTCAAGTTGTTCGTGGCTTCTGGTGTTAGGGGTACTGTCGTTTCCATCGATGTATTCCGTTTGAGTGCCGAGTTCCTGAGAGCCATGAGGTGTTGAGTCATCAGTCTTGCTGGAAAGATGGCTGTCGTCGTTGCCATTGCTTTCCCAATGAAAGAACTCAGGTTCCTCACTGTTGTAGTACCCTTGTGTAGTATCCTCTGTGCTTCCCGGCGGATGTTCCTGAGTTTCTCTTTCGGTACTCTCAATGTCATGTCCTTCGTATTGGACTGAAAGCCCAAGTGGTCGAGGGTTTGTGTTGGTGTCAGGTGGGATTTCGATTCCTTTACAATAAAGCCTAGTTCCTTGAGCTTGTTGAGTACCCGTTTTGTATCGCTGGCAGACTTTTCCTCGGAGGAGGATGCCACGAGGAGGTCGTCCAAATAGGCTAAGATCCTGATACCTCGGCGTCGTGCCCAACGTAGTACTGGTCTTACTAGTTTGGTGAACACCATTGGGGATAGCGACAGCCCAAATGGCAGGACTCTGAATTGGTACTGTATTCCCTTCCATTGAAATTGGAGGTACTTCCTGGAGGAGCGGTGGATCATCACGTGCAGGAAGGCGTCTGAAAGGTCGATACTTGTCATGTAGTCGTTTTTCTGTAGCATGTTGCAAACTGAGCGTACCGTTTCCATCTTGAAATGGCGTTGAGGTACGTACTGGTTGAGCGGTTTCAAGTTGAGTACTGGTCTGAGATCTCCTGTCTTCTTCGGTATCGTGAAGAGTCTGCTGGTAAAACCTGGCGAGAAGGCCTCTTCGATTGCCCGTTTTTTCAGCAGTTCCAATATCTCTGTCTCTATGATCGGTATCCTGAACCCCTCTGATATCACTGAACGTACCCATGACTCGTCTGTGATTTGTTCCCAAGCTTTCGAGAAATGTCTGAGGCGACCACCTACTGGGATTTCGATCGTTCCTGTTTTGTTGTTGATGTTGTCCCTCCCGCTTTTGTCGGAGGGCGGCCGCGAGAAAAAGACCCGCTATAAGTGGGTTTGGTTTGTTGCGAATTGGTCGAAGTCGGCTTGTCGTTGTTGTTCTGTTGAGTTCCCGTGTTCTTGCGACTGTTGAATTTATTCTTGTTTCTGGAGAACGAGGTTGGCTTCCAGAACTTGTTATGGTTATCATTCTCCGTTCGTGCCTGTTTGAGATCCTCGTGTGACATAAGTGGAGGGTGTTCTGTCGGCTTCGACTTGGTGGGCAGGCGAGCTGCTTGGCGGACAATGTTTTCGCGAGCATCGGTGATGCGGTGAGAGAAGTCGTTAAGAATTTCTCTGAACTCGTTGAAATGTGCGAGTAGTTCTGTCTGGTGGTTAAGACATTCCTCCTGAATGAGGTCCACGCATTGTTCAGCGGAAAGCCCTCTGAAATGAGGGTTGATCCGACCCTCGTCGTCTCGGTACCACAAGTTTGGAAAGCACTCCATAGCTGCCACTGACTGGAAGTCGATGGGTTTGGTGAGGAGTGACAGGTGGGACTGGAGTTGGGCCAATTGTTGGTCCACCTGTTTTTCTTTGGACTTGCTGGCGTCCCATCTAGCAATTGCTTGTGGGGAAGAGTACACCATGTTGGGGTTTTGTGGATACTCTTTGAGTCGACGGTTGATCCTGGATGTTGCTGCAGCTGTCTCTGCAGGGGAGTCAGTTTGTCGCTTGTAAAAGGCTTCTGACTTGTCGAATGCCCTGGGAATGTGTTCCCTATAATCGTCTCGAAGGACGAGTGCCTGGGCTTGCGGCAAAGGTTCTGAATAGTGTTCTTCATGAGTTCGAAATCTTGGACGCTGATTGGCTGAAACTCTAAATCTAGCCAATCAGCGTTCAAGATTTCCAACTCACGAAGAACACTAGTTCTGAATGAGGGAAATGGTTCCTCTCAAGGTGAGCGACCTTGCGTTGGAGTTGTGCAATGAGATCATGAAGCTCGTCTGTGTTGGTGTAGATAGGGGAAATGTTACGGTCAATATCCTCGTCAATCATTGGAAAATCTTTGTCGTCAATGGATTATTTTATTTTATTTTTAGTATTTCTCGGTCAGTATTAAAAGCAAGGTCACACACACATCAACGGCCACTGGTTCAAAGTAACGGAGAATACCTACACGCCTACGACAGCACATCGAGAGATCTAAGAACCAACGAGATGACATCAGTCAGCGCCTATCCAAGGAATATCTCCAGTCTGTCCTCGCGCGACTTGTCCCAGAGGGCCAAAAGGGGAGTGCTTGAGGCAGTACAGCATATCCGCTTTGGGAGAGGCCCGTAGGAACCATTGGGACAAATAATGTACCCCCCGCTCCCAAAAACATGTCCAGAACAATTTCGAGTCATTTTACCTTGTATTCAACTGCTGTCGAGGACCTCTGGACTGGAGGTACCTGCTTCAAGGCGTTAGATTATCTTCTTCGCATCCTTCTGCGCCTTCATCTTGCCCCGAAGCGCGAGAAAGCGATTAAGGACAGAGTTAAAAATTTTGTGAGACAAAAGAAAGAGGTGGCACAGCCAGGAGGAGGCATGCAAGGAGGAAGGGCGTCTAGCACGCACTGGAAATGGACCGTTTCAAAGATCCTGGACGAGATTGCGGATTCCGAAGACCTTGACCAGTCCGTACCCACCAATGTCCTGCTCCAAAACCTGCACGGGCTGTACATGCGCAAGCCAACCCCTGGAGTCCCTACACTACCTCCCCTTGACGATCGAGTCACTCTTGCGATTCGGAGCGACAAAGAAGTAATCTGTCTTCAAGTTTATCTGGCAAGCAAGATCGGTGGATCTGTCGAGTCAATGGACGCCTCCAATGGTACCACGCTTCTAAATATTCCCGATATGGACATATCTGATTTGGATGATTTAATGGACGAAGCAACAGGAGCTGAAGAAACAGAAGGGGGGAAAGCCCCCAGAGCTCGACTACGCTCGCTACAGTCTATATTGAAGACACTACTTGAATTGCCATTCATCTAAGAGAAGATCGACATTAGCTAAGTACGGAAAATGGCGTTCCAGGGCATCACTTTAACTGATGAGGAGTGTATGGTGGTCGCAGTGCTGGCAGAAGTCCTCCGACCCTATGTTCCGAACGACGACGAAGTCTTGATGGTGGAGGAACCGCGCCACCTCCTGCTCACCCTGCTCTACGGGCGCCCCTGGTAATGATCGCTAACTACATATTGAGGGCAGCAGGACGCTCTCTATTTGCGCAGTTAGTCTGTCAGGAAGTGTGGAAGTGTCTCCTTCGTCTCTGCAGGCTCTTCATCTTGGACCTGTGGAGATTTATGAAGCATTGTGCACAGTCACAGATGGACGCTTTGACATCGACGGTGCCAGAGGACGTCCATTGACAAGCTCTGCTCAAGCAACCATGCCTCCAGAATACAAGAGGGCAGTCTTCGAAGCATTTTTCGACTTGTCGAAATCACTGAGATTTGCGAGAGATATGGCCTTGATTTTGCAGAGGTGAGTGCCGCAGTAGAGTCTGTCTTCCTTCCACTTTTTTTTTTTTTTTTTTTTTTTTTTTCAGAAGCCATTAACTAACAACAATTTAATGTGTTTGGCAACAGGCTGGTGTTTGTAGATCGCCATTGCGTCTGCCTCCAGGGAAAGGAAAAATCATACAGCCAAGCGCACAAAGGATATCGTTACCAGAGCATGTATGAGGCAAGACAAAAGCAAAAGCAAAGAGTACTGGATGGACTGATTGGAGCCAGCCAAGAGTTGGAACGGACCCAATTGAGCCAGGATCAAGCCCAGATTCAACGCACAGAAGTTTCCCGGTAACTTCGCTAAATCGAAACACAATTACGAAATCACAAAGACAAGTTGGCGACCAGGGAGATACATCAACAATTTTTCATTATGAGAGCCCAAGAGTATCGGCAAACACACTACTCATCGGACGCGAATTGGAACTACCTCCAGCTTCGGGAGGCTCGCAAGGTTGTGAGGGAGCTTCGAGCTGTTGTCATGCCTCTGGAGGCAGAGTCTCAACGGCTGCGAGGAGAACTCTACTATTGGAACAAGATTCTGGCTGCCACCAAATCAACCTCGAAGAAAGCCAAGGAAGAAGTGTTTTTCATACGCACAGCTCCACGGCTGGATGAGTCTGCCGTCGAAGATTCCACGGAGAGACTGGATATCACGCTGTTGCCAGATGAGCAGGTCGTATTTAGTGGCACTAACTTTGGCGTCGTCACTATGTCGGAGACAGTTTCCCAGACGCTGAGCGAGAGCAAAGTCCATTTGAATCGATTTAGTCTGCTTCAAGCTGCGTATCCGTCTACAATTTCCCCGTTAAGTACATATATTTAAATAAACAAATAAATAAAAACTAAAATCTCAGACTTTACTCAGTCCAGAAGCAAGGTGTGATGGACATTTCGTCCGCAGACACGTCAACCCAAGGCGGTTCTTTTTCTGCCGTCGTGACCACAAAACATTCCGATGCTCAACAGTTGGAGTTACAGAAGCTCAGGCTGCCACAGTCTCTCAAAATCACTGCCGACCAGATCAACGCCATTTCACATTCCAAACGGGCGATTAGGAAGCGGGAGCGTCGACTCCGGAAACAAGAAATTGCCAAGACAAGAGAGGCTCTCGAACAGCTGTCCAAAAGAGAGAACGTCTTGCAGACAGCCAGTAGCCTTGGAGAAATCGACAGCGCCCGTAGATTCCATTAATCTGCTGAGGATGACTTAAAGCAGTTCGAAGCATCTGACGCACGGCAGAGAGACCTGCAGAATCATCGCCTTAAGACAGCCAAGGCTCGGGCAAAACTTGGCACGGCCAAGCGTGCACAAGTCTGCGAGCATGCAAGGAAGGAGGGTGGTCGCGGTGATACAGGTAAAGGTCCAGACATATTAACTGAAAGTGTCCAAGAGTACAGTCGAGAGTTGAAACTCATTCCTTGTCTTATTTTTCAGGTTTAGGCTCCGTGTCGGCTGAGGATGGATGGCGCACTTCATGCAATATCCATCATATCCCTTGAAACTCAAATCGGCGACCATTTTCTCACCTTGCGCAATGCCTCAGAGAAGACAAGACGTACCTTCCAGTGCTGTCGATTGGCAACGCAGGGACTGGAGTCGGTAGTCATATCAAGGGCCATGCACGACGGAGAGGTAGAAATATGAGAAAGGAGCATCGGCAGCACTGCACCGTCGGGATTACCAGTGAGTACCGAACATCAAAAACGTGCGTCTTTTGCTTTCAGGAGATCCGGTTGGCTCGTGCTCGGCGAGTTATCTGGGGAGAGACCAAGACAGCACGAGTGTGTGGCGCCATAGAGTGTGTGAATCCCAAGTGCTCGTCCCTTAAGTAGGCCTCAAGATGCTCACTCAGCGGTAGCAATCGCAATTGCAGGGGCGTCCAGCCTCCTTTCCACCACTCGCGAAACTTTACCTCCGTTCCAAATGCAGAAAAGACCCCTGGGAACCAAATCCAATCAGTCAGTCACTGGATCTTATTACAAGCTCACCTTCATCCACGCGGATTCCATGAGAGCCCACGCAGATCGGGGCGTGCATGTAAGCACTTTTTTTTTTTTTTTTTTGGCTCCACTGAGACCAAGTTTTTTTTCTACTATGGAGTCCTAGCCTCCCTGTTTTTTTTTATTAGTGATACAGAATCACTAAATAAGTCTAAGGATCGCCCTCCAAGAACAGCCAACGAATGAAATCAGTAAATGGCGCCATTGCACAGTCGGCTCATGAACCTGTCCAGTCAGCGAGTTGCTGCCAACAAGTTCACTGTCAGAAATTTGAGCTTAGCAACTCATAGAAAGACCTGAACCTCCATCAGTTAGATTTTCGAAGGTACCTTACTTAGAGTAACTTGAGCTGTTGATGACCCATGTATTGTATGCCCTGTCCTGTCTCTTCCTCCTAGATCTCAATACCGGAGCTATACTCGGCGATTCTCCACTCACAAACATTTTCGTTCAACCATCCGTCACTTTCCAGTAGGGGCCTTTAGATGAAGCGTTTGCCGATACTATTATTGGAATCCAAGTATAGTGACACATATGTCGACTTCGTACTTGAGTATCTTAGCCTTGGTCTGGCTGAAAACAGAAAGTCATTGAACCCTCAGACACCAGAAGATCCGTCTCCAACGGATCTTTATCTCGAGTAAGAAGTCTGACACGAGCTTGAGATGCCACCATCTTGCCAAGAAAGTTGAAAAGTGAATTGAAATGCTTAAGTGGCCGCTGACAAATTTGAGATCCATAAATGAGCATTCATTCATATACCATTCTAGTTTTTTTTATCTATCTAATACGATTCCTCCATGCATCTTGGAGACTCGATACTAGTCGAATGCCCACCTAATAGAGTCCATAGTAGACAGCGGGTTCAAACGATGCATCAAGGTTGTCAGGCAACGCATTCATTGTTTTTTTATATACCATTTAAATCAAGAATGTCTGACTCACGGTAATAGGAGTGCGGCTTTCCAGGAAACCCAAAGATAGAGAGATGGGGATAATCCTAGCGGCTTGCTTTTCCAATAGCTTCTTGTGTCATGTAGCTTCTTGCACCAGCGACTTAGATCTCTGGAAACATAAGACAGAGACGCGTAATACAAACATATTTTACGGCAACGCTACTGTAGTGATCACTTAAGTTCTTTGATCCAGGCATTGAGAAGATAGCAATAGTGAACACTATCGACACGCACAGCCTCGATTAGAAATAAAATTACTTCCGAAGGTTATCCAAGGTAAAGCACAATAGCTCTCTGGGTCGCTATTTGGATCAAAGGGGTAATTTGCGAGCTTCAGGCACATTTTATAAATAATATAGCTCACCAGTTTTACCAAGGAAAGGCCAAACTCGCCTCGTGAAAAAAGTGTTCGCAAGATTCCACATTGAGCAGGACGGCGCAAGCAAAGCAGAGGCATTCGGGCAAACCCAACTAGTTTTTAACCACTTCAAGGCATGGAGCGCACGTGTACTCCTCCACTTCGGGTCTGGCAATAAACCCCTTTTCTCTATCAAAGCGTGTTCCATTCATATTTTCAAAGGTCTCTCCAAGGCAGACTGGAATACCGAGGATTGGTATGCTAGTACGCCATTTCGACATTAAGTACAAACAACAGGCATACAAGTTGAGTAGATACTGATTGATCTCTTTGTCGGATTCCGTATGCTGACTGAACACTCAAAGGCTACTTGCTTTTGGGTCACTTATTGGGGGTAGTATGCGAAGCCAAATGGCTTTGCGTAGCAGAATTGGTGGCTTGACTCAACCTCTCTATCCTGAGAACCCAAATTAGAAGACTGAAATCCTGTCTTCCAACGCAATCCATTCGAGACACAATGGACCATTCATCGAATGAAGGCAAGGAACAAAACGGAACTCTGGCTACTATGGGTTATCTGACATATGAAAGAACATGGACTGACTAAAATGGTGTACTAGATGATTCCAATCTTCTGGTTATCGTGATTGATACCAATCCGTTTGAATGGGAGCATCGTTCTGCGCCACTAAAGCTCAAGGAGGCGCTTCGTCACATTCTAGCGTTCATGAACGCCCACCTTGCAGGACGACATGACAACAAGCTCGCTGTAATAGCAAGCCACGCCGGAGTCAGGTAACATGCAGTTCTTGCTGCTTCTTTGAACAGTAGTGACCAAGGACTCACGCCCTCTGTGCTTGTAAAGCAAGTTCCTCTATCCAAAATTAAATGAACCAGAACCGCCAGGGACAAAGGTGCCAGCAAAGAAGGATGCCAACGTTTACCAAGTTTTTCAAGTCGTCAACGATGCTGTGCTTTCAGGAATCGAAAGGCTGCTCATGGAACCAGAAGTAGCTCTGCAGGAGAATGACCTTGGTTGCTCGAAGATTGCTGCAGCATTGTCACTTGGATTATGTTGTATGTCTACCCTCTTGCCTTATCTGATTTATGTCTACCAGAAAGATGGGCATGCTAGCCAACATCATTTCGTATCCTGTCATAGACATCAATCAAGCTCTCAAGTCTGATGGCGTGGGGAATGTCAAGCCTAGGATCCTTGTTTTGACAGTATCCCCCGATTCCTCATCAGACTATATCCCTATCATGAACTGCATTTTTTCTGCCCAGAAAGCCGTAAGTATTTACTTTCAGCTATGGATTACGTTTTTAGTCTCAGTATCTAATACTGTCTGAACGATGACTTTTTCTGTTGACAGAATATCCCAATTGATGTCTGCAAAATTTGGGGTGAAGATGCCGTCTTCCTTCAACAAGCCGCTCACATCACGGAAGGCATCTATATTAGACTGGATGATCCTCAAGGACTACTACAGATTCTCATGGTACCACATCAGGCTGTCGTCCTTCTCTGACTCGCTTTTACGTAGACATTCTGGAGGACCAACCTAAAATATTGACTTTCACTATTTCTTGTGAAGTTCTCGTTCTTGCCTGATCGATATTCTAGAGGCTATCTCTATTTGCCAGGACAGGATCAGGTGGATTTTCGAGCAGCATGCTTCTGCCATAAAAAGATCGTGGACATTGGCTATGTGTGCTCCGTCTGCCTGTCCAGTAAGTACAAAAAATTAACAAGATTATATTGCGTGGAGTACTGATCACTACCTAATTAACTACAACCCTCTCCTCTCGCTCATTAGTTTTTTGCAGTTTCTCCCCCGTCTGTTCAACGTGCAGGTACATTCCACCACTCTACATGTTTGTTATGAGGGGAACTTTAGTTGGCAAAAGGCCTTGTATCGAAATTTACTCATTTGACTCTCAACATGTAGGACCAAGTTTGCATTTCAACCTCTGCTCCCACCGAATAGACGACTGGGTGTTAGAGGGACCGTCCATAGTCCAGGTTCATCACGCCCTAGTACACCTAACTAAAGCCTGAGACCCATGCACTACGGCATGTAAGCTGTGAAAGGACTCACGCTAAGCGTTGTATTTAGACCATGCCTCGATAACCCTACTAGGCAGTTCTCGAGACGAGTGCCATGGAGCGTCTCTTGTGAGGCAATGGTGCGCTTTGCATGTTAGAATAATGAATGGACAACTATCGATCTCATTTGTCTAGAACAACTGACGCGTCACAACCTGTTCTCAATCTGTGGCCGCCTCACTGCTTGTTGGTACACTTCATTGCCTTCAACAATATGATGCGAGCGTGTCGTCCCTAACTGCTCAAAACACCGGTAGCACGCCTGAGACGTTCTAGGCTTGTTTGTTTATCCAACCAACTCCATACAGCAAATGCTGCTTTCATATGTATCTTCCTCCCCGTCTAACATGACCTCTGGTCTGACTCCCCGCTCCTACTCCCTAACCCTACAAGCACGAGATTCCTTTGCGACACCTGGCTCCCTATTTAGGGTTTCTGTGATGCCACTGGCTGTTTTTTCATCGCCCCATCTGACCGGGATACACTGCCTTCAAAAGCCTATCCTTTCACACAATCCTACAAAAAAGAAAAGACTCCTCCAGACCACGACTAAACTCCCATGCCATTCCAAACATGCAATATCCCTGCTCCTGAGCGGATGCCTGTTCCACCAGGGACCCTCCGCTACAATGCTTGTGTGGAGCCACCTCCATCCAGCAGCTCGTTGAAAGATAATTGAGTCTCTGGCCAACAACCAGAGACAGGCTCATTTCCAGGTGCGTTCTGGCGAAGCTACGATGGACCCGACCTTGTAAGTTGTAAGTCAACAAAGAAAATGTATTACTAGCAATAAACCGGCTTTTAGGCTTCAATCCCGTTGTCAATACAGCTCGACAAATTGCGGATTGGCACAGTTCATCTAGTACAGCGTCTAGAGCAATACATATTGCATTTATCGCTTATCCTCACAACAAAAGAGATGATTATCATCGACTGCCCAAGCAGTTCGCAAACTCTATTCCAGCACCTTGCACAAGGATCTGAAATCGCGATTTATCTTTCCTTGAATCAAGCAGTCCCACGGATATTATCGTCAATAGAGCCCAAGATGGTCTGTGCACTTTTGCACACTGTGGACTCGTACCTCTGCACGAGCGAGTCTCTTGTACTTTCCTCTGCGAATCGAGGAACAATGTGTCTGGTACGACGACAGTCCATAGTATGTTTAAATAGCTTCATTCAATCGCGACGGCCCATCATCTCTGAGTTTACTGCAGTGCCGCAAAAGGTCCCCGCAAACATACCTGCCTGTCACACAATAGTTTATTATAACACAGTCGTCATTGCTTCAGTCGTTTGGAGAGGCCTAGTAAGTGTTTAACAGTCTGGCTGTGCAAAAAAAAAAAAAAAAAAAAAAAAAAAGTGAAATGGTTGCTCACAGTCTAAAGCACTTTAGTCGCGGTCATATTTAGGAAAAGGCTACATATCGCATTGGGGCATTACTCGAGGGAAAGAGAAAAAGATAAAAGAACGAGGAAGCACCTGCGGACCCTGGAGCCAGCTAAATGCCGCTTAATCCGACAGACTGTGGCGAGTTAAAAATGCTCCTCGCGAACTTTACACAAACGCGATGGATACCTACAGCGCTTTTACTTACAATGATTTGAAGCATTCACAGTTCCGAGAAGAGGCACTGGATGCCATCGCTGCGGTCAATGGTGATATTCATGCCCACCATGTCAAATTAGAGGACAAAGATAAGGATTCACTCAAAGACTCGAATCTCAACATATTGTTTTGGTTCACTATCCTTGGCGAGAATTTTGGAGAGACCTGGGTCAATGTCTACCAGGACAAATCCTAGTCTTCTATTCCTCAGCTAAAGCAGAGCCTTCTAGCTACTACTGCTCCATTAACAACTCAAGATGAAGGCGACTGCACTGTTGGCATTGACGATAGCCAAAGCCAGGAGGAGTTTCGAATGTGTACAGGTACGCTAAAGTTAGTCTTGCACATTGATCGATCCCAACCATTTTGCTCGCATAGCCGAATTTCTTAGCGCCGACAAGCCGTGTCCCATTCAATCAACAAATTGGCTCTGCGTCATAGAAAACTGTTGAAAACCTCATATCTACTCATGTTTTAGCTTGCAAGTGGCTCCAAGTGGACCGACGATATGCAATCATTTGATTTCAGCAGACTGCTCCCACTAGGATTCGAACTTTCAGAGGGATTGCGAACCGTCAATGTTGCACCACTGCCTGACGGGGTTCAAGAGGAGATCGAGGCGACTAAAGTAATGGTCGTTCAGAGCTCTTGAATGTCATAAGCCAAAAGCATCTCAGTTAAGCAATCCAGAGTTGGTGATGAAACACAAGAAAAGGCACTCAGAATTGCGGAGATGGAGAATAGCCCAACCCATTCTGGAAACAGATGACACCCAATATCTTCCCAAGGTCTCGATCTCAATCCATGATTCTACGCGACTGCGTGTCCAACACGACGTGTCCCCAACTTCTTCAATGCTCCACCATAATCAGCAATTTATGACTAAGATCGATATATGCGGAAAGCATCGAATATATCATCCGGCTCTTGTTACAAACTTGATTGGCAAATCGGCGTGAAATGGCTAACAGGTATCGCTGGGCTCAGTTCCAGCAGGGAGCATAGATTGCCGATAAGCACGTCAAGCACCGAGGTGAGCATTTTTCTCCATCCCATTAGAGAAACTGCATACAGCGCCTTTTGGACTAAGTAGGCGAAGACACAGTTAGTGAATAGTGGACGGAATATAGAAGTCGGCGGCGTCTCCATTTGTTAAATGATATCGTTGCGCTGGCCAAAAAGAATCCTGGTCCAAGAGAATGGAATTAACGGCCCAACATGCTTTTGACTGAACCTGCGTTCAACGAACGTATTGAGCCTGAGGGAGAAGATAGACATGATGACCATGACGAGTGTTTAGATGAAACTGTGATTTAACAGCTTCTACCGAAGAGTCATGCAACCAAGCAACTGAATACCCTGTAGTCTCGTCCACTTTCTCGATATCGTCGACAGCAACATCCACAGCAGTCAAGGGACCAAACAACAGAAGGCTAAAGGGTCCTTTTGGAATCATCATCGCCTTGCAAACAATACTCATTCGAGGACACCCGAAAGGCTGCTTTTGAAGACTTCAGCCGTAGCGAGTTGAAGGTTGCCAGGGATCTCGCCAATGAACTGAGGCTCTTTGTACCACGTCGGTGGATCACTAAAGAGGGTATCGGATACCGCCAGCACAGTTCCTATATTGCCCTTCGAGCCCCTACTGTAATGCTCGCGAATGCTGTAATTCAGGCCATTTACAAACGGTTGATTTGCTCGCTGGCTGTGCCCAAATACTGCAACGGGAAGTTTGAGCGCGTTGCATCTCGGTCCTAAGCAACTGCTCGAGGCCTTGTGTGCCTCTTCGGAGGACCACTTCGAAATCAATGAAGTAATTGGCAGACCCATACACAATGTCATCAAAGCTAACGCTCCAAGGGGGGGAGCACCACTTTTGCTGTCTTTTTCAGCCTAACCCGAATTGAAAGATTTAAGGAAATCGGTAATGACTGCCCTCCGATGAGATCTGTCGAGTGTATGAAAAATACCTGACCTGACTTACGACTCATTCGCACTTTATTCTTGACGTGACATGGTGTTTGCAGACGATCATTCAGTCTGTATGGTTAGTCGTCAAGTCACCTCCAAGGACGGTCCTCATCAACGCCCAGTGTTAAGCCCGGTCGAAGAAAGAGATAGAGGAACGGTGATGGTAAATGACGGGTCCAAATCTAGCAGAGCAGACATCAAGCCAAGAGTGTAGATGAAGTTGAAGAGCAGACCATCATGGCCAAATAGCATATTCAGAAATTCAAGACCATGGAGACTAAAAGAAAGAGGACGGCTACCCAGAACCATAGTGATGCCACATATGTCGCCTGAATGTTCAAATGCAACAAGAACAGCCCTGAGGGAGACAAAAATTTTACAAGAATGAAAAAATAGACAGGCTATTTCACGTAATGCCGAGGATAAGCTGGCGCTGATACAAGAGCAGCTGACCATGGCCAAGGGATCCTTGCTCTACTGGTGAAAGACCTGTCTTGCAGTCAAGTCTGTAGCATAGCTGAGCAAAAAGATCGGTAAGGGTGACATGACCGGCGCCAAGGGAACACCCAGTCACTAAAGATATCCCACCATGTGTCGACGTTTCTGCACTGTTGAGCCAACATGATCAGGTTGTGAACGGCCAACAGAGCCTGGTAGCGTTTTAGACTAAGGACTTAGGATTTGCGTGATGCCTACGATGTCCCCAAGCATTGCCCGAGATTAAGGAACCCATGAATCACCTCCAAATGCTGTAGACTAAGGACGAGGCAAAGAAAATGAAACGAATCAGATTGCTAACACTATTATTTAATCGTAAAGCTATGGATATAAACCCCCCAGACCACCAAGATAATTTGCTCAAGTCTACTTAGTCTTCGGAACTTGTGATACGATCTCGGAAGGACTTCCGGACTGTCCGCACCGACGCTTACGCACTCAAACTTCCAGCAGCTACCTAAGTGGCCGCAAAGCAGATTAACAGACATCACTTTGTAACAAATTCGCCCACGCACGCAAGAAAGCTCAAAGAGAGGAAAGAAACAAAGGAATCAAGATTGCACCAGAGAATCTCTACAAGAAAGAAGCACCCTTGTCAGAAGCCAGAACGATGAAGCAGATCGACAAAGCGACCAAGGCACAGGCAGAAGCCACAAGCACTCCGTGTCAATTCAACAGAACTGAACCACTCCAAAAAACGGTTCAAACCAAATGATACCGCGCTCGCAGGGGATGGGCTAAACATACCAGTCATATCCGAGACTAAGCCGTGAGGCACGCGGTTGAGGGAACAAGAACTCAAGACACTGGTGCGTCATCCGTCAGTGCTTACGATGGGTTTTGCAATCAGTGCCAGGAATTTAAAGTCCAAAAGCTGGGTTCGAGTGGGCTCTGCGACCCTTCGGGATGCATCAAGAAGCGACCAGAGGTACAGATTAATGTGATCGGAGGGTACCGGAACTGGGGTCGGATCGAGGAGAACAGGGCATGCACGACGCGGCGGCGAGAAGCTCCAGAAAGAGTCCTGGCAACAAGCGATTGTTTTGATAACGAAAGAGTATTTTATGTGAAAGCTCTGCCCGATGTGCTTCCGATGCACAGCACCGGCACGATCGCGTAGAAAGATCGATAAGATTATATTTAACAGTGTCTATGGAACATGAAATTCATGAACCAGAGCTGCAAGTCACTCAAACAGGGGCACATGACAAAACCCCAAAAGAGTCAAGGAGCTGTGAACATTGGTTCAAGTGGGTGGTGTCGATTGACGAGCAAGGACAAGTTAGTGATACCTTGCTTCTCGTGGCTCACATACATGAACATCAGTTGTCATTGACCGGAGCAACCATGCGTGTCCAATATCCAGCGTCTGAAGCCATGGGCACTCCCAGCTTGGGATATCTTTAAGCATGTGTCCCCAGGCGAAACGTCGAGGTCCTTGTAATGATTAGAAAAACTGGACTCATTTCAACAGGATCCATTTTTTTCACAGGGAACTTCTCGCATGAAACTGATCGGCCACTTCACGAAATGAATTGATCAAAGGAATAGGGATATCAGCTTTTGCTCTGTAAAACGGTTTGACGCTGTAATAGTTTGAGGGCATATACTTTCTGATGCTTCCCCCAACTCCCAACCCTCAGCTTCGGCTAAGTGCATCCTAGACTATGATTGTACATTTGGGAATGATGCACGTTGATTCCGTCTTGATATGAAGACAAGGCACCCCCTCCCCCTTCCTACTCCCCCAAAATATTCCCACTGCATGATCTTCGTCCTAAAGAACAGGATGAACATTTTTTTCGAGCCGGCAGATTACGTGCTTTGGGCTATTCGACATGATACGCCCGTGATTGACTTTCGATGTGGCGCTGTTGTATTAGGGGTAGTGCAGGAAAATAGTGACCAAATTACTGTTCAAGTTTCTGGGTGGAAGAGCGTTACCCCCGTATCTTTCCAACGTCTGCTGGCCTGTAAAAGGGCTATATTCTGATTTCCGCTTACATTGTGATTGCGTCTCTCTAGACTTGGAACGCTCTCTCATGTGGTCCAAATTGCGCACACCTGTGTGTAAGGCTGGATTCGGAATGCTTTTCCACTGACTTACATTCCCCCAGGCGCACTGGGTGTTGAATTCCCAAGAGCGAAAAGGAACCCTCCCCATTCTTTGCACCCCATGAGCTGACAGTACCAGATTGTAGTTGACTTAAAAGGACTGGCCACTCCCTCTATGAGGCTTCTCGTCGCTCTACTTCTTCAGATACCCGACACCCACTACAATTATGAGGCTGCGCAACTTCGCCTCCACCGTGGCATTTACGTTTGCAGCCTGCGTTGCTCTACTTCAAGGCAACCAGGCTGCTGCAGACCCTGTTCCACAGCTGCAGCACCACCATCACCATCAGCAGCAGCAGCAGCATATTCATCACCACCGCAAACACCAGAAACACCATCACCGGCAACAGGGTACTCATAGAACTCTCCATCGGGGCCACCAAGCCTTCAGTGCTTCAAATCGTGACTCTCGTTGCCGCAATGGCCGTGAATGTAGTGTATCAGTTGACACAATTTGAAGTATTTGAAAAATGTGTTTGCAAATAGAGAGACTCATCCGTGTGGTCTGTTTGTCCAACATTGATAGGCGTTGATTTGCGTCTTGTATGCGACAACATACAAATTGACCGTCTCGTTTGTAAAGTCCCAAAGCAACTCGAGGGTGATGCTTACGGAATGTGGGGAGCATGCAAGGGAGGCTCTTGCAGTAAAACAACTGTCAAGTACATAAATATGGACCAGCCATGCTACAAGCATCCATGGGAGTGCCCCTCTAGCACCAACGAATTGGATAGCGACTCGGATCCAGCTGACGCTGAGTACTATGGCGGAGAATCTGCAAAGGAAAAGCTAGTTGGCCTATGCAGGGAGCGACCACATTCCCATAAGAAGCATGGTCACAAGAAAAAGACGCACAAGAAGGTCCACAAGAAGAAGAAGCACCCTTGGAAAGGGCTTTGTGTTGCCAAAGGCACTTTCTGTGGCAGCAATCTATTCGGATGTCACTTTGCCCACAATGCGATCTATAGCTGCGAAAAAGTAGGCTCCAAGCCTGTTTTCGTCGAGGTTTGCAAAGGAGGTTGTAAAACGGGTGCTACTGGTAAAGACACGTGTGAGCCTGTTCCCACCACGACCACCACTAAGTCGACTACCACTACCACTAGACCGACTACTACTACCACAACCACTACCACCACGACTAGACCAACCACATCAACGACAACGACGACGACGACAACCACTGCATCAACTACCACTACCACCAGATCAACTACTACCACCACCACCACAACAACAACAACTAGACCAACTACAACAACAACAACCACTACTACTAGACCAACAACCACTACTACTACTACTACCAGGTCAACTACCACAACAACAACCACTACCAGACCAACAACAACAACCACTACTACTACTACTACCAGACTGACTACTACCACCACTACCACCACTACCACCAGTCCAACTACCACTACTACCACTACCACAGCCACTGCCCCCACCACAACAACCCTCGCGCCGCCACCACCACCACCACCACCGCTGCTGCTTTTTCTATTACTACCACTACCGCCAACCAACCACCACTCATTACAACCACAACAACCACTACAACCACTACCAGACCTACAACCACTACAACCACTACAACCACTACCAGGTTTACTACTACTTTGCTGCTTTACCACTACCAGTTTACTTTTTTTACTACTTTTATTTACTACTACTACAATAACCACTGGGACAAGCTCATTTACTACTTACTACTACTACTACATTACTTACGCAACCACCACTACATTTACTTCCACTACCACAGCCACAACACCAACCACTACCACTACTACCACTACCACAGCCACAACACCAACCACTACCACTACTACAACTACAACTACTACACCAACAACAACCACTACTACCACCCCAACAACCACTACTACTACCACCCAAACGACAACAACAACCACAACAACCACTACCACTACAACCGCGAGCTGCACTGGTGTTATTGAACCATTTATAAATGGCGTCAACTCAACGATCGACGGAATATTGGGATTGTTGAAAAACGTCAATGGCACATCAGATATTATAGCAACCATCAATGGCATAAGGTATGAACTCCTTAGTTCAACTGAAGCCGTTAAAACTTTCGCCGGAACGATTGTCTACTCTGTAGATGAAATTGTCAAAGTCATTCGTAATTTCCAAAGTGCCATCAGCACGGCAACCAATATCTCAGCGTCGACATTCGAGGAAATTTTCGGGGTTATAGCAAATCTCACTGGAGCCGCAAGGAGGGTCGTCGAATGCGAGAATATCCAAAAGAATTGTACCAGCCTAATAACGTTCCTTGGATTCGGTCTCCGGGCAGCTCTTCCAACCATAAGAGAGTACATCAAGAGCACTGGACTCACTATTCTAGACGGAGTAGTAACCCGGCTCGAACAAACCGCGGATGGGTTGATCACAGGATCGAGAGACAGTCTTGCGTCTCTCCAGAGTATTTTGTCTTCCATCAGTGCGCTTAGTGCATTCTTACCGGCCTCATTCAAACTTCCGATCGATCTAGCCAATGCCCTACTGAAAGTCGTGACAGATTGCCAAGATTAACGTCCTTCGATGAGTTAGATATCCCTTTCTGGGATTTAGTATACCACATTAAAGCTATGGGGTTTCCATATGTATCAAATGTTTCTTTCGAGAAAATCTTACAGCTAAAGAGTGCTGATTGACTTCATGTTGCCAATCGATACTTGGGTATTCATGTCGCGTTATGCTGCACTTCAAACTGTCATGTGTTGGGTACAGACTGTATCATTTGAGATAAGTTGTTGTTTAATATTTTTTCCACGGGTCCAACCTTGATGCCTCTCTGAGCATTTTTTTTTATAACGAGGGGCCCCATGTGGGCATGCAGAGTTTATGGAATACCGAGACTACTGCCCCGTTGTCACTTGGGCCATAACAGGATCTAGCCCTGCAAATAAACACTAAATAGTTCTACCTGATGTCAAGCTACTCTGGTCGCCATCACCCACATCGCATGAGTGGTCGTAATGCCAGCTCCCTACGCGGCCTGTTGCGCTCATTCGTCGTCTATGAGCCTGAGTCCATCGCTAACACTTTTTTCCAGCTCCCTAACCTCTCCATTACGTCCAACTTTTTCTTTCCCAAGACATACGCCAACACCGTCTCGTCTGCTTCCCCATATGCCTCTCTGAGGTCTGGCTTCAACCGAAGTGGATTGTTCAAATCCGAGAAATCACCATGGTTACGTTGGTATCCTCCATTACCGTTGCGTCTCTCAGCGCGTTTGCTCACCGCGGTGATTCCTATGGACTTTTCCCATTCCACTGTGGTCTCACACCTTTGACCCCAGATCTGCTTTCTACCATACTCCTCAATGGCCTCAAAGAACCGTGTCGCCATATACTTCGCTGTCTTGGTTGACGTCCTGTGCATCTGCTTCCACTTTTGGACCACCACGTCTAATACCGATCCCTGGTATGCTTCCCTAATCGTGTGTGGCCTGATCACCTCTTCCTCCTCCTGTTCTCTCTCGCGCTCCCCCGGACGAATGTCCTTGATGCCTTCAAAGATACCCTCCAATGAGTCCCACAAGTCTTCTTCATTCCTCTCCCTGAATCCCGGCTTTTTCGAATGGCCCGATCTTCCTGCTTTCCTCCTTCCTTGCTCTACCCATGCCTTCAACTCCCTCCTGTACTGCGTACGTCCATACTCCTCGACCTTCTCTACTTCTCCTTTCCAATGCTCTCCTTGTTCCTTCACTGTTGCCTTGCATTCCCAAACGTGCCTCGTCGTCTCTGTCTCTTCTCTACAGACACTGCACTTGTCATCCTCGTAGAGTTCTGGGTGGCGCCTCTTCATTTCCGTCAGAGTTGGAAGCATCCCATGGAGTTTCTTGATCCTGTGCGCCCTCCTCTTGCAGTCCCCCTCGCTGGTATACAGACTTCTCGGTGGGTTCTTCTCGTGAAGTATATCCAGTGTGGCGCTCCATTCAACACGTCTCCAATCCTGGATGTTTTCATTTGTTCTGTTCTGCCGTACCCAGTGTTGATGCATTCGTGACGCCGACTGCAGCTTCAATACCTGTCGCACATCGTCCTCCACTATTTGTCCGAGAAGAGTTGCCCTGCAGCCGTATCCCTCCTGGACCCTTTCTGGCAGAACCCAAATGCAATTGACTTTGTCGTGCGCTTTTTTCGCCAATCTATCTGCTGCCTCGTTGCCCATGTCTCCCAAGTGTCCTTTAACCCACTCGACTTCTACTCCCTTCCCCTGATCGCAGAACGCTTGATATACGACTGTCCACCATTCTGCGTATGTCGCCCTATGTTTCCTCCTCCGGGTTGCATCTATTCTCCCCTTCACTAGTTCCTGGAATCCATCAACAACTGCCGAGTTGTCTATCCTGATCAGCGCTTCCTTCCCCCGTGGGCAACAGAGGATTGCAGCCAGCAGTCCAACCAGTTCTGCCTTGGTTGACGATGCAAATCCATTTACTGCCCCAGTCATCATATCTTCGTGTCCCCTCCTCCTCTTGACCACTACCCCAAAGGTCATTTTGATGCTGCTCTTTGCGTAGTCTCTCAGTGATCCATCCGAATACAGTACCAAGTCTGTAACACCCTGTAGCTGTTCTCTCCAGTGTTCGATCTTGTTCACTGTCTCGGCGTCGAGCTGCAGTCCCTCGAAGCCGCTGCTTCTCCGAATTACCACTTCTGGTTCCAAAAGGGGTGTGCCTAGACGTGCAGCAGCGTAGTCTGCTTCTCTACTGACAGCACTCTTCCTTCCTTCTCCATTGACGACTCTTGCCAGATCTGCATATCTTTTCTCCAGGGGCCTTCTTCGTCTCCTCGCTGTTTCCTTAGCCCACTTCTCGCGCAGTCTTCGTTTTTTTTTTTTTTTTTTTTTTTTTTTCACTATGACACCACAATATTGGGGTCTATGATTTATTACAAATGGGTTGCTCTTGAGAGTTAGGATTTTCCTATTTGTCCCGGAAATCTACGGTGGTTGTGTGTTGATATATTCTCGCGTGCCCTTGCTGTAGGCCTTCCTTGGTCGTCCTTGGTCTTGCTTCGGCGGGCGCATCCTGTGTGGCCTCCCAGTGTACATTTGACTCAGTCTCTTAAAGTCTCGATCCGACATATTTCTTGACTTCCCCATCTCGTGTTTCGTCTGCGGCCCTCAAGTAGTTCATTTTCAAAAAGTATGGTTGCTGTTCTTTCAGCAACCCACTTGCAAAACCATAGGCTTGGAGACAGCGGCACCACCAAACTGTTTGCATGATTAGGTCGCTGTGCCTATTCCCTACATAGCCATGTGAGGCCAATTTTTTCGCCGAAGCCAGGGAGCCTATCTCCTGTGTGATACTTTCAATTCCTAAGATTTACCATTTCCCACTTGCACTTCTAGGACCGTCCTAGTCATGCTCCGGGGTTGGGGAGTGCTTTGTAAGGGGGACTGGAAGAGCTGGAGAGGACAGCTCTTGGGACCTGGTGCTACACCTGCCACCAGGGTAGATGCGGAGTTAAATCTTAGCCTTGGCCCCGAGCACAAGTAGAAAAAACTTAGAAATTTTCCGTATCACTTTTCCATGGCTCCCAAAATTAATTGCGTCCAATTAATTCTGTTCACCTCTACCGGGACTCGAACCCGGGCCCCGAGGAAGCGGGGCGGGAAGCTTTACCAACTAAGGAAGGCTCACCCGCCTCCTGTTGTCACTTAAAAAAAAAAAAAAAAAAAAAGAGTGGGCCTGGAGCCCATTCATTCACAGTAGTACAGATCACAGAATTTCGATAATCGCACAAAATCGGCTTCCGACTGTGTAGTATAGTGGCCCAGTACCCAGGACTTTGAATCCTGTAACCCGAGTTCGACCCTCGGCACGGTCTCATTTTTGTTCATTTGTATAATCATTTTAGTAACCAGGATACTTCTAGTGAGGAGCAACTGCGCGCCTCGTACAGTCTTTTTTTACAGGCCCCGTTAGGGGTTTTATTCGTCGGCGCGCACTCATACCACGGTCTGCGGACGTGGCCAGCTACTCGTACAGTCTTTTATTTTTGGGTGGGGGAGTGGGACGAATTCATCCGCCTAATAGTATCCCTTCCCCACGGAGTTAGTATGGCAAATATTACACCAGGTTAGTGCGGAGAAACTTACAGGGGAATAGCGCGGAGGTGATTTTACACGAGGTTAGTACGATTAAGCCTTTTTTTTAAAAGGAAGAATAGACAGAGAAGGAAACCCCGGACGACACAAGGAGAATAGTGGACAACCATGTTTCACGCGTATTGCAATCAGGTTAAAGGACATTCTGGAGACAGCGGTAATGAGACAACACACCAACAGGCGACAAAAGTGTATGACGAAGAAAGCTGCATTTAGGGTCTTTCAGAATGGATCCAGGAGGAGTACAGCTGCAAGGCAACTATCCTTGGACTAACAATTGTGGAAGACATGCGACAGGTGCTGAGGTTGTAGTTGGCATCACAAATGCACCAGCGCTGGTTACGACAGAGCAGGACTAAGAAAACATCCAGGATTGGAGACGTATTGAATGGAGCGCCACACTGGATGTACTCCACGAGAAGAATCCACCGAGAAGTCTGTACACCAACGAGGGGACTGCAAGAGGAGGGCGCACAGGATCAAGAAACTCCATGGGGTGCTCTCGACGCTGACGGAAATGAAGATGCGCCACCTAGACCTCTACGAGGATGACACGTGCAGGGTCTGTAAAAAAGAGACAGAAACGATGAGGCACGTTTGGGAATGCAGGGCTACAGTGAAGGAGCAAGGAGAGCATTGGAAAGGGGAAGTTGAGAAGGTCTAGGGGACTGGACGTACCCAGTTCAGGAAGGAGTTGAAGGCATGGGTAGAGCAAGGAAGGAGGAAAGCAGGAAGATCGGACTGTTCGAAGAAGCCATGCTTCAGGGAGAGGGACGAAGAAGACTTGTGTGGGACTTACTGGATAGTATTTTTGAATACGACAAGGATATCTGACCAGGGGAGCGTGAAAGACGACAGGAGGGAGCGAGCAGCCCTCACACGCCCGGGGAGCGCGAGAGAGAACAGGAGGAGGAAGAGGTGATCAGGCCACACACGATTAGGGAAGCATACCAGGGATCGGTATTAGACGTGGTGGTCCAAAAGTGGAAGCAGATGCACAGGACGTCAACCAAGACAGCGAAGTATATGGCGACACGGTTCTTTGAGGCCATTGAGGAGTATGGTAGAAAGCAGATCTGGGGTCAAAGGTGTGAGACCACAGTGGAATGGGAAAAGTCCATAGGAATCACCGCGGTGAGCAAACGCGCTGAGAGACGCAACGGTAATGGAGGATACCAACGTAACCATGGTGATTTCTCGGATTTGAACAATCCACTTCGGTTGAAGCCAGACCTCAGAGAGGCATATGAGGAAGTAGACGAGACAATGTTGGCGTATGTCTTATGCAAGACAAAGTTGAGTGTGATGGAGAAGTTGTGAAGTTGGAGAAAAGTGTTAGCGCAACGAGGCCACGTAGGGAGCTGGCATTACGACTACTCATGCGTGCGTGGGTGATGGCTGTTGAGTGTCTGGAGGCTGTTTAGATAGTTTTCATTCGCAGGTGCAATCCCGTTTTGGTACCAAAGGGCGACAAGGCGGATGGAGCTGGCCTGGTATTCTATAAACCTTACATGGCCGCGTGGAGTCTTTGTTAACAAAAAAAAAGGCAGGCCTCATGACGAGTTTTATTCGTCCGCGCGTCACCCATCTCATGATCTGCAGACATAGCCAAATGCTCTCAAGACAATCTACTAAACAAATGGAAAAAAGAGAGAGAAAGAAAAGGTGAAGAGTTACGATATAGCTCCTAAGAATGCAGTGCGGAGAAGAGGAAACAGACCAGAGTACAGAACACCCACAGAGGAGCAAGTCAAAGGCGGGATTCACAACTAGCGCAAAGGATCTGAAGGGTCCAAGAGCTGTGAAAACGGCTACCAATCAGGCAAGTCGATGTCTGCAACGTCCGCAAGCCTAACATCGAGTGGCTTCAGTCTTGTGCGCGAAGATAGAGAAGTGTACTCTCCTATGAAGGAGTCATAGCCAAGAGTTTAGTATTCTGTTATTGGCCTGGATAGAAGTGATATTCGTCAGCACGCGTCTGTCCGTGCTCTCCAAAGAACATGGCCACCACAGCCTCTTTCAGAAAAGAAAGGTTTTAAGCAATAAGGGGAAGCAGAGGAGGACGACCCAGAACGATATAGGAAGGAACAAAAATACAAAGCAGATAGGAGAATTCAAGACGGGACACAGAGGGCGAGCTATCAGAAAAGCCAGCCAAGGTCAGTTAGTCTTTTTTTTTTTTTTTTTTTGTCAGTGCGCGTCCGTCCATACTCGGCAGACATGATCACCACTGCCTCTTTTCTTCAGAAGAAAATCGGTCTAAATAAGAAGACGATCCAGAAACAAATCAGTAAAAAGTACAACCCAGATGAAGAGAATACACAGTAAGGAGTCCAGGAGCGGCTCCCAATCAAAAGCATCACAAATATGCAATGTCTAGAGGCTTCTACTTCGCACGACTGGTTGGAAGTACTCAGTTTCCTTGATTTAGCCAGGTAATATGAGAAGAATGAGTACAAATCACCTATTTGTATTGGTGGTCAGCTGGGGGAGGGATTGAGATTTGGTGTATCTCTGGATAGTTTGGGTTAAGAGAAAACCCCTTTCTCTTCGTGTTTTGAGAGGGGGGTGTATCCATTTGGCGGCCATCTCCTGCCTTCCGTTGTCTGAGCAGGAGCATTGTGCCTCGACCATCTGTAAACAGGTTCGTACTAATCCTTTTCTGGCTGAACTTTTGCTAACGTATCTATTTCTTCTCAGTAAGTTATAGACAGATTACGCGAGCAGAGAAATTCTTGAGAGAGGTTTGCTGATGACAACTTCGATATGCCCTTTGGCTGTTACAAGGAAAGTTGGAGGATTCGCCAATCACTTCACAATGCCCACTGCCACAAAAGGTAGCAGCGTGGGAGATCAAGAAACGAGCCCGCCTCTAAACCAAGTAAGGGCATATTTAAGGGAGACTATAACTAAGACAAATAATGCAGAGGGACAGCTGGCTTGTCCTGCTAAATCCAACTGATATGAAGATCAACAAAGTTTGTATCCAAATTCTCAAAATTTATAACCCAGTGCTTGATGCTTTAAAACTACTCTACTGGTGTGCAGGGAGGATCTTGCCGTGACATTCTCCAAATCCTACACGGATACCATCCTTCTCACACCAGCCCGCAAGGATCATTTCATCGTTGTCTTGAAGGAACTTGCGAGTAATGCCGTCCTCCAACTGCAGCTCTTTAGCGCCGTTCCATGACAGCTCAAGCATTGATCCAAAAGAATCCTCAGTCGGACCAGAAATAGTTCCTGAGCCACAAAGATCACCAGTGCGCATGTTGCAGCCGTTGACTGTGTGATGGGCCAATTGTTGAGTGAAAGACCAGTACATATACTTGAGGTTAGATCTTGAGATGACGCTGTACTTTGATGCTTCAGCAGGCTTGAGCTTGACTTCAAGGTTGATATCGTAGGCTGATGCAGCGTTCTCAGAGAGATATGGGAGAGGCTCAGGGTTCTGAACAGGACCATTGACGGCAAACGGCTCCAACGCGTCCATGGTGACAACCCAGGCAGAGATGGTGGTGCCGAAGTTCTTTCCGAGGAATGGCCCAAGAGGAACATATTCCCAAGCTTTGGTTGGAGGAAGAGTGATTGGTAAGCTATATCGTTCATTCATCTAATTTCAATAGCATAATTGCAGATAAACCAACTCCTACCTTGGATATCGCGTGCGCTCCAATCGTTCATGAGAACCACACCAAAGATGTGATCCTTAGCCTTATTGATTGGAATGGGACTGCCAAGCTTGTTGCCGGTTCCAACGAGGAAAGCCTGTAAAGAAGAGTCTAGTTAGATTTGCGACATGACCGCAGCATTCATACCATTAGTAAAATACGTCAACTTACCATCTCAAGTTCACAGTCCATACGAAGACTGTTACCGAACTGTGGAGCCTCGCCCTTGACTACGGTCCGTTGACCTTTTGGACGGTGAAGCTCAGTTCCAGAGACTACAACGCTTGAGGCGCGACCGTGGTAGCCCACCGGTAAATGGGTCCAGTTTGGCATCAAGGCATTCTCCTTTCCACGGAACATAATTCCCACATTAGTGGCATGCTCCTTTGACGCGTAGAAATCTGTATAATCGCCAATTTCGGCAGGGAGGTGCATCTTGACGCTTGAGATTGGCACAAGTGCGCGCTGGCGGAGATCGTGGTTATCGCGGAGAGCGGTCTCTGAGGCAGAGAGTAACTTTTGGATAGCCAAGCGGGTAGCAGACCAGACAGGCTTGCCAAGAGACATGAAGCTATTCAGAGTGGCCTATATAGGTGGTAAAGGACGATGGGGACTGTCAAGGTCTGACCTTAACTTCAACGACATGGATGCGATCTTGTGACCGATGCGATCTACATACCTGGGCAAACACATCTTGAGCATTCAAGTCCTGAATACCGGAGAAGAAGCCTGCCTTGGCAAGGACCGAGAGGTCGACAGCATAGTCGCCAATTCTAGTTGCTACACGAGGAGCAGGCTATGAATGGGAAAGGCTAGTAAGTGATACTTGCAGACTCGTGTAGACTTCCTCTCTTGAAATTGTGTGGGGAGGCTGAAACTATTCACTTACATTCTCAGACGTCGAGATGATCCCGAAAGGGATGTTGTGGAGAGAGAAGTCGGATTCGGGCTTGATTTCGATGAAGGACATGGTGTCGGATTTGTGGGGTTGGTTTGGACAAGGGTGGGAAAGAATGAGTAAACGAACCCTCCTTTTAAACGCACGTCGAATAAACCCCTTTACTCAATGAAGGGCAAACCGGCAAAGCGAGTTCAAGCCGATCCATTAAGGGGTTTTCCACAGTCAATTCCTCGACTTGGATCGATGCCAGGGCATCATCTGTCCACCAGGCCTTCTTGATGCGAACCTATTTTGTCTCAGCGTCGCTCTCCTTCGCGTTTGGCTACTATGCCTGCCATTTCGCTGTACTCTCTACTTTCTACGACTTTGCTACTTCCTTCTCCGAGACCACACATAAGGTTCGTCAGATTGCTAATTGACCAGCGCCAACAGCATTCGTCCTAGCAACTCACATGGCTTGATCCCTTTGTACATTAGAGGCATATACTCTACGCGCTTCTAGTTCTGCTTGCTCTTTTCATCGTCATCCTAATTCCACTTGAGCGAATTGCCAACTTTGAAGCCCGCCGAGTACGTGTTTAGGAACTCATTTTAGGATTGGACTTGCTTTCCAGATGCCGTGAAGTGTTGCTTAACTTTCTTGATCTATTTTCTCCAACTCGCTCTAGAAACACGACTACCCGTACCGCACGTCTGCAAGGGAGCATCTACAACGCCGTGGCAGTTTCTAGTTTCATTTCTAGAATAACCTACTCTCTCAACCAAAGTCTGTCTAAAATGAATCCGTCTGCGGCAATATCCAAGATATTCTGGCCCTCACATCTCTGCACTCAACATATAAGGACAGGGTTTATTGTTGGGTGGAATGTCAGAGGATTCACCGCCTGCATTGCCACCGTGGTGTCGGAGATTGATGTAATAGAGTGCACAAATCGTAGAAGTACCCTGAGACGCAATGCGAATTCATGCTAATGTCTCTTGGACATTTGTATTTTATAATACTAGCTGGAGCAGTTTGTATCATGCCTTGACTTAATGGCCGCCGACCCACACGTTCAAGCGATCAACCGCGAGTGTGGAGTGTCCCCATCGGTTTTAGGGGTGATTATCGTGCCTTTTGCCGATAGTGCTGACGCTCAGACAGTGAACGAAAGTAACTCCAGACTTTTGGCCTCACCGTCATTGCTGAAACACAAAAAGACTGCCAACCTTTGGCTGACAATTGATATCAAGACAACCTATATCCCTTCCCTTCGGTATGGCGGTTTTTGAAAATACCAGTGTTCCTGGACTATATTGGGGCATCTTGACTCCTCAGATTCTTACCTCTTTCGTTGGCATCTGATCCTTTTTAGGAGTCTTCATTGCTGTGGATTCCGCTACGGCAATGTTAGCTCCGAGATCATATTTTACAAGCAGCCTGACCCAAGGCGATTCCAGTTCTTGTCGTTAGATCCGTTGGAGCTTGATATTTCCAAGATCAACGCTTCAGGGGCTCTCTTTGACGCCTCAATGAGCCCAAGGTCTTCTCAAAAGCGATTCAAATCTACTTTGGGCCATTCCCGTCAGTATTTATCTTCTTTTGGACGCACTGTCACGGATGATATGAGTGTTACGCTCTACCAAGTAAGAAAGCAGATTCCTGAAATGACTGTTATTACACCTCCGGGCTTAGAAGATCACGTTCCTCACCATCCTTTAGATCAACTCTTCTTTTGAAGTGGAGCAGATCATACATACAAAAGCGAAGAATTTACTCCGACGACGAGCAAGGAGCCGGAGCATGTCAGAAGCGGTACGAAAATCCGCAGTTGACCTTACAATCAAGGTCAGATCAAAAATGAGGTGTTTCTGGACGGGAATCCAACCTTCAATCCAACCTCTAGTTATCAAACCACTTCTAGTCGGACTTTTGGTTTTGCGTGCTTTTGTGGAGTTCACTCTCTGCGTCTTAAATTGGAGATTACCCTCTTGGGTATTTGGTGGAATCTCAGTGAAGGATATTACTACGACAGGTCAGCAAGTTGACCTTCGATTGCAGCAAGCTTGCTTCTGGCCATGGCAGTATTTCATGGCTCGCAAGAGAGCCTGGACTAATACATCAATTACACGAGCGCAGTACATTAGGTGAGGGCGAAATTTCTTACTAGAGGACAAGAGATAGGAAAATTTTGGTTCTTGAGATCTAATATTTTCTATCGGACTACAGCTTTTATAATAGCATGTGGCTCGTGGCGAACGATGTGATAATAGGAATAGCCTTTGGCTCGTTCCTTATCAGCAATAATGCCTACATGACAGAAGTCCTTCAACGATATGTGAAAGTAAGACAGGTAGTTAAAGATAATTTTTCAGCGAATGGCAGCGTAAAGGGCATAGCTGCTAATTTTTTTTTACCGTCTTAGGACTACACCATCGACTCTATATCTGCTGTTCTCGAATGGCTAACTTCCAAGAACGAGTATCCAGCGGGACTGAAGCTCAATCCAGAATTAAACCCATTCCTTGGTCAGCTTTTCAAGTGGTTGATCGATATCTGGGCTGGTACGTGAACACTAGTAGTTATCCTGAAGTGAAATTACAAAAACCAAAGCAAAAATAAGGACATATCTTGCTTCGCCACTCAGCTGCCTATCCTTTACGACTCTAGACTTTATTACATCTCTTCAGCCGCTTGTACCAATTATAATCAACATGATCGGCTTGTCTGGAGCTTTTGGGGCTACCATGTCTCTCTCATTGATATCGGATTTGCTTGCATTCACCTCGCTTCATATTTACTGGTTTTATTTGGTTGCCGCCAGGATATTCCATTGGCAACTGATGATCCTCTACTCACTCTTCAACCTCTTCCGAGGTAAGATAAACGTGTCACTGTTACTCTACAATTTTGTTTTTCTCTGGCGATTCTGCTTATTGACCCAGGTCTCTGACTATGTTGACTTAGGGAAAAAGAGGAACACTCTGAGGCATCGTATAGACTCTTGTGATTATGATCTGGATCAACTATTGCTTGGCACTATTCTCTTCACTCTCCTGACTTTCCTCTTCCCGACCATTGTTGTGTACTATTTGACATTTGCCCTAGTAAGTTGTTTTTACCCAGTAGCTTCAGTATGAACTGTAATTTAGATAGGGCTCGTGGCCTTCGCTGTCTTCTCTGATGACTGATCAGTATTTTTACTCCTGTATTTAGAGCCGAGTTGCAGTACTCTTTTTGCAGGCTACGATGGAAGCAATCCTGGCATGTCTGAACCACTTCCCTTTGTTTGCAATTATGCTTCGAGTCAAGGACCCCGACCGACTTCCTGGAGGCCTCCGACTTGACGTGTGCCCAGAGAGATTTTTCTTTGACCGTGCTACTCCATTACGATGGGTTGTCAGTTCCTTCAGATCAGTATCTGCTGACTATCCAACTCACTATGGTGGTACTAGCAGTAGCTTAAGATATCCCCGCCCAAATGAGATTTACACGCGTTCATCAGCTCTTGCTGCTACTCTTCCATTGGATGATCCAGCTCGTCGAGGCCAAGAAAACCATCCCGCTGGTCTGTCCTACCAATTGAATTCACAGGAGTATCAACAGATTTATAGTAACCAGGATCACTATGCCAGAGACGAAATCAAGCACCGAATCTCAGGAAGTGTATACCGTGATCAAGTGTCATTTGCTGACTCGTGTCCAGAAATTGATTCTCTGCCTCGCTCTGTCAGTTACCTACTGTTGACGGTATGTCTTTTTTTTTTTTTTTTTTTTTTTTTTGTCTGATGAATGGATGGATGCGCACAATTGTATGAGCAAGGGCAGGCCGCCTAACCCTTCGTCCCCTGTCTAGAACTTACCACTGCCTGCATCCGACATCTTTTTTCAGTACTCCGTCCTTTGGAAGAGACTGAATTCCCACTATTTTTCTTTGCACGTACTCAAGAGTCTGTTATCAGGTGATACCATTCAGTCAATTCCAAGACTGCAATATCCTATGTTGCCCGACAAAAGGTAGGCCGCAAAATGTGTTCATAGAAACTAAAGAGGGGAAAAAACGAACTGCCATTGGTACCAGGCTCATCAAGACTATTGAACTAATCAATTTACTCTTTTCTTAAGGAGTCGGTTTACCATTCAGTCCATCAAGCCGACTCTTGCAAACTTTTGGATGTTTTGCCAAGAGATTCTTCTGAGCCACAGTGAGAAACAATGATGGGTCTGGGAGAGAAAGGTTTTCCATCAATTTAATAAAGGTTTAATAATCTCACCAGTATCAGGCAAAGTAGTGTAGTCCCATATTTGACAAAGAGTTCGGAGCTGGAATGCTAGCACCTCAAGATTGTTTTGCATATCTATTTTACACAGATGAAGCAGTTTGTGAGGCATTCCATCAAAGATTCTTAGAGCGGGGGCTAAGATGGAATCAAGAAAACCAAGGTAAAGCACGTTCTATTTCAATTTGCTAGCATAAATCCCTAATTATGATCCAAGCAATAACCACGAAAACACTCAATACCTCGAGCCATATCCACCTCCATACGATGACCCTCCATAGCTTCCACCACCATATCCACCACCACCTCCACCATATCCACCACGACCTCCACCTCGGCCACCTCCGTAGCCACGGCCACGACCACCTCCACCAACTCCACGACCGCCTGACATATGCACCATATCTAGTAGGCGGGGATCAATCTCCTGATTAGCCTCTCTGAGAATACCGACAAGTTCCTTGGCTTGCTTGGAGTTTTCCATCGTGAAAAATGTAAATGATGAACCAGTGTTGCCTCCACGACCAGTGCGTCCAATGCGATGAACATAGTCTTCAACGTTATTGGGGAAGTCGTAGTTGATAACAAACTTGACGTCCTTGACATCTGTACGGGTTGGATTTATCGAGTCGCCATCGGAAATGTTAATAGAGCAAACAGTGAAAAGTAGATGATTTCATGGCCAATGGAAAAAATGATAAATGGGTCAACCCCTTCCGCCCTCTAGCTAAGCTCTTTCGAATCCATGAAGGTGGTCATCGGTGCACACAAACAAGGGATACGATATGAAACTAAATCCATCGCAATCCTTTAATTATGTATGCAAAGATGTCTGTCCTAACTCGAACTTCATTGAACTGCCCGTCTACCCTCCCATGGTTGCACGAAGTCAAGAGCAATTCATGGCCATGGGTCAAAGGAAAGGCAGAAAATGAAGTCTGAGCTCATCGCCGGAATGATATGGCTCCGTCCCCACGATTTGATATCGACATTGCAGGAGACAGATAAGACCAACATCACACAGCGAAGACCACAGTCATCAGAACAGCCGACATACAGGTCACCACGGGCATCAGTTTCCTGACGTGGAGTCGCTAATTAGCGCTGGAGCGCCGACCCTCAAGAAAGCGTTATCGGGATTCTGCTAGCCAAACATCGCTGTACTTCTTTCTGTAGCGGTAAAGGTCATGAAGGAGTGACATAGAGCAACAAAAAGAAACAAATAGCAAATACACGCTGTGCGAACTTACCGATACCACGAGAGGCAACATCGGTTGCCACCATAATGGGAGAGTTTCCTGTCTTGAATTCATTAAGGACCCAGTCTCGTTCGTTCTGGGCCTTGTCGCCATGAATCGCCAAGGCTGGCCAACCGTCCTGTCGAAGATACTTTGTAATATCATCTGCAGTTCGTTTGGTTCCAGTAAAAATTAGCGTCTTATGTTCCCGTTCGTCCATAATCCGCTCCAAGTGCTTGATAAGCCTGTAAAATGAAAACCAGAGTAAGTAAACAAAAACTCACAAGTAATAGATTACAGTTCGAAGGATCTGGTTCCAACATACTTTCCGCGCTTTTCGTGCTCTGCACAAACCTCCACCGTCTGCGAAATGTTGTGGGAGGCTGAGAGGCTAAGGGATCCAATATTCACTTGGATATAGTCGTGTAGATAGTCTTGGGCGAGACGCTGGACCTCCTTGGGCCATGTTGCACTCCACATCAAAGTCTGGCGATCTGGGCGAATCTGGTCTACAATTTTCCGAATCTGGGGCTCAAATCCCATATCCAGCATACGGTCTGCCTCATCCAATACAAGATAGGTAACTCTTCGGAGATTGGTCTTACGAGACTCCAACATATCAATCAGGCGTCCAGGTGTGGCGATGCAGATCTCTACTCCACGAGCGAGGTCGCGGATCTGAGGTCCTCGAGGAACACCTCCATAAATACAGGTGTTCTTGATCCGCGAAGAGCTTCCAAACTTGGAGCACTCTTGCTGGATCTGGACTGCGAGTTCACGAGTAGGTGCAAGAATGAGGACAATGGGTCCATCTCCAGGCTCCAAAAATGGCTGTGCATTGATATGCACGATGGAGGGCAGGCAGTACGCAAGAGTTTTGCCAGATCCTGTTTCAGCAATACCAACAACATCCCGACCAGAAAGAGCCATTGGCCAACCTTGGGCCTGGATTGGAGTAGGAGCTTTGAAGCCCATCTCAAGTACCTCCTTAAGAACATATGCTAAAATTTGAAACCATTAGCTCAAAGTCGCTCAAGTAAACCAGAACTTAGATTCATTACATCGACAGAGGACTACAGTACTTACGTGGGAATCCAGCTTCGTCGAATGACTCAATCGGCTTTGGGATGTTGGGTCCATATAGAGTCATTTCATGCTTGGACCGAAAAGCATCCACATCGGCCTGGCTCCTGGCTGTCACTGCAGGATGCTCTTGGTAGAAGTTCTTCTCAAACTTTGGGAGAGTGGACAGGTCGAACTGGGGCTTCGAAAGACTATTTCCTAAGTTGCTCATCCTATCACCTCCTCCAAAGTTTCCACTGCCATATCCTCCACTGTTTCCACCATAAGCCCCGCTTCCACCGTAGGTGTTGCCGCCATAGGCATTACTGCCGCCATATCCGCCATTGCTGTTTCCACTTCCATACCGATTGTCATGAGAGTCATATCTAGAAAAGGGATCAGGGCATGTTAAGATTTTGATTTGATGTCGAGACTTTCGCCTTGGAGTCAATTTGAAACTTACGGTTTACGATCACGTCGGCTGTGATCATCATACGAGCGATCATTGCCACGATCATGGCTGGATGTTCCATAGCGCGACGATGAAGGTCCTCCGCTATAGGAGCTTGCTCCTCCTCCTCCTCCATAACTCGATGAGTAGCTAGACATCTTGGTGTTTAATGCAGATCGAAGAAAAGGATGATTAGAAAGACAAGAGGCAAGAGAAAAAAAGACAACCACAAACGCCGACGTGACGCTCGAAAGCCACGCATCCGCGGCTAGAATTACGTCACCGTAACCAGCGCGAACGCGCGGACAATCAAAAAGGCACATTCCTAAGAATGGCCAGAGCGTGTTGGCAACACGCAAAGAAAATAACTGCTAGTCTGCTAGTCTGCTAGTTTTGCTAGTTTTGCAATGCTTCCATTATCCGTTGGGGCACTTCTCTTTTTTCCTGCTCCTTTGAATCTCGGCTCGCTCTTCCATGGCAAGCTACCATCCGTGGCTCGGGGGTGCAAGTAGTCCGGTCTTTCCTGTTCTTCGAGGTGGCCTAGAACAACATTTGCGATGTTATGCGCACCCAGTATGTCCCGATGTATGTATTTTTGGCAATTTGTACAGTACAGACGCCTAATGCTCTCGGTTTGGGCGACATAGTTGAAGCACTCTGGACACTTCTTGGAGGTAAGGTACTCATTCGCCCCCACCACTAAATACCCAAGCGACCGAGCCTAATATCAGACATCAATTCTACGTCAGTAGAAAGAAAGAAAGAAAGAAAGAAAGAAAGAAAGAAAGAAAGAAAGAAAGAAAGGGAGTGAGAGAGACTTACCAACTTGACAAAGTAAGACTGGAAAGTTCCATGGAGACTGGACAGCTTCCCCTGCGAAGAAAAGTTTCCAAGACCGATCGCTATGATTGCTTTGTTTTCTTCATCTTTCCTTTCCCCTGTCCTTCCGTCGATCATACGGAGAAGCCCGTCCGCCAAGAGTCGGTATTCTTCCTTCATTGCTTTTTTTGCGAACCATTCCTGTCTTTTAAACTTTCCCGATCCGTTATCCCTTAAACCGTAAGGTTTGGTAGGCAAATTTGCCGATTTAAAAAAATAATAATGAGTGGTTAGATTCCATTGAGCGAGCACAAAATACAGGGTATGTTTGTTTCAAACAAGAAATACTTACTGAAACAGGATAAATAATGTCGAGTTCCACACTCGACTTTGGCTTCCCATTGTTCCTATTGACTTCGGCGCAAGAACCATGGCCACTCCATCTTCGACAGCCAGTGGTGAACCGCCATTGCCATGTTTTGCCCACCATTCACGTCGCGGTTGCGTGCTGACTCATGCTTGGCTTCTGTGTTGGCTCCCGCTGCACTGGCTCTACTGGACTTGATGTTATGACACTCTGCCTTGCAAATTATCGATCTCTTGTTCTCCTCCGTGCTGTCGCCACAGAGACAACATCGCTGCGATGTGTTGTACTCGTCAACCAGACACACAAAAATACCCATCCCTAGTGCCTATTAGGCAGCAGTATCATATTAAAATCATAGTCTTGACAAAAATCCTTTGTCCTACGCCTTTACTTACCATCTGGCACAGTCTCTCCAGCACGAGATACGTTCCACTCGTTCCACCATTAAATGGCTTAAACACTCCGTCTCCAATGGCAAGAATGACCTGTCGCTTGGATGGCAGACTGGGCTTTTGGCAGGGGTTCTTGCATCTCCTCTGCTGTCTCCAGATTGGCGATGCTAACAGCCGTCTGCAGAATATGTGAAAGGCGCTGGTCTATCTCTGATCGATGTCTTTGCTGCTTTTGGTACTTGAGGATCTTGTAGGACATGGATCCGTAGAATGCTCCAAGCAACCCATCAGCACCAAGTTTCGACCGGACATGCTCCTCACTGTTCTTGGAGAGTTGTCGCAGTCGTGACTCTTCTGGAACCTTGCCAGGGTCCTCAACGGTTACTGGAACAATCGCTTGCTCTGCTGTATTGATATCATCCGTCTCCTTGGCAAGCTGCATCAGGTGCCTGATCCACTTTGTGTGCCTGTTGTACGTTCCCCTGGACAAGTGGTGATTTGAAGCCCGGTCGGGTCGGGCGCTATCAACTATCACCGCTGTGATGAGCTCGGCAATCCCAGGGTCAACCCCAATCACCACACAGCTTTCCCGACAAGCCTGTCAACTGTCTCCTTATTTTTGAAGAGCTCGGTGACATACGGGATAGAATTCCGACCACCGTTGAGGGGGTGTGCAAGAGATTTGCTGGCTTTTGGACATGGGGTAGTACTGCCTGTCGCCTCTGCATCGCCTTTAGGACTCTGAACCTTTTTGGTCTTGGGATCCAGTGCGCGATAGGCAAGTAACCGGAGCTGATATCCGTCTGTTACGATTGTTCCACGCAAACAATGTTTGTGGTGTGGGTGTAGCTGCGGGTGTTCGGTATTGGCTGATTTTACATCTAGATTGCCCATCTGATGACATTTCGCTGCCTTCAGTGCAGTGATCCATTCTTTTGCCTTTCCGACAAACCGACTCTTCAGCTCTCCATAGCTCCTCTTGGCCGCAGTCCCCTCAGGTTGTTCAGTATTGCTCTTCCCTCGCCCAGGCAATTGTTTGGCTGCCTCTTCAAGCTCCTCTTCCGCTGTAGCAACCGCCAAGCCAAAAGAGTCAAACAGTCCCGGAAGCTGGGATGTCGATGGTCTCCCCAACACAGGTTGTTCTGTCATAGTTGGTCTTTTGTCTTCCTCCGACAAAGAGCCTGTAGCAGATCTCGCCTGGATGATCTGAAGCCCTCTTTGCCGCCTCAGCCTGAGTGGAGACTCCCAGCAGTTCTTTGATTATCCTTTGTTTTGCTTCGTTGACACGGTCCTGTCGAAAGATTGCGCGGACAAGATACTGCTCGGGGACTGTGGGGAAGGCTGTCGTGTCTCGAACAGCAGGGGCCAATTTCATCCGCTCCAGAGCTGGTAGTTGGAGGTTGAGAATCGTGAAGACCTCGGCCTGGCTGTACGCTTTCGACACTCCACTTTCCTCCACTGCTGCCAACAACGCTGCACCCTCTGTCGATTGGGCCCATGTCGGGTTTCTTTGGCGTACCTATAAAAGTTATCATGGTTAGGATATGTTGAAATGCTGGACAATTCAAACTCTCAACATGGAAAGGTTCATGCTACTTACTCTGCTGATCAACTTTGGGACAAACTCGACAAATGTCTTGCGCAATAATTTGTGAAGACTCTGCCCCGACCCTTCAAAGAAGCAGTGGGGTACTTGGCCCTGAAGGTGCGACTGAAATTGTTGTCGCTGCTGATCAAAATCAGTCCCGGCTCTCTCGGCAAAGTCGCTGACCACTTCCTTGGCGAGGTTCATGCCTGGTGTCCCTCGCTTTGTCTTGTCACCGCAGTAGAGGTAAATTATAAGTTGTCGACAAAAATCCTCTGTGTCTACCGTCTGTAACCTTTTTCGATCCTCTACTTGATTGTCCCCTGCAGAATACATGTTTGCGACTGTCCTGGCAATGAACCATTGGATGACATAGAGTGCAAGTTTAGTGGCCTCTGAGTTGCACTTTGCTATCGCTAGCAGTGTGTCACCAATGTACTGTGCGGCTGCTCTGCGTTCTGTTTCTGATATAGAAGGAAGCCGTTCTTTGAGAACTGATTCTACTCGCCACTGGATTGGATCGCGCTTCTGGGTGATACAGTCAGATGTTGAGTTTAATACTTGGTCAATCAGGTTACCGGGCGATACTCTATTAGATGCTCCTGCTTCCGACTTGCTTTCTGCTCCCAGGGCCGTTTGAACAGCAAGTCTTGTAGCCTTTGCCCTCTTCAGCTTTCCGCGTCGTCGTTTTGTTAAAGGCTCCAGTGGGGTCCTTGCCTCACTTGCTTCGATCGTTGTCAGAGAATTCGCATCTTGTTCGTTTCTGTCATTCTCATCGGTTGGCGCTTCTCGCTTTACAGCCCTAGTGAGAAAGATGGGTTAATCCTTGCCCTTTTTTTTTTTTTTTTTTTTTTTTTTTTTTTTTTTCCTTAACCCAAGCTGCAACCTATATTGAAACTTGCCTTTTGAGGAGCCGCTTATCGTGAACTGGCTGCTTGCTCACAGAACACTCCCGTTGTGGATTTTTAGATGTACTGGTCTCGACTCCCGAACGAGCTGTGCGCCAATTGTCAGTCTCGCCTTGACCAACAGCTGGCTCAGAGATCTCTTCTTCCTCTTCTTCCTTTCTCGGAAAGTTGTCAATCATTCCCATACCACGAGGCTGGGTGATTTTGAGAGTCGGGACATTTCGTTCCTTGGTCATATGTCTTGTAGCACCGCTCTCGGCCTGGATTCGCATGGCGTTTTCATTCCGCTGTTCATCAGCACGCCGAAACGAGAACGAAGGTCTTGACAACGCTTGCGCTGCCACTATGCCTATACAAGTTTGAAAAAAAAAAAAAAAAGTTGATCATTAAAATAATGTCCCCTGTCATCAACTGGCTGCAGGCTTTGGAGAAGATTCAGTCCTACCCTGCGCCACTGCTTTCTCTTTTTTAATCCTAGTGTTGAGCTTGCGAAGCTCCTCGGGGAATTTCTTGGCTGCACTCAACAACTGGTCCGATAGGCAAAGTATCTCTGAGGGCGTCGAGGGAGGCACTAGTGGTGTCTCCTCTGCGTGGATGAAAATTTTGGTCGCATCGTCAAACTGGCTTGGATCCACTTCAAGAGCTTTGGCATACCCTGCTAACAGCGCTTGCACCGTCCTTTGACCTGCAGGCAATCGATCCCATAGTCCAACAAGAATTTTCTGGTTCTTGTTGATGCCATACCCCTTGACATTTTCGCAATAGTCGTTCCCCGAGGTGATCGCCACTGCTTGCCATACCACAAAGTCCGGAACCCTCAGTTGTCCCAGGGCCTCGTCGTTGATCGTGTACAGCCAGAATGTGGACTTGATAGCGCGGTCTTGACTGATCAAATGAATGTTGGGGGTAAAGAGCATATCGCTATCGACTGTCGCTACATAGATCCGTTGTCAGACCCCAATGCTTCGCGCCTAATGCAGTTATCGGTCTCGCCAGAGCAAACATGAGCGCGGTGGCCAAGAGCCACGAGGTCATTGGCAACCTTGACCCGCATGCCCATATCGATCCGTATTGAACACTTCCAGGAAGCCATCATGTTCACAAATGCCCGGAGTAGGCGTCGGCGCAAGTTGCGTGCTGAGCGATCCCCACCATCAGGATACTCCTGGTTTGGTTGAATTGCTGCGTTGAATGCGGACAGAGAGCTGGAACATTGCTCACGACTATCCACTTCATTTTGCGATCGATGTTTCCTGGCGACGACCTTTTCAGCGATAGGGAGTCCGTCGATGTGGATAATCGCGTCATTGGAAAAGCTGAGTTTGAGTTTCTTGCTTATTGCTTTGGCGATCCAGTCGGGCTCTTCGTCTGGCTCCTTGCCCCTGGAAGCCAGGCGCAGTAATTTCTTCTGGAACCAAAAAAGAATGGCAAGGAGATAGGATAAATAGAGTGCAAAGAGGTCGACGTGGACAGAAGGAAGCTCTTTCGGATCTACTGCAGACCGTAGGATACCAGCTTTTGCAATAGTCTTCCAAGCTTGTTTGACTGTCATGTTTTTTAATGGCTTTGTAGGCTAGTTGGGTGAATGTGAGAGGGGGGAGAAGTGCAAACAAACAAAAAAAGGAGATTTTTGTTATTTTCAACAGCCCAAATGCTCGTGGATGTGGGAAAAAGGACTATTTTGGGGGGGGGAGGGGGAAAGGACTATTTTGAAAAAAGGACTCTGAAAAAAAAAAAAAAGGACTCTTTCGAAAAAAAGGACTCTTTTGAAAAAAAAAAAAAAAAAAAAAAAAGACAGGCGCTGCTAATACTTACACTGGCACAACCTTTTCAAAGTACCAAATGAGGCGTAAAACCGTTGCCAATTTGGTCCGCTCAGGCCTTCTCCTGAGGAGAGGCCCGTGCTTGATGTTCCATACTCACATGCATACTGCCCCAAAACCTACTGCCCCAAAACCTACTGCCCCAAATCCTACTCTCTCTCATATCCTACTCTCTCTCAAATCCTACTCTCTCAAATCCTACTCTCTCATATATCCTACTCTCATATCCTACTCTCTCTCAAATCCTACTCCCCTCAAATCCTCTCTCTCATATCCTACTCTCATATCCTACTCTCTCATATCCCCTCTTTTTTTTTTTTTTTTTTTTGGACAAATAACACGCAACACTCGAGGAGTGAGAATACATTCGTCCGGGTTTATCGACAAAAAGGAAAAAGAAAAGAGGAAATACACATGCTCTGTTTGCTATTTTTCATTGGGCCAAGTCGTTATCTTCAGAAAATGAGACAATGCGCCTACGCCTGAATGCATTGCCTCATGAGGGTCACGACAGCCTCGATTTGCTTGTTGCGGTGAGGGGGGATAAGAAGAAAGACTGCAGCCAAGAAAGCCAAAAGGAAGAGGTGACCTCGTGTCTTTACAGCAGCCTTTGATAAATTGTATTTCACTACCAGGAGCAGGTACTTTTGCTGGATCGCCTCGCGGTCTGTGCATTGGTCATCGGCGTGTCTCTTTTTCCACTCAGTCTTGAACCTTGACCTCAGGTTGATCAGATGCTGGACAACTGCTTGTTGCTTGCCTTTGTTGCCACAGTGGCAATTGCAAATTGCTATGAACCGGTATTGGTCTCCCGCGCTGCACCACACCAATGCGTTTGCAAAAGCCACTATCGCCTGTTCTCTCGTTTGAGAATCGTGGATGTCGATGTCGCAAAAGATTTCGTTTCCTTCTTTAAGGATGATGTTTAGGGGATTCTCGCCTTTGATAGCATCTTGAGAGCGGAGCCAATTCAGGGCGGTAGAATATTTGAGGCGTCGCTGTAAAATGGCGGTTGATGGCTGATATGCAACAGACCTCTGGTTCTCTTCCGGGATAGGATCATCCAGGTCAATGGACAGAGTAGGAGGAGACTCTAGTATGATTGTTTTGGGATAGCTTGGAGGTGACTGAATCTGTGTTGGCTGGTGTTCTCGACGATTGTTGTTCTCCACTTCCATATTATCTTTTGCTAGCCTGGCTTTGAGCCGTCCTATCGCACTGGCCACGGATGATGAGCAGGACCAAGACTTGGCTGCTTGACTGTCTAAGGCATAGACGGAAGGGTTGCGGGAATTGGTGGGGAATGGCATCATTCTCGCTCTGGCTCCGGTGTTCATGCCATGGTCAATATCTTCGACAGGGGTGCCGTAAACAATGAGATCCTGTGGTTGTTCCTGAGTCAAGGAGTCTTCAGTCACATTGATCTTGTTGTCAGTGTCAAGAATGCTGCTGTCAAAGACCATTTTCATCAGTATCGGCTGGAAAGGGTAGCCATTATCTCTTTCTGCGGGGGGTGGGAGGGTTTTATTTTTTTTTTCTGGCCGGACCGCACGGACCTTCTATTGATAGACACAGTGGATGGTGCCAAGGCCATGGATCAGATCCCCAGCAGAAGTGAAACATGTATATGGGCTCCTTAAGTTGGTTCTGAGAACTGGATTAGAGGTGTTTGAGAGGGGACCCGACTACTCGGGGAGAGGAACCCCTCTCGGGTCTGCGATGCCTTTTTGGGATGTGCAGGAAAAAAATGAAAAAAGCTTATTCCATATGGAGTAAGGATGCGATTATGATTTTGTGAATCTCTGGTCTTCAACACTTAGAAGGAACAGAGAGTGTACAAGAGCCTCTCTGGCAATGATTTCAAACACAGGAACCAAAAAAAGGCGCGTTTGAAAGCAGCACTCCTATTGAAGGTACAAACAATCTTGATCGCAATGAACAGACTGCCCACATGGCAGCAAGATAGAGACCGAGCTTTCCCCAAGTAGTGTAAAAACATACCCAAGCCATGTCGCGCTTAACTGAAACTAAACCTGTCATCATCGAGGGCTACCTGGACTTGAGATAAGAGGAGCACGTTTAACCATACGGGGATCAATCCAGCAGCTCAAGTTGAAGTGGATCGGGCTTGTGTCCATTCCTTGCTTCGGTGCGTAGTTTGAATTGCTAGTTTCTGACCTTAGAGATTGGGGGGATGTCTCATAAAAAACTTTTGAGAAAACTGCTGAAAACCATCAAAATGTTAAAGTTAAATGGCATTTTTGCCTAGCTTACGGTTTAAGGGATAGAATCGATCGAGGTATGGTTCGGCTTCGGAATAGCATCCAAAGTACTTGCTGATATCAGCATTTTGCCCACGTAGCGGGGGGAGCGAGGACTCGATTTGCATGACACTCGTGCAGGATCCACCTTCGGCCTGTTTCTTCCAATTGTGCTCTTTTCTTTGGTTTATCCAACGCCGAAGCCTGAAGAGTGGTTGGTAAATGGACTTCTGTTTGGCTACCAGATTGAAATACTTTGGTTGCCGTTGCTCCAAGTCATCAATGCTCGCGATGGCGGGAACTTCTTGGGTGTTCATACGTTTTCGTTTCCCTCGTCGCTTCTTGCCCTTCCTGTTCCCTCCCCGTTTACCCCTTCGCTTGCGACGTTTTGGTAGAGTGGAGCGTAGAACTGTCGCACCTACAACACAAGTTTGACCTAAATCAATCCCAAGGATCTTTACATGCTCACGAACTTGGTTGGGGGTGCACCCAAGTTTGTTCTTGACATCCTGTGCAGTCTGGAAAACATTCCGGACCTCCGTGAGAGGGTCGTCAGTGCCGTGGGTTGTGGAAAAAAGCCTGTCGGGGAGTAAACTCTTCTTGTATCGTTTAAACTTGACTGACAAGAGTTCTCTCAGCTTAAAGCCGAGTAGCTGCAGTCTGTGACCGTCGGTTCGAACCGATCCCCGCAAGAAATACCCTTTGGTTAGATACATTCTTGGATCAAAGTCTTTGTGCCGTAGCGTGTTGATGTGCTCTCTAATTGCGTTGTGTGTAGGCAGCTGAATTGCTCCAATGTATCCCAGTTTCCCTTGCTGACGGGTTGATAGGTTCGTTTGTTTGAGGGGAGCAATAAACTTAGCTATAAGTACACCAAAATCTGCACGCGGCATCCAGTCCAAAACAAGCCCAGACGGAGTAAGGTGCCAAGTGTCGTCGCTTGGAAACGACGCCTTTGACATAGTCTCCATCAGATAATAGGTACTTGGATGTTCACAGAGGAACGTTCCAAACTCGTACTCCGTGAATGTCACGGAGCCGTTTTTTATCGGCGACAGAGGGATGAGTCTCCAGGGGTTTCCACCAACTCTGTTTAAAAAGACGAAGTTTTCTACAGCTGACAAATTGTCCTTAATCTCGATGGATATCTTGGGATCAACTTTACCGGTCCTTTGCATGTGAGCAAGCTACAAAAAGAAGAGCAGAGTAAGGTTTCAATTTAGGTTATGAACTGCCTTTAGTGTTTCTCAAAATAATGAATGCATTAAACGAATACGCGCACTACCTTTGCTTGTAAATCAAAAAATCTATTATTGTAGTGTTTCTGGAGTTGAACACGTAACTGCGTGGCGATACAGCGTGTAATCCCCTCAGGCTTGTATCCCCGCGTCCGACTTTACTGTCGGAGTGAAACCCCCTCCTCCATAATGCCTAAGGCCTTTAACCTGTCCCAGAATCTCCTGGGGATTGTCGCTTGCGGTTCATTGCCTGTGTAAAGCGACCTCAGGAATGAGCGAACAAACAGATCAACCTTCTGCTCTTGATTATCTGATCCATTTCTAGGCACATATGGCTTTATGGTTCGGACACATAGATGGTCTAGCAGCTCACGATCCTGCTGACTGACTTCAGAAGCAACGACAGTGTCGATGAACTTGCCAATAATTTGCTGAAAACGGCGTTTTATGATGTTGGCGTCATGAACGGCCTGGCGTAAACAGTCCAATATCACTCCTGCCACAGCTTGATCTTCTGGTAGTGCCGCATAGATGTTGCGCCGAAGACTTCCGAGTTCTAGCGCCACGGTCGGATGCTCTTGTTCTAGACCCTTCAAGTTCTCGTCGCGTTGTGGAAAACCTTTTGATAAAGTCGCTCGGAGACCATAACTGGTCTTTCTCAGAATTAGTTGGCTCGGTATCGGAACGGTTGGGAGGGTGCTTCCATGGCTTCTGCTCGTATTGTAGCATTATCTCAGGTGGTGGGTGTTCTTCGGGTTCACCTCTAGTTTTGTGTCTGTACCGTGTTCGGTCGGTGCCTGAGGTGATGGTCCTGAATGGGTTAAAATCCTGACTGAGCCTGTGTCGCTGTTTGTGGGGCTGCATTCTATTATGTTAAACAAAGGACACAGCAGTTAAAATCAGGAAATATCACATTCGCGGTCAACATCATAGAAGCTACAACGTACTTTTTCCCCTTGGATCGATTCTGCTGTTGTTGCCTCTGATGCTCTTTGGCCATTGTACACAAGGCATCAAACTCTCCACGAAGGCCGTAATAATCCAAATCGTTCGGTATCGTCAAAGTCGCGTCCGATGAGCTGATTGGTGTTTGCCGCAGCTCGATGAAAACTTTGATACTCTCTTTAAACGACTCTCCAGTGAGGCCCAGCTTGATGCTCTTTAAGGATAAGTATCCGTCGATAATGTCGTTCGGGTCTATCAACCCAAAGAGCAGAAAACAAAAGTAGAAAGAAACGATAAGTTAAATAGTTGTTGTAGCAGAGAGCAGCTCAATTAAAGATACAGGTTTGAAACATGATTTACCTCCACTATTGTCCACATCGTCCTTGATTAACTTGTAGTTCGTTGCGACCCCAAACTGACGCAGATTCTTGCTGTAGTCGTTTGTTGTAACGATCCCGAGAGCAGTAAGCTGCGCCCGACTCAAACTTAGCTGCTCCAGAATCTGCGGAATATGATAGCAGTGGGTCCTTAGTCGAGATCCCTGTCCAACGGGTTGCCAAATCGTTGAAACTGTCGAATAAATGAAGAAATCGCTGTCTATGGATACGACCACATCATCCACTCCAATGTTTTTGGCAATCTCGACATCGGCCTCACTAGGACATTCAACTACTTTCCATCCTTGATCCCTCATGTAGGAGATAAAAGCACGTCGATCTTCTAGTCGCCAGTAAAAGGCCGACCTAAGCGACTTCCATACTTTTCGGAAGTGCTTTTTCCTTGGTCTTGAACCCTTGATGACGTGGGACTTGAAATCGTTGATTGCCTCTCGTGCTCGTACAAGAGCTTTATCACGCGACTTTTTACGATTCTCATGAGTCCTCTGTTTCTCCAGACATGGCGACCCATCAACATAAATGACAGTGTTTTCTTTGTCGCCTTTCTCAGAATTAAAAAAAGCTGGGTTAATAGAAATACTATGATGTCCTCAAACTATGCTCCCTCTCGTGGCAATTTCATTTACCTATTCTACGTATTGCGGATTCAGTAATGCTGTGTGCCTGCTGGACAGCATGGGTGCTATACGCGTAGCGGATGGTGGCGTAAAACGCGCCCAGAAGATCGACACAAATGGTTCGAGAAGGAGATGGCGTTTCGCAGCAGGAACAGCATGCTGGTTCCTCTCGGTTCCGAAAGCGCGAGAGCTTTCGTCGAATCCATTGCCAAAGTCCAATCACCCCCATCTTGATCAGTAACTGAGTCGGGAAAGTGGCAAGACGTTGAAGATTGCTCTGGTTGGAAACTAAGGACGCTCATTGAAATGAGTGACTGCTGTGCCTTTCATTTTAACTGCTGCGCAAATCACCACGTCCTTGACAGTAAAGGACATTTTGCCATATTCTCCTGACTATGACATTCATGCCATTGTCAGCCCTCATCCCATCCCTGCCGATTCGGCTATTCCTCTTCGAATGGTTTTCTCAGTCTACGGATTTAAACAGTTCTGGCACCAAGAAAGAGACGCCTTCCAATGACAACGCTGCAGTGAAGAGAACTCTCGCATTATCGAGTTTGACAATGGTAGCTTGGACAGTCTACTTCCAACTCACAAGGAATTGCACATAGGGCCAGGCTGACTAAGGAGCTTCGACTGGACATGGCAATATGATTGCAGGCGACGGGCCTCGAGTAAAACACGCCCACAAGGAATCAGTTGGCACAGGATGCAAGGCACACATCAGAATCCAGAAGCCCATTGGAAAAGACTGTGTTGCCATCGAGTATCATTGGAGGCACAACCACGGAACTTTTATGTCGGACAGGGCACGTTTACCTTTGGGCACGAACGAGTTAAATTGGATCAAGTCGAACGTCAACAAAGGCCCAGAAGACAATCTTTGTTCGGTAAGGCATTGCCACTCAATGCAACAAATACTAATACTACTTCCAACAAGCTTGAACGCAACAGTGCTCTCTCCTCTGGTCTTTTGATCGACTACAAGGATGTGCATGGTGTGTTTTATCGTCGACAGATGAGAGAAGTCACCAAAGACCAGGATGTCTTCAAAAGTATCCATCTTTGGATCAGGGATATCAAGATGAGAGGAAGAGAAGGCATGTTCCAGATCGAGATGGAGGGTAAAATGAAGTCATACTTGGTTGCATGGTGTACAAAATTCCAGCTGGAGGTAGGCTTTAGTCCGTATTTACGTTGCTAACACTATGCTAGCGTTTTCATGGCTGATTCTAATCTACTTCCATGTGTGATTGATCCCTTAGATTATGCAACGCAACCGCATCGTAGCTTGCATGGACTCCACACATAAGGTGACCAGGCCATTGATGCCTAATATCAAAAAGATCAGAGAGGCCTCAGCTTTGTTCACCATCCTCGCCAAGGACGTCGTGTTACAGAAAGGCATTCCCATTGCATACTTGATTTGCAGTACCGAATCGACGTAAGAAATTGGCTTGCCAAGAGGTTAGTAACATGAAGCATTGTATCACCCCTAACTAACGTCTGTAGGTTTCTGCTCAAGAAATGGCTGAGCTGGCTTAAGGATACATGCCAGTTTAAAGTGTCAAAGTTCATGATGGATTGCTCACCGGTAGAGACTGAGGCCGTACAAGCTATCTTTCCACAGACTGCCATTTATTACTGTCTCTTCCATGTGGCCCAGATATGGGAAAGGCGCATGAGAAAAGATTGCAATGTAGGGCAACTATCTTGAATGATATCAAAAGTCATTGACTAGTTCATTACTTAATAGGTCTTTCTCACTGATAGAAGGAACACTGGCGCCAAATGGAACACGTGCTAAAAGCCATACGCGGTGGTAGATCCAATGACGAGCTGGATGGATTGTGGCAAAAGTTCAGAGTCGCCTTTCCAGGAACTGAGCGCTTTTGTACTTTTCTGGAGAGAAACTGGCTTGCTCGTGTGAAGAGGGGAAAATGGGTGCTTTTCGTCCGAGAGGTATGCGGAATGGTTCGCTGTGACGGACGAGATGTCTAGACTTCCCCACTCATATACCTTTTTGTCGCCAATAAAACGATCAACACATCGACACGAACAACCTGTTGGAATCTTGGTTCCATACTCTCAAGTCTCATTATCTCGATGGCAGGACTGGATACAGGGCTGATGTTGTCATGTTCATGCTACATGGAGAGATAGAAAGAGACTTCAAGGCTCAGCTTCTCAAGGTTGTTCATGACGTCCAAACAGTGAAACACTCTGAGTATGATAATGAGAGAGAAAAGGATGCCATGGCAGTGGATATCACCGGGGCCAAATCCATGATTTCAAAGAAGGCATCAGCTAAAATGGTATGTATCGAAAGAAAACTAGCCTCCCTAGCTTTTGTGAGATTTTTCCTGACTGATCGCTTGCCAGTTCATGGTCCAGTCATTTAGTGTTCCTGGAGTAGAATATTCGGTAGCCATGAATAGCGAGAATGAAGCTCTTTGTTCATGCACCTGTCCTGATTACTAGCCTAGTTTGCCCTGCGTACCGCAGGGATCCCCCATTGCATCTCTAACTGATGTTGGAGGCATAGTAAGTTGAGCTATCTCCTGTGAATATGAACAGGCATGCTTGGTGGGACGGATTGTCCTTGTAAATGGCTCCAGTGTATGTCTCTCAGTGCACGGTCTTCAAACTGACATAATCATGAACTGTATGGAGAGAGAGAGAGAGAAGAGGAGAGAGAGAGAGAGAGCTTTTGACATTCCTAAGACTTAAGCTGTTCGTTACGTAGTAGCTCTATTTTGCATAGCTGTGGCACGCAGGACCAAGCACTTGTATTCAAACTCCTGCCTTTGCTGAATTGAACATTTCTCAAATTGACCTCTTTTCTAAATGGTCCTTTTTTCAAATCCTACTTTTCCTCGAAATAGTCCTTTTTTTCAAATCCTAATTTTCTCGAAATAGTCCTTTTTCTAAATGGTCCTTTTTTCAAATCCTACTTTTTCGAAATAGTCCTTTTTTCAAATGGTCCTTTTTTTCAAATCCTACTTTTCTCGAAATAGTCCTTTTTCTGAAATAGTCTTTTTTTTTTTTTTTTTTTTTTTGGGTTTGTCCGACCAAAGTGGATGAAATGAAGTGGAGAGAAAGAGAGAGAGAGAGAGAGAGAGAGAGAGAGAGAATAGGGATGGATACAGTAAAGACCGGACTACCGTTTTTTCAGAAACCTACTTTTTTTATTTCTTTTTTTTTTCTTTCAAACACCAAGTGTTTATTGATTAGCTTTGCATCGACCCATTAGGGCCACCACTGTCTCAAGTTGCTTGTTGCAATGGGAAGGAGTGAGGAGAAAGACCGCTGCCAAAAAGGTCAATAGGAAGAGGTGACCAGGTGTCTCAACATGTGCCTTTTTGAGTCTGTGTTTCATCAATTGGATTAGGTACTTTTCTTGAATCGCCTTCACCCCAGTACCTTGATTGCTAGCTCCTCTTTTATTCATGGCACTCTTGAAGTTCCATCTCAGGTTTTTCATGTTTCGGCTTAGTGAGTGTCGCTGGTCGTCCTGGTCCGAGTGGCAGTCGCTAATGGCTTTGAATCGGCCTTGATCGTTCGCCCTGCTAGAGTCGTACCACCACACCAGTGCCCGAGCAAACGCCTCTACTGCCTGCTTTCTTGCCTGAGGGTCATTGATATCAATTCCATGAAAGACACTGTACCTGTCATGTCCTACTACTGTACATGGTCGAGAAAGCATGCCGACGCATAGAGAAACAGTGCGAAGCGAGGGCATGGGATCCTCAAGTTGGTTCTGAGTAATCGATTAGAGATGTCTGAGAGAACCCGACTACTCGGTGAAAGGAGCCCCTCTCGGGTCTGCGATACCTTTTTGGGATGTATAAAGATTAAAAAGGTCTACCCCACATGGAGTGAGAAAATGATTACGATTTCAAGTTTTTCTCGATGGTCCATGAATGAAAAAGCACATTTGAATGGATGGATCTTACTCATTTTCAAAGGAGCATTTGCTCATTCACTTTGATGAGGACATGGGTTCGATTCAGAAGGGGCATCTTAAGGGATTTTCCTTCTTTGGGCATCGATACCTTTTTAGGCTGTGTCAGTTACGTGCGTCATCCTGATTATGCCAGACATCAGATACCCTGCAAGCACATGTATCTGATTTCAAAAATCTATGACAGGTACAAGATCGCATACTTTGAGCGTGCCAGAACAATTCAAGCGCAGGAAGCAGTTCAAACTGGAGAAACTCTAGGACTTCCCCCGGAGAGCGTCATCTCGCCGTATCTGATGAACCAATTGGAGGTGCAGAGAAATGGAAAGCGCAGTGAGGACAAAAGGAAGAGGGACGAAGCCAGAGTTGCTGAAATACGGGACACCAATGAACAGGTGAAAAGACTGTGGAGTCAGTTGGGTGTCATTATGGATGGCCCCAGGAAGCGGCACTGTTCATTGGCCCCTCTCAAATAATCCTCCAAACAAAAAATTAAAAAATTTAGCCATGCACCTGTGGAATTGCTGTGTCACAAATGAAGGACGGAGATCCTTGTCGTCTGAAGTCAGGTAGGTCCTTTGGGAAAGGGGATTGCACAGACAGATATACGCAACCCGTCTTACTTTGCCACCCCACTTTGTCCACCTCTTACCACTATACATACTTTAATAAAGCAGACTTGCTTGCACTTTCTTGGTCACCCTTTTCAAGTAGCCATTCTTATTCTTTTCATCGAAGGGTCACTCTTCCTTTTTCGATCAAAGGGTCACTTTTTTTTGGAAGGGTCACTTTTTTTTTTTTTGAAGGGTCACATTTTCTTGAAGGGTCACTTTTTTTTTTGGAAGGGTCACTTTTTTTGGAAGGGTCACTTTTTTGGAAGGGTTTTTTTTTTTGGAAGGGTCTTTTTTTTTTTTTTGGAAGGGTCACTTTTCGACCAAAGGATCATTTTTCTTTTTGAAGGGTCATCTTGTCTATTGTTCGATCTTGCATTGATCTAAAAGTGCCGCCACAGCCATAATTTGCCTTTTGCGATGTGGAGAGATAAGAAAAAAGGCCGCTGCCAAGAAGCCTAGTAGAAAGAGGTGACCAGGCGTCTTGACAGTTGCTTGCTTGAGTCTGTTCTTGACCAGCTGCATCAAGTACTTGTGTTGGAGAGACTTGGTAGTGGTCTCTGCATCATCGACTCGTCTCTGGTTCCAATCCTTTTTGAATCTGCACCTCAAGTTCTTTAGGTGTGGACTCAATGATGGGCCTTGGCCATTGTTATCCAAATAAAAGTCGCTGATGGATGTAAATCGGTCCTGGTCATCCTTGTTGCTTGGTTCGTACCGCCAAACTACTGCCCTTGCAAACAACACGAGAGTCGTCCTTATCGCTTGCGGGTCATGGACATGGACCCCACGAAAGACTTCCTGCCCCTCGGCCAGGATGATGCTCACTGGATCATACTCTGCAATCGCACCTGGAGTGCAGAGCCATTGGAGCGTCTTGGATTGATTGAGCCGTCGTTGTAGGAGACGATTTGATGGTAGTTGTTCCCTACCCACGGTCTCCTCATCTTCTGTCGACTGAATCGACTCCACAAGAGATTCTTCTGGGGCAACCATTGACTGATGTTCTTGGATGAGGCCCATTCTTTCTTCCACCGTTTCTTCAGTTGCATTACTGTCATACATGGCTGTTGGTGTCCAAGACTGGCCTGCCAGACTATCCAAGACATAAGTGCCTTGATATGACCCGATGAAGGGAAGCCGGGTCCACTCCTCCTGGCCAGATGATCCAGCCTGCTCGCCGTTGTTGTGAATGATGGGAAGACTGTTCTCAACACACTCTTCTTCCTCTTGAGCCAAAGACCCTTCTGTTTCTTTATCCATCTCGAATCTCTTGTGAATCAATGGACCACAAGTCATCGTCTGGACCGTCGGTGCTTTCAACGGCATGGGTTGCTAGCAGTGTGGTCATTGCAATGGATCGGTTGGGGCCAAAGTCTCGACCCTTGACCCTTGACCAATTTAAAAGAATCCAAGCAAGGTGCATGGTCCTTCAGTCTACGCCAATGGTAGGCATGCTTTGGCCTTACCCAAACTTTGTGGTCCTTTTTTTTTTTTTTTTTTTTTTTTCCAAAGTGGGATAGAGTTTTTTCTAATATCCTCTTTTGACACTCTGTAGATGATTCTAACACAATCAGCCAAGTACAAGAAGCGATGGCAGAAGAACAGGACGACATGGACACCAGTATGCAGTCGATCCAGCCTGGAGATATTAGCGTGGAGCAGGAAGGACCCTATGGTGCAGGAGGGGAGCAAATGAATGTCAGTTCCCAAAGCACAGACCCCGACATGGATACGCTGGAAAAGATGAGGCTACCGAAATCTCACAAGATCACCTCCGCGCGGATCAACGACATTTCATTTTCCAAAAAATTCCAACGGAGCCGAGAAAAAAGATTTAGAGCGGATCGAGCTGCACAAAATGCTTTGAGCGAGATATCAAAGGAAGAGAACAGCCTGAAGCGGGCGTTGACAGCAGAAGAGATCGAGAAAGCCCAAAGAGTTCGACGCAAACAGAGAGAGACGCTGCAGAGATTCTACCAGTCAAAGCGCGCGCTGAAAGAGCGGCATACGCAAGATTTGCGAACGAGGAGAGGGTGGGCGATTCTTGGGTCAGAAGAGCGACGGTTTGTCAGTCGTCAGGGTAGAGAGGGACCGATTGTGGCGACTGGGCAAGTGTCGCAGGTGGATGGATACTGCAGCGAGTGTCAAAGATACCACCTTCCGCGAGGCATAGGAGCAGAGCCATTTGAGCATGTCGCCGAGTGTCCCAAGAGAAAGGTAGTTGTGCTTCCGATTATGCTGACGGGGACAGCGGGGACATGTGTAGGGTCTAGGATAGGAGGACATGCACGACGTGGAGGCAACAAGTTGCGAAAGGAGCATGGGCGATACTGCCCCGTGTCGATGACGGACGAGTATCAGACGAGCAAAACGTATGTGTATTGCTTTCAACGAATGGAGCTTGCACGGTCGAGGAGGGTAGTGAATGGAGTGAGGAAGATGGTGAGGATTCATGGGGCGGTAGAGTGTGTTAACTCAGAGTGTCCATCGTTCAAGGTCGGCTACACGATGAAGGGACGAGACCAAAGTGCGGCGATGGCGATAGCGATATCAGGAGCGTCCATTCTGCTCAACCAGAACCCACTCCCACCATTCTCAAGGGCTTCCCAGGACGATGTCCTTTCTGCAATCCAAGAACGCCAGTCAAATACTGGATCGAAACAGCCTCCAACATCTATGCAGATGCAATGGTGGCCCCCGGCAGAGTCGGGACAATGGTGAGTACAAAAATCTCTTTTGCATGCATTCTTTTCTTCCTCTTGCTGCATGATCTAATTTTTTAATTTTTTGTTTGCGATAATATTTGAGTAGACCCATTGAAAGATCTCAAAGACATAGTCGCCAAGTTGGAGGAGGCTGTGAATTTAGCCCAGGAAGGAGACAAGTTGCACGTCAAATAAACAGTCTTATGACATATTTATCCTGACGCTCATAATACGTCACGGTAGTAATAGTGACGCATAGGCAACGATCTCCAGATATTGCTGTCGCCATTGTTGCCTTGAACGATGGACACTCTGCATTCACCATCTTCCTCACACCCCTCGACCGCGCAAGCTGCGTTCGTTGAGGCAAATGCGCATGTTTTGCTCGCCTGGTACTCGTCCGTCATTGACACAGGGCAGTATCGGCCGTGCTCCTTCCGTGACTTGTTGCCACCACGTCGAGCTTGCCCCTCTATTCTCAACCCTACACATGTCACTGTTGTTCCCGTGAACATAATCGGAGGCAAAACTGTTTTCTCTTGGGACACTCGACAGCTTGCTGGTTCTGCTCCTATGTCTCATGGAAAGTATATTTGACAAGCGCTGCTTTGTCCATCTACTTGCGAGACTTGTCCAGCTGGCACAATGGATCCTTCTCTTCCCTGGCGACTGACAAACCGTCGCTCCTCCGATGAGAGAATCGCCTATCCTCTCCTCGTTCGCAAATCCTGCGTGTGCCCCTGTTTGCGTCGAGCTCTCTGTGTTTTCTCTATCTCTTGTGCTGCCAACACCCACCGCAGGGTTCTCTTTATTCGATATCTCGCTCAGAGCTTTTGTGCCACTTGATCCGCTTTCTTTCTTTTTCTCGGCTTCGTTGGTACTTTTTTGAAAATGAAATATTATTGCTCCACGCGGAGGTGATATTGTGAGATCTCAGTAGCCTCATCTTTTCTAAGGTGTCCATGTCGGAGTCCTTGTTTTGGGAACCGACATTCATTTGTTCTCTTCCTATACCATAGGACCCTTCCGGGTCCAGATTATTACCTCCAGACTGGATGGGCTGCATGCTGTTGTCCATGTCGTCCTGTTCTTCTGCCATCACTTCTTGTACTTGGCTGATTGTGTGAGAATCACCTACATTGTAGAAAAATATAAAATATAAAAAGACTTACTCATCAGGACCGAGTACGGATTAAAGTTGGTTACTGACTTCTGGAAGAGCTTGAAGTGGGCCCTGATCCGCTCAACGCCTACCCTTTCGGTCTTACTCATGGTCCTCAACTCATAGTTTGTACCTCCTATCACAACCGCACAAGCTCTCCATTCTTATTCCTCGACCATCAGCAGTGCCGATATGTCCAGTTTGTTACAATAACCTGGTTTCTTTTACATGCTCAGCGCATTGTCCTCCGATTTCGCCCCAGCACCAGAAGAGGGATGTGAACTGTTGGGAAAATTGAAAATAAGGGACTCGCCTCCTCTTGCAATGACCAGAAAAAAATACTCCCCCTCCTCCCAGAAATAGAAATGACAACCTACTTTCCTACCGACAATGCTAATGAGTGATCAAGTCGTCCGAGTGGCCTTGGGCGGTAGCAACCTTGACACTGACGAGATCGATGTGACTGAGGACTCCTTCACCAAGGAAAAAGAATAGGATCTCATTGTTTACGGTACTCCTATCGAAGATATTGACCATGGCATGAGCACCAGAGCCAGAGTGAGAACGATGCCTTTCCCTATCAGTCTCTGTAGCTCTTTCATATAGGACCTAGATAGTGTAATAGCCAAGTCTTGGTCTAATTCGTCATTTGTAGCTAGTGTGATAGGACAGCTCAAAAGCTAGGCAAGCAGAAGGAAAAATGGATGTGGGGAATGACAACCAATGGATGTGGGGAATGACAACCGTCGAGAACACCAACCAAAACAATCATACTAGAGTTTCTTCCTGCACTGTCCGCTGATTCGGACGATCCTATCCCCGAGGAGAACTAGGGGTCTGCTGCATATCAGCCATCAACCGCCATCTTACAGCGACACCTCAAATACTCAACCATCCTGAATTGACTCCGCTTTCATGGTGCCAAAGGTGGTAATTCTCTTGACATCACACTACATCGATTTCCACGATTCTCAACCGAAAGAGCAGAAGATAATGGCTTTTGCAAACGCATTGGTGTGGTGTGGCGAGAGTGATCAAAACCAGTTTATGGCAAGTTGCAATTGTCACTGTGGCAGTAAAGAAAAGCGATAGGCAATTGTCTCTGGTTAACCTGGGATCAAGGCTCAAGGCTAAGTGAAAAAGAGACATACCGACGACCAATACTTAGACTGCGAGGCGATCCTGCTCCTGGAAGTGAAATGCAAGTTATCAAAGGTTGCTGTTATGACACGAGGTCCCTTTGCTCTTTTGGACTGCTTGGCTGCAGTTTTTCTTATCCCACTCGCCGCAACAAACAAATTGCGACTGTTGTGGCACTCACGAGTCAATGCACACAGGCGTAGGGTACTGTCTCATTTTACTACAATAGACCTAAGTGGATGCATTTTCATCCCTTGGGTATTGCGTGTTGTTTGTCTTTAAAAAAAAAAAAAAAAAAAAAAAAAAAAAAAAAGGATAGGAAAAGAGAGAGAGAATAGTGAGAAAGGGAACGGGGGGGACAAGTTCTTCGCGATAGCCTGTAATACATGCCTATTCGCCATTTATGAAAAGAGGTTATAATCGGAACTAGTGTTCTGACAGAACTGAGGTGAGTTCTAGTCCTCTCAATGCTGGCTCCGACGGTCCTCATATCAGGTCCATAGTCCTTACCTCCAAAATAACGGTATCCTGGATACCTAGATATTGAGCAGTGTTCAGCCTATCTCACTTTCAGATACATTGAGCTGATCTCATGTAGCCACCGTGTGAGCTAAGTCTCAGTTACTTGCATGACTTCCAGAATCCTTAGCTAACTTGTTGAACTGGTGCACCGCCTTATAAGCGTACCAAGTTGCTATTCTTGTGGCACAATTGTCTTCTGCACCTTAGAAACTCTAGCGAGTCCGCCAAAGTGCCAAGTAGTCTGGCGTTCCTTTTGGCCTCTCTGCTCTCTCGCTCTTTGGTACCCTTGATCGATTCACGACTTGGGTGGCTTCCGACTCTACTCTCTTCAAAATATAGGTGTTTTTCTGCAATGACTTGGCTCTGCTATTGTTGAACTTTTTTTGCAGTAAATAGATCCTCCACATACTTCACGATTTCTTTGCCGGCTCTGATTTTCATCGAACATATAAATACAGGATAATCGCCCTGGCTATCATCATGCGAATTAATATTTTCTCATATAAACCTCTCTCTCCTCCTCAACACTCCTCAACGCCTCAACTCCTTCAGAGCAGAGTGGAAGGTTAAGCTGGTGAATCTTGGTTAAAAGTGGGTAGAGTAGATTCAGTGTGCGACCACGAAGTACCAGCTAAGAACTCTGGATACAGGAATAAAAGATGCACTCCGAATCGCTCGTTCTAAAAGAGCGAAGTTCAAACTCTCGGATGGCTGATGGTCATCGAGTATGAGGAGTAACAGTAGTAGAAGACCCGAGAATACAGTAGTCAGCAAAGAGATCGAGGTCAGCCAAATTAATCGCCTGCGACGCAAGAGCGTAGGAAACAAGAATCCGCCCTCATCCAATGGCGGCGGACTTTCATATAATATTTCCATCAAGGAGCTGATATGAGAATACTGCAAATCTATTCTCTTGCACAAAGGTCTGAGGGTCCCTTGGAAAAGAAAGCTGTGCGAAACCACTCATAGTCTCCAATGGCACAAAATATCAAAGAGACTGAAGACGCGGCACCCATCTCCAGATATCCGGGAAGGAGGGAGGCAAGAATGGAGGAAATTACACAGAAATGCTGTGCTATGGCCAAATTGCGCAAATAGAAAAACGTGATAGCCTCATTAAGCCAACAAGTGTCAAGTTGATGGAGAAATCCGAGCGTTTGCTCTTTTTCGAAATCTTGCGATGAACCATTTTACAGTCGTGCAAGAGCTAGGGAACGGATCTTTCGGCTCTGTTTTCAAAGCCCAAAACAAAGTAACCGGGGAATTGGTAAGTAGGAAGTCTCATTAATCAACATGGCGAAGCATTGTACCAACTTGATTCATCTGCAAGGGCGCTCGCAGGCTTTACCATCATACCGTTATGCATGGTGATGTAGGTTGCGATTAAGAAGCTGAAAAAGCGGTTTACCTCTCAAATCGAATGCAGGGCACTCAAGGAGATCAAGGTGAGAGAAGCAGAGACAGACAGACAGAGACAGACAGAGAGCGAGCTATTTACGCAAGCTAACCCAGCGGTTCTCCTATTGTCTCTTACATCATAAGGCACTGGAGTGTCTCCGGACTGGTCCAAATGTCATCAAGATGCATAATTTTTTTCTTGAAAAGCGCGAGCTCTGCATGGTATTCGAGCTGATGGAAGGCAATCTCTACCAGCTAATAAAGCATCGTAATGGTTGCATCTTAGAGGATCCTCAGATCAAGAGTATGGTGTAAGTTGTTCGAGTCGTGCCGCGTGCCGTTCCACTGTGGATTTCTTGCGACACTGTCTTACTACTCTCTGCTTCAGATACCAGATTCTGAGGGGCCTCCACCATATACATTCGAGTGGGATAATGCATAGGGACATGAAGCCAGAGAACCTCTTAGTCCGTGGTGAGACTATCAAGATTGCGGATTTCGGGTTAGCCTTGGAGGTTAAGACTCGCCCGCCATATTCGACTTACGTTAGCACACGATGGTAACATTCGGAACCAAAGTCACGCTATGCAAAAAAAGCTATAATGTTGGCTCTAATATCGCTTAATTTGATAGGTATCGGGCGCCAGAGCTTCTATTGAAATCATCAGTCTACTCTCGAGCAGTGGATTTATGGGCTACAGGCGTCATTGCATCCGAGCTAGTTTGTCTAAAGCCTCTTTTTCCAGGAGTAAGCGATATCGACCAAGTTCACAGAATATGCACAATCCTAGGCGACCCCACACCACAGCCGGAGGAGAGAAGGCATATTGAAAGTCCTGGGTTTATGATTGGCGGCGAGTGGAGAGATGGATTACACCTGGCTGCTCGGTTAGGGTTCTCATTTCCTTCGGTAAGGCAACTGCTTTTCGAGTGTCTTCCGCTTTTCTTTTTGCAACAAATAACCGTTTTGATGCGAACCCGTAGGTCACTAGTCGACCACTACGAGATCTGATGCCAAACTTGTCGGCTGGTTGTCAGGAGCTTATCTATGGCCTTCTCCAGTACGACCCCCAGAACCGCACAAGTGCATTCCAAGCCCTCCACTGTTCGTGGTTCAAAGATTTGCCAGATATTAGCGAGTTGGATAATCTCACGGACGTCCCACATTATCCTGACAAGCGCCGTAGTGTCTTCTCTGGACTTCGCTCCAAAAGCAAGAAGGATGGGAAGGAGCGAAAGCGTGGCCTTTCTATATCAGTTCCATCTCACACACAAACTCGCTCATTTCCTTTGGATGTCTTAAGCAGCGAGAGCACAAATGGATTCTCGGACATTAATCCTGCTACCAGACAACCAGCACTTCAGACCGAGTTTGATTTGCCTGAAATTTCCCCGTTATCCCCTTTCTGGAGTTAGTATTTGGAACCCAACTTCAGATTCTATTACAGTTAGACCCGAGGCGTGGGCTCCGAGGTTCTGGTTCGAGCATCCAGCACAAGAAACAACCTGGTTTAAATTCCAACTATCCAGGCGAATAATTTATAGACTCCTCGGCCGCACATTGCTAGTTTCCTTGTAATATATGAAGCAGCGTCCCAACCCACTCAATTGATTTTTTAACGAGTTATGGATGCAAGTAACTGCCTGCGACTCCCCTTGTGAAGGCTTTTTTATCTGCGGACCAAATCAGTAGATGCTGTGTGATTCTACACTTTTATCAGACCTACAAGGGTTTGGCACATGGTAAGGATCGAAGGAGCGCAATGTAGAACATGTTCTCCTTATGAACGATTATGGCCTTGTGTGCCCCTCATTTGGCCCTGTGAAAATTTTAGGCCACAAGTAAGGCCAAAATGCTTATGTTGAGATCACACGTATATTTGTCCCACTCAAATACTTCCCCATTAAAAAACCAAAAAAAAATTGCATAAGGACTTGGACCAATACTTTTTACCTCTCTTTTCCGTACCATTCTCACCCCTTCCTTAAACCTCTCTCCTCACTCCTTCACCTCATTTGCACTATTATTCCATCATGGACAGCGTCAAGTTTGAGACCTCATGGCTTGATGCTGCACCGCAGCCTCCCCCTTTTTCACTGGACCATGCCCATCCAACAGGCTGCAGAGCCAACGAGAACCTCAGGAAAACCCTCAGGAATCTCATTCAGTTCAGTCTCGTGCTGCGATCGGCAAAGGGGGCACCAAGGACTCTCACATAGTATGTGTCGGAGGCCCTCAGTGGTTCTGACGAATGCCAAGCTGAGCTGGTATTCAATGAGACACGTATCTAGTGTTCTTCAACTCAACTCACCAACTCACGGACTCAACTCAACTCATGAGTTGAGTTGAGTTGAGTTGAGTTCAAACTTTCTCCCAACTCGTGTAACATGAGTTGAGTTGAGTTGAGTTGAGTTGAGTTGAGTTGGAGTGAGTCGACTCGCTTACAGGGCGTAGATGCCCTGAGTTGAGATGAGTTCAACTTTTCAACTCATGAGTTGAGTTGAGTTGAGTTCAAACTTTTCGACTCATGAGTTGAGTTGAGTTCAGATTTTTTCCAACTCATGTGTGCATGAGTTGAGTTGAGTCGAACCTCCAACTCAACTCAACTCGACTCATGGGAAACACTACACGTATCCCATTGTCCCTGAGGCCGTCGTACTTCATGGAGGCTCTGTAAAAAAATTCAATATCAACATTTACATTTCCTCCACTCAAGGAAAGTGCAAGGAGTTCCAGCTTCCTGGCGATGGATGTCAAACAAGGCCATCCATCGGACTCCTTCACAGAGTCGACTCTTTTCGAGGAGTCGGTCAGTTTCATGAACTGGTATCTGCAGTCCACTAGTTTTTTCAAGAAACGCAAGGCCCAGTCGAGGGACGGAGTCCGATCAAAGTGGCCAACTTTAGAAATGAGAAAAGGAAGCCTGTCGCCAGGAAAAGAAAAAACCAATGTCGACAAAGGTCGTTGCCAAGTCGCCATCACTCAAGCTCTGTAAGTTGGAAATTGGTCATGTCAATCATTTCACTGCTCCTCAGCGAAAACGAACAAACTTACTGACCCTTTCCAAAAAAAAAAAAAAAAAAAAAAAAAGATAGGCGTGAGCAACTTCAGATCAAGATCAATCAGTCGAAAGAATCAAAGAGAACCATGTCAGCCGCCAAAGAGTTACTATTGGCACATGATACACCACGGGGTTTCCGGCAAAGGGTGTTAGATCTGCCAAAGGAAGAACAACCGGATTTACATTCGGACACCTCAGTTGATGACCTTCGCCACGGCCTTGAGTCTGGCATGTCGTTTAAATCTCTTTGGGTTCACACGGTCGAAAAACGCTTTGACACTGACTGGGATGCGTCGACCGGAAAGGCTATCGTGGTGTCATCTACAGCCTTGTCATCACGGCTGAAAAGGAAAATGGAAGAGCACGGTGATGGCTCTGACGAGAACCCCAACAACCCCGAAGATGACAGCGATCACGGCGATAGTACCTGAGAGAACGACGACGAAAATATTAGGGCGAGTACCACGACTCTAAAGAGAATCGTGCGCCCAGAGCTACATGCTCATCTCGAGGATATTATCCAAATTGCCGAGAGTCGCCAAAGCGATATAACAAAGGTTGCTGACGAGCTCTCTGCATTCGCTCTCCAAGTCGTTTACATGGTAAGTTGTCAAGCTTATTATTTTTTCTTTAATTTTCCTTGCAATCAACTGTCTATCACACTACTATTTTTTTTTTTTTTTTTTTTTTTTTTTAGATTGTTCAAGGTGAACTCCACCAGAAGGCTCCCAAGAGCACTACAGAGCTCGATGTGCTCAAGCTCCTCCCCACGGGTTGCTGTAGCAAGAGCAACGCCAAGTTGATCGTGAACGTCGCACCATTGCCGCAAGGTCTACAAGAGAGTCTGGAGGCAGTTCTCGGAACTGAGGGTGTTAGCAAAGACCCAATCGCCTCTCTCTTGACATAACAGCATCTCCGAAACATATACTCGAAGTTCTTGGGCTCGCGTGGAACTTCAAAAGCAAAAGAGAGGGCACATCCTAAAACTTGGGCCACGCTCAACATGCTGATGGAGCACCCCGCGGATAAACTCAGAAACCCCAACGTCTCCGGGATCTCCACAACGATAACGCAACACCTGCGTCAACTCTCGATAAATATTGCCAACTTGTGGGATGGTAGTATCTACGCAAAGATGCTGGATTACTTACTCCACATCTTGCTCCGGGTATACCTCGCACCCAAACGAGAAGCAAAATGGAGAGAGCGACGCTCCAAGACTGCAGATTCTCAAAAATCGGCAGCAAAGTCAAACAGTAGAGATTAAAGATGGGTGGTGAAGCGACAGATGCATCAAATATCTGGGGAGCTTTGTCATTGGTCCTTCAAGGACTCGGATAACAACAATTCAGACTCACAGAGAGAGCACCGTATTGGGGCTACTTATAAATTACGCACGTAACCTGAAACAGCTTAAAAAGGTATCAGTGCCCAAAGGAGCAAATTCCATTAAGATATCCCTTCCGAATCGGCCCCATGTCCTCATTAAGGTAGAAGGGTCAATGCTCCTTGGAAAATGAGTGACTTCCATCCATTCAAAGCCGCTTTTCTTTCATGGACCATCGAGAAAAACTTGGAAACATAATCGCACCCTTATTCCATGTGGGGTGGACTTAGTTTTATTTTGTACATCCCAAAAAGGTATCACAGACTTAAGAGGGGTTCCTTTCACCGAGTAGTCGGGTCCTCTCAAACATCTCTAATCGATTACTCAGAAACCTACTAAAGGACCATAGACAATGCTCACCTCACCCTTGCCCTAGACTAATGTACGCTGGCATCATTTCTTGAGAGAAGACCAGCTTATCTCATTCTGTAGATTATGTTCTTGCTCCTCAGCAAAAGAGGGCCATGCATCGCATGCCATCATAGCCTTGCACAAGCACAAAAGGTCGAGGGATCAGTCTATATGAAGAAACTCCAGTCCATGTGAGATGTGAGTCAGAAATATTCCCACGAGCAGTCTCCTGGCCGAGCACAGAATTCAAAAATTGCGTGTTGTCTACGCACTGTATTCAGAGACAGGTCGCGGTTTTTTTTTTTTTTTTAAATATTTCCCTTCATCGTTGTAAGAATTGTTGCTGAGAATGATCGGGTGTTCTTGCCCATATTCTTGGTCATATTCAAATACTTCGCGTAGAGTATCCTCGTCAAGTTGGGAGTCTACTCCAAAGTAATACTCTCATTCGACACTCCCTACACCATCTTTTCTTTTCGCAAGTGCATAGAAATGTGTAAGAGAGGCAATGGATGCATGTTGTTCCTGCTAAGCAAAGACATCGATATACTGAAGCGTCTTCAGGTATTTCAAAACCGACCAGGTCCTCATGTGCAATAGTATAAATACACCTCCTCTTTCCTTCACAATAAAGGGCAGTTTATTCTCAAACCTCGTTGCTGTTATATGATAGCAAAGGATTTTTTTTTTCACCCTGACACCCTGATTATCGTATTCCAAGTTGGACACCCCGTCGCCCCCGTCGTCCCCACATACACCTCCATCACTATCTCCATTATCCTCCCCGAACCTCTCCCCCCTGCCCAACGATCCACTATCCCCCCTCGATCCCCTCTCCTCAGCCCTCGCCAATCTCTCCCTAACCATGAACACGGAACAAACCTCCACCCCCACCCATAAATACCCCCTTCCTGACAAGTTCAAGGATGGTCGTGATGGCTTCTCGGCCCTCGCTTGGATCAAGAACATTAAACGTTACCTCCTTGCCACCTCGGTCCCTGAAAAAATACAAACTATTGTTGCCGTGTCACTCCTCGGAGACGACGCGGCAAACTGGTTTGATGGTTCCGGATTGGGGGACAACGCCGTATTTGCTGATTTCGAGAAAGACTTCCGGAAAATAACTCAACTCAACTCACTAAATCAATTCGACTCAACTCAACTCAACTCAACTCAACTTACTAACTCAACTCACGAACTCACGAACTCAACTCACGAACTCACCAACTCAACTCATGAACTCACCAACTCAACTCATGAACTCACCAACTCAACTCACTAACTCACCAACTAAACTCACCAACTCAACTCATGAGCTTGCCAACTCACATCATGAGCACGGCAGCTCAACTCGCAAACCCAGCTCAGCTCAGGTAATCTTTTCAGGAACTTTTAGGTGTTCTCATTGCATTTTTGTATGGAATTATGAATTTGTTTATTTAGCAAAGACTGATGCGAGGGCGGCCAACCAGTACGAGTGCCCAAGTCTATCTAGTGAGAGATTGGGACTGTTTGGTTCTATGAAAAGTATTACTAAAGACTAACAGGCTGGATCAATGAGCTAGACGAGAAATACCGAAGCGATTAATAGCCAGATAGAATCATTAAAAACACAGGTCAGTGCCTTCACATCCTATAGTGCAAAATAAATCCTCGGCTTGACTGATCCTGTGTGGGACATTGCAAGCAGTGCTCACTTTAGAGGAAGAATGTGTGTTTGTAAGTTAGAAAAAGAGAGAGAGAAAGAGAAAAAAAAAAAAAAAAAAAAAGAGAGAGAGAGAGAGAGAGAGAGAGAAAAAAAAAAAAAAAAAAAAAAAAAAAGAGAAAGAGAGATAGAGATAGAGAATAGAGATAGAGATAGAGATAGAGATAGAGATACAGAGATAGAGATAGAGATAGAGATAGATATAGAGAGAGAGAGAGAGAGAGAGAGAGAGAGAGAGAAAGCTTGTGAGTTGTGTGAGTGTGTGTGAGTGTGTTTGCCGCAAAGATAATGAGCTCTATCATCTGTCAAGTGTGAAATAGCCTGGTCAAGAGTTATGGGTTGATGCTGTCCTTTGACAGGACGCACGCAAGCAAATCGAAACGATAAAAAAACGCAATAAGAAGGAGAGTGTATGCCATGGAGCCAGAAAGGTTAGAAACAAGGGAATAGTTGACAAGAGGTTCCGGAATAGAATATTATAGCATACAAAATATATATATTAAGTGTTGGAGTTGATGGAGCCAGAAGAGGTGGGGGCAAAGAGATGGAGACAGAAGAGATGGAGGCAAAAGAGATGGAGACAGAGGAGGAGATGGAGGCAGAGGAGATGGAGACAAAGGAGATGGAGGCAGAGGAGATGGAGGCAGAGGAGATGGAGGCAAAAGAGCTGAAAAAAAAAAAAAAAAAAAGGCGTATCGAGGAGGAGCACTGGTCAATAGGATTTGATGCCTTTTCCAGCTGATATTTTTGTATCTTCGCAACCTTAGCCAAGACTTGCAGCCCGCTCATGCGTACGTGGGCGATGGCTGTTGAGTATCTAGGGTTTCATAGGGCCTCGTGCGTGAGGGTAATCTCGTGTTTGCACCAAGTGGCAACGGGGCGGCTCTTGCCACCTGGGTCTTCTGTATTTTACATGCCAACGTGCAAAAAAAAGCATCAATGCAACTTGTTCATTAGGCGCAACTGCCTACTAAGAGAATACTTTATTCGACCTCTCTTCTTGACATGTTCTCGCCTCACCTCTCTTATTTTACTTGTTCTCTCTCTCATATTTTTTTACCCCGTCCCTCCCTTTTGCATCTATTCTCTTTTCACACCCAGCATTCACACTTTCTCTCACGGTATCTCTTCTCTCCATGGAATTCGGTCTTACTTTTCCTTGTGCAAACAACTACTCTCGCTATCACCAAATGTATCAATGTACACCTGTTTGCCTTTAAATATTTTTGGCCGCTCTCTGCTTCTCTTTCATTACCCTCCCTATTCCAGTTTTGCCAATGCCATGTTTGGTTTTGCTTAAATAGGGAGCGATACCCAAACCTGTTAAAAGATCCATCTTCCCAACTGCCCAAATACGATGGTTAGTATCAGAGACTCAGAAACACTCACTCAATTGATCCAAGAAGATTTCGCACAAATTGTTAAAATCACCTTTTTTTTTTTTTTTTTTTTTTTTTTTTTTTTTTTTTTTTTTGAAAAGATGAGTTGCCCATCTTACAACTGCCGCGTAGAGTCTAAGGACAGATGCTTCTAATCAATAACTACTCTTCTTTTCTATCATAGAAGTACGGACCAAGTGAAGGCGTACTGAAGACTTACAAAGGACAGGTACGGAAGACTACAGAAGGGACTGGGAGATAGCGACAACTACGAGGGGATTGCCTTCGACTCTAACTATTCTATGAATGCATAAAGGGAGGACGGAGATAGCTATCAATAAACGGGATCTTGAGGCATGAATCCAATGCGGATCAAACTGGGATGGGTCCGTAAAGTCCTCGCATGTTGATCAAAGGAATCTTGCAAGAATGGCCACCGAAGGAGAGCCATTCAGGGAGCAGTCTTCGTCCGATCTTTTACTTTTCACCGAGTCTCATACTTACAGCTGGGGTAGCACCGTTAATGGGAAATGGCTCTTGAGTCCTGCCTTTTCTTTCAAAAGGAATCGAGGAGTCAATACTGCAGATCTGTTCAGGGTAGCTGGAGATGAGGACTGATTTAGTATGGGAGAGTGAAAAGATAATAGATCATGATCGTGATCGAGGTCTTGGGCTCGGTCAATACCTTGGGGACAGCGCGACAGGGACAGTTGCTAAAGCAAATGGACTTGAGGGACAGAGGAAAGAAAGCTGACTTTATTACAGGGGGAGGGGAGGCTACTTTTTTATCCCCTAGCCTGGAAGACTAGGGATCGTAAATACTACACCGCACAACCATGATGGCATTCTGGACCGGATTAAGAAGGGATACACTGCTGGAGAGATTGCTACTATTATTTCAATACAGAATCCAGAGGTCTCTTGCTCTACAAGAATCGTGTCATGGTTCCAGACATCAAAGATATTAGACGAGACTAGCAGTTGCCCGCGGCTCCGCTCGCGGTTTTTTTTTTTTTTTTAATTCGCCCGCCTTTATTGAGATCTATCACTACTTAAATATTTGGACTAGCACTTTACCCGTGGCAGGAAGCCCCGGGATCCGAGTATGACCCAGGGATAATTTCTAGGACTTCGTGGGATCACGGCAATCTTTTTTTCACGAAAAACGGATGAGAAATGGGCGAGATATAGTTGGAAGAAGTATAGAGTCTACACTGACTATCTCTCCACCCCTTTTCAGAAACCCTGCATCAAACCCAACTGGTCTTTTGTGACACCTTGAACACTAACCTGTATCCCCCTTCTATTTGTCTTTGAATCTTACACTCGTCATAGGCTAGAGCGCCATTTGGATTAAATATTTCCGAATAGAGTTGAACAACCCCTATCCCCCAGTCTATCACAGTTACCATGCTCGACCTTTCAAGGAGACCATCCCCGCACCAATCACTCTCGTCCACCGCGCTCAAAACTCTCCCCCAACCGCCTCACGTAAAAAAATTGCTATCACCCCTGCCTCCTCTACAACAATGCAGCTCTCCCCTAGCACTTCTTTCCAGCCTCTGACAACGCCGCCGTCTCTTCTTTTACCTACCCTCTTTCATTCTCAATGTAATTGAAATACTTTTAATCGCAACTAATTGTCTCAGTTATTAAAGTCACCCCTAGCCCTAGTCCACCACCGCTATCATTTCATTACAGTCCACCCGTCACCGATCTTCCTCGCCTAAAACACCCATTAAATCCTCCACAACCATCTCACGGTCGCGATAAAGATATGCATCCTACTCAACCACTGCCACCCCTACATCTTTCCCCTGCCGGACTGCTTTTAATCTCTATCCTTTTCAATTCTCTTCCTCTTTCTATCTGTTCGCGTACACTCACACTAAGTTGGAATACAAATTATCGCCAATAATATCTCTAAAAATAGTAGACCACCCCTAGCTCCCCCCTCCCCGCCTGCCCAAGTCCTACCCAAGTTCTATGCCCCTCTCACCGTGGCGATCGTGCCCTTGACCACCATTCCTGTCTTCCACACATTGAATGAATCAATTACTACTACATAGAGAAGATACACCCTTCACCCCTGCCTCCCCTACCATCCTGCATCTCTCACGCACCACTACCATTTCTTCCCTCATCCTACCGTTTCACATGCACTCGCCAATAGATGATTCGCATTTTTGCTCGAATAGTTTTCGCATCTTAAGTGGAACCCCTATCTCAAACCCTAGCAAATCATTACCTCGTCCCACCCATCGCAGCAATCGAGCCTAAGCCCATCAACTCTGTCCAATACATTAGGAACGTCTCAACTACTACCTCTTGGGAATGATATTCCCTCAACCCCTGTTTTCCCTACCACGCCTTATCTCTCCCTAACCACCTCTTTCGAACCACCTTGACCTTTCATCCCATACCCTACTTATTAACTTACACTCGACGCAAGTTGAAGCTTGTTTTTGCATGAATAATTTCGCAGCTAGATGAAGCACCCCTATCCCTAGCTCGTCCTTCAACTACAGTCCACTACTCTCCCCAGTGTGACTACCCCCCACACACACATACATACACACACATCATCACAGTCCTCAACAAACAGAACTTCCTCACAACCCACTACAGGTGAGATTCACTCTCCACCCCTGCCTCACTTTCGCCCTTACTCCTTTCCCCCACCACCTCCACGCTACCCTCCTCTTCATACCTCCTCACTTACGCTCATCGTCAGCTTGAGCGCCGTTTATCACAAACACGCAAACAATTTTCCAAGAAAGAGATAACAACCCTGCCATAGCACATCACCACTGCTCAATACCCCTAACACCTATTGGTATGAAGTCCTTCTCTTTTTTAATTGGGCCGCCTTACAAAGCTAAAAGCCAACATACTTGCCTTCATTTGTTTGTTGACACAAAGGAATGATAATGACCCCCTATCCCCTACCCCCAGTCTATCACAGATACCATCCCTCGCTGATGTCACTCGTCCACGATCTCTGATCTTCTCCCACCACCTTCTCATTGTTAGTATATTCGCTCCACAGTCATCTCTCCTTCCTTCTTTCTACCCTACCCCCCTCCCCTACCACACCTTTCCTGTTACCGAAAATGTATTCTCTTCTCAACCTCACTTACACTCATCTCAAGATTGATCGCTGTTTGTCATAATCGTTTTCAAAAAAAAACCTGTCCAAAACCCATCCCCCCCCCCTCCGTCTCCCCCCTCCCAGCAACACTCACAGTCTCAAGCCCACCATCATACCGCAACAGCTGTTCAGTAGGTGAGATATACCACTATTCGATACCACCACCAACTATCACTCATCACCCTGCCTTGTTACACTTCTTCATCTTACGGCTAATCGACCTACCCCTGTATGTTTGGGGGCACAAAGTAAACGCATTCCACCCCACCCTCCTCCCACCCTATTATCCGTCATACCTATCATCGCTGTTTCTGATCACCACCCATATCCCAACGTCCATACAGCCACTTCTCCAAAGTAGATACGGAAACCCCGCACATCACTCATTCCTTTTGCCCACCACCCCGACCCCTCTTTCCATTCTGCTTTCTAAAGTGCATCCAAAATTCGATCAATGATTTTTTTAGATGGAATCATTCCGCATTTACTCCTCAGTTCATGAGTCATTCCTCATGTTGATTCGTAGAGAAGATCTACTTTGCGTACTTATGTGGTTCCGACTACAAAGGTCTACTCCAGGTATTGTAGCCATTCTCCGATCGAGCAACATAGTCAAAAGTACTAACAAAATTTTACACGGGTTTAGTACAGGGTTTTTAGTCTTTGTTCATGGGCTGATAGTTTCGAATCCATTGAAGTTGGGAAAAAACCTTAGATACACAGAGTACGTCAGTCAATAGACATCACAATCTATCATTATGACTATTCCAGTTTGTCTTTTAGGCGGTCATATCAATGACTATGGCCAGGCACCTTTTTCACAAATAGGCTAAAAGTTGCAAAAAATTCTCAAAGTGGACGTTCTTCAGAGCGAGAGAAATCGTGACAGATATCCACACAGCCATTGAAATTTATGCACGCTGTAAGCTTTGCTTGAACAACTCCTTCTACATACCCAGCCGGGACAAGGTTGTTCGTTCGTTTGATCTATCAGCCCATGAACAAAGACAAAATACCCTGTACTAAACCCGTGTAAAATTTTGTTAGTACTTTTGACTATGTTGCTCGATCGGAGAATGGCTACAATACCTGGAGTAGACCTTTGTAGTCGGAACCACATAAGTACGCAAAGTAGATCTTCTCTACGAATCAACATGAGGAATGACTCATGAACTGAGGAGTAAATGCGGAATGATTCCATCTACAGTGGGCGCCAAAATGGTTTCAATAATTCTCAAATTTTCATATTTTAGCAATTTTCTACCCATCGAGAATATGTAAATGCACCTTGTTGCTTAGATTGAAAACAATACCCAGAATGCCTTGTTCACGACAGTGTAAACAGATTTTCAATATGTTGTCAGAAAGGCGTGCTATGAGGTAAATTGTTGAAGCTAGATATTGGAACCATTTCGCCACTTGGGCACGCCATTTATATTTATTGCTATTTCATCTCTTTTTTCACAATCGTTTGTCTTATATCTACAGTCAGTCAGAGAGATTAAAAGAAGATGAATAGATCTTGACAAGTTTGATATAAAATACGGGTGCAATCGCTCGAAAATGGTCGATATTCCTCCATCATGAAAAAAACGAAAGAAGACACTCAAAACTCTATCATAAGCCAGTTAAAAGCAGGCTACTCCGTCAAGAATGTCGCTAGACGATTATCAGTCAGCCCTGCTTCTGTTTCAAGGATCCGAACCAAGCATTTACCTACTCTACAAAGGCAACCAACAGGAAGACCAAGAATTCTCTCGGCTCGCTCCAAGAATGATCTCAACAGAAAGTTACTTTCCGGCATGTTGAAGACTGGCAAGCAGGTCCACAAGAGCCTCAATGGTGAAGGGACAGTTATCTCGTACAGATCAGTCCTTCGCAACCTCAGGGAGATCGGCTTTCAAGCGAAGAAAAAGTCAAAAAGCCTTTCCTTAGTAAGCGACACAAGCAAGCGCGGTTGGAGTGGGCAAGAGGTCATAAAAATTGGACCATCGATGACTGGAAGCGAGTGGTATTCTCAGATGAAACAAAGATAAACATCTGGAACTCGGACGGGATACAATATTACTGGGCTAAGCCAGGCGATCCGGTTCAACCATTTCATCTTCAACCTACTGTCAAGCATGGAGGTGGATCCTTGATGTTCTGGGGCTGTATGACGTCCAAGGGACTTGGCTATGGCTGTCAGATCTATGAAGGAACTATGAAAAAAAAGGAGGATTACATCAATATTCTCGACACAACATTGAAAGAAAGTCTCGAGTATTATGATCTCGGAAAAATGACTTCATTTTTCAGCACGACAACGACCCCAAACACAAAGCCAAAGCAACAACCAAGTACCTGGAGGATCAGGATATTGAGGTTCTTCGATGGCCTGCACAATCAGCAGATTTAAATCCAATCGAGCATGTTTGGGACAAGCTGAAGGTTCAGATTGGTCAACGAGAGAAGCGGCCTACGAGTGTTCATGAATTGTGGGATATGGTGCTGGAGGAATGGGAGCTGATACCACAGGATATGATTGACAAGCTCTATGAGTCGATGCCACGAAGAGTAGAGGCCGTGTTGAAAGCGAAAGGGGGGAATACGAGGTATTGAAGAATTTTCCCGGACTAGTGGCAAAATGGTTTCTATGAGACGACAACATTGGAGGCGGCATAGCTCGCTCATGTGAAGTGATAAAGGCCCGCTTTCTTATTTCTCGGGTCCACCATTGATAAGACTTTCCTTTCTATTAGAATTGAATATGAAAGAGAAAGAAAGAATAAACGAGAAAATTAGAAAAAGCGAAATTTCTGAAAACATTGAAACCATTTTGGCGCCAACTGTAAAAAAATCATTGATCGAATTTTGGATGCACTTTACCTAACAACATCAATTCATTCGTATCATCTGTTGGAGCGAAGTCTTGAAGGGACATCGGGCAGGTGGAAAAAGAGAATAGGGAAGGAAGATATAAGGCGGGTGGAAGAAATAAGAAGGGAGAGAGTGAAGGAGACGACTGACTGTTCAAATCATTCCCCTGAAATAATTGTGACCAGCAGCCTTTCTCCCCTCCCCCCTACCCACAAAGGCCGATAACCGACTAATCTTTTTCAAATAAAGAGTGCCAAAGACCCATAAGGCACCAGAAGCAAGATCCCGGTACCCATGGTCCTACTGGCTCTCAAGGAACCGCCCTCTTTATTTCAAAAAAATTCAAAGGTGACTGGGAAAAAGAAAAAGTGGCTTTCGTAAATCACGACACCGACACTGAGTTCCTTTAAGTAATAGAGAGACTAGCACTTTGCCCGTGGCAGGATGCCCCGGGATCCCGGGATCCATAGTACAATCATCTAGAGTCTCAGGGGTCTATGGGGATCTTTGTTTTATGAAAATTGGTCAAGATTTGAGAGAGATATGTTTAAATGAAGACAGCTGAGGGGTATTCAACCTATAGTGGTCAGCGAAAGTGTTCGCATGTTTTCTGTTTTGCTATATCAGTTTTCCTCCCTCGCTCATTTTAACTTATGCGATTCTCTTTTTTAAATGGTAGATTGCTTGGCTGATGGTCTCTATTTTGGCTGTATGTCAATCGATTTGAAAAAGATTTGGTCAAGATATAAACACCCTCTATTTCTTCACTCCATTCGAACACTTTATTTGAATCACTACACTTTTTTTGTTTGATGGAGTCGGACCAATTCTAGTTTCAATTTATTTGGCACCCTTTCAGTCGTATCACTTTCTCCATTCGACTAGGAAGACTCTCATACAATGAATGGAGGAAATCATCTGGGATCGATCCCCAGATATGATCGATTCTTTTCCCACAAGGTCTGTAGATTTGGTGCAGTCGTTTCGTATCTATCCAGAGCCCTTTTGATGTATGCCCATACATGCTCAATGATGTTGAGGTCGGCAGAGTTTGCAGGCCACTCAAGTCGTCGAATTCTTCTGCGTCTGAAGAAGTCTTGGATAATACGTGCAGTATGAACTTTGGCGTTGTCCTGTTGAAAAAAAAAACTTGCAGCGTCCATTTGCCACCAGTTGCGAGAAGCGATTACATAGTCATCGAGTATCTCCAGATACACTTGCGAATTGATCCTATCCTTGATCCACTCGGAGTCCCCTACGCCAAAAAAAAAATGTAATGCAACCCCACATCATAATTTTCCCTCCTCCACCCTGTGGAACTCCTATCTTGTGATGTTCTCGCTTGCCTTTGTTTCGTTTTCGAGAGTAATAGTGCTTCCTTCCGTAGGACCCCATCCTACTAACTACAGTCTCGTCGGAGAACATAACGTTCTTCCAGTCCTCCACCGTCCAGTGCAAGTGATCCTTGGCAAACCGGACTCGATCTTTGCTTGTGCTTCTTCGTCAGATAAAGTTCCTTGCGCTTGACATACGAATAGAGACTATCTTTTTTTCAGATACTTCCTGATTGTCTCTATGTGAACGTCAACTCCGTCTGTTCCAAGAACGAGCTGCTTTCCCTCGAGAACAGTTGAAATTTGACCACTGTCCACTTGGCGAATAAGCATCCTCCTAGTGGCATCGCAAACTTTCTTAGGACGACCTATTATCGGATCAGGAATATTCTCCTTGTCCTCGTTCCTGATCTTATCGATAGCTGCAAGGGAGATATGAAGCTCATTTGCCACCTGACGGATCGACCTTCCGTGTGTCGCGTTTAACAGTCACGAACCTAGGTGCCCGTCACCTACGGGCTTCCCTTTTTATTTGGCGAAGCGTAGATTTTAATAAAACAACTTCTTGTCTCGTTACTCACTCGTCCATACACCACCACATTTCACATTTTTTTTTAACGTATATTCTGAAGTTACAACATGGCCAACACACGCACTCGTAAAGCCAACCTGATCCCCGAGAACGCCTCCATGGAGACTGATCATATTGCATCCCCACAACAAACAGGAGCTTCCTCCATTGTTCCTAACACCACCACGGAGGAGAACATAACGATTTCTGTAACCTCCATTACGGAACAAGCCAGTAATCCGACAGAGCCTGAACACCCTATCACTGTAGGGATTTCCTCAATGGATCTTGATCCGTTGGACCCAGACCAAGCGCTCAAGGAACGTGTTGTCGAACTCAAAGACATCATACAAGCGCTGGTGACAGAACAGAAGCAAGTGGTGGTACGTTACACCACGCGCAAGAAGTCTGTGGAAGCTGGAACCCTACAGGGGGAACAGTTGGAAGCTTCGTATCAACAAGAATGGCAAGACGTACAGTTGGCGCCAAAATGGTTTCAATGTTTTCAGAAATTTCGCTTTTTCTAATTTTCTCGTTTATTCTTTCTTTCTCTTTCATATTCAATTCTAATAGAAAGGAAAGTCTTATCAATGGTGGACCCGAGAAATAAGAAAGCGGGCCTTTATCACTTCACATGAGCGAGCTATGCCGCCTCCAATGTTGTCGTCTCATAGAAACCATTTTGCCACTAGTCCGGGAAAATTCTTCAATACCTCGTATTCCCCCCTTTCGCTTTCAACACGGCCTCTACTCTTCGTGGCATCGACTCATAGAGCTTGTCAATCATATCCTGTGGTATCAGCTCCCATTCCTCCAGCACCATATCCCACAATTCATGAACACTCGTAGGCCGCTTCTCTCGTTGACCAATCTGAACCTTCAGCTTGTCCCAAACATGCTCGATTGGATTTAAATCTGCTGATTGTGCAGGCCATCGAAGAACCTCAATATCCTGATCCTCCAGGTACTTGGTTGTTGCTTTGGCTTTGTGTTTGGGGTCGTTGTCGTGCTGAAAAATGAAGTCATTTTTTCCGAGATCATAATACTCGAGACTTTCTTTCAATGTTGTGTCGAGAATATTGATGTAATCCTCCTTTTTCATAGTTCCTTCATAGATCTGACAGCCATAGCCAAGTCCCTTGGACGTCATACAGCCCCAGAACATCAAGGATCCACCTCCATGCTTGACAGTAGGTTGAAGATGAAATGGTTGAACCGGATCGTGCAGTGTAGCATTTACGATCCCTAGTCTTCCAGGCTAGGGATATAAAAGTAGCCTTCCCCTCCCCCCTGTAATAAAGTCAGCTTTCTTTCCTCTGTCCCTCAAGTCCATTTGCTTTAGCAACTGTCCCTGTCGCGCTGTCCCCAAGGTATTGACCGAGCCCAAGACCTCGATCAAGATCATGATCTATTATCTTTTCACTCTCCCATACTAAATCAGTCCTCATCTCCAGCTACCCTGAACAGATCTGCAGTATTGACTCCTCGATTCCTTTTGAAAGAAAAGGCAGGACTCAAGAGCCATTTCCCATTAACGGTGCTATCCCAGCTGTAAGTATGAGACTCGGTGAAAAGTAAAAGATCGGACGAAGACTGCTGCTCCCTGAATGGCTCTCCTTCGGTGGCCATTCTTGCAAGATTCCTTTGATCAACATGCGAGGACTTTACGGACCCATCCCAGTTTGATCCGCATTGGATTCATGCCTCAAGATCCCGTTTATTGATAGCTATCTCCGTCCTCCCTTTATGCATTCATAGAATAGTTAGAGTCGAAGGCGATCCCCTCATAGTTGTCGCTGTCTCCCCAGTCCCTACTGTAGTCTTTCCGTACCTGTCCTTTTTGTAAGTCTTCAGTACATCTTCACTTGGTCCGTATTTCTATGATAGAAAAGAAGAGTAGTTATTGATTAGAAGCATCTGTCCTTAGACTCTACGCGGCACCACTTCGTTGGTGGAGAACCTGGGCAATCGTAAATCGTCCATCATAAAAAAAAAAAATCAAGGAAACAATCTTTTTTGTCCCCACCGATGAACCCCATGCAACCCCACGTGCCTGAGCCGGAATCGGCAGAAACTCGAATGCTTGCCATGTTGGAGCAGATTCGACAATCGCAAGAAGACAGTAATAGAAGAATGGATCGATTGGAGTCTGATCTTTCTTCCCTTCGTAAAGGCCCTAGCGGTGATTTTCAACAATGGCGTGAGAAACCGCAGAGCTCGACTGAATCGCATGAGACTAGTGGAGATGAGTCATCGTTGAGCAATATGTCAAGGACCTCCCGACTTGGCGCCACGCCGCGCCCACCCGCGGAGTTAGGAGCCACTACGCCTCAAATGGTAACCGAGGCAAACAAAAAGAATCTTCCATGGTCGGAAGTTCGATCCCAAGGCCGACAACATAGACGAATGGGTAGATTATTTCAGAGCCTATCTGGAGTCCAACATTTGGGATTTGCCAGTGAACTTGCGCAACACCATTGCCATGAGGATGCTGGGGCAGGCTCTCGTCGGTACCACTGAACAATACTGGTTTGCGGAGATTCGGAAGGTGAAAAGCGATTGCATGGAAGTGTTGGACGAGCTTGAAGAGAATTTTATGCCGGATCACATCCGTTACCGCGTAGGTACTATCGAAGACGTACGTGCATGCAAGCAAGAAGGCGACGAGACCACTAGAGTATACCTACTCCGATTCGGGCGTGCAATCGCCCGCCATCGAAGAGCCATGAAGAAGAAGAGACATGTCGTTGATGAGCAACAATTGATCCAGGCCCTGTATGCGGGCATCAAATCGAAAGATATCGCAAAGCAGGTGAAGTCCACCAAGACCATTGACCAGGCTCTCAATGAAGCTAGGAAAGCTGCTCAAGTCGAGAGCCATTGGGCTTGCCTAAGGGAGGACGATGGAAGTGTACGAGCCCCTGCCGAAAAAAATCCAGCCATGTCGCCTATGGTCTCCAGGGCAGCCAAGGTCGAAGAGGAGTCGTCTCCGATCCCTGAAGTAAAGAATAGCGAACTGGATAGTTTAACCAAGGCCGTGAATGAACTCCGGATCATGATCAACAGGCAACAGCCTCCCAACAATCAGCCTCGAGCTCCAGGACCTTCCCGCATGCGTCCAAAACGTCCCTTGAGCGAGATCGAGTGTTTCAATTGCCGTCAAATGGGACACTATTCGAATGACTGCCCTGAACCTCGAAGCAGGCGAACCATGTTGGCACAGATGGAATATTTCAACGAAGAAGACGTTCCGTATGACGAGTCGCTTGTCGGTAGCGTATTCTTGACCGAAGAAGAGTTCCGTGAATACTCCTACGAGCAAGATAAACGGGAGCAGGATTTTTCCCATGGGATGGTGAGCCACGGTCAGCCTCACTATCCGAATGAAAACCGACCGCCAGATCAACGATACACTTTCGCCACAGTAAAGCCGAGTGCCGGAAGAATACAGAAACGCCTCGAAGTGCCATCCCCGAGGAAGAAAAATGTTGCCGTTCACATCGGCAGCATTGAGGCAAGACCAGGTGTCTCGACTAGCCAGAGCAGCATCGCAAAATCCATTGGGACCATCAAAGGATGCTCCTCCAAAAATAGGTGTCCCCACTCCATCCTTGAAAAAAAAACCATCATTCGTCGGGGCAGCAGCCCCTCCTATTACAGTGGATCCTTCGCTTGTCGGGACTATGGCTCAGCCAGCAACGATGGATCCGAACATTGTCGAGGATATTGTGAGGCGATCTTACGATAAAGACGATGTTGAGATGGATTCGGCGGAAGAGGAGGTTGCCAGCGAACATCCTCGAAGCAGGGTGAAGTTCGTAGAAGTGCCTACAGCGCGGCCTATTGCCAAACGTCGAAGCGCCCGCCTGCACAAGGGAGTTGCAACAAGCACAAATAAGACCGAGGAAAAGAAGAAGCCGATCCAGGGTCTTAGAAAAAAATCCGAACCTGCCCCTGTAGCGATCGTTCCAAGGCCAGGAGAAAAAGCCACGTCCCAGAGCGCTGTCGAAGCAAAAGCAAGAATACGGTCCCTCCCAGCCCCAGTGAAACTGACGCTAGGACGTACTCCCCTTCGACATTGAAGCTTGCCTCCAGGCCACGATGGTCGAAAACCTGTCTATTGCAGACCTTGATCGGCATCAGCCCTCATATTCGTCGTATGTTGGGAAAGTCTTTTGAAAACAATCCCGCAAGAAAAACGATCGTACCTAATCCGTCAGCATCCTTCGCTGCGGCTCACCCTTGAAGAGGAAGATTATCGCACTTTTCTAGTAAAGAGCGAAGTGTCGGATTTCAACACCCATTGTTTCCCTGCATCGGTGTTAAATGAACCAGTCAAACCATTGCTTGACGGGGGATCCTGCGTGAATGTGATAAGTCGGAAGTTCCTGGAGAAAGCGGGCGTCTCAAATGTATCGCCCCATTCATCCATCTCGATCAAGGGCATTAGTGGAAGGGCCCTAGTGAGAGGCGAAGTATCAGATGTCCCGCTGAATGTCGAAGGAATACTGATTCCGATTGGATGTGTTATCATGGACGACCCACCGTTTGACATACTCCTAGGAAGAGCCTTCATGGAAAAAAATGCGAGGCACCACCGATTGGACTACTGGGAAATATATCTTCCATATGCATAATCGCCGGATCGAGGTTGACGCAGTTAGTGGATCCTCCCTCGGATTGTCAAGATAGGAGCGACAGCAGAAGACGAGAGTGTCGAAGAAATTGACACTGATGAGAGCGACTTCTCAGATAGTGTCTTGTCAGATACGACGGACGAAGGCGAGGACTCTGAAAGTGATGGGGAAGAGAACCCGCAAAGTGCTCCTAATGAACGCCTCCCTGGACGAAGAATATCCTGATCTCCAAGAAATCACCATGCAGGAATTGGTTCAAGAGGATATTCAGGGAATGTTGCATCGGTATTCTTGATGGTACGAGTACCTGTCACCCCCGACCTGCCGGACGTGCTCTTAGCCAGTCAGACAGAGGATGCCAAGGATCTGTTTCAGCCCGACTTTGTGAATAATCAGTATGGGTTCTGCCTGGAAGCTCCAAAATGCCGAAATATTTTGTCTGATACTCCTGTCAAATTACTGCCTGGTTTGGAGGAGCGAAAAGTATATGTCGGGGACCTTCCTGAAGTCGACAAGCATATCCCAAGGATTACTGAAATATTCCAACGGCATAAGGAATGCTTTCCTCTGCCGGGCGAAATGTCTCGTACGTTGAGGGTGGACAAATTGCACTCACCAGCAGAGTTTCACATTGATCCGGAGGTGCCACTCCCCAAGGCATACGCAAAGAAGTATTCACCAGAGCAGGTACGCGTCTTGAACGAATATGTCGAGACGATGGTCAAGGCTGATAAAATGCGGAAGTCGAATAGTCCAGTCTCTTGCAACCCATTGCTGGTAAGCAAGAAAGATGGGTCTTATCGGGTTTGCGTGAATTTTATACCCGTCAACAAGATGATCCGACCAATGGCCTGGCCCATCCCCGACCCCATGACGGAGATATACAAGTTGCAGGGATGCGATTGGCTATCGTTCTGGGATTGCAAAGACGGCTACCTTCAATCACCTATCGCCGAAAAGTGTCGTTATCTCACGGCAGTCGCATTCCCCCAAGGCCTCTGGGGAATATAAAGTGTTGCCTATGGGATTGTCTGATTCCATGCAATGGTATATCCGGCATATGTACGAGGTGTTCGACACGCCGATTTTGAAGGAGAATTTAGCCACCTTTGTAGACGACATGGCTTTAGGCACCCTAGGCATCGACAATCATTTGGACAGTTTGGAACAGGCACTCTCCCGGATGGAAGAGTACAATGGATCATTCTCGGGAGCTAAGTCGGGTTTTTTGGTGAAGCAAAGGGAATTCCTAGGCAGAGTCGTCAATGGAAATACCATCAGCGCCGATCCGAAGAAACTGGCAAAGATACAATACTGGCCAACCCCACGAAATGTGAAGGACCTCCGAGGTTTCATTGGCTTCGCATTGTTCATGGGTGATTTCGTTTCCTGCTTCGCTGAGAAAGCCCTCCCGCTATTTGAGTTGTATCGCTTCGACAAGAAACCACTCAAATTCGTTCAAGCCTGGAACGCGGATAGGAAGTATGCTCGATCGTTCGAGGAAGTACAACAAGCTCTGTTGCACTCGCCGATCCTGATCATGATAGATCACCGTAGGCCAGTGATCGCCTCAGCCGACACCTCCGGATATGCAACGGGATATGTCCTGGCCCATGCCGCGGATCTGCTAGATGATGACAACATCTCGATCAAGACCCGATACCGGCCCATAGTGTTTGGGAGTCGGAAGTTGTCGAGCCCGGAGACGCGCTACTCAGCCACGGAGAGAGAACTTCTAGGGTTGGCATACTGTTTGAAAAAAAAAATGAACATCTGTTGTCCGGCAAACGAATCCATGTCTTTATCGATCACAGGGCATTATTGTATCTGCATAATTTGCAGCACCGCAATGGACGCCTTACCCGTTGGAGTTTGCTAGTTGCAGAATTCAATATCGTAGTGCACCACCGGCCCGGAAGGGACATGAAGGATTCGGATCCTCTTTCCAGGATCCGATCTCAGTTGGTGAAAGGATCGGAGGACATCGGTTTGGATGACGAGATACATGACATGGACAGTGGTCGAGAAATGGCCAAGCGCGTCTTGCTTCTCTCTGGGGGACAGGAACCGTATGAATCCCTAATAGAGCATCTGACTGGAGGCGACCTAGGACATCTGAGCAAGGGCATGAAAGAAAATATTGTCCAGCGAGCTGTGGATTATTTCATGTTAGGAGGAAAACTTTGGAGAAGATACACAGGTGGAAAGAGATCCAAACAGTATGTTCCTCCCAGCGAAGTACGAGGCGTATTGGATAAATGTCATGGTTCCTCTATTGTCGGCCATTTGGGGATCCAAGGCACTTACCAGTTGGTAAACATAGGATACTTCTGGCCAGGGCAATATCAGGACGTCAAACGATTGGTAGAGTCTTGCGATACGTGTCAACGGTTCCAAAGAAAGGCATCCTCAAGATACCGCCTACATCGAATCCCCCTCCCCGACAATCTTCACAGTGGTTGGGGTGGACACTGTAGGGCCGCTACCCGAGTCGAATGGGAAGCGACATGTCCTGAATGTCATTTGTTATCTGTCCGGATGGGTCGAGTCCATTGCTTTAGCCAATCTCGAAGGTAAAAAACATTCGCCGGGCATTCCACCGCTACTGGCTGTGTCGATACGGTCCTCCAGAAACCATCATCACGGACAACGGCTCTTCCTTGAGCGCGGGAGTCTTCCGAAAATACTGTGAGGACTACCAGATCACTGTCATCACTGCGTCGGCATACCATCCACGGACTAATGGAAAGGTAGAAAATTACAACAAGTTCATGAACAGGCAGCTCGCGAGATGCTTGGAAGACAATCAATATTCAGTTGATCGCTGGACGGACTGTTTGGACCACGTTACCTGGACATGGAGAATCCATCAACCACCGATAGGGGAGCGCCTCCTTATGAATTGGTATTCGGCCAACAACCCGCAATGCCTTTTGGATATGACCGTCAGTCGACACTGCTGAACGAAGAAGATGCGGAGCAAATCAGTCAGGAACGACAGGCTTTCGCTTGTTCCCTACGAGGAGAATTCAGAGAAAGGATTATCAAACAGCATGAGTTACTCGCTCGTTTCAGCAGAGATATCCCTCCCGTTAAATACAAAGTGGGTCAACCGGTTTTGCTCTACGACCATAAAGTAGCACAAGGACGATCGAACAAGTTGAAACCCAAGTGGAAAGGGCCATACTGGATACAGGCTTGTCTTCCAGGAGGGGCCTATCGATTATGTGGAAAAAAGATGGACAGCTAATGCCTTACCGAGAGGGGCGATCAGTCAACCATCGCAGCATCACTCACTATTTGCATCAGGGAGCATGGACAACAGCAGGAACGAGACATCAGAAGAGGGCCGGAGATAAAAAAAAGTGGGAGACGGATGGAATGAACAAGAACAAGAGAACACGGGGGTGAAAATGAACAAAAGGGAAAAAAAAAAAAAAAAAATAGTGCGCGGACGCGTCATCATAAAGGTTCAGTTTGGTTTTCATTTAAGAGAGGTAGAGCGACTCACTTGGCAACTGGTCGATAGCCAGTTGTGAATCGAAGAGGCACGGGGATCAGAGAGGTGCAGTGTAGCATTTACGATCCCTAGTCTTCCAGGCTAGGGATATAAAAGTAGCCTTCCCCTCCCCTGTAATAAAAGTCAGCTTTTTCTTTCCTCTGTCCCTCAAGTCCATTTGCTTTTTAGCAACTGTCCCTGTCGCGCTGTCCCCAAGGTATTGACCGAGCCCAAGACCTCGATCAAGATCATGATCTATTATCTTTTCACTCTCCCATACTAAATCAGTCCTCATCTCCAGCTACCCTGAACAGATCTGCAGTATTGACTCCTCGATTCCTTTTTGAAAGAAAAGGCAGGACTCAAGAGCCATTTCCCATTAACGGTGCTATCCCAGCTGTAAGTATGAGACTCGGTGAAAAGTAAAAGATCGGACGAAGACTGCTCCCTGAATGGCTCTCCTTCGGTGGCCATTCTTGCAAGATTCCTTTGATCAACATGCGAGGACTTTACGGACCCATCCCAGTTTTGATCCGCATTGGATTCATGCCTCAAGATCCCGTTTATTGATAGCTATCTCCGTCCTCCCTTTTTATGCATTCATAGAATAGTTAGAGTCGAAGGCGATCCCCTCATAGTTGTCGCTGTCTCCCCAGTCCCTACTGTAGTCTTCCGTACCTGTCCTTTTGTAAGTCTTCAGTACGTCTTCACTTGGTCCGTATTTCTATGATAGAAAAGAAGAGTAGTTATTGATTAGAAGCATCTGTCCTTAGACTCTACGCGGCAATCGCCTGGCTTAGCCCAGTAATATTGTATCCCGTCCGAGTTCCAGATGTTTATCTTTGTTTCATCTGAGAATACCCACTCGCTTCCAGTCATCGATGGTCCAATTTTTATGACCTCTTGCCCACTCCAACCGCGCTTGCTTTTGTGTCGCTTACTAAGGAAAGGCTTTTTTGACTTTTTTCTTCGCTTGAAAGCCGATCTCCCTGAGGTTGCGAAGGACTGATCTGTACGAGATAACTGTCCCTTCACCATTGAGGCTCTTGTGGACCTGCTTGCCAGTCTTCAACATGCCGGAAAGTAACTTTCTGTTGAGATCATTCTTGGAGCGAGCCGAGAGAATTCTTGGTCTTCCTGTTGGTTGCCTTTGTAGAGTAGGTAAATGCTTGGTTCGGATCCTTGAAACAGAAGCAGGGCTGACTGATAATCGTCTAGCGACATTCTTGACGGAGTAGCCTGCTTTTAACTGGCTTATGCGATAGAGTTTTGAGTGTCTTCTTTCGTTTTTTTCATGATGGAGGAATATCGACCATTTTCGAGCGATTGCACCCGTATTTTTATATCAAACTTGTCAAGATCTATTCATCTTCTTTTAATCTCTCTGACTGACTGTAGATATAAGACAAACGATTGTGAAAAAAGAGATGAAATAGCAATAAATATAAATGGCGTGCCCAAGTGGCGAAATGGTTCCAATATCTAGCTTCAACAATTTACCTCATAGCACGCCTTTCTGACAACATATTGAAAATCTGTTTACACTGTCGTGAACAAGGCATTCTGGGTATTGTTTTCAATCTAAGCAACAAGGTGCATTTACATATTCTCGATGGGTAGAAAATTGCTAAAATATGAAAATTTGAGAATTATTGAAACCATTTTGGCGCCCACTGTACAATCTCGCATGAACAGGGCTGACGCTGAGCTGAAGGCGTTACAAAGAACCTTCGACTTAGAGAGAGAGGCCAAGGCAACCAATGTGTATACGACCTACACAGAGGGCATGACAGATGAGGAAGAAGAGGCCCATGGTACAAAAGGGCATGGATTAGAAGTTGAACCACAACTCAACAACCACAAACATACGGCATTGAGAAGGGTCTTCAACTACAAGTCGATCCCAATCATCAGCCATGAGTCGATGCAGATCGATTGGTCTCGAGTCCAATTTAAGGACAGAGCCAAGGCTCCCATACTGAGCATTAATCTGAACGGAGTTCCTACACAAGAGACTGCTCTGAAGGTGGTGACAGAAGTCATCAATTTCCTGGATAAATTCCGCAACTTCTACAAGAATGAGTTTACAAAGGACTTATTTGATGATGTAGCATGGAGATACATGGGAAGAGCCTTAGAGCAGGAGAAGATGAGCGAGCAATTTGAAAAAGGCTATCATACGACCAGAGTACGGAGATCGAACCTTCACCGATGTCTCTGAATGCGTTGCCCACCTATACAAGTTCGATAACCTACAGAGTGTGGTATGGTGCGTATGCAACTTTTCTCGTCCAAACCCAAGCCGAATGAAGATATCCATACCTTTGTCGACAGACTAGAAGTCCTCATCAAGGCGGGTGGTGTACAAGATGGAAACAGTATCATCACCACCATAATCTCTTCGTTACCGGATGCTGGTCAAGAAAGGTTGAGAGCCGAATTCAAACCCATCAGACAACTGACGGATGTACCAACGTTCCTCACTTACATGAGAGCCAATGCCAGCTTACTACATGGAGATCATTCAGATCCATGTGCCTGGTTGAGAGCCAGATACAACCAAAAGGAATCCTACAACCGTCGCAAAAATTGATGCAATCACACAACCCACCTCAAGGTCTACACTAAGATCAAGAAAACCGTACCAAAGACCTAGTACTAAAAAGGTCGCAAACCGGAGGACACCTCGAACCCATGTAAATACCACCTTTGCCAGTCGCTAGGACGAACTCACAGCGATCCACAATGCATGAGACACCAAGACCAAGCCCGTTTTGAACGAATGAACAAAACGAGATGGCCAAGAAAAGGACTGACTCCTAGTAATACAACTAGCAGAATGCAACTGGCAGCCATTGGGCCCAGACAAACCTACGTAGAAACAATTATGGGTGAAGAAAATGAGGACCGATTACCTCTCGGTAAAGACGCAGATAATCTTGCGTTTTAAATACAACTACAATAAAAGATACTGGCAAAAAATTTATTCACAATAACGACATCCATCTTCACAGCAGAAAGGATCGAGAGTAGCTAGTTTCCATTGAAGTGCAAAAGCTTCCTGCCGCTCCTCGAATTCGATATCACGACGCTTCTCAAGGGATGCTTCCAAACGGTCGAGAGACTCCACATGCATACGCATCATCTCATCACTCATTTGCTGGGATTGGTGCACCAAAAGCTTCAATAACAGCGATCTGTTGACGAAAAAATTTCACAATCCTCCCAAGTAGGCTTTTGTGTAGCTCGGCACCTCACCCTCATTGTACTGCTCCTCTGCCAAGAGTGCGACCAAGGATTCATCAACATGGCGACAACGCTTGCGGAGACGACGTGAAGGTTGGGACGAAAGCTCCAAATCCTCATTATTTGAGTCTGGAGCACGACGCTTGTTGTTAACCACCTCGCGAGAGCCCAAGCTTGGGTTCGCATCACTCTTAGGAACAGAGCAGGAATGGGAAGAAGAGAAATTGTTGAGTAGTCATGTCGGGCGTGTTGAGGAATGGAGAATGGAGAAAAAGGAATTGAAGAAAGACATTACTCCTCCCTTTCAAAACTCATCGACAAGACGATCACGCCTTATTTCGATCAGATGATCCAATCACTGATTTGGGGAGTAGAGGACAAAGACTCATCCCCTGAAATGATGTCACAGAAAAAGACTTTAATGGGGGTCAGGTTGAAGGACCAATCAGGAATCATGCGTACCTAATGATCTGATGCAGAAGGAGGAAAGACAAAGAAAAAAAAAGAGATGCCTTTATTTTTTTCACACGTCTTTATCTTCAACCTCCCCGTCACCAAAAAAATCGACACCTACCCTCACACGCCAGCATGTCTAGCAGCCCTTCAAACAGCAAAAATCCCACAGCTCTTGAACCGGCTAGCAGCGAAAACTCCACAACTCCTGACCCGTCAGTAGCCAACCCGACGAAAACGAGTCCCGGGAAAAGACCAAGGGAAGACACCATGCCCTATGCACATCATTTCCCCGAGTGCCACAGTAACCAACACAGAAAACCTGCGCTGACCGGAAAAGAAACGCAAGATGATGAAGAGCAATCCGCAAACTACACTGATATTTTGCAGATCCCCGCACGCCGCCAACTCAGTCCCAATTCCGTATACCAGGAATTAATTCACCCTCGCCGTCCTCATATGAATACAAACCTGTCGTAACAACATATACTGCAGATGAATTACATGCCTTTAAGGCAGGGCTACGATGTACAGCTATACCAACTTTCGGAAAGCTTGGTTGAAATAACGAAACGAGGCATTACAAGGGACTCGAAGGCAGCCATGCAAATTGCACAACAACAGATGGATCAATTGCGTGCCAACAGCAACAGGGTGACCGAAACGATTTTACAAAAGCTACCCCACTGAGCTAATGATCCAGGATCGAAGAAGAGCACGCCGAGAGCAAAAACATCGAGCGTTGCCAAGCAGCACTCCTGACGTATTAATGCAGAGATACGTCGAGACCAGAACTCGCTGAGCACATTATCGAGACGGAACATAACAGGGCTCTGAAGGCTCACCATCTGATGCTGACAACAATAATCGCGGAAGATAGTGAAGAGAAAGCAAGCACTCAGCTCCCACCGAAGTCCAAGACAGACTAAATATAATTATAAAAGCACTTTTTACTTCCACTACACACACACACACAACAACAACGGTCAATCCCCACATACATATCACTTAACCCACACTAAGAACAATAAAACACAAATGAACATACGCAGATGCACAATTACAGAGGCGCTGACACAAACGGCTGCCGGTAATACACAAAGGGCCATACACGTCCCGAATTTCAACAACTTTTACCAATACTGCAATCCGAGGGACAGATAAACCTGTTCCAAGGACTACCGCTTGATGATAACCGACTGGCAGTACCAATACAGATCGGTGCAGAGAAATACAGCATTGATAGACACCCGAGCCACTCACTCTATTGTCAGTAGGGTCTAACACACCAGTTAGGAATAGAGACGACCGTAATCAAAGACAAATGCTACCAGTTGGCAGACAAAGATACTGACAGCCTGCGTTGTAACCACTAAACGTCTTACCCTACAATGCAATAATCGCACTGTGGAATGGCAACTAAGTGTATTACCAATGGAACGCCATGAGTTCATCATTGGCATGGACCTATTTACAAGACTGGGATTCTCCAATCCAACGGATTTTGTCCACCCAGCTCCACCACGCAAAGACTTTTTATGTTGTTCAAGACGAGAAGCCTTCGTTGGTGTCCGAGGAGAAGCCTCGATGCTGAACTTGATCCCACTGCAATTCATAGAACTGCAAAAAGGCCTTCTTGGAACTCTCACACAATCCTTGGAGGAGAATGCATCCATCGATCCAAAGAGCCATTGTCCACTGATGACATGAAGGTAACTCTTATGGTTAAACCGGATTGCAACAAATCCAAGGATCGAACCAGACGTTTTATGCCTGTGACTGAGAAAAGGAACAAAGTTGACACTTTACAGTCAAGGCATGGCTCGAGAATGGTGTAATTGTTGAAGCACCTAAAAGGAAATCCATTCAATAATTCACTCACACTAGCAGCCAGAAGGAACCTGGAAGGAGAGGTCCTGAAATACAGAGTCTGTCTAGATCCACGTACGCTTAATAAACAGCTGATTGATACGGATAATTTCCCAATACCAATGATCAGTGAAATCCTCGAGAAAGCCTTCAGGCATAAATACTTTTACTACAATTGACCTGTCACAGCCTACCATAGACTACCTCTCGAGAAAAAAAAGTCAATGGCTA